>OZ020303.1:2400000-3010817 GCA_963971305.1 Arcuatula senhousia
CATCTTTACACTTTGGAAAAAAGACTGACATTTTATGTCTTTTTTTGCAGTCTTTATGGAGCCTTAACTACACATTCAATTAATAAGATATATTAAGAAGTGGGTATTTAAATATCAAACATAAATATTTAACTTGACAAGTTCACAAAATTAGATCAAAAATGTCAAAACAGACTGTCATTAATAGACAAAGACTGATTTATTTCCAGAAGTTCCAAGCATTACAACAATCCCTCGGGGATGTAAACATATCCATGTGGAGACATATGAACGACATGAATTCAGTTATCTCTGGACATCAGGTAACACTTATATAATGAAAACCTTTTGTATATGATTTCTTTAACAAACTCAATCATATTTAATATTGACTATATACTTTATTGCTGGATTTTTATGTCGCCTGCAACGTGTTGCAGAAGCGACATATAGGGGTTACTTTGGCACTATCCGTCGTCTTGCGTCGTCGTCCTGCGTCCTGCGGCGTCACAAAAATTTCCGTCGCAGTTTTCCAGGCAACTACATGCCACAGCCTCTTGATTTTTGGTATGTAGCTTCATTGCATAGTACTATAAGGTGTAAAGCGATTTTATGCCCAAAAAATAAATACTTCCTGTTTGACGAATACTTAACGTTTTATATATAATTGATATAGATGCCAAATTTTCGTCGCATTTTTCCAGGCAACTACATGCCACAGCCTCTTGATATTTGGTATGTAGCTTCATCTCATAGTACCATAAGGTGTAAAGCGATTTTATGCCCGAAAAATAACTACTTCCTGTTTGACGAATACTTAACATTTTATATATAATGGTCATAGATGCCAAATTTTCGTCGCAGTTTTCCAGGCAACTATATGCCACAGCCTCTTGATATTTGGTATGTAGCTTCATCTCATAGTACTATAAGGTGTAAAGCGATTTTATGCTAGAAAAATAACTACTTCCTGTTTGACGAATACTTGACGTTTTATATATAATGGACATAGATGCCAAATTTTGGGCACGGTTTTCCAGGCAACTACATGCCACAGCCTCTTGATATTTGGTATGTAGCTTCATCACATAGTACCATAAGGTGTAAAAGGATTTTATGCGAGAAAAATAACTACTTCCTGTTTGACAAATACTTAACGTTTTATATATAATGGACATAGATGCCAAATTTTGTCGCAGTTTTCCAGGCAACTACATGCCAGAGCCTCTTTATATTTGGTATGTAGCTTCATGGCATAGTACTATAAGGTGCAAGGCGATTATATGGCTGAAAATTAATTACTTCCTGTTTGGCGAACAAACATAGATACGCAGGCGACATATGTCTTCCTGGGAAGGCTCCATCTAGTTTTCTAAATAGATGTGTTTCATTTTAATTAAAAATTATTTATATTAAAATAAATAAATTTGGACACATTTAATTCCTGTTAGGCACAACATTAAACATGTACTGTAATATGAACAAAGATGTAAAAATATTTGTATGCTATATTACATGGTCGTTTTATTTGAAGTTATGTTCTACAGACACAGTTATTTAGATTTGTTTTCAAATAGATCTCAGCTTAGCAGCTAGATACAAAACTCGCTAGCTGTGTACCAGTACATTACATGTACTCTCATATTACTGTTTGGTTTTCATGTAGTGCTTATCCATTTTAATTTCTTTTAGAAAATTATCTGTGCCTTGCATTTGAATAACTTGATTAATACTTTGTTTTTTATGTTTATAGACTAGATTTGAAATGCTAGAAAACAAAACACAGAATCTACAATCACAGATTTCTCTAGGATTAAGTCCATCAGAGGGAGCCACTTCTGCTGCTAGCTCGGTACAGATAGAGGAGAAAATAAAACAAATAGTTCATCAGATGGTAACATTATAAAAGCTTATTAAAGTACTTGGTTAATCAAGGTGATAACAAAACTACTGAATTAGGATGATATCAATCTCATAGTCCAAGAAGCAAAGACAAAGCAAGGCAAAACTACACTTGATAAATTCAATATTGCAATGATCCTCTCTTGGTACAGACATTTCAAAAGATATGGTGGATTAAACCAGGTGTTATGGCAAAACATCCCACTTCCATCTTAATGCACAACATAACATGGATAGTGAGATAAGTTGAACTATGTATGTTTGTAAGTAGAATTTTTTACGTTAATCATTGAGTATCACAACACATCATCATTGAGATATATTAACTTTATACATAGATACCCAACATGACAGAGGGTGTTAGTGATTCCTCCCTGTAGGGAGGGGAGGGGAACACATCATAATTGTAATATTTTTTTCTTTGTACACAGATACCCAACATGACCGAGGGTGTCAGTGATTCCTCCCTGGAGAGTATAATCAACAACATGGAAAACATCACTAGTATGGTGAGAAGTCTGAAAGACCAGTTTGTTCAGGTAGATATAGACACATTCAACCATGTCCAGATTTTAACTGATACATGTAAACTGTTTATTTTCCCGCCTTCCTGTGAATTTGCTAGACTAAAAAATTTGGCTTTACGTGGGTCTTTCTGACTGTCTGTCCAGATTGGTATCCAGATCCTATCACCTTGTTAGAATTTCAATAAACTCGCACACATTATGAGGTAATGAAGAAGCCTATATGTTTTATGATGAAAGGTTTAATTCACAAATTTTGCCAGGTAGAACCTTGAGCCATGCTCTTGGGTTTCTTTGTAGATCGGGTACTGAAAAAAGTTATATTTTACAATATAATAAATAGCTCTTAAGTTTTCTGGTATATCTTATCAGTTAAAAAAAATGTGGTCAATACAATTAAAATAATGATCTTGTCACAATTTCAAAATTGTATACATATAATGACAA
Organism: Arcuatula senhousia; assembly: GCA_963971305.1. Lineage (NCBI taxonomy): Eukaryota > Metazoa > Mollusca > Bivalvia > Mytilida > Mytilidae > Arcuatula > Arcuatula senhousia. The sequence goes on from OZ020303.1 coordinate 2,402,853, forward strand.
TTTTTCCGTTTATAGTTGAAGTCTGACCATTCTGAGATGGTACAACCAGCACCAGTGAGCAATAGATCTGATACAGAATTGACAGAGTTCAAGACTTTGGCCTTAAACAGACTCAATGTAATTTATAACAAGAATCTTTCTTATTTCATAATTCCAAAGTCTTAACATAAACTTGAAATAAGATTCATTTACTAATTTACCGTCAAAGATATCATTGTTGTAGGGCATTAAGCAAACAGCAATTAATCAATCAGAATTTTCTAGCATAGTCTTACATCAAAACAAACATAGCATGATTCATCAACATATAAAATTTCATAGTTGATCTATATTTCAGACAAAGTATATGATTGAACCCTAAGCACATTTATTGTCAAAGTTCATCACACACATGATGGTTTTATGTTATTGTTTTCATGTTGCTAGTAAGGTATTGCACTTTTTCCCTACCAGTGTTCTCTATGGTCAGAACTTATTCTTCTTCCTGTTTACCAAATTCTTCATAATGCAGGTAATACACATCTACAAGTTCAATGGAAGACTTATAGGATAATTAATTGGGGCGAGTGAATAACCAAAATATGATCACGAGTCGGTGAACACATCAAGTTCCGTGCACAAGTTAAATCTGAGTGCGTTCACTGCACGAGTGATCATATTTTGGTTATTCATGAGACCTTATTGATTATTGTATTTACTACATAGATAAAATGCCCATATTTAATTGTTTTTTAACAAATAACTAATAATGGCGTATGAATTTAGACAGCAGCATTCATGCCCACAAGACAATACAATTCACAATATCATAATTGAGTTTGGCGGGAAAGGACGCAAGAGTGAAATATTTCACACTGTGAATTTACCAGATTTTATTTCACTGGGAAAAATCAGTATTTCTTATGCATCTATGTAATAACACAATTATGATACATTTATCTGGAAGACTCATTAATTTATGATATTTATTACAGACACTAAACAAGACAATGGCCACCATGTCTAGTGATATGTCAACTCTGATGGATAAATTTATCAAGAATCAGAACATGGTTACCAACCTGACCAGAACTGTAGCTGGACTCACACAATTTATACACATAATGGAGGTCAAAGTCGGTAAGAAATCTAGCTGGACTCACACAATATATACATATTATGGAGGTCAAAGTCGGTAAGAAATTTAAATGTCATTGAAATATACATTTGTATCTCTATAGTATTCAGATGCTTAAATTATTTGGGTAATATCTTGATATTTAAGGTTTTTTGCTAGTTATTACGCAACATTTTCAATAGTATGTAAATTTAAGTGTATAAAGAGGGATTAAAAAACGGAGTATGAAATGAAATTTTAGTTGAAAAAACAAAACAAACACTAAGGCTTTTTTAAAATTGCTACAAGAAACCAGTTCAGCACCAAAGACTGGTGAGGTTTATCAACAAAAGCTAACCAGTACAGAAATAATTCACAGTAAATGGCTCATAAGCAATGACTCGCCTTGCTGACAGGATAATGGAATAAAATAAATGTACACAATTTTCCCTATGTCTTTTTATAACCCATGAATGTTAACATTTCAGATAATGCCTTGAACCTGACAGTAGGAGATGACATGTTATTGGCTAATCTCCCAAATCCTGAAAATATTAACATTGACATAGACTCAGCTGGCAATAACACTAGTAAGTTTTAAAGAGACGGCATATCTTTATGTCTTTTGGGTCTAAATGTTGTATTAATTTGCAGTATTTTGAATGCACATGTGGTGTCCTTTTCTGTGGTTGAAACCAAGGGTCTGGAAACGGTCATATTTGCCGGTCATGACCGAAATTTTGTCCTAAATGACCGGCTAAAAATTCTCCCAATCGGACATTTTAAATTTTTTATTGTAAGCATTATTTGACTTATCGGTCATATAATTGTTTAATTATCTTCCTGAGCATCCGGTCTTGTGGTCATTAATCTCATAATTAACACCTAGGTGTCAAACACAGGTGAGAATAGCCTCCGGGTTATGCTAATTACATAATCGGTCACACCTGTCTGATCATGGCCACTGTGTATTTACCCGGTGCATTTCATTTGAGCGAATTGATATTTCAATTGAGCGAAAAAAAAGTTTCATTTGAGCGAAATATTTTTTTCATTTGAGCGAATTTTTCTACAGGTAAATTACAGGTAAATTTAGATTTTACTGGTAATTTTTTAGAACATTTTCCTTAATACTATTAAGGAAATATTTGTAGATATAACAAATATGTAAACAATATGTTTATCAAAATAATTTTTTACATGCTAAAAAAAATCTGTCAGATACCAACTTTAAAATGTGAGCGCTAGACTGACTTTATCATTTTACAAGTCAACGCAAGCAACAAATTTGTACCCGAGCAGCTTAATAAATTCGAATCTAGTAATTTGGTCACTAGCCGTCAACAGTGTATTTCTGATGAGGGTCTATCGAAAATTCAATCTTTCTAATAGATAGAAATGAAAAATTAATAAAATCAAGGTACTGAAACTGTGAATCGAATGTTTGTTCCACAACCACTACATCTGATTTAATATAAAAAATAAAATATTTCATGTTATTTAAGTAAAGCATATATATGCAAGTTTAAGTCCTCTTCTCTCTCTCTCTCTCTTTTTTGTACAAATTTTATAGTCATTTACCTATATTTACCTGGAAAAATATTCGCTCAATTGAAATAGAAAAATTCGCTCAAATGAAAACAGGGGTCATTTTCAAATTCGCTCAAATGAAATGCGCCCGTATTTACCTACATTGTATGGTTTTAATAAAATGAATTAATTGAGGTTATCAATCTTTCCTCAGATGCCCGTTTTGTTTATTTAACAAGACCAATCGATGTCTGGCCCTGCGTCGCACGGCAAAACGTTGAACCCTGTAACGTTCTATACCCAATATGGACAGTCAAAATATTTTGACACTTGCATTCTATGGTGGACTTACAAAGCATATTTGTCACATGCCACCCAATATTGTAAAAATAGAAAAAAAATAGTTTCTGTTTTTCTCTCCTTTTGGTCCCTTTATTGCTAAACAGAAAAGGTGGGTCAAGAAAAAATTGTATCCTCCATTTTGTATCCAAAATATGACCAAAATTAACGTGTAAAAAAAATTTCAAATCGGACCATAAATAAAAAATGTCACATTTTTGTCCCTTTTGGGCCCTCTTTCCTTAACAAAAAGAGAAGGGACACCCAAAATCATCCCCACCCTTTAATTTATGGTGAGTAACACTACTGTAAAGTTTCATAGCATTTGGTCAACCAAAACAAGTTATTGTGGAAACAAATAAAAAAGTTATTTTTTTGGCCCCTTTTGGGCCTCTAATTTCTAAACGAAAAAAAGAGGGGACACACAAAATTAGCCCAACAGTTCCTTTTATGGTAAGTAACATTACTGTAAAGTTTCATATCATTTGGTCAACCAGAACAAAAGTTATTGTGGAAAAAATTTAACAAGTCGCTTTTTTGTCCCCCTTTGGGCCTCTAATTTCTAAACGAAAAAAGAGGGGACACCAAAAATCAGCCCAACCCTTCCTATTATGGTAAGTAACATTACTGTAAAGTTTCTAAGCATTTGGTCAACCACAACAAAAGTTATTGTGGAAACAAATAAAAAAGTCACTTTTTTGGTCCCTTTAGGGCCCCTTATTTCTAAACGAAAAAAGCGGGGACTCCCAAAATCAGCCCAACCCTTCCTTATATGTTAAGTAACATTACTGTAAAGTTTCATAGCATTTGGTCAACCAGAACAAAAGTTATTGTGGAAAAAAATTTAAAAGTCGCTTTTTTGGCCCCTTTTGGGCCCCTAATTTCTAAACTAAATTATAAAATGACCCCAAAAGGGGAGGTGCACATCTTCAATATATCTGTAATCACTGTGTAAAATTTCAGAAAGATCTAGTGTTTGGTTTTTGAGATTCAGATTACACAAGACAGGCACCCCATAGCGGGACGGACGGACAGACGGACGGACGGAGTGACCCGACTACTAGACCTGCTTTCGCCTTCGGCGACGCAGGTAAAAATAATTTCTCATAATGTTGATATTTATCAAAACATGTGCACACCAAATTGGTGGTTGATTATGCATACATGTGCGTGGTTATATTTATTTTGTAAATAATCATTCACTGTACAGATTGTTTTGATACTAATAAAAACAATAATTATTAAAAATTTCACATTTAAAGGGGCATTTCTCAGTCTTTCTTGATGTTTGATATGTTTATTTTATAAACAATACGACTTGTCCCGATTTATCAACATACGGGCGATTCTACTTTCACTTTCACTTTCTGCATGAAACGTGTTTTGTTTACAATGAAAACAATAGTGATTTTGTCTTTGAAAGACTTACCTGAAATAAAAACGTGATCTGGATATCAAGTTGCATGTTAGAAAATGTTATACAGAAACAAACACTGCCTTTTAAGATTAAAAGATGTATTTAAGAGGTGGATAAGGCAAAAAAAAAGGGGGTCATTGTAATGTTCATATATGTATTCAGCACAATCGGACAAAAATGACCGAAATCAGCTCTAAAAATTTCCAGACCCTTGGTTGAAACCCCCTTGCACAATTTTTAGGGAGTTTTGTAATTTTTGTGTAGATTTTCGGCAGAATTGGCCTGGAACTAGCCCTTTTATCCTCTTTTGACCAAAATTTATGTTCAAATCGTACGACAAGCTGTTTGTCAGTGGGATAATTTACAGAGATAAATACATGTATTTTTAAAGTGATAGATTTTCACAAGTTTTAATCATAATTTTAATATGTCTAAAATTATGATATAGTATTATGATTATATTGGTTAAAAAACAGAATTGTCTGATATTATGTTTTGTATTTTATATGTTTTACAAATGGTCAGAACATTAATATATCGAGCAGATTTGTCAAAATTGTTTTAGAATAGGGGGGACTTGAGGTCTGATAATGTAATTTGACATGCTGGTCCAACCAAAACACTATCTGACCAAAATCTTATTTAACTTTAATATTATTGTCAAATTCTGGAAATTGTTCATGTTTCTTCCAGATTTCAGCACAACATTTCACTATTTTTTATGATTTTTGCTTATAATGTAATAAATAACCTACATTTAGTCATATTTCAATCTCCATTTTTTTGTCCATTTCAGAAGAGATAACCACCACACCTCGTCCTATGATACATATGCAGCTGGTCAAAACTGAGGATGGTATGTTATGACCTTTGAAAAAGAGGTCATATGAAGTAGATACACATGTACAAAATCACATAATTATTTTTATAAAAACAATTAAGCATAGAAACAGAGTTTTAATTCTGGTTTTTATGGCCCGACCACTTATGTGGATCAGCCACATAGTTTTACCCTTGTCTGTCTGTCCGTACGTCCGTAACACTTTGGTCAAGTTCTTGGTTATGGTCCATTACTTGTATACTAGATGTTTGGGGTCAATGATACTTCACTACTAGATGGCTCTTGGGTAAGGTTACACCACCCACTAGAAATAAGGGCACTGTGACCTACATTTTATGCATGAATGACTTTGGTTAAGTTCTTGGTTAAGGTCTATAACTTGGATACTAGATGATGGGGGTTGATGAGGATTCACCTCTAGATGGGTCTTTAGTAAGGTGACACCACCCACTAGAAATTAGGCCACTGTGACCTATACATGAATGATTTTGGTTAAGTCCTTGATTAAGGTCTATATCTCGGATACTACATGTTGGGGGTCAATGGTATTTCACAACTAGATGTGTCTTGGGTAACATGACACCAATCAATAGAAATTGAGTCACTGTGACCTTTATTTTATGCATGAACAACTTTGGTTGAGTTCTTCGTTAAGGTCCATATCTTGGATACTACATGTTACAAGTCAATGATATTTCACTACTAGATGAGTCTTGGTAACACAGCACCACACACAAGAAAATTGGGGTCAATGATATTTCAAGAAGGGGAGGGCCATCCTGTGGCTCATAGACACATTTTCTAGTTCATTGTAAAGTCACATGTTGTATAAACATCTTCTTGCATGTATTATATATTACAATGTAAATCCCATACATACAATCATCCATGTGTACCTTGTAGATGCTATTCTTGGACTACGTCGCTGGGACCATAACGGTAATGGAGTATTAGACAGTAGTGAGATTGACGACCTGAGGGACTACATGCCTGACCCTCCAGAACCTAGCCAACTTAAACAGTTTGATTTTGACCATAATGGTTCCATAGACCAGAATGAGCTTTTGATAGCCCTGGGATTCAGACCCTATCCTAATGGTAATACTATAGTTAATGATTAAAATAATCGTTTGATAGCCCTGGGATTTAGACCCTATCCTAATGGTAATACTATAGCATATGATTAAAATAATCGTTTGATAGCACTAGGATTCAGACCTTATCCTAATGGTAATACTATAGTTAATGATTAAAATAATCGTTTGATAGCCCTGGGATTTAGACCCTATCCTAATGGTAATACTATAGCATATGATTAAAATAATCTTTTGATAGCCCTGGGATTTAGACCCTATCCTAATGGTAATACTATAGTTAATGATTAAAATAATCGTTTGATAGCCCTGGGATTTAGACCTTATCCTAATGGTAATACTATAGCATATGATTTAAATAATCGTTTGATAGCCCTGGGATTTAGACCTTATCCTAATGGTAATACTATAGCATATGATTTAAATAATCGTTTGATAGCCCTGGGATTTAGACCTTATCCTAATGGTAATACTATAGCATATGATTTAAATAATCGTTTGATAGCCCTGGGATTTAGACCTTATCCTAATGGTAATACTATAGCATATGATTAAAATAATCTTTTGATAGCCCTGGGATTTAGACCTTATCCTAATGGTAATACTATAGCATATGATTAAAATAATCGTTTGATAGCCCTGGGATTTAGACCCTATCCTAATGGTAATACTATAGCATATGATTAAAATAATCTTTTGATAGTCCTGGGATTTAGACCCTATCCTAATGGTAATACTATAGCATATGATTAAAATAATCTTTTGATAGCCCTGGGATTTAGACCTTATCCTAATGGTAATACTATAGCATATGATTAAAATAATCTTTTGATAGCCCTGGGATTTAGACCTTATCCTGATGGTAAAACTATAGTTAATGATTAAAATAATCTTTTGATAGCCCTGGGATTTAGACCCTATCCTAATGGTAATACTATAGCATATGATTAAAATAATCTTTTGATAGCCCTGGGATTTAGACCCTATCCTAATGGTAATACTATAGCATATGATTAAAATAATTTTTTGATAGCACTAGGATTCAGACCTTATCCTGATGGTAAAACTATAGTTAATGATTAAAATAATCTTTTGATAGCCCTGGGATTTAGACCCTATCCTAATGGTAATACTATAGCATATGATTTAAATAATCGTTTGATAGCCCTGGGATTTAGACCTTATCCTAATGGTAATACTATAGCATATGATTTAAATAATCGTTTGATAGCACCAGGATTTAGACCCTATCCTAAGGGCTATTCCAGAATTAATTGTATGGGGGGGTGGAAGGCACTATAATTCGACCCCCCCCCCCCATACATTTATTTCTGGAATAGCCCTAATGGTAATACTATAGTTAATGATTAAAATAATCGTTTGATAGCACTAGGATTTAGACTTTATCCTGATGGTAATACTACAGTAAATGAAACCTTGGGGCAATCTTTCTCTTGCCTCACTTCTAACAAATCATCACAAAGATTACAAATAGCTCAATTTATCTAATAGATGAATTTACAAAGACAAGCTTTGCATATGTAATGGAATTTAGGGTTAAAGAAACGATGGGTTTTTTTTTAGGTTTACAATATTATGCATTTATGTGGTAAGCATCAACGGTGTCCACAAAATACTCATTTGTATAATAATGATTGATATTTATCTTTCAGAGGCTGAACGACTGCAGTTGGCTGAATTAGGGTAAAAAAACGAAGTAAGTGTTAAAAATATAGATGTTCCTGTCACCTACTAAAAAATCACATGTATGATTATAAGACTGTTGCAAGACTGTTGTGATATTAATAGATTTTCTGAATGTTCATTATTTCCACAATCAGTTTTATGGTTTTTTGTCTCGCCTGCAACGAATAGTCGCGGATGCAAGACATAGGTATTACTTTCTGGTGGGGGCATGGTAAACTTTTTTGTAAGACTTTTGTGGAAAATGAATTCCTTGAAAAGTATAATAGCCAGGCATCTGATATTTGGTATACAGACAGTCCAGGTTATGGTCTACGCAACTGTCACCATGCCATGTGACCCTGACCCCATTTGCTCGCTCCAGTGACTCTGTGAACTTGGATCTTTTTTCAGGCTGAAAAGTTTTGTAAGACTTATGTGGAAAATGAATTACTTGAAAAGTATAATAGCTAGGCATCTGATATTTAAACATATACAGACAGTTCAGGTTATGGTTTATGCAACTGCCACCTTGCCTTGTGACCTTGACCCCATTTTCATGCTCCAGTGACTCTGTGAACTTAAGTCTTTTTCAGGCTGAAAACTTCTTTGTTAGACTTTTTAGCCGAGTTGCAAAGAAGTTGAACTCGGCTATTGTGATGATGATGGAGGGCGGCTGGGCGGGCGGGCGTCAACAATTGGTTTCTGGACCATAACTCAAAAAGTTGAGAACCGATTTTAATGAAACTTTAGGATTCTGTTACATACCATAAGAAGAGGAACCCTATTGATTTTGGGGTAAATCCACTCAAGGTCAAGGTCACAGCGACAGAAAAACATTTGAAATTTACTTAAAAAAAACAGTTTCTGGTCAATTACTCAAAAAGTTGTCAACAGATTTTAATGAAACTTTGTAATGTTGTTACCAATTATTAGAGGAGAAATCCTAATGATTTTTGGGTAATTTTGTTCAAGGATCAAGGGCAGAGCGGCAGAAAAACATGGTTTCAGGACAATTACTAGAAAAGTTCCCAATCAATTTTATTAAAGTTTTGGCATAATGTTGCAAACTACATTGTATATGGATGGTTGAATTCACAAAATTTTTCATGCGTGATTGGAGGGGGTTTTTAAAATGAAGACAAGGAAAGTTTTGGTTAATAAAATAAGGCAACTCGGCTTTTGCACCCATGTGCATATTGATTTTTTGGAAAATGAATTTCTTGAAAAGTAAAATAGCTTGGCATCTGATATTTGGTATACAGACAGTTGAGGTTATGGTCTACGCAACTGTCACCATGCCATTTGACCTTGACCCCATTTGCACGCGTCAGTAACTCTGAACTTTTGTCTTTTTCAAGCTGTACACTTTTTTGTAAGAATTTAATTTATGGAAAATGAATTTTTGAAAAGAATAATAGCTAGACATCTGATATTTAGGATATTAATGAATTAGATTAGGGTTTTTGTGTCTGTCACAATGTCATCTGACCTTGACCTCAGTTTTACACTAAATGACTGTTAATATTGATATTTTTTTTTTGCTCAGTCTTTTATGTTGTCTATTTCTCAGTGACTAGATATCTAGAATAATTTTAGTTGGTCCACAGGTAGATGTCAAGAATTAATGAATGTATAGTTGAATAACTAGGTATTCCAATGGTGCCAGCAGACGAGACATACTTTAGTGTTAACTCTTGTTGTGGCTATAAAGGAGTCCAGAAAGATCTTTTTAGCATTCTCAGGACTTAAATGTACAAAGATTGCTGTGAATATTAAATTGTATGAATGCATTTCAAAGCAGAAAGCATGAAATTATTTCCGGCATGAAAATTTTATGAACCAATTTTCCAACTCTCTCTTGACACCATTTGCAAGGATTGTCTCAAGGAATGATGCAAGTCCTTCGGAAGGGTAAAAAAAAAGGTTTGTCCCCTGTATTGAGACAGCAAGACTCAATGCATGTTAAAGCTCCTTTTGTAAAATTTGATATTGAAGAGTAGGCTCAATGGGGACCGCTACAAACGCTGCACACTCACAAACTGCAAACTGATAGCAATTCACATAAGCATCAAGCTTGTTTCCCAATCCAGGATGCATAGATACGTTTACACTACAGTAAATCATTTCTCCTAAAACATGCAATAATTTTTTGTCAATTTGTTTCAGGTTTGGGTTACTTAGCAAATATCTGTGATAGTTAAAGGATACAACATATCAGGCCCAGTCATGTGGAGATCTGAAAAGTGGGGCTCTTATCATTTGACAGAATATTACTTTTTGAATCTGGATCAAATTATCTGTGAAGAGTTGGTGACTTTCAGCAAATTGTTTATATGATATCTTCTACAATTAATTTGTTCACTGTCTATACATGTATATTCTGAGCTATGTTATGACACAGGCTGAGTAGTTTCAACTGTTTATCTTTTCAAGGGTATAAATGTGGAAAATGTTGAGCATTGTCCTGAAAATTGTTAATTGTCTCTTAATTATTGAAGCCATATATCAAACAGTATTACATGTAGAATGTAACATAATATATTTAAGAGCCATATTTATTTGTATTTATCCATAAAAAATCTAATCATTTTTTGAAAATTTTGTAGAAATATATTTATGCTAGAGCATTCAGAGTGAAAAAAAATGGTTATATATATTTATATTTATTTGAAATCAGAAAAATTATGCAAAAATTAAATAGAAACAAATTAATTCATTGTGATTTGAATCTCATTTGATTTATATTATTATTGTGCCAAAGGGGAGATAACTATAAAAAAATCTATAAAAATATCTTGTGAAAAATATCTGGCATAACATACTTAGATAGTAAAAGTTTGTATATTGTGTTTTATAATCATTGAAAAATTTACATTTAATATCTGTCTTAACAATCATGAATCATGACAATCTAATATCTTTAAGACCTACTTTTGAATGGTAGATGTGAAAAACTATAAAAAAAAATAAAAACCTTTTTGGTAAATAAAAGTTCAAATAATGTACAAAAAAAATAATAATAGAAAAGACTGGATAACATGTTTGATTGGTCCAATTACATGTAGTAGGTTTTTCATCATAATTGATAGAATTAATCTTTTGGTAAAAATACCGTTTTGTATTTGTAATTAAGAATTTATTGTTTGCATGAGGTGTTATTTTGCATAAAAATTGTTTCACATTTTGTATATAAAATACCTGAAACTTCTGTCCTTTGTCTTTCAATATGATTATTAATGTTGCTAGAATATACCATTAATCATTTATATAAATATACTATTGTGATTTATGTGATTATATATTAGTAAGAGTATGAAACTTTGTCAAACCTTCATCATTTTGTTCTTGCACCTAATAACAGTCATTGGACCTTCTTTGAACATATATCCCTATAAATCAGTAAAAACTTTCATTTTCATGTTTTGAGATAGTTAGTCAGATATACGTGTACACTGTATATTCTTTATTTCAGTGACCTACAATACAATGTACATGGTGAGGATATTTTAAAGTGGGACTTGTCCAATATAACATTTACTAGAAAATTAAATTACTGTGGATTCATTTATTTTCGTGGTTTGATGAAAAAGGACCAGTTCGAGGATAATAAAATTTGTGGTTCTTAAGTCCGCAGCATACAGATTAATGTTAAATTTCCTTTTCGTGGGGTATCAAATTATGTGGGTCAAAGCCACCCAGGAAGACCACGAAAATTGATACCCCACGAATAAAAATGAAACCACAGTACCAGAATTGTTTTCAATAGCTGGTTTGATGATTGGATATTGACAACTTTGGGTAAGTTTATCATAAACTGCTTCGTGGTTTAATCAACTATTGAAAACAATTCTATATTTTAAAAGTAAAAGACTGTGTAATTAATAGAATAGAAACTTGTTTAACGTTGAAAATGACAAGCATCCCCCAGATGTCCTTGAACATATATCAATCAATCAATCCACAGTGTATATGCATGTCACAAAGTCTTTATATTCCTTTCTCTAGTCTAATTGAAAATGGATGCATTTTTCATGTTTTTCCTATTTGGTTATATAAGTGTTATTTATACCCCCACTTCGAAGAAGAGTAGGGTATACTGTTTTATCCTTGTCCGTCTGTCCGTTTGTTCATTTGTCCGTAACATAATTTCAGTGACAGTTTCCTAAGCAACTGCATGAGTTCGAGGTTTAATATTTGGTATACAGCTTTAATCTTTAGTATCATACGGTGTATATCGATTTTATGCTCCTAGGTCATCTTCCTGTTTACCAAATAGTTAGGTTTTTACACATAATGGGCATCCATGCAAAATTTCCGTCACAGTTTTGTAAGCAACTACATGAGATAAAAATATTATGTTTTGTATACTGCTTTATCCTATATAACCATATGGTGTATACCGATTTTATGCTCCTAGGTCATCTACTTCCTGTTTACCAAATACTTAGGTTTTAGCACTTAATGGACATACATGCAAAATTTCCATCACAGTTTTCTAAGCAACTTCATGAGATAGAGGTCTGATATTCTGTATACCGCTTTATCCTATAGTACCATATGGTTTGTACTGATTTTCTGCTCCTAGGCCATTCTGTTTGCAGAAAACTTAGTATTTATGTAAGGCATAATTTTGGGAGTAGGGGTATCACTAGTGAGCACAAACTCACAGATTTACTTGTTATTTCTTTGATCACTAAGTAGCAGAATATTTGTGCTATCTTTGGTAAAAAAATCCTTCTTTTACCATTTGTTTTTTAATGTGTGTATGTTCAAAACATCTGGCTGCTTATTTTGTTGTAAACTTGTATTATCAGACAAGTTTTGAAAAGCTAGCTTTGTTTATTTTCTGCCAATATTTATATTTATTTTTATGCTTTTTTTGTTGTTAATTGTTTAATAGATATTAAGCTGTCAGTATAATGTGAAAGTTGTATAAAATTTGAGTAAAGCAGGTCACAAAGGAAAATATGTAATGCATAAGTAAACTGTAACAAAGTTTGTTTTTATCAATATCATTTACCAGTTACTCATACAATGTTGTTTTAGCCATGTTTTATTTAAACATAACAAAAATAATTCACTTGACTGATTGCAAGTAAGTTGCCAATTGCTTGCCCCAAGGTTTTTAATCTTAAGGTAATGTGACAGTCCACTATAAATATGAATAGAAGTTAGGGTTAGATAATGAGATGGAGAACAAATGTATGTTACACAACCTACGACAATTCCACATTAACTGCTCTATTAATTATTCATGTATGTGTGTTCAGACAGACACAACATTTATATTTCAATTGAATTGAGATCAATGCATGTTTTCAAAATGCAAAATAAATGAAACTGTTCAAGGATATTTTGTTCTCTTAAAGGAGTCATTAAACAAATTGGCAACCATAATTGTTTTACATAGAACTATAATTGTATACAAATTTTATCTCTATATCTTCTGTGCATTTATTATTATGAGATATATTTTAATTTCAAGGAGTAATTTTTCAAGCATGTAGAACATGGGTGTTATATCTTTTTTATCAGCTAGAATTGTAAAATCATGATAAAACTATTTTGATTCTTTCTAATATCTTTGTAAAGTATGTTATAATTATTGTGTAAAAGTGTGTTGTTTTGTTTGCAAGATCAAAGTATTGTTAAACAATAAATATTTTTTATCAAGTTTTAAATGTTTCTTCATTTCATTGTCATAGCATAAAATACATAGATATGTTCATAACTCATAAATCAAAATTATTAGAAACTTTATTCAGAATGATAAAGAAGCAAAGGTGTACCAAAAAGGCAATCAAATATCATTAATCCAAAAAAAGATAAAGACTAAATCGGTAGAGGTAATATCATCACACACACACACAAAAAAACAATAAACACACATAACAACAAAATGCAATCAGCAACGTGAACTCAAGTGGATATGAAACAGAAAGTGAACTCAAATGCCCAAGTTAAGTTTTATAAGTGTTGTTGTGTGGTATAGTAATGTTGAATACCACTAAACTTAATGGTAGACAAACATGACTCTTATTAAAGGTGAAAAGTATTGTCCTACACAACTTTTTGTACTGTAAATGATAATTGGGGAAATAATTGCCTAACATTTCTAAAGTATTTATGTATTTGAAAAATGTTTTATCAATAGTTTATTTGAGTTGTTGAAGTGTTCTGAGAGCTCTTAGGCAGCAGTTTTTGTCTCGCCTGCGAGGAATAGTTCCTGAAGGCGATACATAGGTGTTACTATCTGGCAGTGGCGGTGGCAGTGTAAATTTTTTTGTAAGACTTTTATAGACAATGAATTGCTTAAAAAGTAAAGTAGGTAGGCATTTGATATTTGGTATACCAACAGTTGGGGTTATGGTTTACACAACTGTCACCATGCCATCTGAACCAGACTCCCTTTTCACTGTCCGGTGATGATCTCTTTTTAGGCCGTAAACTTTTTTGTAAGACTTTGGTGGACAACGAATTGCTTGAAAAGTATAATAGCTTAAGCATCTGATATTGGGTAAACCGACAGTTGAGGTTATAGTTGACGCAACTATCCCCATGCCATGTGACCCTGATCCCATTTTCACGCTCCAGTGACTCTGTGAACTTAGTAGGTCTTTTTTCAGGCCATCAACTTTTTTGTAAGACTTTTGTGGACAACGAATTACTTAAAAAGTATAATAGATAGGCATCTGATATTGGGTATAAAGACAGTTGAGGGTATGGTTTAGGCAACTGTCACCATGCCATATGACCTTGACCCCATTTTCACGCTCCAGTGACTCTGTTAACTTTGGTATTTTTTCAGGCCGTAAACTTTTCTGTAAGACTTTTATGGACAACGAATTACTTAAAAAGTATAATAGATAGCCATCAGATATTGGGTATACAGACGGTTGAGGCGGTTATGGTCTACACAACTGTCACCATGCCATGTGACCCTGACCACATTTTCACGCTCCAGTGACTGTGAACTTGGGTCTTTTTTTTAAGGCCGTAATTTTTTTTGTGAGACTTGTGGACAATTAATAACTTTAAAAAGTATCATACTTAGGTATCTGATATTGGTTGTGTGGTGTACTAAAGGCCTAGATAGATTGTGAATGAGTTTCACTGTGGTGCCAACAGGTGAGACATACTATTAGTGGCAACACTTGTCTAGTCTGGTAATGTTCCTTCTTGCTGTAAAATGACTGCCTTTTTTTCGGTTGATATCAAGAAAGGTTGTTGTCAACAATCAGATTTATCTCTGGTGATTTCCACTTTGCAGTTTGTCATTTTAGCTCATCTGAGCATTAAAGTGTAATAAAAGTTTGTTTTATTTATTCTTGTGGTATCTTGCACACAAATAGTGTATGAATTCTTCATCTGCCAAACAACCTTGCCAACATAGGGGTTAAATAGCAGTTTTCTGAAAAATTCTGGCATGGATAAATTCATAAACCTATATATGTAAATACATTTACATATATGTTCAATTAACAGTCTGTGATAAAATCGATCAATTTAATGAAACCAGTGTACAATTTTTTGTGAAAATCTTTGAACTGATGTTGGGAGTTACTGCCCTGAATAATTGATTTTTCCTTTATTTTGGACTAGGACATTAGTTTTGAGTAATAATTGTAAAATAATTGATGAAATGTTTTTCAACTTTGTGCAATTTATCATTTATGATGGCCTTTGAAATTGCCATCCCTTCACGTCCATAGTCTGTCGTATCTTAACAAATTTTCAAAAATCTTCTTCTCTAAACTACTGAACAGAATTTGATGAAACTTAGTAGGATTGATCCTTAGGGTATTCTGTAGAAAAGTTGTGTTTTGATTTCGATCTAGTAAAAAAAAATTTGGTTGCTGTGACTAGATAGAACATAGGTAAAATCACTTTAATTGGCTTATATCAGCAGATGACCACTTATAGTGGGTATGATCCTTTTAAAGGTAACCTTTTTCATGTATTTGCACTATAGAGCTGTTGCTTGCTTAAACTTTCAGTTTCATTGGAAGTTGTCAAATGACACATTATAGGAATTATGGCACTTAAAATGTAAGAAAAAGCGTTTTTCATGTTATGTCTTATATGGAAAGTCGTCCTGTTGATAGAGAAAAAACCTTTCTTTGCTTAAACCTATAGCTCTACAAAAGTCTCTGTCGGGTCAAAGCTGTCAGATGACCCCTTACAAAGCATTATCATGAGTTTCTCTTTCAGGCCTGTCGCCAACCTACTTCCTGTTTCAACAAATCTGGCAATTTCGGGTATTGGACTCATTTATCGTATATGCTTGAGAAAATACCGAGTTTCCATCTTATATATTCAGCAAATTAAGCTCAACAGAAAGCTCCTCCTGGTATAAGTTGTCAAGCAAACCCTAAAAGAAATAATGTTCCATGAAATGTAGAAAGTATTCTGTTTTATCTCATACATTCAAATCTGTAATAGAGGGGAAAATAATTGTTTTTAGGTAATAGAGTTTCAAAAAAATATATTTGGTCGATGTCAGATGACACTTAGATGTCAAAAATTGTTATCATATTCGAAGTTCTAATAGAAAAGGGTAAACTGGTTTAGCTGTGTCCATCAAACTGGCCTGGTTCTGGCCTTCTGTTCACAACCACTTTAAGTTATGTGGTCGACAAGATCTATCGACTGTGGTTAATGGTTAAAAATCTTCGTAACTATTTTATAATCAACTTTTTTATTTATTACTTGAAATTTGCTAGTAACGACCAGTTTTTTTTATGAAGTCCAATATCACAGGTACCAAGTTTAGGTCGTGTATCTGCTTCCTGATTACCGACTTCTTCAACTTCGACATAAATGGTCAATGGATGAAAACTTTCAGCAATTAATTATTATAGTGATTGAGTTCCTATATTTTACCGAATTCTGTTGCATTATATACATGTACGTCCTGTATACCGACTTGACAGTAAAATGAACAATTATTTCATTAGACATAGTGACTTGATACTTAGTGTGCAACCTAGGTATATCTAGTAATATTGAACGGTCAGAATTAAGGGCTGATGAGCATCTATTATTATTTATTGGGTTGGCAAGGGCAGGCCCGTACACAGGTCGGGCGCGGGGGTGCGATCACGCACCCCTTTGAAAACCAACAAGCACTATTAAACTCGGCGTTTTGATTCAACTGTGACTATTAAAGTTGAAGTTTTGTATGAAAAAGTCTATTTCGCACCCCCTTAGGAAAATCCTGTGTAAGGGCCTAAAGGGTATACTGAGTGAACAGTGGCTTACAGCCGATTCTTTGGTGTTTTGTCTTACAGCTTGTTAACTAGATAAGTGGGAGCCTCTTAAGCTCTTCAAAAAAGTCCATTGTTTATAAGTTATCAGGTTTTGACAAGGTAAACTGCTTAATTCAATTCTCTCTAAATTTGCACAAAAATTGTCAACAAAGGGAGAGGCCCAAAATCTTGACAACCTTTTGTGTTAAGTTAATTCTTTACCCCAGGGTATTATTTTTATCCAGATAGATCGGGAAGGCCTTTGCCCTTGTGAACACTTTTTACAAGGTTCATAAAGCAACCACAGTAGTCACCTGTCAAAATCAGTGGATATTTATATCTGCACATATATCACTAAAAACGTAAGTTAGTTCAAAATTATTATATTTACATTCATCAATTATCAAAAAAGCAATTGCGTCAATTTTTATGATTGATAGGCGCAACATTTTGTATGTGCCAGGAATCTTTTAGAAAGCTTTTGTTTGTACTTGTCGTTTTGATGTTTCCTGTCCTTTGTTTAAGAAAGGGGTCTGTCTTTGACTACTTCAAGACTGGATTTGAATTGTATATATTTTAATTATTTTGACCACTGGCCAATCGCAAAACCAGCGAGCAGCGCCTACTGGCTTCTATTCGTGGAAGGCTGCTGACCGTTTGTCATTGTGGTCTGTTTTAATGCCGCTTGTTCATGATGTCGCGTAGACTTATACCAAATCTCATTATCTTCTCTTAGAACCTGTAAACAGAGAAAAGAAAGTTATCATATAAATGTTAAAAACAACGACAAAATCCCAGCAGTCAAAAGACAGTGCCATAATTAATTAAACAAACGTATTTTTGTTAAATGTTCCGTCTTTATCCATTTTCGAGTATGATAATACCCGTCAAAAATAATTCTTTACAATAACTATCCGCTTTTTATGCAAGTTTTTTTTTTCATGATACAAATTTGACTCTTTCAAATTTTTTTAACCCTTTCTATCAACAAAAGTATTCAATTACGAAGTTAAAATGTGAAACAAAATCATGTAATCCCAAGCTCATGAAAATGTGTAGCAATAATGAAGTAATCATTAGCTTATTATTGCTAATTAATATAATTAATTAATACAAATTAACATCGTCCCAATTCTGTCATATAATCAACATGTTTACTCTTTTTTTCAGACTTTGGAGCAATGAGTACTTGTGAGTCCTGCAATAAAACTGTAATCTTCAGAACAAACGATCAGAAAATAATAGATGTCGACCAAAACTTGCAAGCAAAAGTTCTGGAAATATTACAAGAAAGATTTAACATCACAGGAATACACGCATTGAATCAACAGGTCTTAGAAAAGTTATTACGAGGTCAGTTTAATTTATTTTGTTTTGCAAATAAAGGTAATAACAAAACTACCGAACTTGAATGATCAATCTCATAGTCCAGAGAAAATGACAAAAACGAATCAGTCATACCGGAGAATTGGTGGATCGCAAGATTAAAATATAATTATAATGATATAAATAAGTTAACAACTAAAAGCCACAACCTTTATAATAATGTATATTAATAATTAACAAAATATAAAGATAATAGTGATAAATAAAAGTACATGACAGAACATCCATATACTATAAGAACATCTGACTACTGATAGGAAATTTTTACTTAACAATTACTGAATTCACTGAACGCTCAAAGTGTCTAGTATTTCAAGAAATGTTTCAGTATAAATTCCTTGCAGTCCATGAAGTAAATTTAAGTCAGGTCAAGTAATCATCAGCCTTAACGAGATAAAAATCCACAATATAAAGTAACGGCTTAAAATATGGGTTTTTTTTTGGTTTTTTTTTTCAAAAAGGCAATATTAAGAACCCAAACTTATATTGGAGCCATACCATTACAGACTGACTAAATAATCTGTCTTACAAATCTTCTGTCTATTCCACTTTTCCCTATGTATTGAAATTTTAACCCTTTTATCGTTAATTTTAAATGATTAAACCCTTTTGTTTTTAGAGTACAACATGACACGTGAAGATTTCCTTGCTAGTATAGATGACACAACAACCCGCCTGATCCCGAATCCCACCACGGACGACGACGACGCCACCAGCTGGGGTCTAATTGTTCCCATTATTCTGATAGCTATTTTCCTGGTGATTGTGGCGGGGTGTCTGTATTGGCACTCTAGGCGATACAAGGGAAGATCCCCACATCGTAATGTCGATAGAAGCGTAAACACATCTTTTGAACGATTCGCAAGAGCCAGTACCGGTAGTAGTGCACCTTCACGAGCAGATTACGTACGCGCATCTACCCGTTCGAACACACCCGGCAATTCTATAAATAGAGTAAATGTAGTACCTCTCACCAGTGACAACCCTGGACAGTTCAAATTTTACTGGGACAAGGATAATTGGAAGTTGTGTCCTCCGGAAGACATGGACAGCCATACTGGCATAACTGGCTCTCGTTCTAGTCTCCTGCGGCAGAATTTGTCACCCATAGATGAAGTGGATACCCCTTGTTTCTACTCGGACACAAGGAGCTATGAAATGGAAGCACAACCTCCTTTCTCACCCTACCATCTTACCTGGATAACACCAAAGGCGCCACCTCCGTCTTACGAAGAGTCGGAGCTTAGTGTATCACCAGAGAAGAGCCAGAGACACTTCATATCTACCACAGGAACGAACAATACTTGTAGTGGCTGTACTGGATATAGTAAGAGTAATTTGACAGATAACAGTGGCTTTACTAAATACAACGTCACGGACAACACCTACAGCAGGTACTCCGGCTACAGCAAGGAGAACTTTACCGATAATACAGAGGGGAGTAAGGCCAACTCTAATTACACCTGTAGTGGTTATACTGGATACAGCAAAAACATGAATTCACCATTCTATCCTAACAACAACACACCAAACACTGATATAGAATTTATGTCGGAGCAAGAGAGTATGCCAGCTCAGGTAAAAAAGCGAGGTATCTCACACCCAACATCTAACGCAAACTCCCAGTTTACAAGTTACCCCTCCACACCACATTCATCTCTGGACGACCTTTCCGAAACGAACATAGATACAGTCGAGGAAATCTCGTACCGCAAACATACAGGGTCCATAGAGAATCTTAATTCAAACAGTAATAGGAACAGTCAGTACAGTCAATACATTATAGAAACTGACCATAACAGGAACAGTCGCTGTATATCTGAAAAAGACTATAACAGAAATAGCATAGACGGCAGTCAGAGTCGTGACAGTCAATACACCAACGGAACAACCAATACACGAAACAGTCAGTATGACGAAGAATACAGCATGGGAGTTCCAAGTCTTCCAAGCAGTATACTGAACTTCCACCAGAGAATGGCTGACAACAGTCTTGCAATGACTGGGAAACCACCGAAATTCTCACCATATGCTTTACGAATCAGTCAGGCTAGCAGCATAGAATCGTCAGACACAAACTACACGGACAATACCTCGATGCTACCATGTGTTGGGAGTAGCATTACATCAGGGAACCCAACAGGTGTGACCATCAACTCAAATTATCAAAGCAACGTTCAAAACTCTATGGAGCACCCTTACGTAGAAATATCCCAGAACACAAGCCCCGAAGATCTCTCTAAAATTGTCGACGAGCTGTCCTCGATACGTCCAGGATCGAACGAACCACCGTCTGTCAATCGCGGAGTTGTTAACAGTCTGATTATCTTTGACGGTACTGTAGGTCACAGCTACATGGCAGACATCTGCCCACCTCAGCATGGCGCCACGGACGGAAATGTCAACCAAAACATAACGGAACTTTTCCGGAGTTGGAGCGTCACAGCGGAACTGGATTATAGCTCGGCGAGTAGTAGGGGGAACGGATCATCGATGCAGACCCCTCTAAATGAAGGATCGTTTTCTTGGGACACATATCCTCTGAAGAAGGAAATAAAGAAGAGCCAGCTCGTTACCTCGATCAAGAACGAACAAGTGGTCACCGACGTCAACCACAATGTCGTCAACATCAATGACTTACCCCAGCCGGGTAGGAATGTACAGTTCTCCGTCCCAGTCCTTGTGGACAAGACGTACTGGGTATAGAGAAAAAAGTTGACAATGCTCTTACCATAGTGCTGTAAATTATTCAACGTGCATATTAATGTTATCTGTATTCAATTGTAAATTAAGAGTTTGACCAACTAAAATATAAAAATGTTATTTCTTATTATATATATCACGATGATGGACTCTAGATCTTACAATAGAGTCTGGTTTTTAACATATGTTCACTCCTTAAAGGTCTTAATCATGCTTAACAATATCTCACTGCTTTGTACACTAACTAATGAATATGAGCGTTTAGAGCTAAAGATTTTCTCAGATACTGCTTGAAACCCTAAGAAAGTCCGAAAAAAAGTCATCCAAAGGCCACATGAAGTAAAAAAAAATAAATAAACAGAAGAAAAAAAAACAACAGCAGCATTAGTTAATTTTATTTATTTTACTCCATCCAAATACAAAATACATTATTGTTTAAAAAATGACAATTCAAGATGTTAGAAGAAACAATGATATGTCCAAAAGACATAATGCCCCATCTCGCAACATTTGGGACGAACGGACCCGAACCCTATATGCCCCTTTGTTTCGTATATGGGGCATTAAAATAAGAGATGTGGAATACATGTTCACGGCACAGCATACATAAATCAGTGGTAACAATCTTCAATAGAAAACATCCAGCAGCCTTCAATCAATGTAACAAGTGGCACTGCTCGCACTCTTGCAACTGGCCTAGATCCAATCCATATATTATAACAAAAAAGGCTCCTTCTAAACATAGAACAGGTTCAAACAAATGCTTCGATTAAGATTCATGGCTTAGCACAATTCCATGCTAAATGTGGCGGGGTTAAACCAATTTTTGTTCCAATCTTTTCCCGATTTGTAATAAAATATCACACAGTTAAAAAATCAAATTGACAAAAGTGCAATTCAACAAAAGTTAGGTAAAAAAGAGCAAATGTGACGGAGAGGAACTGTATAGAGGACACTCGTTGTTATAAAATCGCAGCTACCTTAGACGCATCTATCGACTGGTGGTAAAAATCAACGATTTTAAATCCGACATAATTCAAACAGATAATGATTTGGTACAAAAACCGAACATTTTGATGCGTTGACTTCGAAATTGCATTAGATTTGCCTTACATATTTAATCACATGAACACGTTCATTCTCCACGATCATGGCACACATTGTGCACCATTGCTTGCCGATTTGTTTCTTCATTCATATGAAGCAGACTTCTTACAATCACTTCCAAACAAAAAGGACCGCAGACTTGCTTCATCCTTCACGCTCACATTTCGTTATATTGATGATGTCCTTTCACTAAACAATCCTCGATTTGGTGACTATCTACATCTCATATATCCGAAGGAATTGGAGATAGAGAACACTATACAGATTCTAGGATGTCCGCTTCATATTTGGATTTATTCCTCGAAATTGACACACTAAGAAGACTCTATGACAGTGCAAACGTGATGAATTCAACTTTCCAATAGTCAATTTTCCCTTTCTGTGTAGCAATATTCTGTCCGCTCCAGCCTATGGAGTTTACGTAATTGATTCGTTATTCCAGAGCATGTTGGGAGTATAACAACTTCCTTGATAGAGCTACCCGGCTTACAAGCAAACTGTTAACACAGAGGTATGTTGCTCCCAGGTTGTTGTCATCACTCAAGAAATTTTACGGAAGACATCATGTGCTCGTAGACAAATACGGGATTTCCATCTCTCAAATGAGCACAGATGTTGGTTTGACATAGAGTTTTGTAATGTCATCCTCTCCGGACCAACACTAAATGCATCTTTGGCAAAGTGACGGGTGTGCTATAGCAAGCAGAAACTGCTTACTCTTCCGGAGCACCTGAATTCACTCTCTTTTCGACTTGGGTTCACGCTGCTGAATGCGATTTTGTTGTTATGTATATGTCATTAATATTGTGTGGTTTGTTTTGTTTTGATGGTTTTTTTTGTCTACCGATTTTGTCTTAGTCTTTTCGATATAATGATATTTGAATACCCTTTTAGTACACCTTTGCTTCATTATAACTACGAATTTTTCAAACGGGAACAAATTCTTAGAAAGTTGCCTCATATTCAGATTTTAATCTCAAAATTTACACACAAAGAAAACTTGTGTTTGTGACAAACGTAATGTCTTACTTTCCAAACTTTCTTTACTTATGTTTTTTTTTTTCGAATGCCCCCACCAAAACCATGACAAGAACAAAATTAATAGAATTTCCTGCAAAACGGTTCATTGACAACTCCTTGATTGCCAAACTATCAAGTTTCAGTTTTTTTGTTAAATTCAAGGTCTTTTCCAGGGTCTTGAACTTCAACATGAATTCAGAGAGCCGGTGGTGTAGTGGTTGACGCGTGGGACTGCTAACACCGAGGTTCGTGGTTCGATCCTCGTCAGGGGTGAAAATTTCATGAACCAATTTTCCGACTCTCTCTTGACACCATTTGCGAGGATGGTCTCAAGGTACGATGCTAGTCCTTCGGAAGGGACGATAAAAGGTTGTCCCGTGTATGGGGAGAGCAATACCCTGTGCACGTTAAAGAATCCTATGTAAAGTTCGATAAGAGTAGAGAGTAGGCTCAATGGGGGCCGTCTACAAAGGCCACACTCGCAAACTGCTAGCTGGAGAGGGATTTATAGAAGCATTAAGCTTGTTTCCCAATCCAGGATAACTAAATATGTTTAAACTAAACATGAATTCAAGGTTTCAATGATAAAAGATAACCCCGTATAATGGCGTATCTTTTTCTGCTATGGTATTTAAGCTACTATGCAGAAATCCTCTACTTGTGATAATCTAATATGGGGCTGTAATCTATTTGTAGCACAATCAAGCAAAGCTTTTCCCTTCCTACAATGGTTTTAAAGATACAAAGCGAAATAGCTAGATTTGTTATTAAAAGGGCCATAATTGGGTAATTCCTATATAAGGGATCGTCTGGTATCTGATAACTCCGATCTATTCTTTTTTTTATTCTAGAGCTATTTAGCTTATTAAAACAAATTTTAAAATCAAACTTCTTCGTCGGCTGATGGTTTTCATGACGCTAACGTCATTGAAGAAAAAGAGTGGAAATTGTCATTTTTGACGTTTGAAAATGGGTCCTACAACTTTTATCAGATTTATATTTGGTAGATTCTTATGGGCTTAACATACTGCATTTTCATTTTTCAATAGTATGTTATTTCCAACAGCTTCTCTCAATCTGCAAAAAAGTTCTTTTTCCAAGAAAAAAAAACAACCCAAAGATTTTTTAACCTTTAAAAGGGATGAACCATTACAACGGATCATCTCACTAGGTGACCCAAGTAATGACATCATCACACAGGGACATTCAGTCCAGGTGACCTAAGTAATGACAATATCATACAGGGACATTCAGTCCAGGTGACCTAAGTAATGACATTATCACACAGGGACATTCATGCCAGATGACCAAAGTAGTGACATTATCACACAGGGACATTCAGCCCAGATGACCAAAGTAACGACATTAGCACACAGGGACATTCAGACCAGATGACCCAAGTAGTGACAATATCAAACATGGACATTCAGTCCAGGTGACCTAAGTAATAGCATTTTACACAGGGACATTCAGTCCAGGTGACCCAAGTAATGGCAATATCACACAGGGACATTCAGTCCTAGCGACCTAAGTAATGACATTATCACACAGGGACATCCAGTCCAGGTGACCTTAGTAACAACAATATCACACAGGGACATTCAGTCCATGTGACCTAAGTAATGACAATATCAAACAGGGACATTGAGTCCAGGTGACCTAAGTAATGACAATATCAGACAGGGACATTCAGTCAAGGTGACCTAAGTAATGACAATATCAGACAGGGACATTCAGTCAAGGTGACCTAAGTAATGACAATATCAGACAGGGACTTTGAGTCCAGGTGACCTTAGTAATGAAATTATCACACAGGGACATTCAGTCCATGTGACCTAAGTAATAACATTATCACACAGGGACATTCAGACCAGGTTACTCAAGTAATGACATTATCACACAGGGACATTCAGTCAAGGTGACCAAAATAACGACAATATCACACAAGGACATTCAGTCTGGTGACCTGCATTAACAGTAATACACAGGGAAATTCAGTCCAGATGACAAAGTAACGACATAATCACACTTGAACATTCAGTATAGGTGACCTAAGTCATGAAATAATCACACAGGGATATTCAGACCAGGTGACCCAAGTAACGTCAATATCACACAAGGACATTCAGTCCGGGTGACCTTAGTAATGACAAAATCACACAGGGACATTCAGTCCAGGAAACCTAAGAAATGACATTATCACACAAGGACATTCATGCCAGATGACCAAAGTAGTGACATTATCACACAGGGACATTCAGTCCAGATGACCAAAGTAACGACATAATCACACTTGAACATTCAGTATAGGTGACCTAAGTCATGAAATTATCACACAGGGACATTCAGTTCAGATGACCCAAGTAATAACATTATCACATAGGGATATTCAGTCCAGGTGACCTAATCAATGACAGTATCACACAGGGACATTCAGGCCAGATGACCAAAGTAATGACATTTTTGCACAGACATTCAGTCCAGGTGACCTAAGTAATAACATTATCACACAGGGACATTCAGTCCAGGTGACCCAAGTAATGACAATATCACACAGGGACATTCAGCCCAGATGACCAAAAGTAACGACATTATCACACAGGGACATTCAGACCAGATGACCTAAGTAATGACAAAATCACACAGGGACATATCAGTCCAGGTGACTCAAGTAATGACAATATCACACAGAGACATTCAGACCAGGTGACCCAAGAAATTTCAATATCACACAGGGACATCCAGTCCAGGTGACCTAAGTAATGACAATATCACACAGGGACATCCAGTCCAGGTGACCTAAGTAATGACAATATCATACAGGGACATTCAGTCCAGGTGACCTAAGAAATGAAATTATCACACAAGGACATTCATGCCAGATGACCAAAGTAGTGACATTATCACACAGGGACATTCAGACCAGGTGACCCAAGAAATTTCAATATCACGCAGGGACATTCAGTATAGGTGACCTTAGTAATGACATTATCATACAGGGACACTCAGTCCGGATGACCTAAGTATTGACAATATCAGACAGGGACATTCAGTCCATGTGACCTAAGTAATGACAATATCAGACAGGGACATTCAGTCCAGGTGACCTAAGTAATGAAATTATCACACAGGGACATTCAGTCCATGTGACCTAAGTAATAAAATTATCACACAGGGACATTCAGACCAGATGACCAAAGTAATGACATTATCACACAGGGACATTCAGTCCAGGTGACTTAAGTAATGACATTATTACACAGGGACATTCAGTCAAGGTGACCAAAGTAACGGCAATATCACACAAGGACATTCAGTATGGTGACCTGTTATAACAGTTATACACAGGGAAATTCAGTCCAGATGACCAAAGTAACGACATAATCACACTTGAACATTCAGTATAGGTGACCTAAGTCATGAAATTATCACACAGGGACATTCAGTTCAGATGACCCAAGTAATAACATTATCACATAGGGATATTCAGTCCAGGTGACCTAATCAATGACAGTATCACACAGGGACATTCAGGCCAGATGACCAAAGTAATGACATTTTTGCACGGACATTCAGTCCAGCTGACCTAAGTAATAACATCACACAGGGACATTCAGTCCAGGTGACCAAAGTAACGACATTATCACACAGGGACATTCAGACCAGATGACCTAAGTAATGACAAAATCACACAGGGACATGTCAGTCCAGGTGACTCAAGTAATGACAATATCACACAGAGACATTCAGATCAGGTGACCCAAGAAATTTCAATATCACACAGGGACATCCAGTCCAGGTGACCTAAGTAATGACAATATCATACAGGGACATTCAGTCCAGGTGACCTAAGAAATGAAATTATCACACAAGGACATTCATGCCAGATGACCAAAGTAGTGACATTATCACACAGGGACATTCAGACCAGGTGACCCAAGAAATTTCAATATCACGCAGGGACATTCAGTATAGGTGACCTTAGTAATGACATTATCATACAGGGACACTCAGTCCGGATGACCTAAGTATTGACAATATCAGACAGGGACATTCAGTCCATGTGACCTAAGTAATGACAATATCAGACAGGGACATTCAGTCCAGGTGACCTAAGTAATGAAATTATCACACAGGGACATTCAGTCCATGTGACCTAAGTAATAAAATTATCACACAGGGACATTCAGACCAGATGACCAAAGTAATGACATTATCACACAGGGACATTCAGTCCAGGTGACTTAAGTAATGACATTATTACACAGGGACATTCAGTCAAGGTGACCAGAGTAACGGCAATATCACACAAGGACATTCAGTATGGTGACCTGTTATAACAGTTATACACAGGGAAATTCAGTCCAGATGACCGAAGTAACGACATAATCACACATGAACATTCAGTATAGGTGACCTAAGTCATGAAATTATCACACAGGGACATTCAGTTCAGATGACCCAAGTAATAACATTATCACACAGGTGACCTAATCAATGACAGTATCACACAGGGACATTCAGGCCAGATGACCAAAGTAATGACTTTTTTTTCATCTGGCCTGAATGTCCCTGTGTGATACTGTCATTGATTAGGTCACCTGGACTGAATATCCCTGTGTGATAATGTTATTACTTGGGTCATCTGAATTGAATGTCCCTGTGTGATAATTTCATGACTTAGGTCACCTATACTGAATGTTCAAGTGTGATTATGTCGTTACTTTGGTCATCTGGACTGAATTTCCCTGTGTATAACTGTTATAACAGGTCACCAGACTGAATGTCCTTGTGTGATATTGTCGTTACTTGGGTCACCTGGTCTGAATGTCCCTGTGTGATATACTTAGGTCACCTGGTCTGAATACCCTGTGTAATAATGCCATTATTTAGGTCACCTGAACTGAATGTCACTGTGTGATATTGACGTTACTTAGACCACCTGGATTTAATTTCCCTGTGTGAGAATATCATTACTTGAGTCACCTGGACTGATATGTCCCTGCGTGATATTGAAATTTCTTGGGTCACCTGGTCTGAATGTCCCTGTGTGATAATGTCACTACTTTGGTCATCTGGCATGAATGTCCTTGTGTGATAATGTCATTTCTTAGGTCACCTGGACTGAATGTCCCTGTGTGATATTGTCATTACTTAGGTCACCTGGACTGGATGTCCCTGTGTGATATTGAAATTTTTTGGGTCACCTGGTCTGAATGTCCCTGTGTGATAATGTCACTACTTTGGTCATCTGGCATGAATGTCCTTGTGTGATAATGTCATTACTTAGGTCACCTGGACTGAATGTCCCTGTATGATATTGTCATTACTTAGGTCACCTGGACTGGATGTCCTTGTGTGATATTGAAATTTCTTGGGTCACCTGGACTGTATGTCCCTGTGTGATATTGAAATTTCTTGGGTCACCTGGTCTGAATGTGTCTGTGTGATATTGTCATTACTTGAGTCACCTGGACTGACATGTCCCTGTGTGATTTTGTCATTACTCAGGTCATCTGGTCTGAATGTCCCTGTGTGATATTGTCATTACTTAGGTCACCTGGACTGTATGTCCCTGTGTGATATTGAAATTTCTTGGGTCACCTGGTCTGAATGTCCCTGTGTGATATTGAAATTTCTTGAGTCACCTGGACTGTATGTCCCTGTGTGATATTGAAATTTCTTGGGTCACCTGGTCTGAATGTGTCTGTGTGATATTGTCATTACTTGAGTCACCTGGACTGACATGTCCCTGTGTGATATTGTCATTACTTAGGTCACCTGGACTGTATGTCCCTGTGTGATATTGAAATTTCTTGGGTCACCTGGTCTGAATGTCCCTGTGTGATATTGAAATTTCTTGGGTCACCTGGTCTGAATGTCCCTGTGTGATATTGTCATTACTTAGGTCACCTGGACTGACATGTCCCTGTGTGATTTTGTCATTACTCAGGTCATCTGGTCTGAATGTCCCTGTGTGATAATGTCGTTACTTTGGTCATCTGTGCTGAATGTCCCTGTGTGATATTGTCATTACTTGGGTCACCTGGACTGAATGTCCCTGGGTGACCTAAGTAATGGCATTATCACACAGGGACATTCAGACCAGGTGATCTATGTATATCACACAGGGACATTCAGACCAGGTGACCCAAGTAACGTCAATATCACACAGGGACATTCAGACCAGGTGACCTTAGTAATGACAATATCACACAGGAACATTCAGTTCAGGTGACCTAAACCAATGTCACTGTTCCATTTGAAAAAAATATTTATAGACTGAAGGTCTCTCCTGATAACTAGTGGATGTTTTATCAATGTTTAGCTTGAAGAAAATAGAATTAGTCAGAACCATCCACACTTTCTATTTTTTTTTCTTTCAACTGTTTTGTTTCAATTGTTCCCTATGGGATGATGATTCTGTATATATGTATATCAACCATTTGAAAGTTCACCACTTTCACTGATGAACCATATATAAGTTCACCACTTTTATTGACACACTTTTGGTAACTTTAATACTTATTATTCCAGGGGTTAACACACATTCTGAATTTTTCAAGGCCATCATACAGAGAGACTAAGTGGCAAAATATTTATTTCTATGTGACTTGTAGTTTTAGTACAACAGTTATTATATAGTTAGTACAAATCTAAATGTGGTTATGGCTTCATAACATTCAAACCATTGTACATTGTTTTCATTACATTAAATATAAATCTTTCAGTCAATTTTGACACATAAATCCAATGAATAATATCTGGGGAAATTGTTCCATTCTTCTTGCTTTCATTTATGTAATTATTAATCTGGTATTGCTCAAATTTAAAACATGACAAACTAAATAATTGTAAGTTAAAAAGCTTTTCTGTACTTTCGATATTGAATGTAACAACAAGCATCCTTAGAATGGTATATATTTTTTTTGTAAAAACATTAATAACAAGAATCTGGTTTTTATCATTAAGCACAGTTAATCTATATACAACATATTATTACAAAGTCATTAACCAAACAACAATGTCATTCTAACAAACAAATAAATTATCTATAACATTCATACAAATAACAACAACTTTCATACTTATAATGAGTAATACTATACTTATTCTCATTTCAACTGTATAACAATTGAGTTATCATTAAACTACAATGCAAATGAATAAACTAATTTTCAGTAACAATGATGAAGTTGGATGATTTATTCCTTTGAACATCATAATTCACTTTCTACACTTTTTCTTCACATTCTTTAACATATACAAAATAATTTCAAAAATGCTAGACAACTTGTAAATTTGAGTAATCTGAACACCAATCACACTTTACATTTAAGGTTATGCAAATTTTTAATATTATAAATATTTTTAAATTATCACAACTTTATGAATAGTGCACCAAAATAAATTCTTAGTCAATCACCAGTCTTAATAATTGTTCTATAAATAGATTCGTCTTAAATCTCCAGGGGAGGTAATCATATTACACTGTGGACACAACTTTTTGGCTCCCTGAAAATAGGAAACAATACAAAACTGAAACACAACAAATCTAAGTAACATATTTTGCTGCCATGCCTATAAACTGTTTATAAACTGAGTTGAACTTAAAAATGACAAAATTAAAAATAGTAGAAACCCAATGTAATAAATTTCAGTGAAGAGTGTGAAATCTATAAGTGAATATCAGGATATCTTCACATTTCATGTGTTTTTTATGACTTAAAATAAACCATAAGCAAGTGCATTTTAATTTGGATACACCATAACATAACGAGATAAAAGATTGTCCCCTGAATGACGGTCAGAATACTTACGAGAGTTTTCAGCCAACAGTCTTCACAATGTACATGCCAACACTGGATTGATGTCACTGGTTTAGAGTAGGGTTCCTGGAAATAAAACAGATTATGAATCAATTTTAACATTACAATAACATGTAAAACCATTTGGATAATTGGAGAAGGTGGTTACAGGTATAGTAAAAAAAAATTCACTTGCTATTGACTTTAAACAGATTTTGAGAAGTCCTTTCCTAAAGCATACATGTTTACCAGTATGAATTGCCTAGTTATCTTGCAATAACAACAAAATAACCCATGAGTTGTTTAGTTATATATTCCTTGACATTATAACACAATCACAAAGCTAAAATCTACAAACATACAAATAAGACATTAGGTTTTGTAAACAAGCTGGGTGATGGGGGAGGCTAAAATCTACTTACCATACAAATAAGACATTTAGTTTTGTAAACAAGCTGGGTGATGGGGGAGGCTTAAATCTACTAACCATACAAATAAGACATTTAGTTTTGTGAACAAGCTGGGAGATGGGGGAGGCTTAAATCTACTAACCATACAAATAAGACATTTAGTTTTGTGAACAAGCTGGGGGATGGGGAGGCTAAGATCTACTTACCATACAAATAAGACATTTAGTTTTGTGAACAAGCTGGGAGATGGGGGAGGCTAAAATCTACTAACCATACAAATAAGACATTTAGTTTTGTGGACATGCTGGGAGATGGGGGAGGCTAAAATCTACTAACCATACAAATAAGACATTTAGTTTTGTACACAAGCTGGGGGACGGGGGGGGTTAAGATCTACTAACCATACAAATAAGACATTAAGTTTTGTCAAGAAGCTGAGGGAGAGGGGAGGCTAAGATCTACTAACCATACAAATAAGACATTTAGTTTTGTCAAGAAGCTGAGGTAGCGAGGAGGCTAAATTCTACTAACCATACAAATAAGACATTTAGTTTTGTACACAAGCTGGGGGATGGGGGAGGCTAAAATCTACAAACCATACAAATAAGACATTTAGTTTTGTAAACAAGCTGGGGGATGGGGGAGGCTAAAATCTACTAACCATACAAATCAGACATTTAGTTTTGTGGACATGCTGAGGGAGTGGCAGGCTGAAATCTACTAACCATACAAATAAGACATTTAGTTTTGTCAAGAAGCTGGGGGATGCTAAAATCTACTAAACATACAAATAAGACATTAAGTTTTGTGAAGAAGCTGGGGGAGCGGGGAGGCTAAGATCTACTAACCATACAAATAAGACATTTAGTTTTGTGGACATGTTGAGGGAGTGGCAGGCTAAGATCTACTAACCATACAAATCAGACATTAAGTTTTGTGAAGCTGCTTGGGGAGGGGGAGGCTGAAATTTACTAACCATACAAATAAGATCTATAGTTTTGTGAAGAAGCCGGGGAGCGGGGAAGCTACAATTTACTAACCATACAGATAAGACATTTAGTTTTGTGATCTGGTTCTTCTATTTTACACTTTAATCCCTCTGGTGAGTTATGGTTGACTCTGAAATAAAAGGTAACTTGTAAACATAAAACAAAAGATGTAAGTATAAATGCAGTTGTTATGGCATCCTTTACTCGACTTGACACATTAGAACTTGATTACTGGCAATTTAATAGAAGGAACTGATGGAATAAACTCAACTCAACCTTGTTTTTCTTATTTGTTCAGGATTAAACATTCTAGGTTAATTGTGTTGCTATATTAGCTTTATGTGTAGTTTGCTTATTGTAATATTACATTTAGGTTTAGTTTTTTCTGTACACAAAGTGAGTGAACAATAAACGTAGTTGTCTATCTTCCCTTGATTTGTACTTACTGATGAGTGGAATCTGAGGGTTCACCTAAAACCATGCTTTCTTCACTGGAAGAGGCTAAAAAAAATCAAAATATTGTTATCACAAGTAAGAATGAAACCATTGGACACATTCATGACATTTCCACGTATTCTAATCAAAATAAAGCTCTTCATCAAATATTGAGTTTTTATGCAATTCAACAATAGTGTAAAAGGAATCAATGTGAAAACTACATTAGATTTTGTTTTAATTTATTTCAGGTTTTTTGGAAGGGGTAAGGGATAAACATAATTTATACAGAGCATAAAAAGCATATAAGTTAGCATTCATGAATGTTCATAGATCACTCACGTTTTTGTAAGGTTCTTTTGTAACAGAAATTTTCATGCATGGACAAGTGCAATAATATCAGGCTATACAATGAAACTCCCAACAATTTACAATCTATTTACAGAATGTACCTTTAGATTGGTTAGTTTTGGATGCAGGTATCCCTAGCACAGCCCCCCTCAAAGCCTCTCTTTCTCTCTCCTCATTAGGTTCCTCAGATGAACAAGGGATAATATCAGCTTCACTATATCTTAACATCATTAAGGAAATTTTTGTTGTCTGAATCTAAAATAATTCTTCTACTACTAAAATTAAATCAACTCAAAGAAAATATGTGCAGATGCATATATCTTATCAAACAAAACTTCCTGCCCGATGCTCACCATTTTATAACCCAGATTTTTCACTCTGTGAAATCCGCCCAAAATTATGTGTAGATGCATATATCTTATCAAACAAGACTTCACCAGAATCTAACTTATTTAACAATCATAGTGAGCACAGCTCGCAAGCGGGCACAAAGTGCCCGCTCGAGCAGAGAGCTCTACGGTATTTGTTCCCGCGAGAAATTTGCCTAATGCTGATATTGATTTTTCATGGTCCGGAAAGGCTCTCAAATTTTACAGGAACAGAGTGAATTTGAAAATAATTACCCATTTTGCTAGTCGCATTCCAAAAATTATCTATGTAATATGTATAAAGAGAAAAATATTCTGAAGACGATGAGTTGCTACATTTTTTTGTAGTAACCAAATTTAATCGATTTTTTTCTTGCTTTTCTATTTAACGTTCAATCGCCCCAAGCATCTCGTCCCAAATTGAACGTTCTAGAAAATGAACCAAAACAAAAATAACTACGATGATTTCAAATCTTATTTGACTGCATCGATTCGAATTAAAATCTTTTTTATTCGTTCATTAAACAATGTTAACAATGGCATTAAACACGTTAACATTACATTTTTACAGAATTATGCTGTGCTCGCATTTAGGTAATGCCTATTTCATATTAAGGAGTCTGATAAATAAGAACAATGATCTGCAAAAGTAGGATCCTGATATACATATTCCAATCTCTTATTGTTTAAAAGGATACTGAGGTTTTCCATACAGTTCTGAATCGTCACCATCAACATTCAGATCTATATCATCATCAGATGCACGTTTGCTACTGACCGTCTGGAAACCAGATCCTAGAAAAAAACCCATTAAGATTGAAGTCCTGGACAGACAAAATGGAAAACATCTTTGTGTATATTCTAACCCTAGGCATAGAGGTTTTCGGAACTTTTTTTTCAATGTGAGATATAAAGCTACACAAGTTTTTAATGTTCTGCAAAAGAAATACTGTGAATTCATTTATTTTCGTGGGTACCAATTTTCGTGGTTTGATAGAAATTTACATGTTCATGGATTCTTAAATTTGTGGTTCTAAAGTCTGAAGTATACAAACCAATGTTAAATTTCCTTTTCATGGGGTATCAAATTTCTTGGGTCAACGCCACCCACAAAAACCACGAAAATTGATACCCCATGAATAATGATGAAACCACAGTAGGTCTTTATACATTTTCTTTGAAAACTGATATCAGAACAAATAATTCTCACTTTTTGGACAGGACAGTTCCTATTTTTAGCGGTGTGAGATTTTTCTGTCTCACACCACCCCATGTGAGATAGCCTCGTGCAGTTTCCAAAGGGACGTAACTCTATTGTTTACGTCACGCTATGTTTTGTAAACAAATCCACGTTGTACAATTTATGGGTTTAGTGAGAAAAATAATCAAACACCGATGATTAGGGCAAGATAAGGAAATCTCCGACACCCTTGGGTAAGATTTCTTTACATCTGCAACTCGGCAGAGCCTCGTTGCAGACTTGAAATCTTACCCTCGGGGTTTCGGAGATTTCCTTATCTTGCCCTAACACCGGTGTTAGATTCTTATATTCTGTTCGATGCCTCTGTCATATATTTTATCAATATCTTCATCTTTTTTGGCATTAGCAGATCTTAAAGAGTATTCTAATGATCAAAACCATGACAAGCAAAATTCTTAAAACTTTGGCTTGGACTTAATTGTAATTTTGATGTTAAACATCTTTAAAGACAATTTATAGAAAGTATTCTAATTTTAAAAATCAGCAACAATCATGGAAAGGAACCAATTAATCAAACTATCTCATCTCCTATAACAGTGTTAAACAGACATTTGAAAATGGGATAGGAAAGAAGCAATTTAGTATTTACATAATAATTTCTCCATTTATCATCCCAGAACGTTCAATATGAACATCATCATACAGTGACACAAAGCAAATTATTTTAGCAAAATAACATGATCCAGCCTTTGACAGATCATTGTTATCTAGTAAGTCATAATCCCGACCAACACGGATAACGGAACTTACAAATTAAACACTCGTTCATTACTGGAATATTAGGTGTATAAACTGACATTATGTGATGAATGAAGTTTGTTTAATTACTGGTGTTCAGTGATGTGTCAAAAGTTACAACTGAAAATGTGGATTTAACTAATAACAAAATTAACAAACTGTATTATATTTGCTTTGTTATATTTTGTTGAAAGTTGTAGACAGAATTTAATTTCAAAACCTCAAGGAAATTTTAGATAAGCAGTTACTGAGTATGAGAAAAAAAAGACCAATAAGTGGAATACAGTACTTAGTAAAGTAGCTTATCTCGTGTAATATGATTATACAAACTGGCAAAGCCCCCCTCTAACATACGGGTGGCCCGTATCCTAGTTTGCCCAGCCCATGTATACTTACTAGCAAAGCCCCCCTCCAGCATAGTGGTGGCCCGTATCCTAGTTTGCCCAGCCCATGTATACTTACTAGCAAAGCCCCCCTCCAGCATAGTGGTGGCCCGTATCCTAGTTTGCCCAGCCCATGTATACTTACTAGCAAAGCCCCCCTCCAGCATACTGGTGGCCCGTATCCTAGTTTGCCCAGCCCATGTATACTTACTAGAAAAGCCCCCCTCCAGCATACTGGTGGCCCGTATCCTAGTTTGCCCAGCCCATGTATACTTACTAGCAAAGCCCCCCTCCAGCATACTGGTGGCACGTATCCTAGTTTGCCCAGCCCATGTATACTTACTAGCAAAGCCCCCCTCCAGCATACTGGTGGCCCGTATCCTAGTTTGCCCAGCCCATGTATACTTACTAGCAAAGCCCCCCTCCAGCATACTGGTGGCCCGTATCCTAGTTTGCCCAGCCCATGTATACTTACTAGCAAAGCCCCCCTCCAGCATACTGGTGGCCCGTATCCTAGTTTGCCCAGCCCATGTATACTTACTAGCAAAGCCCCCCTCTAACATGCTAGTTGCCTGTATCCTAGTTTGTCCAGCCCATGTATACTTACTAGCAAAGCCCCCCTCCAGCATACTGGTGGCACGTATCCTAGTTTGCCCAGCCCATGTATACTTACTAGCAAAGCCCCCCTCTAACATGCTAGTTGCCTGTATCCTAGTTTGTCCAGCCCATGTATACTTACTAGCAAAGCCTCCCTCCAGCATACTGGTGGCCCGTATCCTAGTTTGCCCAGCCCATGTATACTTACTAGAAAAGCCCCCCTCCAGCATACTGGTGGCCCGTATCCTAGTTTGTCCAGCCCATGTATACTTACTAGCAAAGCCCCCCTCCAGCATACTGGTGGCCCGTATCCTAGTTTGCCCAGCCCATGTATACTTACTAGCAAAGCCTCCCTCCAGCATACTGGTGGCCCGTATCCTAGTTTGCCTAGCCCATGTATACTTACTAGCAAAGCCCCCCTCCAGCATACTGGTGGCCCGTATCCTAGTTTGCCCAGCCCATGTATACTTACTAGCAAAGCCCCCCTCCAGCATACTGGTGGCCCGTATCCTAGTTTGCCCAGCCCATGTATACTTACTAGCAAAGCCTCCCTTTAACATACTGGTGGCCCGTATCCTAGTTTGCCCAGCCCATGTATACTTACTAGCAAAGCCCCCCTCCAACATACTGGTGGCCCGTATCCTAGTTTGCCCAGCCCATGTATACTCCTCATATTGTTCCTCATCGCCCTCTACATCTACTGGTTCATCTTCCACATGTTCTCCTCTTTGCTGTAAATAAATCACAAAAATAAATTAGATTTAATGTTTGAAATCTTGCAAGGATAATGTGGCAAAACCTGTTGTTATTAACTTTTTTTTTTCTGTAAAACAGGAAGACCCCCTGGTCTTACTCTTTGCTCATATTGATAGGGTATTTTCTTAACAAATATCATGTTGCTTCTTTATTGTCTTCTAATTTGATAGTTATTAAATTTTTTTGGCAAGACTGTCGCTGGTGATTGTTACTGTCACTATATCAACACATTTCAATTTTTTGCTGAGTAATTGTTATAAATATCATAATACAATGAAATAATAATGAGATACCTTCTTGAGACAGATTTCAACATGGCCGTTTAACTCCTCGGCCGTCCCAGACAATCTCTCGTTACAAATCGGACAACAGCTCTCCTCTGTTGGTCGTCTCTTCTTATTTTTGGACCGACCTACAATCATCAATAAAAAATCTTTCATTGGAGATGGTTAAACATCTAGTACATAAAACAGAACAAATCTGGATATGGTTAGTTTACATGTGGATAAATAATAGTTATTTACTAATAATACTCAAAAAACATTTATAAATTTATATTTTACAAATTGGCAGTCTAAATTTAGTACAAGTTAGTTCAGACTTTTTATCATTTTATGTAATCATTTCTGTAATGTGGGCTTTCAATAATTTTTTCAGAAATTTGAACATGTTCATTTTACTGGGTCGTACTGCAGATGTTCTCAATAATTAGCGGTAATTTGTCAAACCTAAACACCTAAACATATGATTATTGGGATTTGTACTTTTTATACAATAATTTGTCAGTTTGATCAAGTATCATAAAATTTGCCTATCTTAATGAAAACGGACCAAGTACTGTGAGCTAATGAGCTTATAATTATTTGAATGATAGATGAATACATGGCATGATTGTGTTCCAGAGCTACTCTGTCGACACTTATCTACAACTAAGTCAAGTCGCCAAGACTATCTTACACCAACAGTAATCTCGTTTTAATTGTTTTAATTTTCAATTTAACTCTGGCTATCATCTCCCAGATCTATCAAACCTTGTCAAAAACAACTTAAAATGTAATAAATTACTGGACTCCTTTTGAGGCTTTTGTTAATTGATTAAGATTTGGTAACGACTAGTGGCATCGCCAGGGTTTATCAAATGTTTGGATCAGCATACCAAGTTTCCATACAATTGAATACGAGAACTACCCACGACGGTACTGTAACGTTATAACTGACAACTTACTGGTTAAACGAGCTTGTCTGTTACATCTGATCCGTAAGTACGTCTGTAAATAGAATTGTAACAATAGGGTTAGATTTATATTACACTGCCTTTAACACCTCGGACAATAGCCGTCCTACACAGGCAATTAGGTCTTAAAGACTTAGTGACACAAGGTATAAATACGACTACTATAAGATCACACAAGGGTCGAGATATCAGTTACGCTAAAGTGCTGTAATTATTTCTTTTTTGTTTAAAATTGAAATGTTATTCCTGTAGACACAGAAACAAATATTGACTAGCCCCTAAATCACAATCTAAATACATGCAAGTTCAGACCTTTTAAAACATTTTAATATGAACTTGGAATAAACGTCCATGTAACTAAATTGTTGTCTTTTTTTTTTGGAGCGATTTCAAAACAAAACTAAATGCCCAGTTCTAGTTTCAAAATTTTGAAACCATCTTATTACTCAACATTTCGAATGTTGGACTAATTTGGGCACTTAAACTCCGGCAAAGCCTTAAAAAAAAATTCAATATACATATTTTGAAAACACTAAATAATTATATTTGATATGATCAATATAGAAAAAAAAATAAAGTTGCAAAGTTTTACAAAATTTTTTACAATCTTATTTTAGATTTATGTTTTCTGAATATTAGTTAGCTGTATTCATTGACAAAATTCAAATTTCCATTTGCAACTATAACCATTTCCTGATTCTGTTAATTTGCACAGCATTAAGCCACAATATTCATGTCAATCATGCTTCCTTAAGAAGTGGCCACACTGCAGCTCAATATTTCTAATTATAGTTTATGGTCAGAGTAAACAGAGTTTGACATAAAAACCTTATCACGATGACACAGATGTATGGGGTTAGCTTGTCAGGAATATTGTAAATTAAACAGTCCCCAGTAATTAACATGGCTAAGAGAAAATGTTGTGGTCACAGCCAGTCTTTTGTCTAATATTTAATTCAAGTGGTCTTTTGTTGTACTGAATCAGAAAAACATTTGTTTAAATGGTGAATTTAAGATTAGGTATGGATGGAATGATCTTTTATTTCCTATCCTGGAGGTGTATATGATAAAACCCTCATCAGATCTTTTCTGTCAAATTCTGACATTTCCTATAAGTTTGATCAAAATGGTAAATTAATTGATTTTCTCTATTTCCTATTTTTTAAAACTTCACATAAATTATCAAATGCATTTACTTTAGAGTTTTGCAACCTCAGTCTACATTACAAGTATATGCAAATTCACTCAAAATTATTTTATTGATAATTAAAAACACACCAAATTAAAAAAAAATAATTGTGAATTGAAACTATATGGAAAGAAAAAGGAAAAAAACGTTTAGCCATTAAATAGTGTCTATATTTGATACAACATGAAAACATCATTTTGATTTCATTCCAAATAGACCACACAAAATATCTGAGAGTTCTATCAGGTTAATAAATTTTAATGTTCCCAAAAAGACAACAATGGAGTTAAACTAGAGTCCCTCTTTAATTAATAGGCAGATATAGACACCCTTTGTAAAAACATATTTAACATCAAATATAGACCCATTTAGGAGGTCCTAAGCCACCTTATACAAATGACTAAACCACTCTAAGTATATGATATAAATTAAAAGGAATTTTGACTAAATTTTGACGATCTACTTTCTAAGTTTCTTTGAACATATTGTTATCTTTAGAATAGACTGTAGTTGTTTACGTACAGAGAGAGAATTGAAGTGATTAGAGAGTAGAAACCTATCAAAGGTCTTCGTATTAATGTAATTTACTCAAATGATAAAATTTTTATATGAGACTGAAACATTTTAAATCATTTGTACATTATATTTTAATGAGTATGATCAGCCATTAATCGGCTGTAAAGGAAGTCCTTTCATCTTCCACAAATACCTAATCCATGTGGGATGATAAACTGAGCCATTATATTATTTATATTAGTAACTGCTCAATTTTCTCATTGAACTTCATTTGTCCACGATGTCTGACTACTCAAGTTATTCCAAGATTATCACCATAAGAACAACTCTTTATTTTGTCATTGTGGCGGTCTCCTTTTGATACGGACATGCAAACGCTTAAAATGAGCAGTGAATGCATCAATAAGGGGGCAGGACAGCAAGACAATTGTCAACAAATGGTCTCAGAATTACCAATCGATTGTATTCAATAGACACAGAAATATACCAACAAAGAATTGGCAACTAATTAATGCTAACCCAGACGAAATTATAATCCTGAGGAAAAATCGTAATCAATTCCTTCAAAGTTTGTTTGACAAACTTAAATTGTGACACAAATTCTGATTGATCAAGTATTAATTACTTTTAAAGACTTGGATGAAAAATTGTAAAACAGTCGTAACAATGAAAGAAAGAAAAGCGCACGGTAAATGAATTATTCACAGATACTCAATATGGAAAGACAACTTGCATCACAATACAAACTTTGATCTGCGTCGTCAAATGAACATTTCAATAATAAGGGTCGTCCATATGTTGATCGTAGTATTCTTCCCGACACCTTTTATTTTCACATCAGGTAGAATTTTCACTATTGAATCGCAATAATCAGTTGTTACTTAAGCAGGTCTTGTTCAATATCAAAGCAAAAAAATAACTCCAAGTAAAAAGAAATATAATTTCATTGCAATTTAATACATGTGTTATGTAATGGTAAAATTTAATTCTGTACTCAGAGGTCTTTTACTTGATTGAATAAAAGTATTACTGAGCACTGCTCAAAAATTCCATTCCGGAATATGTCCTTATAATATCTACCCAAGTCTCATAACGGCTGAAAAATATCAATTACATGTAAATGATCATACCTCAAACCTGGACTGAGACACGACTTCTACAGCCGGGGATTCTTTACCCCTCTTTATAGGTGGTGATATCAGATTCTACAATAAAATATAAGTTTAAGTTCGTCTTAGTATCTTAAACACTAAGTAAGGTTAAAACCTGATATTTTGTATTATTTTGTTTTGTATGGCTCTGTCTGATGTACTTTAAAGGCTGTATGATATTCTTAATCTCAATAAAATTTCAAAAGTGACATCAGTTCATTAAAAAAATTTCA
This sequence comes from Arcuatula senhousia, assembly GCA_963971305.1. Lineage (NCBI taxonomy): Eukaryota > Metazoa > Mollusca > Bivalvia > Mytilida > Mytilidae > Arcuatula > Arcuatula senhousia. The sequence continues at coordinate 2,444,739 of OZ020303.1, forward strand.
ATAAAAAAAAAGTATCATGTTATATTACAAATAATATTATTTTCTGAAGTATCTTGATTTTCTATAAAATCAAATGTATAATATCACACTGCAAAGTTTGATTGTAATCTGAGCAGCTCTCCGTAGGACAAAACTGATTGTTACAGATTAATAGGTAAAAAAACATGACTGTATCAAATTCAATTGCTACCTTGTTTAAAACCTTAAACTTTGGAAATAATCAGCTATAAAAATTCTATTTCAAACTTTACTTTATCTCAAACTGAAACTAAATCCAGATAAGATGGGATGATTTGTTAAAATAGATAATTAATTCCTAATGACATACAATTGAATTTAAAAAGGTGTTATTTCAACTCTGAAAACAGGACTTAAATTTCTGCATTTATAAAATTAGCATTATTTTTTAGGTCAAAAGCCTTCAAAAGCCACCAGCATACCACTTGGTTAATTATAAGTATAGACTATAACTGGTTGAATCAACAGTATCAGGGAATATGGGGTGGATGAGGGGTACTATATAAATTCTATTATCATCACTAATTTCAAATGAAACGATCAAATTAGGGAGAATAAATGTCATCGCTAGGAAACACAATACTCTTTTGAGAACCAAATTTGTGGATTAAAGTCCTATAAAAAATCCATAAAGTGAGGAAAATTAGGTATACGGACACACGCCTTGAAAAAAGATGTGATATGTCATGCCCGAAACAGGTGTTAGCGATTAACTTCAGACGCTAACAGAACAATGATAAGTGTTGATTCCTAGAAGAATCACCTTCCATAACAATTAGAATAAAATAAAATATTAATCATCTGTCTGTACTTTACATACATGTAATGAGGTCTTCAAGAAACTTTCCCTGTTTTGCAAGTGTTAAATAAACAAGGATCACTACAAATTTAGGATTCACTAAAAGGATAATTTCCAAAATTTATATCGAATGTACTCTACCTTTCTTCCTTGTGGGGTGGTGTCTCGTGATTTTCTGTAAAAATACAAGAACACATATTTACTAAAAAATCCCATGCATTTTTTTTATCTTCAAAACTATCATGAAGATTAAGATTCGTCATATCTTAGAGGACCAGAACAACTTTGAGTCTAGGATTTTAAAAATATGTTATGAAAAATGTCCAGTATTTTTTGTACTGTTTTTATTCATCAGTTTAATACTTTTCTGTAAACATAGAAACCTTATAGTTAAAGAAGCATATACTTTTTGTTGGAGATTGATTCTGTCTCAATTAAAGGTATCAATACCAAGATGAAAACAAGTTTATTGTCAAGTAGTAATTCGTTATAAAGAACTTCATTAACAATACTGTCCACTTAATTCAATTTAGAATGGCAAAAGGTTTCACAATTCTCCATAAATCAACCTGTAATTTTATTACATCCTAACAATAACTGAATTATTTGAACTCATTAGACATAAATTGGTTTGGTCACTTATAAATAGTTGCCATTTTCTGTCATTTAACGGACAGTGTAATATATACAGTTGACTAATTTAATAAATTGTGATGAGTTTCTGGGTAGACTGACATTGACCAACACAAAGATCTAAATCACTTGTTTACAGAACTAATTCACTTATAGATACATCTGTTCTCAATGTGTCTGGACACTCAAAAAATAATCATCATCTTCTTTACATTTTTCTTCCTCAAGTCAGGAAAAAAATGTTTTTTTCTTAGAGGAAATTTAATTATAGAAATTTTTTCACCATTTGTAGAAGTTATGCCTTTGGAAACAAAATAACGTATGAGCATATAAGTATTTAGACAGTAATGAAAAACAGACAAAAACTAAGTTTGGTTCAAAAGAATCACCTATTATAACAAGTAACTTAATTCAATGTCTGCATTTTTTTGGATTTAGCCAGATTTGGGTGACGAACAAATTATATCCAACTTTGCAAGATAGGAAAGTTTCTTGACATCAAAAGTAAGAAGAAAAAAAATTATCATTTCAAAGATTGTAAAGTATAAATATTTTAGGATTTTATTAAAAAGTTTTCATATTTTATTATTTTTTTTTCAAATTTAGCTGCAGGACTTAATATGTAACACATGTTTTACATAGTGGAAGCACTTTGACTCAAAATTAAAACTAAATAATGAAAATGAAAATGTTGTTATAAGAGAGGCTATTTAATGTGGCATGCACTACTACTTGGTCATTAATGTTCAATAATGAAAATACAAGTGAGGTTATTACTTAAAGACATTGTAACAGATTTACGTTCTTTATTCCTGTGGCTAATTCTAAATAAATAGTGCCAACTCTCGCTTCAAATGTTTGAGCTGAACAACAAAACACAACATTAATATTTTATTCTCTATCGATCAATAAAAAATATCATAACAATCACAGGATCAAAGAAATTTGTGTTTAATTCTTGTTTTAGGTATTTCTATATTGGAATTATAACAATTGATAATATTACTAATAGAACTAAAATAATAGTTATTTTACACTCTTGACAAAATATGTCTCATTGTGCCCGTCCTCATAACTAGCTTTCAATTAGATAATAAAACGTTTTCCTAATGTAGTCATCTGCTTCAATAAAATGCTTTAGTATTTTTGTAATTGAAAATCGGAAGTTCATTTGGAAGTTTTTTTTTTCACTTGTATAAAATAATATCAACAAATGATATATAATTGTCGCTGTCTCTGAAGCCCAGAATTTAATCACAGTTTCCACTGAAATTTACATTTATTTCAGATTTATTGCATAAAAGGCTAATTGCTTCACAAACAAACAAGAGAAAGTTACTTAAAGTTGACTGGACATACATAACAAGTATCCTAACAGATCTGATAATTATGATACTCATGTTAAATCTAGCTCAAAAGGCTGATGTTTTTATCAGTAGAAAAGTATAAATTGTATTCGGATGTGTGACAAAACAATTTGATATACATACATTTTTTTTCTAAGAATGTTAACCAATGCAACATATATATAAAAATCAAAATGCATAAAGAAAAGAAATTCAAACTTCAAAGAAGTGAGAAATGTACATGGATTTTCGTAAAATATTATATATTGTGGTGTGACGCAAAAACGTATAAAATAGCGCAAAAATATTTGAAATATTATTCAATTTACTCTATTGGGTTATGACAGCTTAAGGAACAGTACACCTGCATACATGCACCTCAAATTTGTTCATAAAGAATTGCAAATTTTCAAAATGAGCTTATGGTTGGCAATAAAATGGTTGCAACATTAAGTAATTTAATGTTTTCCGTATTGTTCGGATTGAGTTCTATCAACTCTCAAATCTTACAATATAAAATACTTGATTAGTTTGTGACAAAGAATTTGACGGAAATCTAGAATCGTTTAAAGTTACAATCGTTCCTCGTGTGAAAAGGTGGAATAAATTAATAAACTCTGATATTAGACTTAGAATTATGACCATTAATGTCTTCGTTATATTTTTCCCAGTAGCGTTATTATACCACAGGTGGCACTACTTATAAGGAGTAATTTGCTACAGTTGCATCCAGGGGGAAATGATTCTGTTATCTGCTTTAACATGCTAACTTCTGAAGAAAGGACCATTTAAAGTTACTTATCAAATTTTAATATCTAACTGATAGGGTTAAATTTAAAAGATGGATTGAATTTGATCAATAGGTCTTTAATTTTAGATTTCTACAAAGTGTAATATCAAAAATTTGGAAAGTTGATTCAATCAAATACTCCTCAAAAAATAAAATTGTAACAACAAAATCGTTATAAAGCAGATTTGAAAAGTATTTTGACAATGTTATAACGGTAATATCTATTGGTATGATAACAACTTCAATTATATACATGTAGATACAAAATGTAATGTATAATGTAAAATTTTAAGGTAATCATAAAGAATAACATGCTATTCAGTAAGTACCTGATGACTTTATCCAGTTTTTCCATCTCTATGTTGAAATGGTGCTCGATTTCTCCAGCTCGGAGGGTAATGCCACACACAGGACAACACGGGGACTGGCCATCCAATACACATTTCTTTCTCTGCTCTGTAATGAGACAACAGATAAAAATTGTGCCCCAAAAAAACAACATTAAATCTAAAAGACAAGATAGGATAAGAGCACGAATTGGTCCCCTAAATAAGACGAATTTTCCATAATTGGAATATTGAATAATAACAGTGTGATTTTGAGATTAAAATTTTATTTTTTGGAACTGGCAAAATTTTATTGAAAATTTGACTTATGGCATAATTATGCATGTGCACAAAATGATAAAACTGTGAAATGAAGCAAAATTGGCTGAAAATTGTTAAAACATTTTGAAACACAAAAAATCTAAATAAATATCATGCTTCCTATATTATATGATATATAAATATTAAAGATATTTCAATGAAATTCTAAAATTTCCTAAGCTTCAAAACGGAAACTATGGATTGTAACAAAAAATACTGAATCAAGTGCATTTTGTTTTAAATAAGTACAAAGAAACCTCGAATTTTATTTAGCATTTCTTGCCTACTAACTAAAGACTGTTTGAAATTTATTGAAAAAGTAATTTTTCTTAACTGTTTTATAAATGAAGGTGGTTTTTATTCTTGGTTTTAAATGCTTAAAATCTTCTGTACAAAATCAACTCCACAATATCAATTTTCAAGAAATGCAAATTTGTAATCCTGCATTATGGTTTTTCTTTTGTTATACTTAAACTATATCTAAATTACTCTTGAGTTATAAACATGTAATTGCTTTATTGTTCTGCCTAAAAAACCATAATTGAGTTGACTGATATTCTATTAGAGACATTTATTGTAATACCAGCAGAAAGATTAAAATGACAAACAAAAATGCAAATTGTCTTCTTAAAATTCAGAAAAAATATTGTTTTTGGAATTTTTCAGTTTTATTCTCATAAATTACATACAATCAATGTCAACACAGTTTATCCCAGAGATTACAATGAAATCAATAGCATGTCATCTCGGAACATTTCCTTCCATACTTAAATCCCCCATAATCCACTGTGAGGGCCACTGACAAGCTCGGAAAGTTATAATCTTAGGAAGACTTTGTCGAATCTTGGAATGTCACGTACTAATCAATATGGAATTAGGATAAATCTGTCGATAATTATTAGGTCATGAACTGATTGGTAAGAAGGATTACGTTAATCGTGATGATCAAACACCCAACATGATCTTATAACGTCGAGTTTCTCCATTGTAACTCGTTTAAGATAGGACTGTCACCGTACAGTATAGAAACGCTTTGAAGACTTTAGAAATACGGTTTAAAGTAAACAAGTCTCTTACTGTTCACAGATTTCCAAATCTCTAGAAGGCAGAGTTACTAGACCCGAGTCATAAACATTATTAGACAAAGTACTATGGCAGTATATATGTCAGAAGATGTACTTAGTAAGCTAATACTGAGTCCAGGCATGTCAGCTTGTACTAGGCTACATATAGGATATAATAAATAGGGAGTTTTCTAAACATTCATAACTTCCAGTAACAATATCCAATTTTAGTCTTAGGGTCCCAAGTAATGTAGGTTAATGTAAAGTGGTTTACATAGAAACTTGGAAGAAAAAAGTCAGAGGAAAACCTGGTTATACCATTGATTCTTTAAAGTTCTGCAAACAAATGTACATGTTAGTCTCCAGAATAAAATCATAGCAGACCAACAAGGATTAAAATAACAGACATATCATGTCTAAAGGTCAATGTATAATACATTCAAATAAAAATAAAAACTATTGAAAAGCAGGCCATAAAGGACCCCCTTCAGATGTTTGATACAATAAGTATACCATAAATCTGTGGTAAATAAAAATTAAGAAGTACAATCATGACATCGAGCACATTGATGAAGTGTTTGGAATGAACCCGTTTCTAAGTCATTAGTCAAGATTGTCAGGTACCCGACATAATAAAACTTTGACAAGGCAAACTAAACATGCTTTGTACTGGTAAATTTTCAGAAATACTAATATTCAACAGATTATATATTACTTGTGAAGTTATAAAATATGAAGAAGGATGTCGGCATGTTGACATTCCAGAGTCGAAAATAAAATTTGTTGTTCGTTCAAGAGACCAAGTTCTTTGTTTTATTTGAATTATAGTTACATAAATCTTGGTAACAAACTAACTTACTGCTACTTATAGTTTCATATTTAGGCATTTTTTATAATTCAGTCCGACAATATTTATTTGATCATATTTTTTTACTGTTTGTCTTTTTTCCAATTTATGCAGTGGCCCTCTTAAACATGAATTGAAAACACTTGGCATTCCAGACGGAAATTGAATCAAAAACTGAGACCAGATCCATATTCAAACAAGACAAATTTCTGTACATATAAGAAATTTTAGTAAAATAATCAGGTATTTTTTCATGTTGATTCAAAGCTTAAGAAAGAGCATTAGAAAAATGGTTGCACCCTTGGACGACTAGTGGAGTAATCTAGGGATTTATTCAGAACAAACAAGGTTTTTAGCCCAAGACTCGCACCTATCGCAGGTGTGGTGATATATACGAGAGGAGAATATACTTTATTAAAGTAGAGGTTATCAGAGAACCCCGCAGATAGATGGGCTTCAAACTTTAGCTCTGAAATGTTCCTACTGGGCTTGGATTTACACTAAAGTCAATATTTGTGAAACCCTCTGGCGAAATTTCTTATCTTTAAGTTTAACCAACATTTTATTTTTTGTATTTTGAACAACTTCACAATGTTCAGTACACTTCAATGTAACAGTTATTGTAAATAATAAATTCATAATTTTTCAAGGTTTTTTTTCAAATATTAAGTTATTTGGAAAACAAACCTTCTGCATATCTAGGAGTAAAAAAATCATTTTTTTTTAATTGACATAGATTTTAACATTTATATATATTTTCTTCTTTTTTTTTCATTCATTTAAAAAAATTTTCAATGGCCTCTTCATGTATGAAATGAGCCCAACTTCTTGTGGTAATCCCTGATTTGGTGATTTTATTGACCCTGGTATTATAGAGGAGAGATCACTTTAAACTCCTGACGGGTATAATTGATTCCTTTTACTTTCTTAGTACTGATTATTTCAACCATTTATTTCACTGTACAAATATTAGTTGACAGAAATTACCTAAAGAGATCTTCTATTTTATAATTGATTTTGGACTAGTGTGTTTCCTGATAAGGCAGGATCTGATTGTTGACATTAACTAATATATGATCCCCCATTTCCTTCAAACAACCTCCTCATTTCTAAATTAAACAGAGAATTGCCACCTTCATGTAACATTTAACAAGCCAGGATCAAAGCCACCTTGAACAATAGAGTCCAATATGGAATAACATTTAGATAGACCAAAAAGGTGATAGCTAAGTTTATAAAGCTATTCATCACTAACAGATTTACTCAATAAGAACCCCCTAATCCAATTTCCTTACCACAGAACACAACACCTGTGAGCTAATTAAATATATTGTACTACCAGAAAAACAAAGTTTTGTCCATTTAAAACCAATATGGAGATCAAAGAAATATATTATAGTGGTGTTAAAATTGACTACTGAAGAATAAATGGTATTTGATAAGTGATGTCATTGTAACTGTATTGTTATATACAGACAGGCCCAGATCTGAACCCTGACTAACTCCTACTGTTGTCCTGTAAATTAATTTGACTGGACAAACACACACAAAAATAAAAGGTTTAGCAAATTATGTTGCTATGTTTTATATTAACAAAATTTTTAAAATCTAGTTTTTACTTTTTGGTTTGTAATACTCACAAGAGAAATTTTAAAATTAAAATTATAAAGAAATATCTTTTTCTAAAGCTATTTTATGAATTGAATTAGGATGTTAACATAAATTTTAACTTAACAGCATAATATGCATTATTTTATCGCATTACAACAACAACTGTCTGAAAAACAAGACTAAATTTACTGCATACAATAATTTTATCTGAAAAAAAAAACACACTCTTAAAAATTAAATATATTTTATATAATACTACAATACTTTCGGTATATCTTTCAAAAATACATGACACTCTATAAAGGAAGCACCAGAAACAATTTTACCTAGGAAACTAGGAATGCTCAAAATCAGATTTAATCTCGAAGATTAAAATGACTAGGATAAATATAGAGAATTAACAATACAAGTCAGGAGCTTTATAGTAGGACAGAGAATTTCCTCTGATGACACTTTGATGAAGATATATGACAGGGGAGGGGGGTTAGTCTATGAGCATTAATATATATATTCCATTGATGCTCTAGATAATGATACATGTACTTGTTAAATATATTGTAAAAGTAAGTTTTGTATTGTGCTTTGTGTGTTTATATTTTATTATCGAATCATTCAAATCATATATGTTTATTTTTTCTGAAATTGTAATCGCTCAGAGCTTGGGCACCATTAATTGGTTGAATAAAAAATATCTGTATCTATCTATGACATACTGGGACTTACAAGGAATATTACTAAGTTATAAGGAGGAAATTCTCCCATAAACTTTACACTAACTTCTTTTTGATACCAATTAATTTTTTGACACACAACAAAATTATACCATAAATCATATATAAGAGACTGGTTTTTTAACATTTAGCATAAAAATTCATGCATTTAAAAGGATCAACTGCTTATTTCAAAATCAAATAGGCCAGGCCAAAAAAAAGTTTAAAAATCTTTGGTGATTTAGAATTAAAATTTATTTTTTGGACAAAAAAAAACATTTAAAAAATTGGTGTTATAATCTTTTTTTAAATCAATCTGTCCACTGAAAAAAGCTCATGTATCATCTGTAATATATCAAAATTTTTACCTTATCTTTTTTTCCAAACCAATAAAACAGTGGCTTTGACTCCAGATTAAGAAGTCAGATTAAGCCACAGGATAAACCATGATCTAACTATCTTGGCCTAAGCTTCAACATTAGGCCAGAACCTGACAGGTCTTGTATTCAAAATGTAAAAACTTGATAAATGGAGAGGGGAACCAAACATATGAAGTAATAAACTTGTGAATTATATTTGGATATAATGAAATAGCAGAGGAGGGTAGATCGGTTGCCTGGGAGAGGATCATTTTTTGATGAGTCCTTATTCCACGACAGCTGTCTTTTATTTCCAAGAGAGAATGATCCGACACTAAATCAAACCGAAGCAAAGTATATAAAGTGAATGGGTTGACGGTAGCAATAATGGGTCGGCCATCACTATTAACAATACTTCATCTATTCAAGGCCTTCACAACAGAGCTTTATTCCAAAACAATAAAACTCAGCTTTACTAACAACACTGCAAATAAAAATTGAAGAAAGCATCACCATTTATAGCCCACAGAATATTCAATGACATTAAATTTAGCATTTAAAACAGATGTAAAATTCAGATTCTCCACACTCTGAGTTGAGGCTGTAGAGCCAGATCTTCTGAGGCTATAGAGTTAGATCTTCTTATGGTAATTTTATTAATCAAAGACAGACATATACTACTTGGTTTCCTCAAATCAAACGTAACTTTGTTGCTATAACTTAATTGAGGAAAATAACGTCAAATACCACTTGTTCAGTTCTCATTTGCCGAGGGACAGTTAATGGTCAGTCGTTGATTTGATCCTAAGCCGTCCTCATGAATACTTGAAAAGACATCAGCACTTGTGTTTAAGTTTGTCAAAACATGATTTGCAAAAGGCTTTACTTTGTGTGATAAATTCACTAGTAATGGGTTTAGTCTTGTGTTGTGATTCCACCGCTAAGCTTACATAACCTGGCTATTTGATAAAATACAATCGAGTTTTCCAAGTTTGCACATAAATAACTGTTTTTGATCAGATAAATTATTACTTGTAACAAGGGGCTCTACTAAAGTAAAATAAATGTTTGCCAGGGTTTATAGAAGATAAAACGGCTGAGATCTCTTCTTATTATGTTTTAATTTCATGAAGCAATTTATAGGCAGAGGTCTTGGGAACTTCAGTCCGCATCAGATAACAAAGTAGTGGTTCACTGATAGAAGCTTTGTCAATCTTATTAAAAACTTCTTTCTATGTTTAAACAAAACAGTTACAAAACAACTACAACTAAATGATGTATAGAAAATCAAAATTTCTCACATTTTTACAACAATTACATGTTACGAAATTAGCAAGCAAGAAGCAGCTTTAACTTTATAAGTCTCTACCTTTAATAAAAAAATTGTGGTAAAAATCATTTTTATTATTGAAAATACTCTTAACTTGAAATATCTACCTTGAAATGTAGAACTATATTTTAACCTTTATCAGAACATTAAAAATGCCACTAAAAAAGAACAATATTCCTAAATATAAATTTTGCATTAAGGATATTGTTCGTTTCAAGCACCATTTAATTTGAAGGGGGGTTGGTTTTTTGTTTTGGTCAGCATTGAAGATAACAAATGAGATGTGGAATAAGTGTACACAATACAATCCACATAGAATTTTTATTATTCTTAACATTTTTTCAATATAGCCTAAATCCCTCTTCAGAATCTATATTTCTTGACCTCTGCTGTCAATACATTTTTGTCATCAAAACTCATTTTCAAAATATTTTTTAGTAAAAAAAACAAGGCTCCTGCTTCAAGTTAAATGGTTTGTCTCTATAGGTAGGAGTTGCAAAGAATTTTTCTTTTTGCTAACTTTTGACTAACAAGATATTTTTCTAGTTGGTCATATTTTGGATATTTTAGTGGATAACAGAAAAAACATCAAATTAAATTTTACTAAAAATTTTTATTGTTGAGCAATTTAATCTTTAATTTTGCTATGTGATAAACATTCCAAGAAAATTAACAAATTTTACGGCTGCCAAAAAAAGTTATTCCCTGCAAATATTTCACAATATATAGTCATAATACACCAAAATTAGTATTTCTTTCCTATTAATTTTTGGTCAATTTCATTAAAAAAAGAACAGAAAATTTTTTCAAAATAGTTAAAATCAAGTAAAACTGTGAGCGAGCGACAAAAGGATACCCCCGCTTCATATTGGACTCTGTATTGTAAAAAAACTCAAGTCCAATTATCTCCCCTCAATGATATCCGAGAGTGATGCATATATACATGTGATTTACTTCCTTCATGTAAAGTTTCATCGAAATTAGATGAGCGGTTTAGGAAGAGTTGCGCTTACAAGGTCTCCCATCAAATACTGTATTCAAAAAGTCAAAGTCCAATGATATCTTACAGCAATGAAAATTCTTCATGCACATCTACATATGATGTTCTTCCTTCATGTAAAGTTCCATTAAAATCTGTTGAGTGGTTAAGGAGGAAAAGTGCTTACGAGGTATGTGGACAGACAGACGGACAGACAGGGTGATTCCTAAATACACCCCCCAAACTTAGTTTGGAAGGTATAATAAAAAATAAAATTCACCCCAAACCTTTGTTTTAAGGAAATTTAGATGAGAATCTAGGATTATTTTATTGTAACTTTTAACTTTCTGACAGAAAGTCTTATTATAATAACATGATTCTTTTGTATAAAATGTAAGATGTATATCAGTTCAATGTTTTAATTCTTTTACGTTAAGTTTATGGAAAGTAGATTTCAAGTGTGCATAGGCAAAAACCGCAATAAAAATGCTTGGATCAGCATGAAAAACTAGGGTTGGTAGGGAAACCAGAAACACACATTTTTTTATTTGGCTTTGGATAAATTACATGTTGTGCAAAGATACATGTACATATACAGGCTGCTGGCTGTTCCCCCTTCCAGATTTAAAAAAAATTGTCTTTGTATTGTAGGTTGTGATGCCTAAACTTATTCCACATTTCATTATCTCCTTTATAAATAACAATTACAATTCATATATTACTTAGACCTTAAGTTGCACACAATGTACATGTACCTACCTAATACTTCAGTAAAGAGACAACATGGGTTATTGAAACAATATTCTAAAATGGGATCAAGAGCATCTACAAGAGGCAATGAATTAAAAAGAGTACTTTGAAAATTTTTCTCTTCATACAAATTGCTGTTTAATTTTGAAAATTATGACAAATTGTGTAAGCATTCCATAGCTCATTATATTCAGCCCAATACATATTGAGTAGCGAAGGGAGATAATTAGCTAGAACTCAGTTGAGTTCATACGACACAAGAGGACCGTCACAAGCTTGTACAGACATAACAATGGTACCACTCGGACCATTATTTTACAAGATTCCATACAATGATTGATTTTATCTATAATTTCACAATCAATTCAAGAACAAGAAAAAACTTATAATTAACAAATTTCACACATCTGAAATGGATTTTCAAAGACGCTAATAAATTAGAAGTGGTAATTTAAATCAATTGTACAAGTAGAGACCTTTTCTGTCCATATTGAACACAATCAGATAAGGATGTGTTTTACAGTCACCTTTCAATATGATCTGACAAACAATTATGTTAAGACCATATTTATCTATAACTGACAAATGAATAAGTTTGGCCTGAGGTCATTCTTGCCACTTTTTTCACTTATTTTTCGGGACTTGGTGTTTGGCAACATAGTAATTTAGATCTGATTTGACCACCTTGTGCTAAAAACTATAGATTGTAAAATGATGTTCCTAGATAGCTGTGACAATAGTCACCTCCTACTTGAGTGTAAAGTGCTTCTACCAATAAATTTCCCATAATTCTCCTGGTGTTAAGTAGGTATCCTATTATCTACCCGATTTCAAGTCAATCATGATAGCCCTTCTCCTGCTCTTTAAACACTTTAAAACTTTCAGATTAACTTTCAAATTAATTGAATACACAACTAAAGAGAAAATGGACAAATTTTATACTAAAAGGAAGCTTGATAGGGTTAAACCACTAATAAATCTTGGTCTTGCTAATATATTCTGTGTGGAAACTTTGAACTTGAATCTATTCAGCTCAAAAGATTTTTAAATTGAGACTTTTATGGTCTCCGACAATAAAGATATTAAGTTTGTGTTCTGAATTATAAAGGTAATGACAAGACTGACTACTACATGTACATGTAATGTATTTTCATGTAATTTTTTTATATCTTTATAATTCTAATAGCTAAGTTAATATAATGTAAATGAAAAAAAGAAATTAATACATTTAATGTTTTCATGCAACTTCTACAACATGGAAGTACATAAAATTGTATTTGAATTGAATTGTGACATGTTGAATTCCCCCATAAACTTTGATCTACATAGTATAAAGATGGACCGGGGCACTAAAAGGCCTTCATTATATAATGAGAGCTTTAAAATAAATTAAAATTCTTCAAAATAAAAACAAGTGAGATCTTTTCTCAGTCTTACACTTTTCTTGTGTACTTACTTCAGAATTTTTTCTATAACAACATTCTTGTATTAATGTTATTCAATTAAGTTTATAACTGAAAAAAATAAGGATTTGTACTTGCTTCTCAAACTGCTGTAATTATGTTAAATACTCGGGGCAGTTCTCACTCACTGTATGTTCATTTCATCTTCAAATGTGTGTCTTTAACATAGTTATAAAAATAATTGAGATGAATTCATATTAATTTTATTTAATACAAAATTATTTTAAATTCTTTAAAGAATGCTGATTCATTTAAAAACCTTTGATATAATAATTGTTCATTTTTACTACTCAAGCCATGATTCTTTATGAATTTTTTTATAACCATGCAAAAGCATCCAAAGTAAAATGAAATAAATTTGCATTTTAATTTATAATTACATGCAGTTGCAAATTATGTTTGATGGAAAAACTTTATTAATATACTTAAGAATACATTTTAAAAGGTTAATTTTAAAATGAAAAATAAAAATACAGCAAATCTTAAAATCATTTCAAATAAGAGACACACATTTTTTTCTTATTTCAATCCTACAAACTAAGATTTATTATCAAATTATGTGAAGAACAAAACTGTATTCAGCGATATACTTTAAAATACATGTATGTATGTCTACCATCAAGTATTTAATTAAGGTAAAAAATGTATGATAAAATAGATTAAATCTTTATTCTTTTCAGTATGAATAAAATATACTTTTTACAAGAAAAATTTCTTTCTTTTAATTTAAATTTTCATTTTTTTTCAGCATTATTTTTTTTTTTAATTTGGCCTTTTCGATGCACATATATCTAAGGATATGTGTAATTATAAAATTATTCCTAGATTCTCATCCAAATTTCTTGAAAATATGGGGCAGACAGGCAGAGCAAATTCAATTATTTATATTTGATACATTTTGATAAAATTTTCTGTCATATTGGAGGAATTGATAAAAAAATAAGAACAATTTGCAAAAAAATCATAATTTAATTTATGAGGTCACAGGACAAAAAAATCAGGCCGAAATGAAAATCTAGGATATGTTTTATATTGGCCTTATGTAAATTAACACTGTTGCATGTCCATAAAAATTATTCGCTTTCAACTTAATTCAATCTAAAACATATCACAAATCTTTATAATGTTGGAAACAAACATATTTTTCTTCATACCATATATGGATTTCTTTAATCAAAATATTTTTTTTTACTTTGAATGTAAACATACCAACAAAATTTTATAGAACTTTTTCTGACAGAAAAAATGATTATAATAAATTAATACTTTATCCAAATATTTTTTTTTGGTTAAAAAATGCCGTTCTAAAAAACAAAAATATAAAGCCAACTTACTTCTGAGATTTCTGCCCTCTGAGTCTGGTGTGCCTCTATCTGTGTCGGAATAGTTTTCCGAGTTACCAGCAGAACTTATACTTGATGGTCTTTCCTCTTTGACATTCTTAGGTCCAGTGGAGTAGTCCATTGCCATATCGTTCCCATCATTTTCTTGATTCTTGGGACTGTCGTCATGTTTAGGTTTCTTGGCAGGGGAAAAAGCAGAATGGTAGCTGTCTGTATCACTGTTGCTCACAGGTCTGAATGCACTGCTTGTACCAGGACTCATGAACTGCATCCCCCTTTCCATGTTGGCCCTGACAAAGGGCGGGACCGGTGCATAGAGTGGAGCTGGGTAGGGTTCTCCCGGCCTGTACATGGTAAATGGTGTTGTGTACGGCGATGATATCTCCTTGTCACCAGAGTTTGGGTTAGGATACGGCATTCTGGAACCTTCATGATTTTCAGCAGTTGAAGCTAGCACCATCAAAGCAGGTGAATTTAGAGGATTTGGAACAAATGTTGAATTCTCCATCGGAGCCACCCCAGCTTGAGCCGCTGCTGCCACTGCTGCTGCATGGTGGGAGAAAAAAGGTTTATGCCAAAAATTAAACCGGAACATGGCCAGTTCTGATAAATTCATTCTTCTATCCTATTAAGTGTCCACTTTTTAAGATTCAACTTATACTTTTGAAAGATATAAAATAAATTCAGAATAATCATTCATAAAAGTTTGTGAAATGTCAAGAGACAAGTGAAGTCTAGTTTTATTATTTAAATGACAAGTGGTCTCTATCTGTGGTTGGCTGATTCTATCTACCCTAACATTAAGGTCTGCCCACTATAAACAAATTAACTTGGTTGGAACAATTATTATTAGACCTGATCCCCTACATGCGCAGAAGTGGTATGATCCGAATTTAGAATGTCAATAATTGTTGTTATTTGAAAGAAAATTTCTATTGTAACGATACGTTCAGTAAAATAAGGAGCTAAACGCCAAAATATGGTGCATTAGCAACATGTACGTTATGTTTTATATCAAAGTACCATTATTTGCTTCTTCTGAAATGTTGTTGGAACTAATTTCTTTTGAAGCAGCCGCGGTTATCTCCAGTTTATCGTTAGAGCTTCATCTTTTTGAAGTTCAATTTTTAGAATGACAATGTTTTAAAATGAGAAAATACAACGGTAAAAGGGTCATTGAACTTCCCTGTGTTTAGTGTATTGGGAAATGCCGATATTTTAGCAACTGATGACATGCAAATTAATCGGATAATAAGTGCTATACTCACTGATTACTGTCAGGATGACACCGGAAGGTCAATCCCAAATAGGATTGTGGGATATGAGGTGTTTTCCAGTTCTATTTTTAGAATAAATAGCGCATTTTTACTGAAATAACAATTAAAATCTTTGTAAACTCTTTTTAAACGATCAATTCTGTTTTTTTACCCTGTATGTCACGCATAATGTCTGTACGGCGATCAGAGTCACAACAGTAAAATAAAGCGGTAGACACTCATAGGCGGATCCAGCGGGGGCTTGGGGCCCGCCTCCCCCCTTTTTGGCGAAAAAAAATTGGTTGAATATAAAGGAAATCATTGCCAGTCAGTGGGTCGGACCCTGGGTCCCCTCTTTTCAGAACTTCTGGATCTGCTATTGGGTCACAAAAGTCAAAAAGTCAAAAAGCTTCATTTAAAGTCGGTTAATCATAACAGTATAAACACAAGCTCTAATGAGCTTTTATGCCGACATTACATATATATAAACAAGACATACACATTACATAAGACACAATAAAACATTCATAACACAAAGCATGCATAAGCACATAATCATAAGCTTGGGAAATCACACATATATAGCACTACACAAATAATAAATTGCATGCAAGCAGACAGACAATGCACATTAAGCAAAAGCAAGCTTCTAAAATCTAGTTTGCAAAAAGCTGTACTAACTCATGCAAAAGTAGATTAATATAACCATGATAAAAGTTAAAAAGATTTAGAACAGCAGCTATTGATAAAAAGCAGGTAGTTATGATGAGCAGGATGAGCAGTGGCATGATCTGCCGTTCCAGCAATTTATTAGGTTTTTAAACTGTGAAAAAGAGGTTTCTTTCCTATAGTGGTCAGGCAGATCATTCCAGGTTTTAGCAGCAAAATATCTAAATGAATTTATGCCATACCTTGTTGTTCGAACACTTGGTAGGGTAGCTGTATTTTGGTATCTGAAAGAGTATTTATGTTGTTTAATTTCTATGAGGTCATGCAGATATGCTGGGCTTTGTTTATTTATTATTTTAAAAGTCACAGCTGAGATAATTAAACTAAATCTAGTTTTAATTTTCTCAGGTCAGTGATAGCCATTCCAGCCTTATACATATCCCAATGTCCACTGACCACTGATCCGGATCACATCCTGCAGATATGGTTTATGGATACAACTAAAGCTTTGGTGTTGCCACTGGCTGTGCCTGGGGTTGGTGGCCTGTTATATATCATGGATCTGAAGGGCAGGAGTGAAGGCTGCAGCAAACGCTCCATCCAGGTCCTGAGGTTTCCAGTCACATCCTTCTATTGGGCATTCTAATACTGGCATGATGATAAGTTCTGTCTTTAACTGTGATGAGTATCAGTCATAAATGAGAGTCAACACTATCCTTTATATCATTAATTAAGGATGACTGATACCTGAAACATACATAAACATAAATACATAAATAACATGACTAGTTAAGAAAGACCCAAAAATCATCATAATGAGATGTGGAATAAGTACACATGTGAGATAAAACCTTCATACTAATGAATATCAGCAGCAATGTATTAATAATCTGTGTGAATTTTAATTTTTTAATACTTTTACAGTCTTTTCTTTAATGTTAATATGTGATTTTCGCAAAATTGTTAATTCTCATAAATTGTGTTATTGGCTTTTTCAACTGGTCTACACACAGGGTGGCATAGAAGTTACCTGAATTATACCAATACCAATACCAATACCAATATTTTAACCAACATGTGTTTAAGCAAGAAACATGCACCTAGTCGTAGTCTCTAATGATATATCGAAATTTAAGGACACAGGAAAAAGTCTTGACTCAACATTTTGATAAGGAAGCAGAGGTACCAATGGGGTATCCGAATGTCAAAAGTCCGAAAGGGCAGAGACAAAACCAGTAAACACCAAAAAGAACGGGACAAAAACATGTAAAACATGGAAACACAAAAACAACTGAATATCAACCAACAACGCGAACTCAAGTCGAAACGAGAGTGAACTCAGGTGCTCCGGAAGAGTAAGCAGTCCTGCTTGCTATATAGCACACCCGTCGCGTTGCCAACAGTCAAATCAGTGTGTCAAATCCGGTAAAGGAAGACAAAACAAAACCCTATGACAAACCAACATCTGCACTCATTTGAGAGGTCGAAATCCCATATTTGTCGATAAGTACATGATGTCTTCCGTAAATTTCTTGAGTGAAGACAGCAACCTATGAGCACCATAACCCTGTGTGAGCAAATTTTGCGTTAGATGTGACGCTCTGCTAAGGAAACCGATGTAAGTCCCGCACGCTCTGGAGTAACGAATCAATTGAGATACGTAAACTCCATAAGCTGGAGCCTTTGAGTTAAGTACACTATAACAGGCAATGCATGAAACCACTTCAAATACACATATGATTTCAAGTCTGGGAAAAAAGATTATGTCTCAGTTCCAATAATCTTTTTTTTTTATGTCCATGCAACTGCATTAAAAAAGCAATGGAAAACTCAGTTTTGCAATATGAGATATCTTGGTCGTTTTACAAAAATAACAACAACCGATTCTAGAAACAGTGTTGTTGATGCCTTTGATATATTTTTCGATTGTATTGGTGAATGTGAATTTACAAAATGTATTTGGCAAACATATGATATCTGTATTAACTACAGTAGCTTTATTTTGTTCGGATTGCACGAAATAAAAATCCAGGGTGTTAAATGGTAAAAGAAGCAAAGGTGTACCAAAGGGGTAACCAAAAATCATCCATTATACCGAAAAGACAAAATCGGTAGGCAAAAAAAAAATCATCACCACGAAGCAAACCACACAACAACAAAAAACAAACAAACAAACAAAAATAAAAAAAAATAAAAAAACACACACACATAACAACCAAACCGCATTTAGAAGCGTGACATTGTCGAAGCGAGGGTGAACTCAGGTGCTCCGGAAGAGTAAGCTGCATAAAGCTTTTTTATAAAACTGATCAATGTTTGTATTTTTTTTATAAGATTATCTACAGCTACTGATGTCTCCTGGTCCATCCTGTCATCTTATGCCAACAAATGGACGAGTACCCACTTACATGCCACAGATATTACAGCTAGAAATCACTTCGCTTTATGTATACCAGTGGGTAAAAATTTTGGA
Organism: Arcuatula senhousia; assembly: GCA_963971305.1. Classification (NCBI taxonomy): domain Eukaryota; kingdom Metazoa; phylum Mollusca; class Bivalvia; order Mytilida; family Mytilidae; genus Arcuatula; species Arcuatula senhousia. The sequence continues at coordinate 2,463,826 of OZ020303.1, forward strand.
TAGTATAAAACAGCAATATTTTGACATAATGTGTTTAGAAATGACAAGAAAAGACTAATTAAATCATGTTTATCGAAATTTTATTTTGTTAGGGGTATTAGAATAAAAATGGGGGTCATATATGAAATCCATGCTCCAAGTGCCTGTGATTCATTCAATCAATGTATTTTTATATAAGTAAATGTAACCGATTTGTGGTTTTTGTTAACGATTGGCTTTGTTCATGACGACGTAAATTTTCATTGTTGTGATTGCACACTTTACTTTACGCTACAATCGGAAGTCCATAGTTAAATCGGACGGGTTGTAACATAGCTTGATGTATAAATTTATATAAAAAAAACAAGAGTTAACACTAAAGTATATCTCGCCTGTCCGCATCATCCGAATACATATATATTCAACTATTCATTTATTGATTCTACCCTGAAACTATTGCCTAGACATTTACCCAAACTGTCTGTAGTCCTAATATTAAATGCCTAGCTATAATACTTTTCAAGTAATTTATTTTCCACAAAAGTCTTACAAAGAAGTTTACGACATAAAAAAACCTAAGTTCACAAATAGAAAATAAAGAGATGTGGAATAAGTGTACGCGACACAGCCCACAATTAAACTGATCAAAGTCACTAAAAACGTAAAATTTGGTCAGGGTCATATGGCATGGTGACAGTTGCGTAGGCCATAACCTCAACTGTCTGTGTACCCAATATCAGACGCACAGCTATTGTACTTTTCAAGCAATTCATTGTCTACAAAAGTCTTACAAAAAAGTTTTCGGTCTGAAAAAGACCTGTTCACAGAGTCACTGGAGCGTGAAAATGGGGTCAGGGTCACACGGCATGGTAACAGTTGCGTAGACTATAACCTCAACTGTCTATATACCCAATATCAGATGCCTAGCTATTGTACTTTTCAAGCAATTCATTGTCCACAAAAGTATTACAAAAAAGTTTTCGGCCTGAAAAAGTCCTGTTCAGATTCACTGGAGCGTGAAAATGGGGTCAGGGTCACGAGGCATGGTAATAGTTTATCTCCTGTGTTTGTTTGAATAATCTGCTGCTTTTCTTCGGACCATTTCAGGACTGAAAACAGCTTTTCTCAGTGTAAAAGCCTTATCCAGTCCCGGAATGGCTCGGAGTGTCATTGCTCTGCATGCAAATAGCTTATCTGCTTTTATGTTTTATCATCTATATTTATATTGTTTCTACTGCTTGCTAGAAATTCTTAGCTTTTTCTGTAGTGCTAACCTCAAGGTTTTATTTATATATATAGATATGCATGAAAACAAAACCTGTTATGCTTATATGGACTATATGTGCTCATTTAAAAATGTATGTGTGTGTTTTAACTATGTTTGTATTTTAAACCTTTGTGCTTTGTATGTGATGTCTATTGTACACCCTTGCATGCTTGTGTCTTTGTGTTTTATTTATGTGTTATCTATTCGGTTAAAAGCTCAATAGAGCTAATGTTTACTGTTATAGATGTACCGAATTCAAATAAAGTTTTCGTATTCGTAATATCAGATGCTTAGCTATTATACTTTTCAAGCAATTCATTGCCCACAAAAGTCTTACAAAAAAGTTTACGCTACCGCCGGAAAGTAATACCTGTCTCGCCTTCCGTGACTATTCGTCGCAGGCGAGACAAAAACTAACGGTACACAAATCAAGTATTCCATTGGATACTTTCAGATACTTTTCAGTGTGCTCTTGATTGTCCACAAGTCATATTGTGTTACTTGATCTCTCTTTCGACTAATCTTTTCTATCTCTCGACCACTGCAACATTGTAGGATTAATGTCAATTGCATTAATACATGGTCTTATTAGTGCCGTCTTCTCTTCATAATCTATAGTTCTGAACTTCCTCTGGAAAACACAATAGTGCAGATGATGGTTTTTATGCCTTTCCAGGAGTATGAATCATACAGATTATCTAATATAACATCGCCTTTAAAGATCTGAACATTTTTGTGTGTAATCTGATGGTTGGGGAGTTTTGAGCTTGCAAATCTTTCTCTGACGTTTGGTAGATGGTGTCGAATGGACATAAATTTCTCAGTGACTTTTCTCCAGTCAATACTGACAGGAAACACAAATTGTTTCCTTGAAAAGCATAAATCAGCTAACTACCCATGATAAACTGTTTGATCATGCAAGTTTTTGTCCACAACAAACCATTGCAGCTTACTCTGACTTTCATGTCCCTACTTTATATATTTTTTTAAAGAATAAATTATAAGCAGCACATTTATGCCATAAACTGTTTTCTTCAGTTACATTGATCAGCTTTTTGACTAAGCTTTTAATAAAATTTTCAGTCTGAAAATTACAGATTTTTTCAGTTCATCTTTATTAAGAAGCTAACATGGTTAAACTTTATGAATTCAGTATGACCGATTCCAAAGGGTTCAGTATTGTTAACTTTTTGAAAGGCTTTATGACCTATGAACTTAGTGGACACTTTGGGACCTATTTAAAAGACTCTTCTTCTCTTTTGCATCAATGGAGCAAATAATCGTCCATTAGTAGAACTACTTGTCAATGGGACTGACAAAAAGCCTCCTGAAAGATTTAATGTTGGGACAATTTAAATTCAATATCTTTCCACAGGTGAGAAGACCAAAAATCTATTCAATTAAACATTAGTCAAAAAACTGTCTTTACAAATAGAAGAATTGTCACCTGTAAAATGCTCCTACAAAATGGGATAATAGAATGGGCATTTCGGCGTGTAAAATTCATTCAGAAAATATCTTCATTATCTGCAAGATACCAAATACTGAGGGAAAATGTCGAGAAAACCCTGACAACAGCTAAACCTCAATGTTCAATGAATGCTCATAAAATTCTCACTTACAATATTATGAACTTCACACGTGCACTGTTTAGTGGCTATAATTGATATAAAAGTCCCTGTCATTATTCACACCTTAACGGATGGCAGTCAAATAGAAAATCAACTTATCCCCCCTATTGTAAGCCAGTCTTGACAAATAACTCATCTGAAATCTCAATAGGGAAAGATAAAACAGGACTACAGCGGCCCTCTCTGACAAGATAAATGAGAGATTTACAAAGAAGGACATAGTTGCATTTTAAATACTTTAACCAACCCTAATCCATTTGACTTTCAATATAAAATACAGGTACAATTCTAACAGGTAAAAGTACACTCAATATTTTATAAAATTTGTACCAGGTGCACTGAATCAAAAGTTGATGTTTAGCAAGTGAAATTTGTTTTTGAAAGAGGATATGAAAAATTAGATTTGAAATTAATATAGAAATTTGTCAGGATTAGGTGAAGATTGGTGAATGTTAACAAAATGATTGATGTCTATTTTTCCTGAGAACTTTCTATTAGAAAAGAAACCTGAAGATACCTTTAAGATGAGTGTATGGGATACAATAAAACACTTGAAATATCATTTTTTAAATTGAACAGATAAACCTAATTCATTTATAAAAGCAATATAAGAAGACATGTATGGGTTTATAATCATTTGATTATTTAAGTCTGAATTTTAACCACATATTATGCCAAGATTTTTAGAAGTGCATTTTTGAAGATCTCAATTGATTTTTTGTTGTTATTGATTTCTTCATTTGTATTCAAGGAAAAAAGAAACAATGTATCATTTTTGTACAATAAACAACAGTTATATATCTCTTTAAAAAAGAAATAGTTAATCTTCAGATTGACGGAAAAACATATGGTCTTTAAACACTATTAAAATCATTGTAAAAGATTGGTAGTATGTCATCATATTTCTAGAATAAACAAGACTAAGCAATGTCTTGGCTATGCCATGCCAAAGAAAACAACTAAGTATGTGACATTAATTTAATTTTTGATACTGTGTTACCTTATAAGAAGAGGTGCACATCTTTGATGTGCTACAGTGTAGTATTTGTGTAAAAATCAAGAAATATCAAACGTATGGTTTTGAGCTTTACATGTTTTGAAATATCCATAAGAAAATGAAGGATCAACAAATAACTTAGTTTAAAATAACTTTTAGAATTTTGTGCAAACAAACATGTCTGACAATATGCAAATGCCCCTATATAAATGTAACAATATGTAAAGTCTAAAAAAGAACCTTATGGGCTACTATATTGCACTGAAAAAAGTTCAAATGCCTATATTTTGGCAAAACAGACTTCCCTTATGCCCAAATAGTGATCAAACAATACACCAGGTTTCACAAAAATCCATCTTTTTATGTAGGAGGAGTTTAAGACCTCAGGTGCTACCATTTTGCACTGAAAAGTTCAAACATCCCTTTGAAAAAAAAAGGCTAAGCAGATAATCCTTTCTACAAGTATATTGTGTGTATCCCCAATGATCTACACTTATTTTCAAGGCAATCTAAACAGTACTTTCACTTAGCTGTGGACAGACAGAGATACTATATACCTAGTTCATCCACATTGGGCACAAGGATGGCTCACCTGGACTTGTAGCCACATAATACATATTTTCTAGGCAAAGACCGGGAAGTGCCATAAAGCACCATCCCTTGGTACCTTCTGCTGACAGATTACATTATCAATATCTAGTCTGTCCGCTTTTGGTACAAGGATGGCATTACCCGTGTCTTGCAGCCTATTCCACAATGGAACAATTCAACAATAGTACCACTAGAACTGATTATCATAAAGTGACAAATCATTTATGAAAAGACAGATTCCTCTCGTCCTGGCTGTACCTGGGTCTATATATTAACACATTAACTATCATAGATAATATCTATTATTTATATGTTATACACATTTTATATGCACTGTAATATGCCCCCCGCCTGTGGGCCCATTCTTATGGATAATAAAACAAGAGGCTCCCAAGAGCCTGAATCGCTCACCTGAACTACACAGATACATATATTTATAGGTATTATTGTGCTTAACCATATGAGATTTAAATTTATGAAATATCTTGGTTAGTTTTCAAGATATTTGGCTTAATAAGTGCAAATTTGGCAAAAATTAGGAAAAAGAACAATAACTCCCACATCAGCAGTCAGATCTTTTCCGAAATTTCAAGACAGGTAGATCTTAATATGTTGATCACTTTTGATTCTTGCACAATTTTGATAACTGAAACCAGTTTTAAGTTATTAGCAAAAAAATGAAATTTGCCCCTATGTTCTATTTTTAGCCATGGTGGCCATGTTTTTTTACAAATCAAAAATCTGAACGATAGAGTTGTAGTATATAAGCTATCAAACAGTGTGCCATGTTAAGATTCAGTTGGTCTTACTGTTTCAGACAAGTCAGGGGAAAAGTAATGAACAGTGGTAAATATTGACGCTTTAAGGGCCATAAATTCTAAAAGAAATGGTTCTACAGCTTTGAACTAATTACATGAATTGTAGATCTTGATGTGCTTAATCATATGCAATTTGAATTTTTGAAATATCTTGTATAGTTTTCAAGATATAGGGCTAAATAAGTGAAAAAATTTTAAAAATTCCAGAAAAAGGGCAATAACTCCTATGTCGTATGTTGGATCTTCTTAAAAACTTCAGAGCAGGTAGATCTTGAGATGCTTATCACTTTTGTCTCCCATCAGAATTTTGATATCTGTTACCGCTTTTGAGTTATTTGCAAAAAACTGTAATTTGACCCCTATGTTCTATTTTAAGCCATGGAGGCCATATTTTTTGACGAATCAAAAATCTGAACAATAGAATTGTACCATTAATGCTATTAAACAACTGTGCCAAGTTTGGTTGAAGTTGGACGTATGTCGTCAGACAAGTTAATCTTTGAAATTCAGGGTAAAAGTAATGAAAAATGGTAAATTTTGACGCTTTAAGGGCCATAACTCCTAAAAGAAATGGTTCTACAGCTTTGATCTAATTACATGAAATGTAGATCTTGATGTGCTTAATCATATGCAATTTGAATTTTTAAAATATCTTTTATAGTTTTCAAGATATAGGGCTAAATAAGTGCAAAATTTTGAAAAAATCCAGAAAAAGGGCAATAACTCCTACATCGGTTGTTGGATCTTCTTGAAAATTTCTGGGCAGGTAGATCTTGAGGTGCTGATCACTTTTACCATATGACAGAATTTTGATATCTGTAACCGTTTTCGAGTTATTTGCAAAAAACTGCAATTTACCCCTATGTTCTATTTTTAGCCATGGCGGCCATGTTTTTTAACGAATCAAAAATCCCCATGGTAGTTTTATACTACCTATGCTAATTAACAACGGTGCCAAATTTAAAAGCCATTGGACTTATGGTGTTAGAGGAGTTAACGTTTGAAAAATGTTAACGACGACGGACGACGACGGACGCCAAGTGATGGCAATAGCTCACATGGACCTTCGGTCCAGGTGAGCTAAAAATATGTAATAAAAAAAATATCTAAATGTGTATACCTCCCAAACCCTTTTTGCAGGAGCTATAACAAACTGAACACTCTCTACCTGAATTCAAAATGGGAGAAGTTTTTAAACACAAGTTACTTAATAGATAAACCACAATATCTTCCAAATTTGATTTATTGACTGCAGTACATGTATCATTTACCCAGATGTTAATGAGCATCAGAACATAAAAATATTCATCTCAGCTATCTTAGATTACATTTAGATAACGTCATTAATAACATATTGATACTCTCTACCTGGATATAAGATTTGGAACACAGAAGAATCAGTAACATACAAATCTCTTACATTCATTCACTTTTATACACTATTTAGTAATATAAAACTAATCCTTTGTACAAAAATATGTGGGAAAAATACAACCCTAAAAACAAAATGAGCATTTATTTATTCAATCAAACATCTACATTCAATCATAAATAGTTGATATATACACATGCCATAGTAATATAAAAATACAAATTCTATATAAGAGTAAAAAAAACATTTGAAACTTCATGATATATGCTCAAGTAGAGTACATCTATATCAATGCATGCAGACTAGGAAGAGGTAACAAAGTAAACATGGATGGTTTGATTGAAAATATTTCCAGCCTTCATCTTTATAATTTAAATAAAAAAAAATGTTCAGCATATTTTTTGTTTCCTTCAACGATTATCAATCTGACATCTAAAATACAAAGTATCAAGTTTGTTCAACTTGTACATAGTCAATTCAAATTTGTTGTTTTTGTTGAGACTTTAAAAAAAGCCTTAATAAAAAATTGAATTTCTGCAAAAAACAAAACAAATACCCCATGAACTTGTATTATCAAGCAAAAAAAATAATCAGAGGAAAAAGAAATATAATTAGAAATCTCAAATTTTCTTTTCTGATTGTTGTGATAGATTTATTAATTCAAACTAGGAATACTTCAAGCAAACTCACAAAAAATCCCCTCTGATACATATTGAACACAGTATTAGAAATAAAACTCCAGTCCAATTATCTCCCCTGAATGCACATCTCCAAATAATGTACTTCCGTCAATCAAGTAAGCAGTTTAAGAGTAATTTAGACATATGGTTTGTGGACAGACAGACAGACTGACAAGATGACAGGGTGATTCCTATATGTCCCCAAACTTTGTTTGCAAGGGGTATAATGAATAGTAACCCTTACATGTTGCTTATGTATAATGCAGGCAACATAAAATTGAGTGTTGAAAATTAATTAAAACAGATACATGTAAAATGAAAAAAAAATAGTAAAGAGAAGATCAATGTTTTGATTAAAATACCCTGGTATCTTTGTACATTTATTGGTGGGTCAGAGAAAGTCAATCTTAAAATTGTAATACATGTACAGCAATGAAAAAAACCCAAAACAGGTGGTTAAAAGATCAATACATATGTATCTTAAAAACAAAATAAGTTACATAAAATCCAACCAGACACACCTTCAGTTTAAATCTGAGAAAGGTGTAACTTCATCATTCATACATATACTAATAAGAAAAGTAATAGCAACTTGACAAGCAGTTAATACAATATAAATAAAATACAATTTGCCATTAAATCACACAATCTTAAAAATATATTGTTTTCTTAAAATTTGACATTATAAGTTAAAACAGCTACCAGTACTTCATTTTTCACTTAAAGCTGCATCCACACACATATAAGCTGCTTTTTCTCCTGATTCATAACTTCTCTCTGTTAAAATACATTAATAATGATAATAAAGACATTGATCATACAACAGCTAGAAAGTTGATTGTCAATCAATGACAACTTTCTTTATACATGTAAAACAGAAACTTTGGCCAAAACTCCTACCTTATGGTGTAGTTGAATAGACTAATTAACGAATTGACTGATATTTTGATATTCTATGTTGACTACACCAGTTTCAAACAAGTCAAATTGTAAGCAATGATACCTCCTTGATGTTAAACCAAAACCCAGAAACTTAAGTCAAATTATCTCCCCAATATGATATTTGACAGCAATGAAAATTCTTTACAAGCATTCATACAATGTTTTTTTGTCCTCAAAATCTATCAAGCAATGATTTAACAACTGACAGAATATTTCATCTTAAAAGAATGTACCTGTTTCACAAGACAGATCTACAAGCATTGGTTAAGACATCTATAGCTTTGTTGATTTCATTTTCTGTCAGTTTACTGTTCACAGCTACTCTAATACTTAAACAGAGAATGATATCATTAAACAATAGATCTTGGCAGTTATATTTTAGATTAAACTACTAAATCAATTTGTCACTTACTGTACCTAGACTAAGATTTTCTTTCTAAAAGTTCAATCTGTCCTGATGACCCTTTATAAAGTTACCAGGTAGGTAAATAATACCTTTTTAATGTCATACCATCTATTTCAACAGTTACTTTTCTTTATATACAAGAACATATTGATTTGAAATTCTTACATTTTATTTATCAGAAAATCTGTCAACATAAATTTACTTGAACAGCAAGTAGTTGATAGACTTGAAATTGAATCCCACTATATGGGAACCATGATGATGATGCATGATTGTTATCAAGAGGCTGTGGCAAGAAGTTGCTGAGATAACTTTTATGAACATTTGTTTTCTGCTACATGTATAACATTCATCATTTTATAACCCAGATTTTCATTTCATGAAATATGGCCAATAACTATCAGAATTAATACTTACCTAGGTGGTGGAAGCTTGTGTTCTTCACTCTCTAAGTATCTAGCCATTGTATAGGCTACACCCTTATCCATTGCCTAAAAATATAAATGGATGTTTATATAACCATAGCCTTATTTTCCCATAAATCAATCTGCATACAATTATTGAATCTATCAAAAGTGCTCTATGTCATATTCTCAAATCAAATGTTTTGGCAGACAAAATTTCATTAAAATTCAAACCAGCAGGTAATAAATTTGGTACAAAACACCAAGACACATGTCAGTAAGTGGGAATGGACTATATCATATATTTAAGTATAAATATAGTCTTTTTTAATATGCATTATAGGACAAAGCACATTACCTATATCGCATCCCCTATATCGCACCTCTTACCCTATATCGCACCCCCTATATCGCACCCCTAACCCTATATCGCATACCCTATATCGCACCCCTACAAAATATCAATATTTTATTTTATATGATATAATGAACATTACATGGCAAAATCTGCATCACATGCTGTATTAACCCTCGACCTATATCATACCTCGGGCCGTTGGCCCTCGGTCAGATATAGGTGTCTCGGGTAAATACAGCATATGATACAGATTTTGCCATGTATTATTCAGTATTTAACCATTCTTCTGTAAGTGATCATCCATGGGGAAAATATAGGTCAAAGCCAGCATCAAAAGCGTGCATTGTGCTTAGCATCACTAGGTGCACCCACCATACCAATATCATTGATGTGGCACTTGTCAGTAAGGGGGAATGGACTTTAACCATTCTTCTTTAAGTGATCATCCATGGGGAAAATATAGGTCAAAGCCAGCATCAAAAGCATGAATTGTACTTAGCATCAATAGGTGCACCTACCATACCAATATGATTGATGTGGCACTTGTTAGTAGGTGTGTATGGATCTTAACCATTCTTCTGTAAGTAGGTGCAGTCGCCAACACCAACACCCATGGTATCACATGGTATCACTTTTGTGAGGTGAACTAAATATGCCTTAAGCTGTACTTTTTCATCAGTCCAAGGTATTTAATACTTATTTCATCTATTTAGATCAAGAATAAAATCAACAACGTTGTCGTTCTTCAGTTAAAGACCACGGTGTAAAAATAAAAAAAGTTTTCATTGACTTGTAGCTATCATATTAATTTATATTTCATTTCTTTATATCGCCTGGGACGTTCAAATCTTTATTATTTCAGACCATGTTAGGACACAGATGACAATAGCATTGGCAGTCAGTGAATCTCTGCAGTCAGGAAGAACAGGAGCCAATCTAAAGATCTGTCACAGTGGAGAGATTAATGACAATAAATGTTGACACATAATGTATTTTGGAATATAGTTGAATGCTAAACTTGTGTTCCCTTTATGATGCATTTTATGTGCTCTTTTTCAAATAATTTACCATGCCCTTTTTGAAGGCTGTGGGAAACACTATCAGAACATAATGATTGCATGTAAAAACTCATAGCAAACTTTATCATCCTATCAAAGGGAGATAACTCACAGCCTCTGTTATTCTCTGTAAGGTTTTCATCTCTATTTCTCTGTTATCTGTGATCTCTGCTAACCTCACATGTTTAATAGGTGAAAAGGGATCTCCAACTATCTGTAAACCGCTGATTCTGAAACACCATGAAAATAAAGTAAAACACTCTCTGATGAAAAGGGATTGCTAACAATATCAACACCGATAATTCTGAATACAATTAATATTAGGACAAGGAATTTCAAATATTAATACACCACGTATTCTGAAAAACAAGTATAAACAAAACAATGGACATTGGGACAAGGACTCTCTTAATAATTCTAAAATTTTGACCCACAAAACAATGCATAGCTTTACTGAATGGAAACTTATCATTAAACACTTCCTCTCCAAATTTGTACAGACACTCCCTCTCCTAACGTACTTACTGTGTCAAGCCATCATGAACCTTTCTACAGTTGTCTCTCAGATTATCTACTATCTCTGTCAAAAATAATATAAAGCACTTGAAAACATGAAAATCTTATGACTAACTGTAAAAGAAGAAATTTTTGCAGCAAGTTCATTGTGTCATTGATAAATGCATGTGAATAAAAAAAATGCAAACATTAATTTTGATGTTAAATGCTATGAAAAATCAAATATTTAGCCAAATTTAAAACTAGCAAATGCATTTCAAAAAAAGAAATCCACATGAGATATCCCCTTTTAAAATAATTAAACACAGATCTTTAAAAGTTAAGATATCTATGTGTTAAATTCATCAGCATTAAATTGGACTTTTTTATATACCAAATATCAAGAAAAATGTAACAAAAGTTTTTGTTTTAATAGAACTTTGTCCAAATGATAGAGAAAATATTATTATATGGTCCAAACCTTGTTAAAACTGGGGTATAAATATGACATCTATGAAAAATATTCACTACTTGAGATAGTTATCAACATTAAATCCACAAACCTGGATGATTTTGTATAATACTGAGAGCTTCAATAGCAGCCGTGGCCAACATGGGAGGAAGGGAAGCAGAGAAACAGTAACCCAGTCCTGACAACCTCTGTAACAGAAATGTATAAACATGGAATTATATGCTTCTTGGTGCAGTTCAATCACTATACAATGTTTATTAGAGAAACACAAAGACCACAGAGAAATCAATAGCTACAGATAGAAAGCTCACATCACATTAATCTAGTTTTAAATAAGTTTGTAAGTCATCCACAAACATGATAAATCCTTTTCATTATTTTTTAGCAGTTTAACTACACCACCATTGTCATCCTGCTGCTAGTTGGTGTTTTTTTCTTTACATTGGTGCTGTATTTGTTCTTCTTAGTTTTTTTCCATTGTTATGAACCATCATATTTGCATATCCCTTTAATACATGTACTTCTTTGCCCTTTCTTACCTGATGGTCTATGACCTATTTTTTAAAACAATAGAAGCCACCAGTTCAACCTATGGAGTTTTAGAGACCAGGTGAGAGATTTGGGTTCTAGGGAGCCTCTTGTTTCTTACCTGATGATCTATGACATATTTTTTTACAACAATGAAAACCACCTATGGAATTTTCTTAAAACCAGGTGAGAGATTCAGGTTCTTGGGAGCCCCTTGTTTCTTACCTGATGATCAATGACATATTTTTTACCACAGCAGAAGCCACCAGTACTACCGATTGAGTTTTCTAGGGATGCTGCTATCAAATCAATATCATCCATCTGTTAAAATAAAATTTTTGTAAATCTTTAAAAACAAATATAATATGAAGATGAACTTTGAAGGCATTCTTAAAAATATAGAGTTTCCTTAATTTAAATATCAAAATTTATTCCCTTTATTCTTTGAACCATTTAAGATGTTAATGTAAAGTTGAATTAGCAAACCATCCCAATTACGGAGGAAATATCAGACATTTATAAAAAAAAATTATATCAAAGACAAAGTTATACAAACAACACAGAAGCTGTTTCATTATCATGCACTGCTATTCCTCCTACATTAGCCTCTTTGAGGCCATCATAATTTGTCTTCACTTTACCGTTACATTATAATGCTCTGTAATTCCCCTTCCATGGGCCCCTAAGACACCAAAACTAAAACTTTCTTCCATAAACAACCTCAGTTTGTATTTCCATTTTAACTCAATCTGTAAAATAAGTAAAAATCAAGGTGTGTTTTTTGTATATTGAAAAAAAAAGAAAGAAAAATGATCTGCAAGCTTTAATTGAAAAAAAAATTCTAGTTTGAGGATTTATAGTTTAAAGTTAAAAATCTGTCAAAGTTAGGGATGATCCCACATTATGGCACCTTATACTAACGATGTATTCCTAAAATCATAGAAGATTTGATTAGAAGTTGCTGAGAGAACTGTTGCCAAAATTGTTTTCCTGCCTGCCTGCTGCCCAACATTTACAATTTTATAACTTGGATTTTTTACTCCAAGAAATCAAGCCAAAAATGACAGAAAATCTTAAATTTGATTAAAAAACTTGCATAAGTTGGCAAATTATGTGAAAAACAAGAAGTATCAGGAAAAGAGATTTTTTTATAAACATGTACCGATAATATTCTGAAGTATCAGGAAACGATAATTTTTTTATATACATGTACCAATAATATTCTGAAAATTAACATTGCTCTTTTTCCTTTGTTAACAATAGAATATTGCTGAATTGACAACTTACAAGTTTTGGCAATGGACAAAGATCTCCATAATTATAATACAACCCTTCAACAACTAAAAATCTCCTAGTTGCTTTGGCTTTCTTGGGATTCTAAAACAGATACAAAAGTTAAGTTTATCGGCTATATTACAGTGAAATCTTAAGGCTTTCTACTCCTCAAGAGTCTAAACTGACTGACTGTCACAATACTAACTCTCCTGTTTTTTTTTAAGCAGGCATAACTAACTTAAATTAAATGTCATGAATTTAAGTTCAATAAAGTATAGCTGATCATCTCTAATGATTTGAGGGAACAACATTATGGAACACACAATAAAACAGTCTGCCTTCCTGAAATCATGTGCTAATAATCTAACAATGTAGCCAGTGTTGTAGTGGTTAACACGTTGGGCTACTAACACCAAGGTTTGTCCCAGAGTTGGAAATAACAGCCTGCCCGCCAGCCCGAGACTGGTAACTTTTGGGCAGGGCTGGCTAAAATTCATAAAAATTTGACTGGCTATATAGCAAAAACAGGTAGAATTTCAATTCAGGGCTGGTTACTTTTTCAGCGAATTTCCTACCCTGCTTTGTGGTTGGATCCTGGTCAGGGGTGAAAATTTCATGATATTCTGACTCTCTCTTAGGCCATTTGGGAGGATGCTCTGAAGAAAGGATGCTAAATCCTTTGGAAATTGGAAGGGACAAAAAAAGGTTGTCATGTGTAAGGGGAGAGCAATACCCTGTGCACATTAAAGACCCCTTTGTAAAGTTCAATAAGAGTTTTATGGGGGCTATTTACAAAGGCCACACTCACAAACTGCAAACTGGAGAGGGATTTATAGAACAATGTAATTTTTTTCCATGTTTGATGTATGTTTTATTTAAATTGTACTGATGTCAACAAACCTTTCTGTCATCATCTTGTTGAGCTATCAGTAACCTCTCTAGATCTTCCATGTCATTATGTTTGAACCATCGTATGCTACTCCTAGAAGCTACTAGACCTTTCTGTATAGAGAAGCAGCACCCCTCATCACTATATAAATTGAATAGATATTAAGATATGGAATAAAGTCACAATAATTAAAGCTTGCTTCTAGGGCGTCCTGTATACAAACACCGTACTGCTTATCAAAGGACCCTTAAGAGAATTATCATCATACAGTTTCATTTTGTATTTAAATACAATATCTCTATGTAAAACAAAACTGCTCCTTACATATTTGTTAGAGCTTCTACTTTACTCCACAATTGTTCAGTTCATGCTATAATATATTAGTGTATAGAGTCTTATGGAGTTTTGACTTTTGAAAAAAAAAGAAGAAATCATCATAAACAGAAAGGTTACCAATGAGTGAAGGTCTAATGAGTAATAAGTAAGCTTGATTTGTTGATAATTTCATGAAAATTTCGCATTATTTACATGATTGACACATTTGCCAGTGCATTCTTAAAGTTTTCCAGATATACTTTTATATCAGCAAAGAAATTGATGTGACATAGCATTAGATCAACTGAATACCATGTATTGATACCTACACAAATATGACATCTCCCCTTTTAGAATAGGCAGGAATAGCACTTGCTATTGTTGCGAAGCCATAAGAGTATAGTGCTGCTTCTTCACAATTCATAAATTTGGCAAATTTATCTTCTAATTCCAAATGAACATCTGAAAAATAAGATTTAAAGATAGTAAACAATTACCTACTATACATATTTGATTGGCGGTGTATATGCAAGGCAATTATAATATAAAGACGTGTGGGATTAATTTTTGGCAAAAACAAAGGCATAATTTAACTAGAGCTTAGGTTATTGCAGGAACACTACAATTAACAATCAACAACACAGACCACCATGACAGCATCAAACCATTATATGTCTGCAAATTGTTGTATAAAAAAGATCTATTAAATTATAAATGTTGCAGCGTTTCATATAATATCCCATTATACACCCTATTCTTTATTATTTCAGCGTTATACCAAATTCCTGTTACAACTCCATGTTCAGGTGTTTGAAATAGCTGTATAATTTTATTCAATATCAATGTTACCCTACTGTTATTTTTAGAACATTTTCTTGAGTTTTGATGTCTGGGGAAACCCGATCTCTATAATAGGACTCAAATGATTTTAAAACTTGTTGACAGTTTCTTTTGTGACTGTTTTATGAAATATGTGATGTCACAATAATGTTCTAATAAGTTCCAGAAATAAACAAACAAAATTTTACCCATAGTTCCATAGAATCCTCTTGGACCACATGAACCAACTCCATATTTCTTCAATGTTCTTATTGCAGCCGACTTATGAAAAATAAGAACATAATATAAATACAAAAATAAACCAGTACACTTTTAAAGATTTCGTGGGAAAAAGAAAATACACAATTAATACAAAATTTGATCTTTCCACAACATTATTCTAACAAACTAATGGTCTCATGTGATTTTGAGTGTCAGGGAACATCTGTGGAACATCTGATTTCACTGTCTTTTCAATATGGGTATGTGTTGCTAATTGCAGATTAGTGATTTTCTATCTGGTGTGTTGTGTGTTTCATAGTATCGTTGATTTTGTCTTTGCCTTTCTAGACGTCTGACTTAAAATTTTCATTAGTATGTCTTTCTTCTGTGAAAATAAAAAGATGCATACAAATGAAAAGCTATAAGTTGGGTACAGAAGATGAAGTTGTAAGAATGAAAGTATCAAAAATTAGCAGTTGAATATTTTACCTCCACTTCTGGATTGCCTGCCATTCCCAGAAAATTTAAAGTGGCCATATTCAAGCATTCTCTATCACCTATTGTTACATATTTGTCGGGTCTCCTAAGAATAATATAAACACAAATAAAAGTAAGACAAAATCACCCATAAATTCAAGGCTGATAATTAATGTTGCTTATCTCAATGATTATACTCCCAATGCACCTTCTCATAATTGTCAATGCTGAAAATACTAAAAAGAGGTGCATTCAGTAGTTAATACTCTTTTTACAATAGGCCTTGAAATTGAAATCATCACCTGTATGTTTTGGAGTCTTTTTATACTAAAATATTTCAGTAGATGCAAAAACCATTAATACAACAAGGTATGTGAGCATTAACATCATTGATTTCATCATTCAATAAGATTCAGGTTAATCTGGCAGAAAATGAGAACTTTTAACATGTACCCTGGTATGTCCGCATGGTTCAATTGTGTCTCAGATACATGTTTGTTCCATAAAGTTATATGAAATAAATTATGTCAGACAACATTTTTATGAAATCTTTTTTATTCTGTCATATGTTTAGAGGCTTTAAAGTTGCCAAGACAAAAGTGATAAAAGGAACATGTATAAAGAAAACATGTTCCCCACCATAACCAATTCATAAACAATTAAAGCATAAAAACAACCCAATGAACCTAATTTTTTTTCTTGTTTTATTTGAACATTTGTCAATATTCTATAAATTCTATGAAATTTTATCAGTTTCTAGTTACTTTGAGACAAAAGAGCAAACCCACTTAGGACATTTGTTTTTTACCCTGTTATAATATTTTTCTCCATGGCCTGGAGGATAGGATGATTTTCATCAACATCTGGGACCAATGGTTCTGGCTGCCATTCCTCTATTAATTCTGCTTTCTCCTAAAAATACAAGGAACAGTGAAACAATTATAATCCTAAACAGATACTTGTTTCTTGGTGTAGTAACATCAGTTATCTTTAGCACACATTTTGTTCATTATCTATAACATCTTGCATCTATATTTTATGGCAACTATTTCAACTTTTTCTTTTCAGTTGTCTTGAGCAAACTGGTAGACTAGTTTTGTCTTTTTCATAGATTGGACTTTAAGACTGTGAATGTCATTTAGTATTTCTCAGCAATTAAATTATTTTTTTCTGTTACTTTTTTCTGTATAGCTATATTTAGGTCTGCAACATAATATTTTGTCATTAATCAGAAGTTGGTACCATAGTGCTAGAATTTCTACTACTTTGTGATGTTTTGTTCAATATTTTATAACAAAACAAGTCATAGGAAAAAAGCTTTTACTTTTCCAAACTATTTCAAAACACAATTCCCCATTCCTTTTATACTCATCTCTTTACCTTTTCAGTCAGAACAGACTCTGGTCGATATTCTTTGGAAAAAAATATCAATTTAAAAATCCAGATGATCAACAAAGCTTCAAAGATAAGATGGTAGGTAGGAGCCTGTCAAAATAAAGTTAGAAAATATTTTTTACAGCAGCAAAATGATTCATATGACATAATTAGATAACAAAATGTAAGCTAGAAGTAAATATCCTTCGTCAAATGTGAAAACAGTTTTGTTCATACTAACTGATGTAAATCATGTCAATGATACAAAATTATACTTTTATAAAACTATATTCAATGCTTTAATCTTTAAGGATGGTCACTCCTGAACTTTTCTATATCAAAGATTTTATGATTTGTGGTGGAAATGATAGATGGTTGTTAACTTAATCAAATACCATAACAAAAAGAAAATGATAGGTCCATGTGCTCGTTTTTGAGATATATGACGTCAAAAATTTGGCGGGAAAGAAGACTCCTCTAGATTTTACATAACTTTAACATTGCGACGTTTTTTACCATAAAAACCATGAAGTTGTATCAAGAATTTCAAAATATTTTATACTGTTGGTTATATATAATCTATGTAGGTCTATATAATAAGAAAATATCATAAAATGTAGGGGTCAGTGTGCAAAAAATTTCTTCAATATTAAAAGGTGAAGTCTAGAGGAGTTCCGACTGAAATTCTGAAACATGAACAGTGACCATCCTTAATTAAAAGGAATTCACCATAATATGCTAGCGTAGCTAAGCTCTTAACTATACACATTCTGCCAAATGTCACACGAGTTAAAATTTAAATAAAAATATGATAGAGAAAAACATTCTGTCCAGATCTACTTGGATTTCTCAGAAACTGTTGAAAAGTCTGAGCATGTGTTCTTGTCTGCAAATTTTTATGGGAGTTATGGCTCTTTGAACTTTGAAAATTCAAGTTTTCTGCACTTTTTTTTCTAAAAGCTTATAGATAATGAGCTGCGTTGACCATGATGAGTTACAGACCAAGTTTAGGTTTCGTGCCAGTCTACAAATTTTTACAGGAATTATCATGGTTCTTTTAGCTTTGAAAATTCAATGAATTCACTTTTTTTTCTAAACGCTTCAAGATAATGAACTGATTTTTGGTATGTGAGTTTACCATGATGAGTTACAGATCACATTTAAGTTTTGCGCCAGTCCCCAAATTTCTATGGGAGTTATGGTCCTTTGAACTTTGAAAATTCATTGAAATTTCAGTTTTCCCACACTTTTTTTCTAATCACTTTAAATAATTATATATAAATATACAAATTAATGTGGTAAAAACTTCTTTTGATAGTTTAGCCTTTATTATATGTTGCAGCAAAAAAATAAATACACCATTGGAGTAAGACATGTTTTTTCTAGAATCAAGTGTAAGATAATTTTGATAGAAGTTGTAATAAAATTGCAATCGGCCTGTAAACTTTTGAAGCGGACAAGTTTTAAATTAGGTCATGGAAGCCATTATCCTCACCAGCAAGACAGAAATGTACTAGGGGATTTCCCAGTTTTAATCAACCAATAATATCTGAGAAAGATCAATCAGAAAGCTTCACCCGGTGCAAGGTCAACAGCACCTGGTTTGACCCCTTGCAAGTTTACATCAATGTTATTTATAGATATTCACCTGGTGAAACGCACTCATTTAACCTTTCCCTTCAGTATACTTATAAAAGTAGTATCTAGAGGGTATTCCGAAAGATAAACCTGGTGTGAGGTCAAGAGCACCCGGTTTGACCCTTTGGTATAAAAAGGCAATTGAAATTTCACGTGGTCACTTTTATGTAAACTGACCATTAAAGAATCGATGTATTCGGGATTTATTTATCTGCTTTTTTAGGTAAGTGTTTGTCATTTTGTAGAACATAATTAAACGTTATTTTATATTTGATATATATTTAAATTTTCAAACACGTCGATCAAGTTTTTATATATTTACAAAATGTATTTATTAAACTTTATTTTATTATTAGGGACAGACCATTTAACTTGAAGGGGGGCTTGGTTTTTTGTTTTGGTCAGAAAATTTTTTTCCCCGCGGTAAAAAATATTTATTTTTCGAAGGTGTCTCAACAGAATATTTGTTTTTCGTTATTATCATTGTTTTATATGGCAGAAATCCTTCTTCAGAATATTTTTTTTTTCTTACCCTCTGCTGCCAAAATTTTTTTTCATCAAAAATAATTTTCAGAATATTTTTTAAGGAAAAAACCAAGCTCCCCCCTTTCAAGTTAAATGTCGGAACCTTAATAAAAATAGTTTGTACATTATACTTGATGAGTCTTGAATAGACGAAACGCGCGCGCAGGCGTAACAAAATTTATTGTCTGGAACTTTGTTGTTATTTTTATTTGACACTTATAAACTTTCGAGAAAAAAGGAAATATATTATCAATTACGTTTTTGTGTGGATTCAAAAAGTTTCATCGCTATTTCTTCTGAATGCGCATATGCGGAATTGACTATGTTTACACAATTTGGGGGAAACTATTGATGTTATGTTTATGTGGGTGTGTGTACATGAAGCATAGTTGCAAATCGAATTATGGTTTAAGGGTCGACTATTTTTCTTGAACGATTTGCTGTTTCGTTCAAAGCGGTTAAAAATTAGTAATATTTAACGGCAAAAATTTAGGCCTTGTTCAAGTGAAAAATCCCGGTAATAAAATTATTAATTTCGGGCGTGCGGGGCGCCGGTTGGAAAAATATTTTCGTAATTATTTCCTCGACAAAGCCTCTTGATATTTGGTATATATGCAGCATAAGCATTAGCTCTTATAACATTAGTTAAGAAAACGTACTCCTAACGTACCCTCCGTTTGGGCTACGATTCCCATCCATTCCTTTCAACGATGGATGTAGCAAAACCATTTTGCGGCGCTTGAGGAGTGCCGCGCTTGCGTCTGTAGAATTTGTTAAGGATTTGTTATTTTACCCCATAATCAATTATCATATCAACTTTCGAAGTCTTACATTGTAATTAACGTATTTACAGTTATGATATTGAATTTCATAAAGTTTAAGACTAGCGTAAAAACGAAAATATCCTACATTTACTTTAAGGGTTTATCTGGAAATTTATCAATATATTAGATTGAAGTATCCTGAAACACATTGTTATATATGAAAGTATACAAAAAGATAAGTGAAAGTGTGTTTGAAAGAATTTTTTTTTTTGCTCCTTTGAGGTCAACAGGCTGGAATGGTAACCCTCACAATAGAAAAAAGTGGGGAGGTTTACATTAACGTGGGATTTGATTTTGGTGTGTTGATCATCTACTTCCTGTCATGTTTAACGAAATCTTACCATTTTTGTCGTTGATCCATTATTTAAACTTTGCTACCAAAATATTTGGCATCATGCAAAACGTTGAGGAAAATAAACAAGCCCGCCTCTGTTCAAATCGTAGGTTTCTTATAAAAAGTGATTTAAATCAAGATACATAATTTTTCATGGAACTTTTTATAAACATTTATAAAGTCTTTTGATCAATTTATAAGATGTTAACCGGTTGAAATATTGCTTCTATATGTTTTGTTTTTAATTGCGGTATTGTGTTTTGTGTATGCTGTTTTCCGTTGTGATTTTTTGAATTGCTGTTTGTTTATGTTTTTTGTGTCGCGTACACTTAATCCACATCTCGATATCGTCTATTTAAAATATAAAAAACAAATGTAACCGATTTATTTCTATGTGAACTCATTCCACTATAGACTGAAGCATTTTATCCTTATATTAAAACATGTTTTCTTTTCAAAGAGATGTCGCAGATTTAAACAAAGGTCGAGTTTTAACCATTCAAATAACCGCATCATTCCATGTAGCCGTTCAATTGGTAAAAGTTAAAACGTTGAGTCTATTATTATTTTTATTTATTTATTGTAGAAATGTACCTAAAAGCACTGAGGACAAACAGTCAAGTTTCGCAATACAGATAATAGACAGTATTAATGTTCAGTTGATGGAAATATATGTAAAATGGGTCTTGTAGAAGTAAAAGAAGCGCACATACTGACAGAGGAATTCGACCATGTCAGGAAACCATTGCAGGATTATTTTTTTACTCAACTAGGCCGTCAGACCGATTATATAATAAAAAGATAGACATGTGACTGTGTGAAAAAATGGAAACTAAAACCTGATTGGGGAGGCTTACCATTACCTTGTCTATGCACGTATTAAAGAGAATGGACTCTATTCACCGTCAACAAACATAGATATTTCAATGACTTCGATCCATAGCATTTTTTTACTTTTTTTTCCTGGAGGGAGGACACGACACTTTTGTATATAAAAGATAAATGTCATATGAATAAATAAAAACACTATATTAGGTGGAAGCTTTTATTTATTTTTGCATCATTTTTAGCTCACCTGGACCGAAGGTCCATGTGAGCTATTACCATCACTTGGCGTCCGTCGTCGTCGTCTGTCGTCGTCGTCTGTCGTCGTCGTCGTCGTCTGTCGTCGTCGTCGTCTGTTAACAATTTTTCAAATCTTCTCCTCTGAAACTACCAAACAGAATTTAATGAAACTTGGTATGAATGATCCTTAGGGTGTCCTGCACCAAACTTGTGTTTTGATTTTTGATCCGATAAAAAACATGGCCGCCGTTACTAAAAATAGACTAGGGGGTCAGACTACTGTTTTTGGCTTATAAATCAAAAAGTATAAGAGATAGAGGAAATCTGAGGCCACGTTACTGATTCAGCATCAAAAGCTCTACAAAAGTCTCCATTTGGTCAAAGTTGTCAGATGACCCCTTATAGGGGTTACGGCCCTTTAAAGGTGAAAAATAGCATTTTTTCATGTTTTTGGCCTACAGAATGAAAACTATTGCAGATAGAGATTAGCTGTTGCTTGCTTAAATGTTCAGCTCATTTAGCTCTACGAAATTCTCCACAGGGTCGAAGTTGTCAGATGACCCCTTATAGGGGTTACGACCCTTGAAAAATGGCATTTTTTCATGTTTTTGGCCTACAGAATGAAAACTATTGCACATAGAGATTAGCTGTTGCTTGCTTAAATGTTCAGCTCATTGAGCTCTACAAAATTCTCCATAGGGCCGAAGTTGTCAGATGACCCCTTATAGGGGTTACGGCCCATGAAAAATAGCGATTTTTCATGTTTTTGTCCTACAGAATGAAAACTATTGCAGATAGAGATTAGCTTTTGCTTGCTTAAATCTTCAGCTCATTTAGCTCCACAAAATTCTCCATAGGGTCGAAGTTGTTAGATGACTCCTTATAGGGATTACGACCCCTGAAAAATAGCGATTTTTCATGTTTTTGGCCTACAGAATGAAAACTATTGCAGATAGAGATAAGTTGTTGCTTGCTTAAATGTTCAGCTCATTTAGCTTTACAAAATTCTCCATAGGGTCGAAGTTGTCAGATGACCCCTTATAGGGGTTACGGCCCCTGAAAAATAGCGATTTTTCATGTTTTTGTCCTACAGAATGAAAACTATTGCAGATAGAGATTAGCTGTTGCTTGCTTAAATGTTCAGCCCATTTAGCTCTACAAAATTCTTCATAGGGTCGAAGTTGTCAGATGACCCCTTATAGGGGTTACGGCCCCTGAAAAATAGCGATTTTTCATGTTTTTGTCCTACAGAATGAAAACTATTGCAGATACAGATTAGCTGTTGCTTGCTTAAATGTTCAGCCCATTTAGCTCTACAAAATTCTTCATAGGGTCGAAGTTGTCAGATGACCCCTTATAGGGGTTACGGCCCCTGAAAAAAGTGATTTTTCATGTTTTTGGCCTACAGAATGAAAACTATTGCAGATAGAGATTAGCTGTTGCTTGCTTAAATGTTCAGCTCATTTAGCTCTACAAAATTCTCCACAGGGTCGAAGTTGTCAGATGACCCCTTATAGGGGTTACGGCCCCTGAAAAAAGTGATTTTTCATTTTTTGGCCTACAGAATGAAAACTATTGCAGATAGAGATTAGCTGTTGCTTGCTTAAATGTTCAGTTCATTTAGCTCTACAAAAGTATAGGGTCAACATCAAGACCAGGTGAGCGATTCAGGCTCATGGGAGCCTCTTGTTTAATTATTATTCTATGGATTTTTTTTTGTTGTCTGTCATCTGTATGTTGTTCAACTATTCTCAAGTCAATCTTTTAATTTGCTAGACTTCTTGGCTAGCCTGTGGGCTTGTCTAACAAGTCATGGTACACTATTAATATTTGGTATGCATAAGTATCAGTACATAACAAAATCAAAAGCGTTTCATCTGTATGTTCCTAAAGCCACAATCGAATGACAAAAATATCACTTATTCAAATAATACAACAAGCAAAAAACATTATACAACCGTCAAAACCGCTATCAGGTACATGAACTCATGAGGAAGCGAGAATAAACTGGACACCCAAGTAAAACTTTGTCATAACTGGGATAAAAAAATTAATAATATTTAACTGCATTTCAGGCTATCTGAAAGGGTAGCCAGTACCTCTTAATCATATAACAGTGCATACATTTTAGTGGACAATACATGAATATTTGGAAGAAATCAAAAACCCCTTTGTATATTTATATACACGGTCACACTTGTAATAATAATAATAATAAATTCTTTATCTATAGAGAGTTTACAATATTATTATGCTTACAAAGTAAAAATATGCAACAATCATGACAATATAACAACTAATCTTCCCTGAGGCCCTCATTGTAGATTATGAACTACTTTTTGTTATGTGAGTTGAGCATGATGAGGTATAGCTACATTTTTGTACAATAATGTAGCTCCTTTGACATCTTTGAATAGGCGGAGCTACAATGCGGTCCCATTCCTCGTAACGGAGCAACGCCGAAAGCGAAATCACACCGGGCGCAATTCAATCAATTAGACGTCAAATTTGGTATTAAAATATCGCTTATAGTATTTCAATTACGAATTCAGTTTAAATTTTCCGACATTTAGCGTAGTTTAAAATATTTTAGAAAAATATCAATTTTTGAAGGATCTTGATCCTGAACTTTATAATGAAGTTCAGTATCAGAATTTTGAAAATGTTGGATTTCTAACAAATTAATATTTATCTATGACTCTTGGCCAACATTTTTATTAACTCAATGTTATTCAGAGTATTATTGGTATTTTCGAACCATTTAAAAGCTTTGTTTGAGTTGGAGAGAGAAATTCGA
The DNA here is from genome assembly GCA_963971305.1 of Arcuatula senhousia. NCBI lineage: Eukaryota > Metazoa > Mollusca > Bivalvia > Mytilida > Mytilidae > Arcuatula > Arcuatula senhousia. The sequence goes on from OZ020303.1 coordinate 2,488,378, forward strand.
TTTGCTCCATTACGAGTAATGGGACCGCATTGTAGCTCCGCCTTATCAATGATGTCAAAGGAGCTATATTATTGTAGCTAGATGAGGTACAGATCAAGTTTTAGATTTGTGCCAGGCCGCAAATTTTTACAAGAGTTATTGACCTTTGAACTTTGAAAAATGACTGAAATTTTACTTTTCTGCACTTTTTAATTATCGCTTGTAGGTAGTGAACATGTCAAGTTTATGTTTTGTTTTGCAAAATTTTACCAGTGACTGAAATATGAGATCATCAATTTTCAATTTTGGTACATTAGTAATCAATATTTTAATTATATTAGTTCTTATGGTAGTGTGTGGTAGGGCTAACGGTGAGCATAGCCCTAAACTAAAGTCCTCTCTGGAGCATTATGATGGAAGATACATGTTTTAGTCAAAAGAAAGTCTGATTTGGCGTTGATACAATGAAAGTGTACATCTTTTTCTTTAACTTGTTAGACATTTAAATTACATGTTTTCCTAGGGTTTGTTTACTTTTGATGTTGATGGTTGAAATTCAACTTGAATTTAAATTCATCTGAAACAATATCAGGAAAATTACCTGCAGAAAAGACTCTACCAGTTCATACATATCACTGGATTTGGGGAGAAATAAATTCTCTGAGGCTAACTCGTTTAGTATCAAGTTAAACATGTTTGATTGATGCACATTCTTTCCCTCACAACAACAAATCAAAATACTAGAGTTCTTCCGAAAACACTGCGTCTGGTTCCCGTTTTGTTATTCTCTAGACTTTTCTTAATTTTCGTAAATGTCGTTCGAATCAGAGGAACCAGATTATTGCAAAGTTACACAAGATTTTATTTCGTAATATAAAAATTTACAGAAAGAAAAGCCAATCAAGATGTCACTTTTTATCTTTTCGAAGCTACGTCCTCCAGATATTTTTAGCAGGTCTTTTATTTAATTGTAGATTTATACCCCCCAAAAAAAGACAGGTCTACATGAACTGCTGAATTTCAGCCTGGGCTGTAGTGAAAACGCACCCACCATACATGTATATATGAATACTACAAAATCTAACTGAGAAAACTAAAGAGATATGAATCGTCCTGTTAAACATAAGAAATTGGCTAAACTAACTGAAACTAACAAGGTCGTCGCTGTGAAAAATGACAGTAAACTCTGGTGTGGAAACAGAAAATGTAATATTATACTCCGTTCTCATGGGTTCCATTTTATCGTGGTATTTAGGTTCATTTCGACCAAATATTCAACTGTAATGTCACTGTTTCTACATAGCTACGTACCACGATATTATGAGATACCAGTACACATGTATATATTGATATCGTTAGATAGCCGAGTCTTTAGGGAATGGGATTTTTAATAGTTTAATAGTTTAATTTTTACTTTGCTTTTAATAAAACAAAAACTAAACAATGGTGAGGGATGAAAAATGAAAGTTCTCGCAATCTGATTAACATTAATCACATTAAACAAATTTTGTTATCGGCATTTATCGACAGCGAGTAGGAAATTTTAACAGGAAATTGCATAACCTTTAACTGTTAATTGCTCATCACGTATTGACCTAATTATCATAAAATTTCACTTGTATATTCTGCTATCTTTTTGCTATATAACGGTATTAAATTAGAAATAATTAATGAAAATTAAAAAAAAAATCTTATAAGATTTCCCAGAGGCACTTTTTTAAGAATGTAGAGTTGAGGATTTGGTTTGTTTCAAACTGACGACTTCAAACAGCATTTTTCAGAAAATGCAGCAGAATTTACTCTTTCCTACAAATGTAAGTTATGAATATTTTATATTGGACGAAGTCCGACTAAGTGTAGAATATAGGTCACATGACAAGTGTATTAATGTTGCAAACCGGATGTAGCATTTTGTAAATCAATCCCATAATCCCCCGAAGGCCAGCTTTAGCTGTGTTTTCGCATAAGAAATTTAAAAGAAATTATGTTTTGGCGAAGCCAAAATATAATTTTTAAGCCAATTAAATTTTCAAACAATTTTTTTTCAAGTTTTTGTTCGAAATTGAAACTTTATTCGAAACGTTGGTCAGTGACCTACAAAAAACACCATAACAACGGATTCTAATATGGTGACGTGTTTACATGACGACAGACTAAAACATTACTAAATGACGTCACCTATAACAACATGACACCATGTTAACGTAATCAATATGGGAATGTTTACATACGAACAATAATGCACCATGATCATCAATAATGGACCATGATCATAAATAAGCCTTGCACAGATTTAGCTTATCTCATTATCTGAGCCTATGACAAAACATTTAAAAATGGAAAGAAAGGGTCCTACCTCAGATGCTGAGATGTATCCTAGGAAGTTTTCAATCCTGTGTGATATCCTCAAACCTTCATGCCGTTATTTTCCGCCAGGTTGCTAAATCGATCTCCTGATGTCAATACGACCGAGAATTAAATACTGACACTGAAAATCTTCAAAACCTGGCTGAATGAATGTTGACATTTTGTTTGTTGTCTACTGAAGCGCGAAATTCTCTGACAGGGAAATGACGTCATGAAGAAGTTAATTCGTCCCCGCTTACTGTTGTCCACAAATATTTGGATGGTATTTGCAATTTTCAAGTTTGCATAATTACTGATCCAAGGTATATTCTAACAAGAATGCAAATGCCATTATTGTCAGGGGTGATTAAAGTCTTAGACTAAAATAAAAGGGGCTTTTAATCATTGACAAAATAATTATTCAAATTTTTATTTTTATTAAGGTCTTTCCCTTCCACAGAAGGAAAGACCTTACTGTATTTCTTATGATTATTATTATTATTTTTTTTTTTTTTCCGCCACAAAAAAAAAAGAAGAAATACTTAACGTAACATTACGAAACTTCATACCATTAACCGACACTAAAAGGGCATGACTTGAGTAACCCTGCGAAACCGATCTATTTTTAGTAACGGAGTTATCTGCCCGTAACCCAAAAACCTTGTTTGCAAATTAACTCAATAACCGTAACCGTTATCAAAAATCTGAAGCAGGGAAAATGTTGCTAGACTCATGGTCATCATTCGTCACGCAAAAAAATTTTTTTCGATCAACTTCCTGGTTACGCGTTTTTGACTCGAAAAGTGTCGCGACTCGTCAAAATTTTTTTTCTTCAAAACGGTTAGTCCTAGAGACTTGGGACCTTCACCAATCATCCTAGGTGACATATGTTACATCTAAAAATGTCAAGGTCAAAGGTCAAATCTCAAGGTCAGAGGTCATGGTACACCTTGTTTGCAGTATAGCTTAAAAACCATACAAAATTGAAGCAGACATGTAATGGGGAAAATACTCGTCTCATTAAGACCTTTATTTGATATAAAGGGTCGAACACTGTACGACAAACCGTTTTCGAGTTATGGCCCTTAACGTGTTTCGGCTTATCTGTTTTTGGCTTATAACTTTTAAACCGTCAGAGATAATATAGTAAACATATGGGTTTTTTGTGACCGTCATTACATGTCCTTCAATTTAAGACCAAAGTCGAATGGTTATGGGCAGCCATTTTTAAAATGGCTAACACCGTAAACAGTTTTTATGAAATAACACTTAAACCGTACAAAATTGAAGCAGACAATACATGAAAAAAATGTTCGCCATGTCGAAATCTACAAAAAATGTTTCAGGTGTGAAACCGTAAAACTTGTTGTTTTTGAGTTATCGCCCTTGATTCTTATTTTTAAAATGTTTTTTGTTTATAACTTTTAAACCATAAAAGATGATGAATGAAACATAGGGTTCATTTGAAAGAGGATTAAATTACCTACAATTTGAACCCAAACAGTACATGATTCGGTTTAACGGTTTCAAAATGGCGGCCAAAACAAGTTTCGCGAAACACGTTTTTTGCCAATAACTTGAAAACCATAACAGATAGTATAGTAAACATGTATACTAAAATGAATCAGTATATAATGAGCTACAATTTGAGTCCAAGGTCAAAGGTCATAGGTCAAGGTCATTCCCTAGCAACAAGGTAACATTAATGAAAAATCCATAGCAACCATATATATTTTAAACCAAGACTACTTTTTGAGTTTAGGGTTAAGTTTTTTCAACCGGAAGCAACCCCTAGTCCATAGCAACCGTCATAAAAGTCCTTAGCAACCATACTTTTTCTGACTCTAGGTCCCCTGCTCTTCATTCTGGAGCCTATATCACAATAATTGGCAACATCTTGTCATAAACAAAGTGACTCAAATGTCTTTTGTACTTGTATAAAATACCTTAACAAAACATAACACAGGGAAAGACCTCACATTTGTTCTCTGAACAAATGACTTTTTAATTATTTCTATTATTTTTGACTTCGTCCGATTTTAGGCTAATGCCTACGCCATATTATGTCCAATTTATAATAAAAGGGTTTTATCCTCAATCAATTATACCATGTTTCAACAGAGAATTTGTTGACATTATCCCCTGTATACAAAATAATGCGTAGACCTTGTTATTTTTATCTTATCAGGAGAGATAAATCTCTTTAGTTTTTGTTTTCTCAGATTCTAAAGCTGCATTCACACAAACCATCTTATTTTGGTTCAGACATTCATTCGACAATTTAATCGTTTGATCATGTGAACGCTAAATCCTGAAGTCTTCAGTAGTGTTCGATGTTGTTTGAAAAAAACAGATGACAGGCTCCTTTCATCAAAATGTGTGACAAAAACCTTATTATGTGAATAGATTTTCAAAAAAAGGGTAAAAATTTGATTGATAATTCACACACATTACAGTAACTAAAGTTGCATACCAAATATTGAAAGCCTAAAAATATTTGTAGCAGAGAAATCTGTTAAGAAAAAAGTGTGGCAAATAAACATACACTCACACACACACACACACACACACACACACACTTAAAGGGCCTCTTTGCATTTCTATAATGTCTCCAATCTGTGTTGAACAGGTTGGGTACAGTAGTTTTGCTACTATATATATACATTTGTGGGTCATGTGATAATATCCTGTATATTTTGCATGAAGTAAAAAAAGAATTAAATGAGATTTAAGTTTTTTGGTTTCCTTGTTGCAACCATGTATGTTTTACTGATAATTTTTTATCGGAGTGCACGGAGTTAAACCCGCCATGGAAGAAATCTTCGTAACAGTTTTCTGAGTAACTACTTATCATAGCCACTTGATGATTGTTATATAGCGTCAGGGTGGGGTCCCATAACTTGGGATTCGATTTCAGGTCTGTCACTCATCTTCTTCCTGTTTACCGACTTTGTTAATTTTTGACATTAATGGTCAAAAGAAGAAAATTTTCGTAACAGTTTTCTAAGCAACTACTTATCACAGCCACTTGATACATGTATTAGGTATAAAGCATCAGGGTGGGGTCCCATAATGTGGGATAAGATTTCAGGTTTGTCACTCATCTACTTCCTGTTTACCGACTTCGTTAATTTTACATGATAATTATTTCAAGTAGTTTTTCTTGGGCATAGTCTTGGAAATTTGCAAATTTTCATTGTATCAATTGGTAAAACCCTAATTATTTCAGACTTCTTTCTTTAAAAAAATGTTTTTTATACCAGTAACCATGGACTTTTGCGACAGAAACAAAAGAAATGAAACCTCAAATATATAGTTTTAATTTATAAGAATATAGTTCACTTGATACATCAACTGAGCTATTTAGTAGCAAATGAACTGTTATACTTAAGCTGTTGAAAAGTAGACAAAAAGAAAATGTGCAAATGATATTGTAAATTGCAATCAGTAATGTAACTCAGACTCCTGGCTAACTCTTGTTAAGGACTTAAAGAACTCTCTGATACCATGGATACTACAGCCTTTCTCTGACACTGTATGACAATACAATGTCACATTTTTATAGATGATGAAAAATTTAAACCTGTTTTTACTCTCATAATATGAAAAATGCTTTGCCTAAAAAGTGAGTGAAGACACATAGACTAGAAAAAAGTCATTCCACAGTATGGGATAATTGCTTTGAGGGGATGAGATAATAAGAAACAATATGATACTGTAGTTTCCTGCTGTTTTTCCACATGTCCAGAGTTTTTTTGAAAACTTCGAATTCTGAAAAATCTTTATGAGTGACAGAACAATTTTTTGTCCATCATATTTTGAGTATCATGCAATTCGACAGACATATTACATAGAGCATGTAGAGAGCTCGCTATGCTTGCATGATTTATACACAATGATATAAGCTGTATACCAGTAATGAGAAATCTTAAAAAAAACATTGCTTTTTTGTTCTGGTTTTTCAGACATAATTAAAACAAATATTTTTTAAAAATCTTACAGGTTACAAAGCCTTTACCTGAGGAATGTGCAAAGAAAACTGTCAATGTTTCCCCCTAAGAAGCAGTCCCAGTGTACCCTTTCCTTAACTAAGGAGATCAGAACACTGTCAACAATGTTTCACAAATATGGGTATCATAAAGAGGCACTGTTAACAAGACATTTAGTAGACCATGTCAGAAGTTTTAGTACATCTAATACAAAGTATGCTAACCAAAACCCAGATAGAGAAAACCCAGAGAGAGATGATAATGATGATGAAAATGAGCATGAAGATGATGACGATGATGAGGAGAAGAAGAAACAGAAACTGTTTGAACACCTGAGTTCATTGTTGATAAGATTAGCAATTGTCTTCACTGGAGTATGGGCATTAATGTCGGTCCTTAACAGGGGAGATAATGATCCCAGGAAGGAATTATCTTGGCAGGAGTTTTACTATGACCTTCTATTAAAAGGAGAGGTAAACATTTTCATATAAATAAATTTAAGAGTATTTTTAGTGTCTTTTGCGTTGTTCAGAAATTTAGACCATTTTCCAATGCACCAAAAAAAGCATGCAAAGAATTCAATTGGCTTATACTGCTATTTATTTCCGCTCACTAAAAATTTAATTGATGGCAAACTCCGCCCAAATGAATCTACTGTCAAACCAGTTAAACCAGTTTTTTAGAATCTCAAAACAACATGAATACACATCTTTATCATTCGGCAAAATTTCCTCTTACCTGCAAAGATATGATAATAAAAAAAATGAGAATTATTAGTTGCATTTACGTTGAAAGAATTTTTTTTTGCTAACTTTAAAAAAAGAAGAATTTTATCCGAACATCTAAATGTCAAATCCAGGTTGAACCGGAATACAACCTATGGAATTTTGACTTTGCAGTTGCACGGACTCCGTGTGGTTTTTGATTGATAGGTGAAAATATTAATCTGCTAGATTGATTAACTGATTTTAAAATATTTTTGATTAAAATTGTAATTTTAATATTTTTTCACGCGGAATGTACTATAAAATTTATTTATAAGAATTAACTGCAATAAAGTTTTTGTTTATAGAACCATAAACTTAATTTTTCATGGTGCACATGGATTATTCAATGTGCACCATGAAAAATTAAGTTTATAATTCAATAAACCAAAAATTTATTACAGTTAATTCTTAAATGATACTATTACTTTGTTGGATACATGAGATGATTTGGAAAAAATATGTGACATTTTGTTTCAGTGTGTTTAAAGTTGTGAGATAATAATTTCATTGATTTTATTTAAACTATAATTTAATGTGTCGGCAGGTCTGACATCTCAACCTTTGCCTTCTGTTATACAAATCATGAATTCTAAGTGCTGAAAGATTTACTATAATAGTTGTGTTTAGTCATAAATCATGAAAATATAAACATAAATACCTTAATACATGTACATGTAGATAGAATAGTTTATAAAAAAAGGAATTTTTGAAAGCAGGATTCATGTTTAAAATTCGTCTGAAAAAGTGGGTTGACAATTTCAATATTTCTATGAAATGTCTTTACAACTATATGCATAAATTGTAGGTCTCTACCTGCCAGCAAGCATACTGAACATATTAACCTTGTCAATCCTTGATAATGTAATTCTTAGCAGCACTATCATGACTATCATATGAAACATGTGAAATATATATACTACAATTTAGCTATTTTAACACATAACATACTACCAAACAAAACATGCAATATTTTAGTCATTTAAGGCTTACAAACTGTTGATAGTTACTAAAATATCATGTTCTTTAATTTTAGGTGGAGAGAGTTGAAGTTATCCATAATAGATCCATCGTAGTGTATCTCTATCCTGGTGCCAATGTTCCAAAGAGGTTGGCCAATCAGGAAACTAATATGTTTAATACCAGACCTTATTATTACCTTAAACTGCCTGAAGGACATGACTTCAAGTTCGAAGAAAAAATCAGAGAAGTGGAGAAGAAACTTGGCATTTCACCAGATAATGGACTTTCTATACGTTATTATAACATGCAGACATCAACAGTTTTGCTTTTTCAGATTGCTATGTTGGTTGGGTTATTGTTAGTTTTAAGAAGATTTTCTGCCAAATCCAAAGTAGGTAATAATAAATCTGAAACACCTTCTATATTTGATGGAATAACTAAAGCTAGATTTACCAGAGTTGACGGAAAGAAAACGAAAGGTAAAACCACCTTCAAAGATGTGGCTGGTCTTCAGGAGGCTAAAGTAGAAGTCATGGAGTTTGTTGATTATTTGAAAAATCCTGATCGCTATAAACAACTTGGTGCTAAAATTCCTAAAGGAGCATTATTATTAGGGCCCCCAGGATGTGGGAAGACTCTCTTGGCCAAGGCAGTGGCTACAGAAGCTGGTGTACCCTTCCTGGCCATGGCTGGGTCAGAATTTGTGGAAATGTTAGGTGGACTTGGAGCATCGAGAGTTAGAAGTTTGTTTCAAGAAGCCAGAAAATCTAGTCCATGTATTATCTATTTAGATGAAATCGATGCCATAGGCCGACACAGGGGCGGCAATGCTCAGGGCAGCGGAGAGGAGGAACACACGTTAAATCAGCTGCTAGTGGAAATGGATGGGATGGGTACTGTAGAAGGAATTATCATGTTAGCATCTACAAACAGAGCAGATGTATTGGACAAAGCATTACTTAGACCTGGCAGATTTGATAGGCACATATTGATTGACCTTCCAACATTAGCAGAAAGAAAAGAAATGTTTGAAATGTACTTACAAAAGCTGAAGCTTTCTCAGCCATCCACATCTATATCTCTAAAGCTTGCACAACTGAGCCCAAGCATGACTGGAGCCGACATCGCCAATATTTGTAATGAGGCAGCACTGCATGCTGCTCGTGATAACAAATCAATGATAGATCCATCAGACTTTGACTATGCTGTAGAGCGTGTGATAGCAGGAGTAGCTAAGAAGTCCACAGTTCTAGGACCAGCAGAGAAGAAGATAGTAGCCTACCATGAGTCTGGTCATGCTTTGGTTAGTTGGCTGTCAGAACACACTGATGCTATCCTGAAGATTTCTATTATACCAAGGACAAGCAGTGCCCTTGGGTTTGCTCAGCATGCTCCTTCGGATAGGAAACTCTTCTCTAAAGAAATGCTATTTGAACAGATTTGTGTGGCTCTCGGTGGTCGTGTGGCAGAATCTCTAATATTTAATCATGTCACTACAGGTGCTCAGGATGATTTAAAGAAAGTGACTAAAATAGTTTATAGCCAGATAAAGTCTTTTGGTATGAACGACAAAATAGGCTGTGTTGCTTTCCCTGATCAAGATTCAGAGTTTGGTTCTAAACCTTACAGTAAAAAACTTGCAGCTGTGATTGACAATGAAGCTCAAAAGCTCATAGCTGAAGCATACAAACATACTGAACAATTACTGTTAGAAAACAAAGAAAAACTGCATGTAATTGCCAAGGAGCTGCTAGAGAAGGAAGTGGTAACTTATGATGATGTTCACCGTTTGATTGGTGCACCACCCTATGGAGAAAAAAATAAAGTGGACCTCTTTTAATTAATGTGTAGTAAAATAAATTACTTATTTGGCATGACCATGATGACAGAAAATTGTATATATATGTGAAACTTTGATGAATGTTTCAATATTGTGCTTAAATCAACTGACATGTATGATTAATTAATTAATATGGATTTTCCAGCATACACTGTCTTCTATCTTACTAAGGATTGTCAAGTGCGCTATGTGGTGAATTTATAGCCTGCAAAGTCTTAAATGAGCCTATTTGTCTATTTTGAAATTTCTGTCATGTTTTAAATCCCCTTGCTTATAACTGTATAGAGGACTGGTCCTTATTTTTGCTCAACAAGCTCTTTAAGTTGGTATTGATTGGTGATATTCTTTTACTTGAGTATTTCTTACATTTACAAGATATTCAGCTAAATTAATGCAAACTTAAGAAAAAAAATCTGTCAAAAATGGCTAGATTTTGTTAAACAGGAAGTAGGTGAGCGACAGACCTGAAATCAAATCCCACATTATGGGACCCACCCTGATGCTGTGGCCCAGAAATCTGCCTTAAAAGCATAAGAAATGGCTGTTAGTCCTACATTTTGTTCTTTTCTTCAAAATTTCAGGTTAGGTAGATATGGGGATTGATCATTGCTATCCACTGACAGAATTTTAAGATCTCTTACTGTTTTAGAGATATTGAAAAAAAATGTAAAGACCCCCTTCAATTTACATTTGTACTTACATGGTCATTTTTAGCTCACATTGTCCAATGTTATTTGTTTATATTCTAACACTAATACAGAAGCATAGCAAAAGAGTACCTACATGGGCATTTGAATACCATTATCAGAAACAGTTTAAACAAAATCAGACTTCTTATAAAACACACAAAAAAAAAACACAAAAAAACTGCACAACAAACTGTACGATGTGACAAAACAGACACACACTACTTAACTGCAGTCAGCAATTTGAACTTGAGGGACTGGACTACCTCTGGTCATAACATTGCTACTGTAATATTTAAAAATTGTCAAAGTCAATCAATCAAAAAATCAAGTTCAAGATCAAAAGATAGTTTCCACTATGCTTTAAGTATAGGATATAAAAGCATACCAAGTTTGAGATATGAAGATGCTCATTAAACATTGGTTTTGCAATGACAGACCATTCCATCTAGATTAAAATTTGATTCATTGTAAAAAAAAAAAAAATTTGGGATCCATACCTTTCTGGGAGGAAAGGGGACTATACTATTTGGCTTTCCATTTTAGCTCAACTGAAGGGTCATGTGAGCTATTGTCATCGTTAAGCCTCTGTCGTCCGTCCTCAGTTCAAAAATCTTCTTCTCTGAAACCTGTCTGATGGGATTGCTTTGAAACTCTGTACACTTGATCTAAAGGATGTCCTCTACCAAGTTTGTGAAATTTGTGCAGGCTGACCAATCAACATGACCGCCGTTGGGAAACTAGAATATGGGGTAAAACCATAGTTTTTAGCAAGCATAAGAGATAGAAAAAATCTTAAGCAATTATGTTCTTCTACAGCATCAACAGCTCTACAAAACTCTCCTTATGAAGACTGCTTGCTGTTTTCCGTTGTGATGTTTTGAATTGCTGTTTGTTTATGTTTGTTGTGTCGCGTACACTTATTCCACATCTCAATATCGTCTATATTTCCCCTTCATCGTCAAAATTGACCATTTTCACAGTTTTTGGACTCTTATCTTGAAAACTGTACGTGCTAGAGGAAAAGTTAGCACTGGAGAATTCTTAAGCTCACTGAGATCTACAAAAATGATTTCAGGGTCAAAATTGTCAGATGACTTCTTATGGGGATTATATGTTCATTTAAAGGTGAAAATAGTGTTTTTTCTTCGTGTATTTGACTTAAAGAATGAAAACTGTTACAGATAGAGAAAAAAATGTTGCTTGTTTAAACCTTCACAGTCCGAAAACCGGTGGTATTTAAACAATAGAATGTGAGCTCTTCATCGGAAAAGATAGGAAAGTCAATTCGAATGTTTATCCTGGTTGTCAAGTGAATCAAAAGTTCTTTTTAGTACAAAATTTCTTCCAATTTCAAGTTATGCTGATAAAATAAACTTTTTTGAATTAAAAAGAGTTTTTAAAAGTAACAGATTGCATTTTGATGCATGTTATTATGTGGATATTTAAATGCATACGGTGCAAACTGAAATGGATCGCACAACTTTAACTTTTATATAAAAAATTGAAAAAAATCACACTATTTGTTTAAATGTATATCTTCCCATATGCAAATTTTCAGACATGTACTGCAAGAGGTAAAGCCAAAATAAAATCAAGAAAAAGACCTATTTTTCTAGTCCGTCTTGACAACCTTCTTTTTAAAAGTACACGATTTACCTGTTGAATTCGATTATGTCATAGAACATGTTTACCTTTTTGACCGGTATCCGTAAATTGGGATCAACAGTATGTGAATTTGCATTGTATTGGAGTAAATGTCCAATTCAATATTCAGTCATCCGTTTTAAAAATAGGAATGCCTCCCTTTATCATGTTTATAATTTATTAAAGATAGAACTTGGTTGTGTCCCTTGAAAGTTTTTCATAGTTACACATTGAATTCAAATGGATCGTTATATGATAACAGTAAAATATAATTTTCAAACAAATATCTGTCGAAAGAAAAGGTAATAACCTAACTTTCCCACAAGTTTTGAAAATGTACTGCAGGTATTACGCCTTGTGTGATTTTTTAAAGGTTGAGTTGACATTTTAATTTTTTCCAACGGCCAATAAGTGAGGCTTGTTTAGGGTATATTGGGATATGGGATATTCACACAATTTTTTCATGGGATACGGGATATTTGAGGCAAAACTTACTGGGATATGGGATATTTAAGTCCATTTTATTTACAGGGATATGGGATACTGGAAAAACATTTTTTATACGACCGCAAAAAATTTGCGGACGTATTATGGTATGATGCTGTCGTCGTCGTTGTCGTTGTCGTCGTCGTCGTTGTCTGTTAACTTTTTAGTGTTTCCACAATAACTTTTGTTCCAGTTATCCGATTGCTATGAAACTTTACAATGATGTTCCTTACCATAAAAGGATGAATGGGATTGATTTTGGGGGTCCCCCCATTTTTCGTTAAGAAATTAGGGGCCAAAAAAGGGCCAAAAATACTACTTTTTTGTTTGTTTCCACAATAACTTTAGTTCTAGTTATCCAATTGCTATGAAATTTGACAGTGATGTTCCTTACCATACAAGAATGAATGGGATTGATTTTGGGGGTCCCCCCTTTTTTTGTTTCGAAATTAGGGGCCCAAAAGGGGAAAAAAATCAAATATTTTACTTGTTTCCACCATAACTTTGGTCCTAGTTGGCCTATTGCTGTGAAATTTGTCAAGAATGTTTCTTACAATAAAAGAATGAACCTGATGAATTTTTGCGCCCCCTTTTTCTCCGTTGTGTAATTAGGGGCCATAAGGGGCCAAAATAAAAACTTTTTTATTTGTGGTCCGATTTTGAAAATTTTTTTTGCATGTTTGTTCTTGTCAAATAGCGGATACAAAATTAAGAATTAATTTTTTTGACCCCCTCTTTTTCCCCTTATTACGTAATTAGGGGCCAAAATCGAAACTTATTTATTTGTGGTCCGATTTTGAAATTTTTTTTTGCAAGTTTATTTTTGTCAAGTAGCGAATCCAAATTTGAGAATTTATTTTTGAGACCCCCCACCCCTTTTTCACCTGTTACGTAATAAGGGGCCAAAAGGGGCCGAAATTGAAACTTTTTTAATTCTTGTCCGATTTTGATAATTTTTTTTGCAAGTTTATTCTTGTCAAGTAGCAGATATATTTTTGTGTCCCCTTTTTTTACTGTTACGTTATTAGGGACCAAAAGGGGCCAAAATTGTAACTTTTTTATTTCTGGTCCGATTTTGAAAATTTTTTTTGCATGTTTGTTCTTGTCAAATAGCGAATACAAAATTAAGAATTAATTTTTGCGCCCCCCCTTTTTTCCCCCTATTACGTAATTAGGGGCCAAATGGGGCTTTTTTATTTGTGGTCCGAATTTGAAAATTTTTTTTGCAAATTAATTCTTGTCAGGTAGCGATTCTAAATTTAAGAATAATTTTTTTGGGCTGTAATCATAATTTTAAAAAAATTCTGGTTCAATTTTTAATTTTTTCCCCAAACATTATTCTTTTAAAGAGTAGAATACAACATTCAAAATTTATATTTTTTCCCCCTGGGTCGAAAGTCCATCAGAGAAGCATGTGTCAAAAACCTTTGTCAGTCCACCATGGGCTGCATGTGTCCAGAACAATAGACTATCCATATTAGGCCTAAAACGTACAGGGTTCAACATGTTGCGGTCGTATCATGCTGCGCTCGGCGAAGCTTTTTATTGGGATATGGGATATTTGATGAAAAATTTACTGGGATATGGGATATTGGTACCCCCCCTAAACAAGCCCCATAAGTTTCACTCGATTTGTTAAAATATGCACTTTTGTTGACATTATAAACAACTGTTTACGCAACAAAAAAGATTCGTTAATAACATAACATGTCCAACGTATATGATAGTAGTCAAATCCATGCGTAATAAATGAAAATTGAAGATTGTTTATATGCCGTCGCCATCGTTGTTGTCATCGTTAAAAATTTAAATACACATTAGCTGGTTTTCTGCAGGGGAGATAATTGAATACCAATAGATATTAGACTGTTCAGTTCAATTAGCTCTTCAAAAATATCCGTTAGGCTGAAGCTGTCAGATGAAAATTATGGCCCCTAATTGTCATGTTTTGGATTGCTAGTATTGCCTTGCAGATTAAACCTATAAAATATTGAGAAAAGCTTTTGGTTGCTTGAATATTTGGCTATATGTGCTCTACAAAAGCATTCATTATAATGTGGAAATTGCATGATGATACTTTATTGGAGTTTTTCACCTCAGATACCCCAAATTATTTTCATTCCATCAGTCATTGAAGTCTGGTGAGCGATTCAGGCTCCTGGGAGCCTCTTGTTTTTCTCCTCAAACAATTCGGCTTTCAGTCTCAGTGTCCATTTTGGTTTCTGTAGTATAACCTTTGAACCTTTTGATTTACTTTCATGAAACTTGCATCATAAAGCTTAAGAGGTAAGAAAAGCTTTTTTCACGAGTCAATAGATCAAAGATCAAGGTCACAAGTTTTTGCTGGCAGGGACCTTAAGATATTAAGCCATGCTTAACTTCATTTGTAAATATGCGCTGCATTACAGTTTGAAGATCAAATGATAATGATTCAACTGCACTTTATTACTGATGAGCTATATTGGTCTATAATCAAACTAAGTTTCGCCAATCTTCTATGAAGACTTAGATATAAAGCGACTACAGGGGCAGCTAAAAACTCAAGTGTCATTGCCAGATATTTCACTGTTGTTTTATAAATTATTTTATATATAATGTAGATTTGTTACAAGTAGATATCTGATAAATGAAAATGTAATAAGTAATTACTGCTCTGTTGAAACAAGCAGAATCTGTTTCTCGAATTCATTCTAATTTTGTCGCAAGTTAGCATTCCTGTTTGCCTATTATGTACCTTCTTGATTCTATCTTTATTTTTTTTTACTTTTAAGATGTTTTCCATATAGTACTGTTGCTTTTCCCCCTGTTTTCTGCTTTAAAAATTATCAAGCTCACAAAAATCAGTAACCATAAACTAATGCAACACAGCTTTTCTCCATATGAATTTTTTCTTTAAGTTGTATACATAAAAAGAGACATAAGCACTAAGGAGGTTACCTGACAACCTCCATTAATAGAAAGCTTCGCCGAGGACAGCATGTTACGACCGCAAGTCAACAAGTCAAACCCTGTCGTTATAAGTCCAATATGGATAGCCAATTGCTCTTGACACATGCAGCCAATGGTGGACTGACAAAGTTTTTTGACACATGCAGCCCATGGTGGACTGACAAAGTTTTTTGACACATGCAGCCCACATATCATATTCAAAAGCAGACCAAAATAAATTAGTTAAAAATATTACCCCTTTTGGCCCCATGTTAATGGTATCTGCTACCTTTGACTTATCCCCCTTACAGCAATTAGGGGGGTGGGAGTGTCGAAAAATTAATCCTCAATTTGGTAAAATCTCGACAACAACTTATTAACAAACAAAATTTTAGTTAAAAAAGTTTGTTTATTTTGGCCCCTAAATCCACAATAGGGGGATGTTGTTGTTGAATAATCAATTAGCCTTAAATTGCAAAAAATAATAATTGCAGAATCGGATCAGAATTTTTCGATGAAACAAGAGGCTCCCAGGTGCCTGAATCAATGACTTAATGTAACAATATTTCACTTTGCCAACATGACAATGAAACCATTGGAAAGCTCTATTACATCTAAGCATTTAAGCAAGCAAAGAGGTGGCACAATATTCTATGAAACACAATCTAAATATCACATACAATCTACATTTTTTTGGTCATTTAACGGGCAATAACTCCTATAAGGGTCATCTGATAATTTAGGCCTAATGGACAATTTTATAGATCTCAATTAGCTGAACATTTAAGCAAGCAACAGCATTTCTCGATCTGCAATAGTTTCATTCTATAGGCAAAACAAAACCATGATAAAATGCTAATTAATGGGCCGTAACCCCTATATAAAAGGGGTCACCTGACAACTTCGACCCTATGGAGACTTTTTAAGAGCTCAATTAGCTATACATTTAGGCAAACAAAACTTTCTCTATCTACTTACGCTCACAATTTATAAGGCTAAAACCACTATTTTTGGCGTTTAAGGGGTCATTACCTTGAAAAGGGGTCATCTGACAATTTCGACCTAATGGACAAATTTGTAGATCTCAATTAACTGAACGTTTAAGCAAGCAAAACCTTTCCTTTATCTACTATAGTTCGCCTTCTATAAGGCTAAACCATTATTTTTGGCGTTTAAAGGGCCGTAACACCTATAAGGGGTCATCTGACAATTTCGACATAATGGGCAATTTGTAGAGCTTAATTAGCTGAACGATATGCAATTGAAATTACTTCAATATCTTATTTAGTGCTTGAGATATAAGACAAAATAAGTGCAAAAAGAGGAACAAATTAAGAAAAGGGGCAATAACTCCTTAACGGTTTATTGGAATTTCTTCAAAATTTCGGATTAGGTAGATCTTGACGTGCTGATCACTTCAGTCCTTGCCAGAATTTTGATATCTGTCACCGTTTTTGAGTTATTTGCAAAAAAACTGCTGTTTTACCCCCCTGTACTCTTTTTATCAACGGCGGCCATGTTTTTTTTGTAGCCAACATGTCATATACCATTCCTACCAAGTTTCGGTCAAATTTGTTCACTAGTTTCAGAGAAGAAGATTTTTGAAATTGTTTACAGACGACAACGGACGCACAGTGATGGCATAAGCTCACATGGCCTTCGACCATGTGAGCTGAAAAGGAGGACCCCCAATTCAATCCCATATATGGTTTGATGGTAATTAAGGCATATCATTCCAATTTCATAGCAATAGGCTAACCAGAACCAGTTTTTGTGGGAACAAATAAAATATTTGAAGTTTGCCCCTTTGAGCCCCCAATTTCTAAACGAATAAAGGGGGACCCCTAAAATCAATTGCATCAATCCTTTAATGGTATGAAACATTATAGTAAAATTTCACAGCATTTTGTTAACCAGAAGAAAAGCTATTGTGGGAACAAACTAGAGGCTCCAAGGAGACTGGATCGCTCACCTGGTCCTTAGGGTTTCTTCTTTATGGGGTCATCTGACAATTTAAATCTGATAGAGACTTTTGAACACCTTAAAATAAGTTGACAGTTTAAGCAGGTAACAGCTTTTCTCTATCTGCAATAGTTTGCCTTGTATAGGACAAAAACAGAAAAAATATTTTTAGCCTTTAAAGGACCAAAATCCCTATAAAGGGTCATTCGACAACTTTTACCGAAAGGAGACTTTTGTAGAGCTTAATGAGGTCAAGCAACACCTTTTTATTAGCAATGTTTTCCTATAGGGCAAAACAGGAAAAAATGTTATTTTTGACCTTTAAGGGCCAAAACTCATTTAAGGTGTCATCTGACAACTTCGACTCAATGGAGACTTTTGTAGAGCTTATCCTTCGATTATTTTCAATCTGTTATAATTCCTGAGTTATAAGCCATTTTAAGTATTTTTACCCTATGTTCTATTTTTAGTAACAACAGCCACGTTTTTTATCGCAGAATTTCAAAATGAGGATTGTTTGTTGCCAACATGTCAAATAGCTTTTCTGCAAAGTTTCATTAAAATTGGTTCCGTGGTTTCAGAGGAGAAGATTTTTTAAATTGTTAACGGACGACGACTGACGCATAGTGATGGCATAAGCTCACATTGCTTTTGGCCAGTTGCATTTTTGGCCCCTAATTTTTAAATGAAATAAAGAAGTAACTTGTACATGGGACATGGGTGCCCCTGCTAGGCCCCAAAGAGGAAGTAGATGTCCGACGGACCTGAAAGTCGCTTATGACGTACAGTTTGTCATACTAAACCATCCTACCAAGTTTCAAATCATACCCATATACGGTTTCTAAGAAAAGCTTGACGGAAATTTTCAAGTTGATTTTCATAGATTTTCCTAGTCCCAAACAGGAAGTAGATGTTTTACAGACCTGAAAGTCACTTAGGACGTACAGTTTGCCATGCTGAACCATCCTACCAAGTTTCAAATCATTCCCATGTACGGTTTCTGAGAAAAAGTTTGACGGAGTTTTTCAAGTTGATTTTTATATCGGCCTAGTCCCAAGCAGAAAGAAGATGTCTGACAGCCCTGAAAGTAGCTTAGGACGTACAGATTGTCATACTGATCACTACCAAGTTTCATATCATTCCCATGTACAATTTCTGAGAAATGCTTGACGGAAATGTTTAGGTAGATTTTCATAGATTTTCATATCGGCTTAGTCCCAAGCAGGAAGTAGATGTCGGACAGACCTGAAAGTTGCTTAGGGCATACAGTTTGCCATGCTGAACCATCCTACCCAGTTTCAAATCATTTCCTTGTAGAGTTTAAATCAGTTTCATCTTGTAACAGCATCAAAACATTCGATTTCTCCACACTTTACACTTCTATTCCACATGAACAACTGAAATCGCGATTGGCACAGCTGATTAAACGCAGCTTTTTCAAAAAGAATGGAAAACGCTGGTACAAGTATCTAGTAGTCGATTATACCAAGACTTACTTTGTCATCAATGAGTCTAAGAAAAAGAACAAATTTACAGAAGACCAAATAATCGACATGCTCAACTTTCTTATTGACAGCATATTTGTTTAGTTGGTAGACGCGTTTTTCAGCAAACAATAGGGATTCCAATGGACACTAATTGTGCACCTTTGCTTGCTGATTTGTTTCTTCATTCATATGAAGCAGACTTCTTACAATCTCTTCAGGACAAAAAAGATCGTAGACTATCTCTCTCTTTCAACCGCTCACGTTCCGTTATATTGATGATGTCCTTTCACTAAAAAATTCTCGATTTGATGACTTTCTCCATCTCATATATCCCCAGGAGCTTGAGATAAAGGAAACAACGGATTCTAGGAAGTCTGCTTCATATTTAGATCTACATCTCGAAATTGACTCTCAAGGAAGACTTTCAACAAGGCTCTATGACAAACGTGATGACTTCAACTTTCCAATCGTCAACTTTCCCTTCTTGTGTAGCAACATTCCGTCCGCTCCAGCTTATGGAGTTTACGTATCTCAATTGATTCGTTACTCCAGTTCGTGCGGGACTTACATCGATTTCCTTAGCAGAGCGACACGTCTGACGCAAAAATTGCTAACACAGGGTTATGTTGCTCCTCGGTTGCTGTCTTCACTCAAGAAATTTTACGGAAGACATCATGCACTTATAGACAAATATGGGATTTCGATCTCTCAGATGAGTGTAGATGTTGGTTTGTCATAGGGGTTTGTTTTGTCTTCCTTTACCGGATTTGACACGCTGAATGGACTATTGGCAACGCGACGGGTGTGCTATAGCAAGCAGGAACTGCTTACTCTTCCGGAGCACCTGAGTTCTTTCTTGTTTCGTCTGGAGTTCGCGTTGTTGATTGATATTCAGCTATTTTGTGTTTCTATGTTTTACATGTTCAACTACACTTAATCATTTTGCAAATTTGCAAGCCCCCCTTAAAATAAATCTTAATTGATATATTTATTTTTAAACAATACAGTTATGTTTATTTTACCTTTTTAGTGAACATTTTAATTTCTGGGTTTTAGGTAAAGGAAATTGTTGTCTGTTTTTGTCCCGTTCTTGTTGGTGTTTACTGTTTTTTTCTCTGCCATTTCGGATCTTTGACATTCGGATACCCCATTGGTACCTCTGCTCCTTCCGATAAAAGCTTGGTGGAAATTCAAGTTCAAGTTGATTTTCATATTTGCCTAGTCCCAAACGGGAAGTAGATGTCTGACAGACCTGAAAGTCGCTGAGGGTGTACAGGTAGCCACATTGAACAATCCTACCAGGTTTCAAATCATTCTCATGTACGGTTTCTGAGAAAAGCTTGACAGAAATTTTCAAGTTGATTTTCATATCGGCCTAGTACCAAACAGGAAGTAAATGTCCGAAAGACCTGAAAATCGCTAAGGACGTACAGTTTGCCACTCTGAACAATCCTACCAAGTTTCCAATCATTTCCATGTTTGGTTTCTGGGAAAAGCTTGACGGAAATTCGTAAAGACGAACATGAGTTAAACTTAATTCCCCCGACATGTCGTCGCGGGGGAGGGGCATATTAAAAGGGGGACCCCCAAAATCAATCACATTCATCCTTTTATGGTGAGGAATATCATTGTCGAATTTCATAGGAATCGGATAAGTAGAACTTTAGCTATTGTGGAAAAACTAAAGTTAACAGACGACAACAACGACAGCGTCATACCATAATAGGTCTGCAACTTTGCGGTTGTATAAAAACTTTACAAAAGTAGTATCCTAAAGCGTCTAAGATTCAGCAGATTTTCCTGTGGGTTAGATTTTGTATTATAAGTCATCTTAAATTTAACAGCTGTTGTTTTGTTTGACAAATCAAAATCAAATCACAACTCTATATCAAGTTTCATTCTTTTCTGTGCTTAAAATAGATTTAGTAAACATGAGGTAGGTGAGGGACAAGCTTGTGATTAAAATTTCCTATGCCGCTGCTGCATACCATATACTAAGGGGCGCTGGCTGTGATAGGTAGTTGCTAGGAAAACTAAACTAAAATTAAAGTTTTTGCCATATGTACCAAGTTTGACAAGATGATAATGAGGATTTTCAGCAAATTTCTAAGTTCAAAGGGCAATAACTCCACAAAAATTTAAGAATCACAATTTCCTGGTAACATGCACAACAACACATGGTGTCCTTCCCACATACATGATACATGTACCATGTTTTGTTGAAATGGGTTCAGTAGTTTTTCTATTGTCATCGTTAGGCGTCCGTCGTCCGTTAACTTTTCTTAAAAAATCGTCTTCTCTGAAACCACTGAAGGGATTGCTTTCAAACTTTGTACATTTAATCTTTAGGTGAAATTTGGGGCGGGGGGTCCGATCATAGTTTTTAGCTTATATCTCAAAAAGTATAAGAGAAAGAAAAAATCTGAAGCAACCTTCCTTCTTCGGCATCAACAGCTCTACAAAATTCTCCATTGAGTCATAGTTGTTGGACGACTCCTTATTGGAGTTTTTTCCCCTTAATCATCAAAATCGACAATTTTCACAGTTTTTGAACTATATCTTAACAAGAGGGTCACAGGAGCTTGAATCGCTCACCTGGTCTTGATGTCAATCCCATGAAGACTTTTGTATAGCTAAATTAGCTGAATGTTTTAGCAAGAAAAAGCGTTTCTCTATCTGCAATAGTTTTCATTCTATAAGCAAAAAACACTATTTTTCACCCATAAAGGACCATGACCCCTTTAAGGGATCATCTGCCAAAAACATGATCATTTAGGGGATGTAACCCCTATAAGAGATCATCTGACTAATTCGACCCATTGATGCTTTTGTAGAGCTAAATGTGCTGTAACCCCTATAAGGGGTCATCTTACAACTTGGACCCTATGGAGACTTTTGTAGAGCTAAATGATTAAGCAAGCAACAGCTTTTCCCTATCTGCAATAGTTTTCATTCTATAGGCCAAAAACATTATTTTTCACCTTTAAGGGGTCATCTGACAACTTCGACCCTATGAAGACTATTGTAGAGTTAATTGAGCTGAACATTAAAGCAAGCAACAGCTTTTCTCTATCTGCAATAGTTTTCATTCTAAAGGCCAAACACACTATTTTTCGCCTTTAAGGGGCTGCAACCCCTGTAAAGGGTCATCTGACAACTTCGACCCTATGAAGACTTTTGTAGAGCTAAATGAGCTGAACATTTAAGCAAGAAACAGCTTTTCTCTATCTGCAATAGTTTTCATTATATAAGCCAAAAACATGAAAAAAGCTATTTTTCACCCTTAAGGGGCTGTTACCCCTAAAAGGGAATATCTGACAACTTCAACCAAATGGAGACTTTTGTAGAACTTGTGATGCTGAAGCAGTAGGGTGCATCAATTTTTTTCTATCTCTTATACTTTTTGATTTACAAGCCAAAAACAGTTGTCTGACCCCCCCTGGTCTATTTTTAGTAATGGCGGCCATGTTTTTTTAACAGATCATCCTAAGGATCATTCATACCAAGTTTCATTAAATTCTGTTTAGTAGTTTTAGAGAAGAAGATTTTTGAAAAATTGATAATGGACGACAGACGACCACAGACGCCAAGTGATGGCAATAGCTCACTTGGACTTTCAGTCCAGGTGAGCTAAAAATTCTAAGAGCTACAGGAAAAGATAGCATTGCAAAATTGTTCAGCTAATTGAGATCTACAAAAATGATTTCAGGGTTAAAAGCTGTCAGATCAACCTTTTTAGAGTTATCCCCCTTTTAAATTGTTTTTTCAAATAGAAAACTTTGTAACTTTGTATTCTTGATCTAAAGTATGTTTTCTATTCTAACTTGTTTTTTTAATGTTACTTAGCAAGTACATGTAGACCATGTTGCACACTTGGTAAGAGGCTTGAGCATAAGAGATCAGGTGAGCAATTCAGGCTCCTGGGAGCCTCTTGTTTAAGAGTTGCACTGACAAGGAGATAAGAGAGGATTTTCAGCAAATTTCTGAAAATTCTGAAAGTTCAAATGGTCATAACTCCCACAAAAATTTTAAATTAGAATTTCCTGGGAACATGCACAACATCACATTGTGTCCTTCCTACATACCAAGTTTCAATGAAATGGGTTCAGTAGTTTTTGAGGAGTGATAAGAGAGGGTTTTCAGCAAGTTCCTTAGTTCAAAGGGCCATAACTCTACAAAAAATTGAGGACCGAAATTTCCCATTTACATGCACAACTACATATGGTGTCCTTCTTATAATATACCAAGTTTCATTGAATTAGGTTCTGTAGTTTCAGAGGAGTTGCGCTGAAAAACTTTGTGACGGACAGGACAATAAAGATATGTCTCCTACAAAAGTGGTGGGAGACATAATGTAGTCTGCCAGCTTGCCTCCTGAATATTCCTAATACTACATATAAATATTACCCAGATTTTAACTGAAATCCTGCAAAAAAATTGAAATGAAGACAACTAGTCTGATGACAAGAAATTTTTAATTTTTGGTTTGAAGCAGTATGTTATAAACAAGAAGATGAAAAATAAATAATCTTCTGTACATGACATAATTATTTACAATTAACAACTGGTGACAGAATCCACTGTGTAACAATATATTTACATAGTGTATCTGTGTGTAACAATATATTTACATAGTGTATCAAGTACAACCTCATTCAGTCATAAACATATTAACATAGATACTATTATTCTACTTAGTATGGAGCTCGATAGGGACTAAAAAGTTGCCCAAAATGTGAACATGACCTGTTATGTGAAGAAAACATGGCCTGGGTGAACTACAAAAGTAGTAACTAGAATTAAACGTGGGTTTTATAAAAGGTTTAGACAGATTTAATGGAAAAAAATAGGTTCACAAAAAAGTTACTCTACACAGGAAAAATAGCTACGGATGTTTTACGTCCGTATGTCATTACATCCGTAAACCATACGTTTTACGTCCGTTTTACGGTGGATACGGATACGTCCGTAAACTATCCGTACTGTATACATCCGTAAAACGGATGTTTTCCAAACGGACGTATATATTTACGTCCGTTTTACGGAAGAAATGTAAACGTCCGTAAAACATCCGTAAAACGTCCGTATTGATCATCCGTAAAACGTCAGTGGTACTATACGTCCGTAATACGGATGAAAAAAACGGATGCAATACGGATAGAAAACGTACGTTTTTCATCCGTAGCTATTTTTCCTGTGTACAGGATAACAAATTAAAAGTGAATTTCAAATTAATACAAAACAAGAGTTATTACTAAAGTATGCCTTGTCTGCCAGCACCATCAGAATACTTGTACCTAAATGTAAGTATATATATTCAACTATTCATTCATCAATTAATATAACCCCAAAATACTGATTAAAACTGTCAAAGTCACTTAAATGTAAAATCAACATCGTGGTCAAAAGATGAGGATGCAGATGTAACAGACTAGAACTGATGAATTAGAATATCAAATTTATAAAACCTAGAATTTATAGCTCCCACTCATTAAAACTTTAAACATTGCAATTTTATGTATTGAAAATTTTCAAAGTCATTCAACCAGAAAATCAAGGTCAAGGTCAAAAGATGGGGATACAAATGTGCCTAGCTACTAATGACATTTCATCCACCTAGGACTTAAAGTTCTTGAGATGCAAAGGTGCTTATAACCTCCACCACCACTGCCGGTAAAGTAACACCAATGCCTCACTCTGCTTAGCAGGAGAGACAAAAAACCAGTGTCGTAAATCTGAGGTTCAAAAATCTATTACTTTACACGAAAAATGTAAACAACAATAATCATCCTACAAACACAGAATAGCCAACATTTTTCATTTACACATCACACAAAAGTCTGCCTATGCTAAATATATATCACAATTTTTTCTTATAGAAAGTCAATGGTAAACACATTTACTTGTACACATGTACTAAACCATCCATTCTTACATCTCATTATAATATAAATGTATAAGCTTTAGCATGTTGAGCAAAATACCATATCAACAGACCATTGTAATTTCTGGTAATCAACTGTTAGTGTTCCTAAAACTTGCAATGGTATGCACGGTATTTTAAAACTGATTTCTGGACTTAGTGAAACATTTTCTATTTTTCCATGAGAACTTATGCTTGCAATGCACTGTCTGTCTAAACTTACATGTAACTACCAAATTTTGCCAAAACTGTATACAAAGTTCTATTTTTTGTACATTAACTTGACTGCAAGGGCTTACAGGGAACAGCTCCTGCTATATGATAACCATGTCAATTTTGTTTCTGTACTGGGAACTTAAGCCTGGTTATCTCCCCTTTATGATACCCACAAAGTTTCTACATTAAGTTTACAAAATGCATACTTATACCAGAAAACATAACAATTTCTTTGTGCAGATCATCTAATAGGCAAATTTAGTAATAAAAGATGTTGCACCGTGGCTCACAACAGAATGTTCTCATCAGTTATTAATTTAAAAAAAAAATCATTGTGACTTATCTATTTGTATTTTACCTTTTAAATGTGATTTTACCTACCAAACATATCTTTTATGTATAAACATCCTTCATTTTAAATTTCATCAATTTAAAAGGTTTTCTGGAAAGTTTTCATTCGGAAATATATACATGTATCATTCATAGACAGACAAAAAGAAGGCCAACCCACAAAAATTTACACAGCTTCAGCCTTCATTTCACAAAATTTCCCCTTTAACACTTTGTTAAGATTATAAAATGACAAAATGTAACAATCAGTGTATTCGTACACAGTTTTATAAAATCTAATTCACACAAAATCCAAGGAATAAAAATTCCCAGAACTAGAAAGGTGGACAAACGTTCTGACTATCTCTAAATGTAAGAACAAATATTAAAGTTTTTGAAATGAATTATATGTACTTAGCTATGTGATTTTAATTAGTACAAAGATACTTGGAAAGTTGACAAAAGTTAGTCTTACAAGCTAATGATCTTTTGGAACTAGATAGAAGTTTTGTTTGTATTTCACTGGTCATTTATACAATCTATACTGCAAAAAAGAAATTAATAAGTGATTACTTTACTGTACTAAAATCTTCCAAACGTTGCAACAACAAAAAATCCATCAAAATATCAAGAGGCCCTGGCGATTAGAAGTTGCTGAGATAACTGTTACAAAAATTTCTTCCCCACCTGCCAGCCGCCGGACATTCATCATTTCATAACCCAGATATTTCAGTTTCAGAAATTTGGCAAAAAATAAAATAAAATAAGCCTGGTTTTTAAGCAACCAAATGGATCTAAATTTTGTTGTCAAAATACATAATAACAAAATGTGACAAAGGACAAACTTGACTAAACAATATTTTAGTACTTAGTACATTTGTACTACTAGCATGAATAGTGACATATACATTGTAATCTTAATATTGTGGACACATGTACAATGTATATTACAGATACAATACTATTTACTTCAAATTGAAAAAAAAGGAAGAAAATTTGTGAACCATTGCCTCATTCTGTGTACCCCACTAACCCCCCCCCCCCCATTTGACGCAGTCAGAGAACAGGAAGTAAGATACCTGACAGACCTATGTTTGCTACTTAGGAAAAGGACTTCTTACTGAAGTCATAGACCAAATTTCCAAGTCTTTTTGATTAGAAGCTGCTAAGAAAACTGTTACCAAATATTTGATCAATTGAACAGTAATGTTAAAAATTGACTTAATTGGTAAACAGTACATGTAAGTCAAAATCTGAAAGCCCTAATTTTGGTACTCGAGATAAAGAACCTCATACCATGCATACTGGGTTCAAATACCAAATCCTTGTGAGAAGTTGCTGACAAATCTGTAACATGTGTAAGAAAATTATCAAGTATTTACCAGTAATTTTAAAATTGACTAAGTCAGTTAATCAGAAAGTAGATATCAGACATCATGGACATAGCTAATTTAAATTTTGGTACTCCCAATAAAAGACCTCATACTGAAGTCAAATACTAATTATCAAGTCCCTGTGATGAGCAGTTGCCAGAAAACTGTAAATTGACTAGTAATGTTGACATTTTACCAGGTTGGTAAACAGGAAGTGGATATGAGACATACATTTTTAGCTAATTTTAGTACCCACGATACAGAAGTCAAATTCCAAAGATCAAGTCCCTGTGATGAGAAGATGCATGAAAATCTTTAATAATTGATCCGTAATGTTGAAAGTTGGTAAACAGGAAAAAAAATCTGACATACATGTACTGTACCTTATTTCGGTACTAACAATAAAGAACCTCATACTGAAGCCATATAACAAATTTCAAGTCAATGTATACAGCTGTTGTTGAGAAAACTAACGAAAGTTATGTTACGGACAGAAGGACCAACAGACAGAGGTAAACCAGTATACATGTACCATGTATACCCTCCTACATGTCCTAGCCCTTCTTCGAAGTGGGGGTATAAAAGATGAATTTAAAAGTTGTGAACCATATATGTACACGCATCATATATAAATATACAAAAATAAACGGGAATTGACAATATAGTTCTGTACAAAAAGATGAATATTTGTTATGTGGTTGTGAACTTAAAAAAAATGTTTTTCTGACTACGAAGTCGAAGCACTTTTCAGTTATTTTAACTTTTCTATAATGTATGAACAAAATGGTAAAAATTCTCATTTTTAACTACAATATTTTATGGCATTATGATAAATGAAATAGAAGTTACATGTACATTCTACACTTACAAAAAGTACAAGAATACATGTGGCTTTGCTAAAATGAATTGGACCAAAAAAATTCTGTATAAGACAAAATGTAAAACAAAAATAAATGCATGATGTTAACTGCCGTCTTTCCTGTTACTAAGTAGCACTGCATCAAGTACATACTCCAAATTATCTGAGTTTTTGAAAAAGTTCTTGTCAAATGTGATTTCTGGTAATAACCATTTCAATAAAGTTGCCACTTTTTCTTTAAAAGCTGTGAGACAAATTTTGGGCTTTTTACACAATACAATGGCAGGATCATAAACCTCTATGTACATATCTTGGGGATGATCTTCAACTTCAGATGTGCTGCCATTGTTTTCCGAGTTATCCAAAGGGAGATAATAACTCTGAATTTCTTGATCACAAATTTCGTCTTCTGTTAAAGTTTGTGGTTGTGGTGAAGCAGGAGTATTAACATTCATACTGAATAAACTTTCAAATATGTTTCTATCACCTTTCACAGGTGACTTTTGTTCATTTGTTTTCACTTCCGGACTAGACTCTGAAACACTGACTGTTTGATCTGACTTTACAGACTTTTTAGGTTCATAATTGGCAAGTAAATCAAAAATATTAGCAGTTTGTTCTGCCTTCATTGGACTAGTTTTTGATTTATCCATTGTATCTTCCCACACTGAACTACTTCTCCGAACTTTATCTTTATCACACTCTTCTGGTGAACTAATGTCATGATCATTGACAACTATTCCTGAATCTGCCTCAGATAGAATTCGGTTGTGATCCTCATTGTTTTGGACTAGTAGCTTGCTGTTAGGAAATAATGGTTCTTCAACATCAGTCATTAGCACTTGGGTTTTTTCTGGATATGCTATGCCATCTTCAACAGGAATGGCATACACAATTCCTTCATTTTCAGGCAAACACAGATTGGTCAACAAATCTGGCTCAGAACAAGGCAGTTGGTCAGACCGTTGACAGAATAAAAAAGGTGGTTCATCTGCCTCTTCTGTAATCTGGGACGGGTTCCCCTTCTCATTAGATGGGTCCAGTATTGAGACAACATATTCATTTTTGTCAATCTTATCGTATTGCAAGTTTCCAGTAAATTCTGTTTTAAATTTAGTCTCTTTTTTAAATTTACGAGTACTTTCAGCTTTATTTAAGTTTTGTAAAAATTGTTGATGAGCATTATGCAATATGGTTATCATTTGATCTACACATTTGTCCACATCTTCACTGTCCGAACTGGCGTAATTAAAGAGTTCTCCAGCACACAAAGGGAACAGTACCCGGCACACTTCCATAACCTTATTACGCAGGGAAACCAATTGTGTCATATCTCTGATGAATCTCCTCTGACTTCTCATTAAAGAATGAGCTTTCTTCAACTGAACCATCTCATCAGACATGTCTTTTTTATGATGATGACCTGACCCCAGACAGCAGGGGCATGAACTCTGTCTTATCTTTCTTGACCTTTTTCGTCGTGGAGAGTGGTGTTTTAATATTCCTTCATTTTCATGTTCCATACATTGATTTTCCTCTTTACAATTATGCTCTTTGCTTTTCAAACATTGTTTATCTATATAAGGCTTATCTCCTTCGAGATATTCCATAGATTGGTCTTTCTCATCACATTTTTCACATTTATTATCACCAACTGTGTTATCTATGTCCATGGCAACCTCTCCATTACACTCAATGTCTTCTTGAAAGTTTTCTGATGTACATGTAGTTGATGATTTTTCTGATGAGTTTTCCTGATTCTTAGTACAACTAGCTGACATTTTTTCATCCTTATCTTGAGTACATTTAGTTAACAATTTATCAGATGAGTTTTCCTGATCTTTAATACATGTAGTTGACAATTTTTCTGAAGTGACATCCTGATCTTTAGTACTTGTAATTGATGACTTTTCTGAACCGACATCCTTATCTTTAGTACATGTGATTGATGATTTTTCTGAACCGACATCCTGATCTTTAGTACATGCAATTGATGATTTTTCTGAACCGACATTCTGATCTTTAGTGCATGTAATTGATAATTTTTCTGAGGTTTCATCCTCATCATTAGTGCTTGTAGTTGACAAGAAGGACATGAATTGTTGCTGCCATTTAACAGGAGGTATGACTGATGATTGCTGACCTTTTGAGGCTACATATTGCACTTGTTCATCTTTAATTCCATCATCAAATACTTCAGTTATTTTATTTTCATTTTTCTTTTCACCACTGTCATCCAAGCTTTCCACATCAATGTATGGCTCACTGATTTCTGTATCCATATGGCCAATCTCACTATTACGATGATCTGTTTTCTCAAGACATGTACACTGTAAGTCCATGTTATTATTCTGTTCTGAGTTGGTCATCTGGCACTTAATACAATCTCTGTTCACTACTGTAGGGCCAAATGTTTTCTCGACTTGTGCATCAGGTGGTGAATTACAGCTACTGCTGCTATTGAACGGACTATTGCCATTGTTTCGGTTACCAGTCACTTCAATCTCTGTGATGGGAAAATCTTTACATGGACTGATATCTGGTAAGACTGTTTCATGAAATGAATGAGTTTCATTGGAACTATTTGATGTACTGGTCCAACTTGTTTGTTTAAATCTGATCTTGTTATGTCTCTTTGAAATGTCTAGTTTTTGTCTGTTCCTCCAAAGTTTGTATTTGTACTTCTTTAAAAGCTGATCCACAGGGTATTTGTATTGGCCCTTTTTGGGATTCATCACTTCCAAAAATTCTGTATTTCTCTGTATTTCACTTCTTTTCAGATGGTCAAGAAAAGATTTATTGAAATCTGTCATTGTGGTCTATTTAATTATCTGAAAGTAGATAAAAAAGTAAAATTAAGATCATTTCATAATGATTAATTTCTTAAACATAAATTAACAAGCTTGCTGCAGATAGAAATTGATTTCTAATATTCATAGAAAGACCAAAATCATACAAGTACCAAAAGACAGATTTTATGTATTGGACTCTAAGGCCAAAAAAACATACATGTATATGCGTGTTTCCTGTTAGTATTACCCAATCCTACCTATTTTTCATGCCGAACATAACATTTTTATTGCCATTTTTGCTAAAGCACTTATTAAACTTTAATTCCACTCTCCATTTACTCAAGGTAAAATAAAATTGTAAATTAATAATAATAAATAAACCTACCTACTTATTTTTTTTCTGACAGGTAATAAGAAACACACATATTTTTTTATTTGGCCTTAACACATATTATTGTATTGTATAAATCCTGGTTGCTGTTGTCTTTTTTTGTACTGTTGTTATCGTCTGTGTGTCCATGTTTTGTCTTATTAAGGACTTTTCATAAGAATGTCCCTTTGGTATTTTCTGCTTCTTAGTATTATTTGTAAATAAACAACAATTTATACATATACATGTATATGTATTCTTTAGGTTTGTGTTTATAGTTAGTCATTGCTATACTCCCAAGCAACTGTGTATTAGTATGTGCTCTGATTGTATTTCTCTGTACTTCTTATTTATGCATGTTCTGCTTGTCTTATGCAACTTGTATTCCAGGCATGAACTGTATATACATGTTTATATTGCACTTTATGTTGGTTCAAAGGCTCTCTCGATTTTATAAAAAATATAAAACAAGTATTTATTATATCTATATCCTGCTTTACTTATTTTAAGATTAAATATAGAGTTTCTGCTGTTCGTGTACTGTAAGCTTGAAAATTAAGCCAATTAAAAGAAAAGGTACCAAAGAATTTGCACAAAAAAAGACAAACTACGTACAAAAATATAAAACACAAAATTAAGGCGAATAAAGAATATTCATAATTCATAGGGCAACCTGAAACAAATTTTCAGAGGCAATCAAATCTTTTTACTTATTTTTTTTTATACAGAAAGGGATTCTTTAGGCAAACATTTTCGTCCAGGCCAGTGATCAATTAATTTAATCATGTTAATCATTTGAAAAATAAAATAAGAAAAAATGAAAAAGTGAGAAGTAATAATTCTCCACTTGAATGTTTGTGTGTGTTTTAGAATTTAAAAGTCAACCACCAGGGCAACTCTTTCACACACCTACCTACCACTTCAGTGCAATAAAAACTAGTTGAATGTTTTCCAAACAAAAAGAAGAATAAAATAGTTGTGGAGACTCCGACAATTTAAAATCAAAAGAATTAAGAAGGTATAACCACATTTAAAAGGAAAAATCCAAAAAAATAAATCACAAAAAGTTTAAAAATAAATAAAACATGTACAATAAACATTATAAAAAGTGCCAAAAATCTCAGACCTCATGTCCTTCCGCCATGTCCGCAGGGCTAAAATGAATGAAGATGTTGACACATCAGCTGACAAGAACTGAACGAGTGGCCTTACATCTGCTACAAGATTCTTTCTCATCATTCAAAAAAGAGATATATAACTATATGGCAACCTTTGCATGTAATGACATATTAACATTCATCAATATATTTTTGTTTATGATGCAATTTTATCAAAACAGAAAGCAGAATAATCATGGTGATTCTCAGATCTATTCTGAATATCGTTATTTAGTTACATTTTATAACAATGAAGAAAAGTGAGGTATTAATACAACAGGTTATGTTTTACTTACAGTTTTTAATGTATAAACACAAGAAAAAAATGGCCGCTTGTGGTGTAAACATGTCAATTGTCAAACAAGATTTGGGAAAATCTGAACTTCATATCTATTTGTAAAATCTTTTTATCGCAGAGTAATTAAGAAATGATTCTCGTGTACCTATAAATTGAACAGAATATTCTGTCTAAAGGTGTTGTCATGTGTAATATTTTCCATTTCTAAACGTTCTTCTAACTACTTGATTATGGCGCGTGGAGAGCCCTCTGGTGGGAAAACCACATTTCTTTACCTTCCGGTTTCCAAGGTCGCAGGTTAAAAAGAAATATTATGGGTTTTACCATATGTATGAATAATGGCAGGGTCTTATGATTTCAAAGATGAAGAACAAGTAAAGGCATATCTTGAAAATATTGAAGTAGATTATTCATACTGGTGTTACAAAGAAAAAAACCCAGAAGGTATATAACTAGAAAATGGTAATCCTAAAGCCCTGATGTTTATCCTGGTAATGTCTTGATAACCCATAACTGTATATAGAACATAGAACATATTTTATTTTCCAATCAAGGGCCCAACAAGGGGCAGCATGAGTATACATATAACATTTAAAGAGAAAAGAACAATAATTAAAGAGTTACAATCACATATCAGAGTAGCAAGACAGATTTCATAATATTCATGATGATTCTATATAAATTTATAAGTATTTAAAAATAAATTCACCCACTGCATTTAACACTATTGAATCTTCAGAAGTAAGTAAAAAAATAAGTTTTTGTTCAGAGTTTAGATTTTCAAAATTTTTATTTTCTTTCTCAATAAATGAAAATAAAATTTCTCTTTCCTGCTGAAAATGGTTACAATCAATTAAAAAATGAGTTTCATCTTCAATTTCACCCGTATTGCATTTTTTGCAATAACGTTCTGTTCTAGGAATATTGTTATGTCTACCAACTTCAATCATTAATTTATGTGAAGATATTCTAAGTTTACAAATAGCTTTTCTTATTTCAAATTTCTTTGTTTCTTGTAAATAATTTTCAAAACCAAAATTGTTTTTAATTTTTAAAAAAGTTTGTAGTTTACCATCTTTTAATTTATTCTGTGATTTATACCATTCAGCTGAATATTTTATCTGAATTTTCTTTTTTAAAAAGTTCTTAAATGTATATGGTCCATAATTTTTACTTTCTAAATTTATATTTAAATAGTCTAATGCTTTTTTAACAAGAGAGTACCAAGACAATTTGTTGTTATCATGTATAGTTTTGCAGCAGGCATATGCATCTTTAAGTAATGGGAAAGAATCAAGATTCTCCAACCTGAACCAATATCTAATCAAACATTTTAAAATATCATAATTTAATGTATAATATGATACAGGTTAACCTGTGACGCAATTAAAAAAAATCCAAATAAAAAAGCAACCTCAAGAGCTACGTTTTCACAGCTAGCTTTTCTTGTGGGTAATGCATGCACTTAATGACATCTAAAATTTTCAAGGAAAAAAGCGTTAAAAAGACATCGAAAATGCGGGAAAACAAGCGTGCTAAACCTGACATTGAAGGAAAATTCAGCTAAAAGTACAACTAAAATATTGACATTTCTACCATTATTACTCCCTTTGGACTCTTTCTCTGTTTCAGGTAGTACAATATACTAGGGTTGCACAATATATCCGTTCTGGATTTGACTCGTCATTTAGACGAGGTCATCAGGGGTCACGGGGAGGAAAAACGACGTCATTCAACATGGGACAAAGGGAACGGCATTTTCTATCAACGATTCTTCTGTAATTATTCAACATATAGGGTTAAAGTCATTTGCAACTGACAAATAAACCAGGCAACCATCAATGTTTCCAACCAATAAAAAATCAATCTTGAACGGAAATAAAGAAATTACTTTCTTCGTCCTTTAGCATGTTGGAACCAGTTTTTTTACCAGTTCCTCCTCTTTTGGCTTAATTAGAGACTAATCCCGCAAATCCGGAACGGATATATTGTGCAACCGTGGTATAGATGCTCAGTGTTATACCACTGTACTTCCTTAAAAGTCCATGTCACAGCCACCAATGTCCTAAATCATAAATTTACATGCAAGTTATGCGAGGAAAGTCATCAGGAGAACTTCTGCCAGTTCTGTACTGTGTCTCAACTACCCCGGCAAAAATGTTTCGTCTCGAGGCAATCTAAAAACAGAATATTGACTGCCATACGGAATGTGACTTTCCTTCTCAATGACAATATGCTAAAATTTGATAAAATTATTTGTTTAGATATAATATTGGGAATCTGTTCATAAAAAATTTTGACCAATATAAGCTTGAATAAAAGACACAGAAAATTTAGGAAAGACCCGGTTTCGTGAAGTAAAAAATGTAAACAAACGAAGCCGGTTAATCGTTGAAAATTTATTCCTTGTTTATGATGCTTATATTGCACGAAATTGTATGATTTTTGGTGAGAAGTTTAATAATGTCATAATATTCTAGCTGTTTTAAAATCGAAATAAAAGTAGGACTCTATGCCTTTTTCCGTATTTCCCTCATTTACTCGAAATAAGAGGACCTTGAGAGGAAACATTTTTTACCAGGGTAGTTGAGACACAGTGGTTCTAGTTAATGATAAGCCTTAAATATTTTAAAAAAGCACAATGTAGTCAGCTTTGAGAATGATTAAAGTATTTTCAAATACGTATTTCATGGGAATCTGTTGCTGTAAATCATCACATTTAACTTTTGGCAGAGGGACCAGGAGTGCACTGGTCCCAGAGTAGATTTCACCAGCAAGTAATTCTCGCCACCCGATTTTCAAACGCTTATTGTGAATTTATTTGGGCAGTTTAATAGATCGGAAAAGAAACCTGATCCATGACCGTTTTAGTGGAAATTAATATAGCGAAATTATCAGCAACATGGCGAGACCTGCTTTTAAGAAAAAAAGTAGTGAGATCTACTATGTGACCAGTAAAATTCAAGACATGTCAACAAAAAATTGAATTGTAATAATCTGCAGCAACACATTAATTGTCATGAAAAACATGAAAAAAGATGTCTCATAAACTCTAGCCATAGCTACATGTACAGCTGACTACATTCTCTTATTTTTCACAAGAAGATGAGTAATGACAATTACACGAAAAATAAAACCACACTTACCAGAAAACTCCTCCCCAAAATCATTACTAGATTCCAAATGAATTTCCTCACATAACCTGGGGTTGTGATTTAGGACATCAGTAGCTGTGCATGTCCTTCTTTTCAATTTGATCACATAAGGGTAACTTGAATAGAACAGCTTTAAAGCTTTTAGTACAATTTTGTATCCCTGCTTTAAAGAAAAAGGGCCTTAATAGGTACTGTGGATTCATTTATTTTCGTTGGTACCAATTTTCGTGGTTTGGTGAAAAAGTGTCAGTTCGTGGATTCTTAAATTCGTGGTTCTTTAGTCTGCAGCATACACATACCAATGTTAAATTTTCTTTTCGTGGGATATTAAATTTCGTGGTTCAAGGCTACCCACGAAAACAATGAAAATTGATACCCCACGAATAATAATGAAACCACAGTATACTGTTTTACCAGTACTAGCTGTGTCTGTCCGTAGTTCTGTTACATGCTGTTATATATGTATTGTTTTAATATTTGTACATTGTGTGGTAGACGTCAATGTTTTTATTGATTTTCCAATAAAGTATCTGTATCTGCATGTGAACATTCAGACTCGCTAGAATCAAATAAGCTGAGATAGTCTGAATTTATATACCCTCGCTTTGAAGAAAAGGGGCATATTCTGTTTAACCCGTTTCCGTCCTTCCGAGGTTCCTTAGTTCCGTCCCGCTTATGGGCACTTTTTAGCTCACCTGACCCGAAGGGTCATGTGAGCTTTTGTCATCACTTGGCGTCCGTCGTCCGTCCGTAAACTTTTTAAAACGTTAACTCCTCTGACACCATAAGTCCAATTGCAACCAAACTTGGTATGGTTGTTCATTAGCATTCGGTGCTTAGAACTGATGTGGGGATTTTTGATTCGTCGTAAAACATGGCCGCCATGGCTAAAAATAGAACATAGGGGTTAAATGCAGTTTTTTGCAAATAACACAAAAACGGCTACAGATATCAAAATTCTGGCAAAACGGCTACAGATATCAAAATTCTGGCATAGGGTAAAAGTGATCAGCACCTCAAGATCTACCTACCCTGAAATTTTGAAGAAAATCCAACAACCCATGTAGGAGTTATTGCCCTTTTTGTGGATTTTTTGCAAATTTTGCACCTGTTTAGCTCAATATCTTGAAAACTATACAAGATATTTGAGAAATTTAAATTGTATATTGTTGAGCACATCAAGATCTACAAAATATGTAATAGGGTCAACGTTGTAGGACCTTTCCTTTTAGGAGTTATTGCCCTTAGAACGTCAAAATTGAGCATTTTAACAGCATTTCCTCGTTACATTGAAAACGTTAACTCCTCTGACACTTTAAGTCCAAATGGAACCAAACTTGGTATAGTTGTTTATTAGCATTAGGTGTATAGAACTGATGTGGGGATTTTTGATTGGTCGTAAAACATGGCCACTGTGGCTAAAAATAGAACATAGGGGTAAATGGCAGTTTTTTGCAAATAACTCTAAAACGGTGACAGATTTCAAATTTTGATAGCAAACAAAAGTGATCAGCACCTCAAGATCTACCAGCTCTGAAATTTCGAAGAAAATCCAACAACCCATGTAGGAGTTATTGCCCTTTTTGTGGATTTTTTGCAAATTTTGCACCTGTTTAGCTCAATATCATGAAAACTATACTAGATATTTGAGACATTCAAATTGCATATTGTTAAGCACATCAAGATCAACAAAATATGTAATAGGGTCAACGTTGTAGGACCTTTCCTTTTAGGATTTATTGGCCTTAGAATGTCAAAGTTGAGCATTTAAAAAGCATTTCCTCATTATATTGAAAACGTTAACTCCTCTGACACTTTAAGTCCAATTGGAACCAAACTTGGTATTATTGTTTATTAGCATTAGGTGTATAAAACTAATGTGGGGATTTTTGATTGGTTTTAAAACATGGCCGCTGTGGCTAAAAATAGAACATTAGTTTAAACTGCATTTTTTTTGCAAATAATCCAAAAAGGGTGACAGATTTCAAAATTTTGATTGAGAACAAAAGTGATCAGCACCTTAAGATCCACCATATTGTCAGATGACCCCCTTATTAATCTTATGACCCTTTCAATGTGAGATAGATTTTGCCTAATAACCTTTACTTCAGGCACATATGTCAGGTGAGCGATTCAGGCTCCTGGGGGCCTCTTGTGTTCTTTATACATGTTATACTTGACAGATTTTGTTCAAATTTTGCACAATGAAAGAACCCTATGAGTTGTGCGTCCTGAGCATTTTTTAAGTGTAGGGGTTCTCCAGGGCCATGCCACGCCCCTCCAAATATCTATCTCTTACCATTTTGGGGAAATTAGGGATCAATAGGGCCAAAAGCGCATTATAAGTTTTCCTTGAAGGTTGGTATAGACTATATAAATATACAGAATATAAACAAAATTCAAATTCGAATTCAAAGTCCCTTTTAGCTCATTTCTATAATTTCAAAATTGGGGTGCAAAATTGGGCACTTATCATATCTTGTCCTTTATGCCCTTCATGGGTTCTTGATTAGAATAAATATTCTTATTCTTATATTCTTAGTCCTTATTGTAAGACGAATCATTTGGTACCATAGAGGGGTGTGAGGGGGTCATGCCCCACCCCACTCAAATGACAAAGTACTTAATACATGTATCTTGAAAACCATTGAGATCCCCGCCCTATAACCATATTTATCCTTAGTCCTTATTGTAAGATGAATCATTTGGTACCATAGAGGGGTCTTGGGGGGGGGGGGGTCATGCCCCACCCTCCTCAAATCACAAAATACTTAATACATTGTATCTTGAAAACCATTGAGACCTCCACCCTATAACCATATACATGTATATTATAAGTCCTTATGATAAGACGAAGCATTTGGTACAATAGAGAAGATTCATTGGGGGTCATGATTGGGAAACTTCATTTGGGAGACTTAGTAACAGTGTCATTGTTACAATCATTACTTGTTGTTAACAAGCTAGATATGATGGACATGATGTATTGTGGCATACATTTTTGAGGCCATCAAACATTTACTTCCTGTATGCTGTTTACTCTATATTTCACACATGGGATAGTTGTGAAAGAGGGGGTATCACTAATGAGCATCGGCTCACAGATTTCTTGTTTGAAAATAATCATGATAATTGAAATGAAAAAAAACCAACATCATATAAAAGCTACAGTGAAATTTTTGGAGGTTCATATTGAATCATAGGAGTCATTATTTTAAAAAAATGCTGAATAAGCAGGTCATCAGTATCTTATAGGAGATGCATGTGATTCATTGTTTCTTCCCAAACATATTTTGAATAATTTACGATATCTTTTAAAGCACTTGGCTATATATGCTCACTAACGAAAGTAGCTTCAATTTCTGAACATGGAAAACATAAACAGATTTTTGTATTTAAGTAGGAAACTCTGAAGTTGAATAAGTGTACACGCAAAAAACCTACATGTATAAAAATTAAATAATAATAAACAAAAATTAATTTAAAAAAATGCTATGGGTTTACATGCTGGCTGTAAGAATTCAATGATGTATACCACTTATGCTATACATGTATATTCTAGATACAAGTCTTTATAGTAATCTATCCAGTAAGTAGACTAACTAGTGACACATGTATTAATTCTGCACTTCATTGATTTATTTTTTTTTTTCAGGTTGTCACCGTCTTGCACAGTTATATGATCAGGTTAAGCCAAATAAGGAAAAAGCATATGCGTTATATAAAAAGACATGTGATGAATACAACTATGGAATCAGCTGCAACAAATTGGCAAAGGCTATGATGTTAAAATGTAAGGCTCTACTTTATTGATGTTGCTTGAAGGGGAATTTGTTCATTTATGAGCATTCTGAAAGGCACAAGATGAATTTATTTTTAAAACTTTTTGACATATTGTTTATTAATGTCCCAGACTTATATTCTTAGTCCTAATTGTAAGACAAATCATTTGGTACCATAGAGGGGTCTGAGGAGGTCATGCCCCACCCCCCTTAGATGACAAAATACTCGATATCTTGAAAACCATTGAGATCCCCACCCTATAATCATATATATTCTAAGTCTTTATGATAAGACGAAGCATTTGGTACCATAGAGGGGCCTGAGGGGGTCATGTCCCTCCTCAAGTTACAAAATACTTTATATCTTGAAAACCTTTGAGATTCCCACCCTCTACCATATATATCCTTAGACCTTATGGTAAGACAGATCATTTGGAAACAGAGTAGTCTGAAGGAGTCATGCCCCACCCCCCTCAAATCACAAAATACATGTACTTAATTTCTTGAAAACCATTGAGATCCCCACCCTATAACCATATATATCCTTAGTCGTTATGGTAAGACAGATCCTTTGGAACCATAGAGGGGTCTGAAGGGGTCATGTCCCACCCCCTCAAATCATAAAATACTTACTAGTAATATCTTGAAAACCATTGAGATCCATACCTTATAACCATACATATTTTAAATCCTTATGATAAGAGGAAGCATTTGGTACCATAGAGAGGAAGGATTCCATGGGGGTCATGATTGGGAAACTTCATTTTGGAGATTTAGTAACAGTTTCATTGTTACAATTATTACT
The DNA here is from genome assembly GCA_963971305.1 of Arcuatula senhousia. NCBI lineage: Eukaryota > Metazoa > Mollusca > Bivalvia > Mytilida > Mytilidae > Arcuatula > Arcuatula senhousia. Next base: position 2,528,515 of record OZ020303.1, read on the forward strand.
TGTTGGTAACAAGCTAGATGTAACATCACATCTATAACTAAAAACAACTTGTTTTTGGTTTTTAATAGCAGACGTTTTGAAATGTGGTGGACCTGCCTATTTGTCCAGCAGAATTTGCTGAGGTCCAGCAAAAAATCTTACAAATTACACTTAAATTAACAAGCAAAAATTGATTTAGAGCTTGAGGTCCGACAGAACCAAAACATATTTCAAAACCTCTGTAATAGTAAATCTCTGATTTTACTTAAATCTCTAATTGAATATATTAATAAATGTCAAGTTGTTCCAAATGTCACCGGCACTCCAGAAACCTGAAACAATAAGTTTCAATCTATTATTTGTGAATTTATTATTATTAACAGTATTGTACATTGATTTAACTTTTCATTTGTTATAAAAACTTGTGTTATAACCATTTACTGTAAATGTGTTTAAACAAATAAATATTATTATTATTATTATGTATTGTGGGATACATTTTTATAGGCCATCAAACATTTACTTCCTGTTTGCTGTAAACTTAATATTTAACACATGGGATAGTTGTGAAAGCTGGGATATCACAAGTGAGCATTGGCTCATAGATTTCTTGTTTATGTTTCTTTTGTTTTTCACTGTTAATTGTGAAATTCATGTTCTTATAAAACCTAATAATAATGTTTGGTTTTTCATTACAGTCCTTCCAGCTTCTAGTAAAGATATAAAGCATTACCATGATAAAGCATGCCAGTATGGGTATAATGAATCCTGTTATTCATCAGCTCTATTAAACATGGACCCTAAATATGTAGGGAAAAATAAAAACTTTCCAAAGGCCTTATCTTACCTTGAAAAAGGATGTGAACGAAATGATGGAAGATGTTGTCTAAAACTTGGAGATGTTTACAATAAGGGAAAACACTGTAACAGAGATATGATGAAGGCTCATGACTATTACAAAAAAAGTTGCGACCTGGAAGAACTTCCTGGCTGTTATAATTTAAGCGTTATGTATAATAAGGGTGATGGTGTGGAAAAAAATGAAGCAACATCAAATGCTTATAAAGACAAATTCCTAAAATTGTATCAAATGCAACAGAAAGGAACTAATTTAAGTGCAAGAAATATAGAGTAAAACTTGTAAAGCATATCTTGGTCCCCACCCAATTTTTTCCTTTAGAAACAAGTTTCTACTTGTATGTTTGTTTTTATATGTTTATTACATGTTGATAATAAAGATACTTAACCTTCATTTATTTAATGGTCTGTTTTAAACACTACTTATGAAAGTAGAGTGGCATATAGTGTTCTGATCTGTAGAGTGGCATATAGTGTTCTGATCTGTAGAGTGGCATATAGTGTTCTGATCTGTAGAGTGGCATATAGTGTTCTGATCTGTAGAGTGGCATATAGTGTTCTGATCTGTAGAGTGGCATATAGTGTTCTGATCTGTCCGTCTGTCTGTCTATCCCAAATCAGGTTACCATCAGGTTTCAGTAAAGTTTTCCATGTAGAAAGTATGAGGTCACTGTTACCTATATTTTAAGCATGAATGACTAGTTAAGTTCTTGGCTTAGGTCCACAGCTCTGATACTACTGTACTGTGAAAGTATTAATTTTCATGGGGTACCTAGTTTCCGGGTTAGGCAAACCATTAATTATACCCAACGCAAACAAAGTTTTTTTTTGGGGGGGGTATATAGGAAACATTGATATAATATAGAATGGATATGGTGAGTTGCAAAGTTAGAAAGGGGTGTCCGTGTGCCAACAGTGATTAAAATCATCTTTTTAAAGCCGTTGACACCGGAAAATCCAGCATGGGGTTGAGCTGGAATCGAACCCATACTCTGTCATCTATGGCAACTTCGCCTGCACTGTGTCCAGCGCCCTAGACCACTAGACCACCTAGGCTAGATAAAAATCTAGCTTTCGGTTGCCTAGTTAAGCCTCCTCGTAGACAATCTAAGGTTGTAACACAGTACACGATGAACATTAGGTGGGTAGGGAGAGAAAGATAGAGAATTGGTCGCAACTGGTATAGTAGATTGTCTACGAGGAGGCTAAACCAGGCAACTGAAAGCTAGATTTTTATCTAGCCTTAGTGGTCTAGGGCGCTGGACACAGTGCAGGCAAAGTTGCCATAGATGACAGAGTATGGGTTCGATTCCAGCTCAACCCCATGCTGGATTTTCCGGTGTCAATGGCTTTAAAAAGATGATTTTCATCACTGTTGGCACACGGACACCCCTTTCTAACTTTGCAGCTCACCATATCCATATTATATCAATTACTTTGCAGAGCTGTGCGCAACACCATTTATCATATATATAGGAAACACCCTGTCTGTCTGTCTGTCCGTCTGTCCACATAACTCGTAAGCGCTTTTCCTCCTAAACTGCTTGAAGGATTTTGCTGAAACTTAACATGAAGAAAATACATCATATGTAGATGTGCATGAAGAATTTTCATCTTAATCAGACATCATTCAGGGGAGATAATTGGACTTAGACTTTTTAAATACATTATTCAACGGGAGACCCTGTAAGAGCAACTCCTCCTTAACCGCTTGATGGATTTTGATGAAACTTAACATGAAGGAAGTACATCATCTGTAGATGTGCATGAAGAATTTGTACTGCTCTTGGTTATCATCAAGGGGAGATAGCTGGACTTGAGATTTTTTTTTACAGTACAAGAGTCCAATATGAAGCGGGGGGTATCCTTTTTTGAGCTCGCTCACAGTATTACTTGTTTAAATTCCCAACAAATATAGATTTAAACATTGCTTTTAACAGAGATTTTTTAAACCTTGAATTCATAAATTCACAAATATGTAATTTATTCCCAATCCACGAAAATTGATACCCAAGAATTTAAGTACTTTCACAGTATTGATATTTGTGTAACTTTATATATATATATACATAAAGGGTATGATGATTAAACTAAAATCATCACAAAATTATACCCCCAATGTCAATTCAAGCCGATGCAATTACAGAAAAGGACATGCATGATGTCTTTCAGACATATTCTTGTTCTATGATAATTCTATGATAAGTTTTTGTGTCTGACACTGCTCCTTAGTCATTGGAGTTCTACTTCCCCTGTCTATTAAAAGGAAACACTTAGGTCCATATGATTTTATTTGGGCACTAAATTATGGGGGTCAATGATATATTACCACTAGATGTTTTGTGTATTGCTACACTCAAAATTTGGTCACAACAACATATTTATGCATCAAGGTCCATATTTCTGATACTACATGTTGATGGTCAATGATATTTCGTCACTATTTGTGTCTTTTAGGTATCACAAAGTAAACCACTAGAAAGAAGCAAAGAGGTACTATTGGGGCATTCGAATGTCAAAAGTCAGAAAGGGCATAGACAATACCAGTAAACATGAACAAGAACAACACACACAAACAAGAGGCTCCCAAGAGCCAGAATTGCTCACCTGAACTACACAGATACATTTATTTGTAGATATTATTGTATATAACCATATGCGATTTAAATTTATGAAATATCTTGGTTAGTTTTCAAGATATTGGGCTTAATAAGTGCAAATTTGGCAAAAATTAGGAAAAAGAACAATAACTCCCACATCAGCAGTCAGATCTTTTCCTAAATTTCAGGACAGGTAGATCATAATATGCTGATCACTTTTGATTCTTGCACAATTTTGATATCTGAAACCAGTTATGAGTTATTAGCAAAAAAATGAAGTTTGTACCTATGTTCTATTTTTAGCCATGTTTTTTTATGAATCAAAAAAATGAATGATAGAGTTGTAGCATATAAGCTATCAAACAGTGTGCCATGTTAGGATGCAGTTGGTCTTACCGTTTCAGACAAGTCAGGGGAAAAGTAATGAACAATGGTGAATATTGACGCTTTAAGGGCCATAACTCCTAAAAGAAATGGTTCTACAGCTTTGACCTAATTACATGAATTGTAGATCTTAATGTGCTTAATCATATGCAATTTGAATTTTTGAAATATCTTGTATAGTTTTCAAGATATAGGGCTAAATAAGTGAAAATTTTTGAAAAAATCCAGAAAAAGGGCAATAACTCCTATATCGTTTGTTGGATCTTGAAAATTTCAGAGCACGTAGATCTTGAGATGCTTATCACTTTTGTCTCCCATCAGAATTTTGATATCTGTTACCGTTTTTGAGTTATTTGCAAAAAAACTGTAATTTGACCCCTATGTTCTATTTTAAGCCATGGAGGCCATATTTTTTGACGAATCAAAAATCCGAACGATAGAATTGTAGCCTTAATGCTATTAAACAACTGTGCCAAGTTTGGTTGAAGTTGGATGTATGGTGTCAGACAATTTAATCTTTGAAATTCAGGGTAAAAGTAATGAAAAATGGTAAATTTTGACGCTTTAAGGGCCATAACTCCTAATAGAAATGGTTCTACAGCTTTGAACTCATTACATGAAATGTAGACCTTGATGTGCTTAATCATATGCAATTTCAATTTTTAAAATATCTTGTATAATTTTCAAGATATAGGGCTAAATAAGTGCAAAATTTTGAAAAAAAAATCCAGAAAAAGGGCAATAACTCCTACATTGGTTGTTGGATCTTTTTGAAAATTTCTGGGCAGGTAGATCTTGAGGTGCTGATCACTTTTACCATGTGCCAGAATTTTGATATCTGTGACCATTTTTGAGTTATTTGCAAACAAGAGGCTCCCGGGAGCCTGAATCGCTCACCTGATATATGTGCCTAAAGTAAAGGTTTTTAGGCAAAATCTATTTGACGTTGAAAGGGTCAAAAGTTTAATAAGGGGGTCATCTGACAATATGGTGGATCTTAAGGTACTGATCACTTTTGTTCTCAATCAAAATCTAAAAATCTGTCACCTTTTTGAGTTATTAGCAAAAAAATGCAGTTTAACCCAATGTTCTATTTTTAGCCACAGCGGCCATGTTTTACAACCAATCAAAAATCCCCACATCAATTCTATACACCTAATGCTAATAAACAACAATACCAAGTTTGGTTCCAATTTGACTTAAAGTGTCAGAGGAGTTGACATTTTCAATGGAATGAGGAAATGCTTTTTAAAAGCTCAATTTTGACGTTCTAAGGGCAATAACTCCTAAAAGGAAAGGTCCTACAACGTTGACCCTATTACATATTTTGTAGATCTTGATGTGCTTAACAATATGCAATTTAAATTTCTCAAATATCTTGTATAGTTTTCAAGATATTGAGCTAAACAGGTGCAAAATTTGCAAAAAATCCAGAAAAAGGGCAATAACTCCTACATGGGTTGTTGGATTTTCTTCAAAATTTCAGGGTAGGTAGATCTTGAGGTGCTGATCACTTTAATCCTATGCCAGAATTTTGATATCTGTAGCCGTTTTTGAGTTATTTGCAAAAAAATGCATTTTACCCCTATGTTCTATTTTTAGCCATGGCGGCCATGTTTTACGTTGAATCAAAAATCCCCACATCAGTTCTAAGCACCGAATGCTAATGAACAACTATACCAAGTTTGGTTGCAATTGGACTTATGGTGTCAGAGGAGTTAACGTTTTAAAAAGTTTACGGACGACGGACGGACAACAGGCGCCAAGTGATGACAATAGCTCACATGACCCTTTGGGTCAGGTGAGCTAAAAAGGGCAATAACTCCTACAAGGGTTGTTGGATTTTCTTCAAAATTTCAGGGTAGGTAGATCTTGAGGTGCTGATCACTTTCACCCTATGCCAGAATTTTGATATCTGTAGCCGTTTTTGAGTTATTTGCAAAAAACTGCATTTTACCCCTATGTTCTATTTTTAGCCATGGTGGCCATGTTTTACGACCAATCAAAAATCCCCACATCAGTTCTATGCACCGAATGCTAATGAACAACCATACCAAGTTTTGTTGCAATTGGACTTATGGTGTCAGAGGAGTTAACGTTTTAAAAAGTTTACGGACGACGGACGGACGACCGACGCCAAGTGATGACAATAGCTCACATGACCCTTCGGGTCAGGTGAGCTAAAAAACCAAATCAACAATGCTAATTTTTGTTATAACCAGGTTAATCTCAGGTGCTCTGGAAGAGTAAGCAGATACTGCACTGGCTGTAAGTCCCACAAGCTCTGGAATTAAAAATCAATTGTTATACATGCACTCTGTATCTAAAGCTTGAAATAAGGTTACTGCAACCTATATTTTAAGCATAAATGACTTGGTTAAGGTCCATATTTTGTGTACTACATGATGGCATCACTAGATGTGAAGTGCAGCACCATTCACAAGAAAGTAGGTCACTGTGACCTTTATTTTAGACACAACTAGGTAAGGTCAATATCTCAGGTACTACATATACATGTTGGGGTTAAAGGTATATCAAGAATGTGTGTAAAGAGGGTAGGTAGGACCTTTTGCGGGACAGCGGGAAAGCCCATTTATTTCATCTGGAATTCGGGAAAACCCTTAACAGGAACGGGATTTAGACATTTTCATTTTTGGGGATGCGGGAATCACATTTATTTTCGCGGGAATCCGGGATTTCTTGTTTTATTTGCCGGGACTTCGGGATCATACCCCCTCCTACCCCCCCCCCCCCCCCCCTGTAAAAGACCATTTTTGATGATTAAAAAAAGACCAATTGTGATGATAAGTCACCTTTCATTTTTTTTCTGTTCTGTGGTTTCATTTTTATTCATGGGGTATTGTGGTGGCTCTTGAACTATGAACTTTGATGCCAAACGAAAAGGCAATTTTACAATAATGTGAATGCTTTAACCCTCAAAGCCACGAATTTAAGAATCCAGGAAGTGATCCTTTTTCAACTAACGAAAATTGGAACCCACGAAAACAAATGAATCCACAGTATTCTTAATATCCTTATTACAATATTTCATTAAGAGGAATGTAGCAAAAGCTAATGTCTTTGGATTTACATGTATCTGTTTTTACTTTACCTGATCTAAAGAATAAAGTCAGCTATTAACATCAAGTCCTGCTTGTAATTTACAAGAGCAGGACTTCTCCACTTTTATGTGATTAGGTTCAACAGTTACCTGCCCAAGGTTGGTGGTTTTACTCCAGTACTGCGGTTTTCTCCATCAATAAAACTGACCGCCCAGCATAGCCCAAGTGTGCCGAAAAATGGCATTAAACACCAACACACACTCCATAAGCTTCTTATATACATGTATTAGCAACCCCATATGGTAAGAAGGTACTATTTGATGGTATATTTGATTTTGACTGTTAAATGAGTGATTATAAGAAATATAAATGCTTTTTTGACATTGAAAGGGCTATAACTTTATTGTAATTTAAAGCTTTAGTGGTTTGCAATTCATTGAGGAAAGGTTGTGAAAATGGACAATTTTGATGCTCTAAGGGGAATAATTCCTAAAAGTAAGGGTCCTGTAACTTTTACCCTATTACAGATTTTATGTGCTTAAAAACATTCAATTTAAATTTCTAAATCTAAGTTGTATTTGGCATTTAAAAATAAATAACAACTTCTCTTTTTATTATCATTTATGTAAAATGAAAATAGATTTCCCTCTAAAAAATAATATCCCACAGGTAGTACATAGAAAAGGAAGAAGAAATACCACACATCTAAATAAAACTTTGAACAATTAGAACCACCTGATTTAGTATTTGTCATGTAAAAAAAAACAACAGTGTAATCTTTTAATTACAAGGTCTTTTTTGGGGGAAAAAATATGTACTGAAATATAATACCTGGCATGTATGAAACATCATATTCTCTAAATAATCTAATAAATGCTAAAGGCATTTGTTGCAAATGTTTTCTGCTTGTACAAAAGTATCAGCATTAAAAATTGACAATATTTTCATTGAACAATAAATAAAATTCAAATAAAGGTACTTTAAGTAAATAACAAGAGTTAACACTAAAGTATGTCTCGCCTGTCGGCACCATCGGAATACCTAGTTATTCAACTACTCAATTATTGATTCTCCCTTGTGACAGTTGCCTAGACATTTACCTCAACTGTCTGTATACCAAATATCAGATGCCTAGTCAAGTAATTTTATTTTCACGAAAAGTCCTACAAAGAAGTTTCATAATGGCATGAAGAAAAAAACTAAAAAGTCACTAAAGCGTGAAATTTGGACCAAGGTCACACGGCATGATGACACTTGAGTAGACCATTACCACAACTATTTGTTTACCAAATATCAGAGCTTAGCTATTATATTTTACAAGAAAATCATTTTCCACAAAAATTTTAGAAAAAAGTTTTTAGCCTGTAAAAATACCTAAGTGGAGTGTGAAAATGGGGTAAATGTTTCATTGCATAGACCATAACCTCAACTGTCTGTATACCTAATATATAAAGCCTAGCTATTATACTTTTCAAGCAATTCATTGTCCACAGAAGTCTTACAAAAAATGATTATGCCACTGGAAAGTAATACCTATGTCTCGCCTTCCCTGACTATTTGTTGCAGACAAGACAAAAACCAAGTTGGATAAGAGACCCAGGACATATTTTCAATGTGATTTTATCTTTAAATGCAAGAGCATAGAAAACATTTTGTTTGAAAGTCTTTCATAAATAAAATCCTAAAAAGGCCCAACAAAACAGGGAAGCAATATTGGGCAAATATCAAAACAGTCCCATAACAATTTCTATATGGAATTAGTTTATAACATAAAAAGCTAAGCTTAAGCAAAAAATAATTAACTAAATGTTAAAGGCTTAACAAAATGAGGAAGTAATATTAGGCAAATATCAAAACAGTCCTATAACAATTTCTACATGATTATAACAAATGGAAAGTAAACAACCCTATTATTTAAATATCAAGATTCACTATGTTTACATACAAAATTCACTATGTAAGTGCAAGTCCTATAACACATTATACATAATTATGAAAAGAACATAAGTTGACAACCAATATTTTTTAAGTGGCTTTACATAATACAATTATTTAATTTCATCAAATATTCATTCAAAGACAATTGAGCATTATTCTGAGGACAGCTAAAGGTTATCAAAACATGTCATTCAAGCCTTGTTCATATGAAGACTATAAAATGATTCTAAAAAACTGACAAACTTATAAAGTGTGTATCAGCTGACTCTGATATAAATTTTGATACAATTATAATAACCATTATAATATAATATGGAAAATTAAAATTGGGTGACTTTTGTAAGTAATATATTTTAAGTATACTTTACAGTTATTTTGACACTAAGACACCAATATATATTATACTCAAATTCAGAATAGTGGTACCTTTTTCCATTGAATTTAAATGTCACCAACAGGATTGCCAATTAGGACGTGTCTTAAGAGAAGAAAGAGGTTTAATATTAGGTCAGTGAAGTTGGTGAGCCATGAAGCACCTGTTGTTAGTATTAAATCATGAAGCATATCAATTCAGGTAGAAATTTAAATGGATCTCACCTGTCCAATATTTACTGATCAAATGGTCAGTTTGATCCATTTAAATTTCTACCTGAATTGATATTCTTTTTATGAGTTATACTTCAACAGGGTGTTTCATGGCTGACCAACTTCACTGACCTAATATTAAACCTCTTTCTTCTCTTAAGACACCTAATTGTCAAACATGTTGATGTCATTTAAATTCCATTGATAAAGGTACCACTATTCTGAATTTGAGTATAAAAGGAATTCTCATATAAAATTGATTTCATTATATTAAAAAAAATATTTCTGACAAGCAATTTGTTTAAACATGGCCCATTTATTAAACAAAGATATGTAAATGATCACATACATAACATTACAATCCTTTCTTTAAAGGCATATAGTCTACCAAAATCACATTTTTCCCCTCCCCAATTAATTTGTGTCATTCAGACCGATATATACCAGTAGTAAAAGTAAACTGAGAATACACATTTATTACCAAATTTGCCTTAAATTTGGTTTATTTTGCTCAAAATTATTCGACCACATTGATTGATTATTTGTTAACCTTCATGATGACATATATATTTTGAGTCACATTATACGACCATGAATCAAGATTCCAGGAGACTAAGATATGATGACAAATCAAGCAAATTCAGAGTTTACTATCCACATTACTAAAATACCAGCCATTAATGTCATTTTCTTTGATGGCTTTTGTGTTTTTGCCACCATGTAAATTTCGTCACAGGCTAAAACAACAAGATACAGATTATTGCCACATGTATGATTCTATGAACCAGTAAAGTTTATAAACAAAGTTAAATATAGAAGGCATGCTAAGGCGGGATTAGACCTTATTAATTTGAATTTCTGTAAGGCTTTACAAATATTATTTAGTGTTTTTAATTTTTATATTTATAGGTTACCCAAACTATAGTTTTGTTGTTCATTGTTAGAGAATAGACAAAACAAATAGTTTGTTGGCCTTTTTTGTTTGTACAAAAAAATATTTTTTCATAGACAATATGCCTTAAAATACAAAATAAAACATAAAGATTCATACAGTTGAAATTACAAGGTCATTTGGGACAAAAAAAGATCCATGATCTTGTTCTATACATAGATTTAGACAGCTTTTGTCTCCCAACATGGTATTAAAATGATCTCAAAAAAAGAAATACATGTACCAGTATTGACTATACTAATGCAGTGTACATGTAAGCAACTAGAATTGGACCATTCCATTTTAGCTTTATAGTCTATTTCTGTTTACTATCAAAATTTAGAAAGCTAAAAAATTACTGTACATGGCAAGTGTACCAACACTAAAAACCAGAGGATCCTAACAGCTGACCAATATCCAATATTTTCACTGGTCAATTTTACATTTTAGACCAAAAAAAAGGCTGCTGATAAACTAAACTCACATCCTGTGTGTCATGAAACTGCGGTTTAAATCAAAATTGACCCCCCTCTTAAAAAATGGAAATCTGAATCAGAAAATAACTGACATGAATTTTACAATTTTCATTTTTTTTAATCTTGTAGACCAATTTTACATCATTTTTAAAAAGCATGTAACAATTGAAAAATAAAATAAACAAAAACATTATTCATGTTATACAATAACACATGACAGTAAATTTGAATTATCACATTAAGTTTGCTTGTGGATAGTTATAAAAACATTATGATAGAGTTGTTAGTGCTTTCTTTACTTCTTCATACACCTGAAATCAAGAAAATATAATAAAGTGTTTATTTACTTCTTCATACACCTGTATTTAAAACACAATATATAAACAAGAGTAAACACCAAAGTACGTCTGACCTGCTGGTACCATCGGAATACATTTGTACCTTGTTATTCCTCAAACACAATCAAAGCTTCTATTGGGCATATGCATACCAGGTTTCATCAATCTACGACTTATAGTTCTTGAGATATGGATGTTAGATTGCTATTACAGTAGTCCCCCTCTTGAAAGACCACCCTATTAGCAACAGAAAAGTGGTCTTACAAAAGGGGTGGTCTCCCAATATTGATTGTATACCTTGTGTATTAAGGTAATTGTATGGGTGCAAATTAAATTTATTTATTATAATTATTTTAGTTTATAATTTTTGGCTAAATACTGATATGACTGATAATAAAATTAATAATAAAGAAAAAAAATAAACATTTTCTTATTTAGATCTGTTTTATGTACAAAAATGTACCTCTGTTTGTGTACATGTACATGTATTATCATGTTATATGACCTGTTTATGTAAAATTTTATTAGTTTGTCATCAGTAAGTGTCATAACTGTTTATTTAGCTAATTGAAGCCATTCAATATCCCCTTTCATAAAAGAAAACAATATGAAGGCATTATTTATATTAATTAACTTACTTTTGTCAACAATTGTTATTTGGGAAAGTAATGGGCCTCGGTTTGGACAATGAAGTTTGTTGTTTTAAAAATATTTTTTAAATCAAAAAGAAGGTTAAAGTGGCTAGAAGAGTCAGTTTTGAAAGCTTGGTTTCTTATAGAAATGCAATATCTACATTTTGAAAATAAAATGTCTTTATTCCTTCTTATATTGTGTCAAAAAATTATAATTATAAAGGGTATTTTTTCTGTAGTATTTAGTATATAAAATATATATAATTTAAAAAAGTGGTCTTTCAAGAGGGGGAAATTGATAATTTTTGACTCAAAAGGGTGGTCTTTGGTCAGGTTAAAGGGGTGGTCTTCCAAATGAGGTACTTTTGTTCACAAATGAGTTAATGCAAGAGAAATGTGGCCTTTGAAAAGGGGTGGTCTTACAAATGAGTGGTCTCTCGTGAGGGGGACTACTGTATACGGTATGTATTTTTGAATTGTCAAAGTCACCTAACCTGAAAGTCAAGGTCAAAAGAGGTGAGGCAACTCTGCTAAGCTACTTCTAGCGCATATGCATGTCAAGTTTCATCAAACTAGGACTTACAGTTCTTGAGATAGAGATGTGCTTGCAAATCCTTAACATTGCTATTATATGTATTGAAAATAGTCAAAGTCACTCAACCGGAAAATCAAGGTCAATTTAAAAAGATCGGGATGCAATTGTGCTAAGCTACTACATGTACTGGGGCATATGCATACTAAGTTTCATCAACCTTGGGACTTAGTCATTAAACCGGAAAATCAAGGTCAAGGTCAAAAGATAGGGATGCAATTCTGCTAAAGCTACTACTGGGGCAAATGCATACCAAGTTTCAGCAACCTAGGACATTTAGTTCTTGAGCATGTATTTTCTTTCATAAAAGTTTGTGCTTTATTGCTGTTTGTGGAAAGAGTAATTACGATTTAAAACTAGTACACAAATGTGTGTATTATGTGCAATGTGTAAAATGTAAAAGGCACGGAATTTAATGATTCTCTTCAATTCCATAGAAACATCAATATTGTAAGAAAATAAACAATGGATACCTCTCCTTTCATATTGGTCTCTTTATTGGCAAAAATGAAAAATCAAGTCTAATGATCTCCTCTGAATGATGTCCAACAACAATGGAATTTCTTCATGCAAATCTACGTAGGATGTACTTCCTTAGTGCTTAGTTTAATAAAAATAGGATCGGCAGTCCATAAAAGACAGATGGAAAGACAGACAAGGAATATAAAAATGTACAAACCTCATTGGCAGATTTAACAGCATCTATTTCTGTTGCTAAGCCCAACTTTTTGTAGTGTTCTATTATCGGCATAGTTGAGTTAGAATATGTTTGAATTCTGTAAAAAGAAAAAAAAAACAATTGGTTAAAAATGTGTTATGGTTTTACACAATGGGTCATATTGAGTAGTCAGTGTTAATGATGAATATAACCAGAGCAGGAAATCTTTCACAAGTAGCTTATGATCCTTATATTAAAAAGGTGTACAGTGTATTTTGAAAATACAAAACAGGACACAAACTTTCACCTGCTATACAAAAACATGTATATCTAAGGTTTTTTTTTCTACATTGGATAAACAATTATTTTACTCTGGTGTAAAGGACTAACAAACAATAAAGTTTGTAAACCATGTGCTATATTCATCTATGAAATGTGTGACAGTGTTATCAGCTAAAATGACATCTAGACAAACAATTACTTGGTCATGTTAATAATACTTGAAAGTGAAAAAAAATCACCTGTCTAAAACTGTAATATTGGTAATTAGTTAAAAACAATTAATACTGTGAGCGAGCTCACAAAAGGATACCCCCCGCTTAATATTGGACTCTGTACTGTAAAAAAAATCTCAAGTCCAGTTATCTCCCCTTGATGATAACCGAGAGCAATACAAATTCTTCATGCACATCTACAGATGATATACTTCCTTCATGTAAAGTTTCATCAAAAATCCATCAAGCGGTTTAGGAGGAGTTGCGCTTACAGGGTCTCCAATTGAATAATGTATTTAAAAAGTCCAAGTTCAATTATCACCCCTGAATGATGTCCTAGCGCAATGAAAATTCTTCATGCTCATCTACATATGATGTACTTCCTTCATATTAAGTTTCAGCAAAATCCTTCAAGCCGTCAAGGAGGAGAAGCACTTATGAGTTACTGTAGAAGCAGAAATATTCGTGGGGGATTAATTTTCGTTTATTTTGTGGGTAAGAAAAATCCACGAAATTAAATACCCTCGAATTTAAAATATTTAGGTTAAGAGTGTTTATCAAAAATAAACAAGTTATACTGTGAGCGAGCTCACAAAAGGTTACCACCCGCTTCATATTGGACTCTGTACAGTACAAAATATCAAGTCCAGTTATCTCCCCTCGACGATATCTGAGAGCAATACAAATTCTTCATGCACATCTACAGATGATCTACTTCCTTCATGTAAAGTTCCATCAAAATCCATCAAGTGTTTAGGATTAGTTTTGCTTACGAGGTCACCCATTGAATAATGTAACTATTTAAAAAGTCCAATTATCTCCCCTGAATGATGTCCGAGTGCGATGAAAATTCTTCATGCACATCTTCATATGATGTTCTTCCTTCATCTTAAATTTCAGCAAATTTAAGCGATTAAGGAGGAGAAGCGCTTTCGAGTTATGTGGACAGACGGACAGACAGACAGACAGGGTGTTTCCTATATACCCCCCCCAAAAAAACTTTGTATGCAGGGGGTATAAAAATCCATAAAAATTTTTCACCACCAATTCAGTTTTGTGCTCTTAACCACGAAATTTTATCATCACGAAAATAAATGATTATACAGTATGTGGGAGACCGACAGAGGGAAGGACAGACAGAAAGGGTGCTTCCTATATACCCCCCAAACTTTGTTTGCGGGTGGTATGAAAATTTTACAGGAAGATTTTTTGTGTTTTTGTAAAATGTACCTTTCGTGTCAGGGATACTAGTTACTTACAGAATGAAAAATTCGCATGTGGGTAATTACCCGGATATATTGTGATTGTGAATAAGTCAAACATAAACCCCACAAAATTTCCACGATAACAGTATATTTATTATTTTCTTTCAAAATTGTTTAGCTATAAAACTGTTTCTCTTTGATCATTTGATTATAATAATTCATTGTAAATATTTTTTGTTTTTAAGGACAAGGAAACATGTCAGCAATTTTTATCAAAGTGACTGACTTGAAAATTTGATTTGATGCTGAGAAGTTTTTTTTCCTTCTTAATATAATGGCAATTTTTTTTGCTTTATTGGTAGTATCAGTTATAACTGATCTCAGAGATCAACTCCCATTGTTGCACATTTCAGTAATTAACAGAATAGTTTACTTTTTAGTTACATGTAAAGGTATTGTTTCAATATCACAGAATGGATACCTTTTCTTTAAACTGTCTATATTATCATCCACACGACCACTAGTTTGTCCTCGACTTAAACATCTTTGTACACATATCTAAAAGGTAAAATAAATTACATGCATGTATTAATACACCTAACTTATTCATCTGCATGCAATTTCTAATTGTACAGGTGATTAAAAACCAATATTATGACCATGACTTGGATATAGGTTGTAATGATATCTGAGTATACTTAAGTGTATAAATTGGAAAGTTCAAAGATGGCCTGTACTGTTGATTTAGCTCAGAAGAAAAATTAATTAATATATTATGCACGACTAGGAAAATTAAAACTACATTCTATAAAAATCCAAGTGCATTTATTTCTGGGATAGACCTTATCTGTACAGAAATTGAAATATTGAAATATATTCGACCAATCATGGACCCACAGGGGGCAATGACATACATGACATTAATAATTGTAATACAATGTTGAAACAAATGACAGTACAAATATATTGATATATAAAGTTAACCTTTTTAACAATATTATGTATATATTTTGTATCAGATGAAGGATTTACATTATCAGTATTTTAACAGAGATACCCAGCAGCACAGCCAAGGTGTGAGACAGTTTTAAGTACAGTAAATGTTTGTTCCTCTGCAAAGGACACCAAGGGACGGTGCTTAAGGAAATGCGATGATCAGTGTCATCTGCATTCCTGCTCGTGTCCAGTTCAGAGTCACCAACAGTGTTACTCCACATAGATTTAAATATTTGAGGATATATATAAGAGATATAAAGTGTCTGTATATGTACATGTATCAAAAATCTTCATGCCGGTGTTGTTGGAATGAATTTTTTTAGTTAGTTGTATTCTGATGGAACTTGTTATCTTTAAAGTTATAAATAACTTTATATAAGATAATGAAGCGTGGAATAAAATTATAAAATTTGTTTTCTGAATTATAACAGTAATTAATATTACTTTGTGAAAAATAAATGAACAGCACTGAGCAGATGTATTTATATCAGGAATACTTGTTGGCTTATTTCTCTGACTTACTTCTTCATTACAATTAAAAAAGAGGACCATTTTAACGGTAGCTACGCCTTCCATAGCCTTGTTCCACCCATCTAGATTGTCCTGATTTCTGGGAAAACCATCGATTAAAAATGTATCTTTACCACTATTTTCCATAGCCTATTACAATATAATAGAAGAATTATTACACAACATAGAAATCAATAATATGTAAAAGCATAGTCAGATATTATATAACAAGTAACTGATAAAAATCCGTTAAAGTCAAAACAATTGGCTGTGAGAAGCACAATGCAGTTAAACTGTTCAGAAAAATTCCCCACCCACAGCCTATATTCACATTTTTATCCCTGTGACAGACTTCATATATGTTACACATTGTCTTGATGTATCTCTAAGAATGTGTGATACTTGCTAACTATTATACATGCATACACAAGACACATTTATAAAGAACAGTGATTGTTATGAGATAAGTCCAAGTGCATCATCAATAATTTTATGAAATTATTTAAACCTCATTATAATTTGTAAGGCTATAAAGGGTAAAATATTGTTACATTTTTCAGGATTAACATAATAACCTTTTGAAAAAGCAACCAATTTTTTTGGCCATTTTTATATGATAATTTATTTACCCTTCGTAGTAGTGAACAAGTGATTTCTACAGGGACGATGGTGCCATTTTTAATGTGTGTTTGTATTTCTTCACCAAACTGTGAGCCTTCTCTGTTCCTTTCCTGTCGTAATAAATCTCCTGCGGACAAATGAACATATCCATAATCCTACAGAAACAGAGAACAAAATAAAATTCTTTAATAACCATCTTAAGAATCATAAAAATAAGTAAAATTCTACCAGTTTACTTGAGTATACACGAACATGAATCATGTTATTGATTTAATAGAGAAAAAACAAGAATGTTTTACCTTTTATTTAAAGTTCTAAAGATTTTCAGATTAATTAACAAGAGGCTCCAGGAGCCTAAATCGCTCACCTGGTCTTGAAGTCAACCCTAAATTTTGTAGAGCTAAATGAGCTGAACATTTAAGCAAGCAACAGTTTTTCTTTATTTACTATAGTTTTCATTCTATAGGCCAAAAACACGAAAAACTGTTATTTTAGGGGCCGTAACCCCTATAAGGGATCATCTGACAACTTTGACCCCATGGAGACTATTGTAGAGCTTTATGCGCTGAACATTTAAGCAGAATCAGAATCAGAATCAGAAATTTTATTGGAATAAAATCCAGACAATTGGATTGTTACAACAACTTATATACAAGTACATACAAAAAAACAGCACAATAATATGACAATGTTAAATTGGTGATACATAAAAATATAAGAAGGTTCACATATAGATTATAGTCTGACCATTTAAATATCCGCTTGCCTCCTACCAAGAAAGTTGAAATAGTAATTGAGCTTTGCATCCCCATGAGATTAAGAAATTTGAAATTTTAGCAAGCAACAGCTTTTCTCTATCTGCTATAGTTTTCATTCTAAAGGCCAAAAACATGAAAAAGGTAATTTAAAGGGCCGTAAGGATAGGCGAAAACATTATTATTTGCCTTTAAGGGGCTGTAACTCCTATAAGGGGGTCATCTGACAACTTGGGCCCTATGAAGACTTTTGTAAAGGTAAATGATCTGAGCATTTAAACAAGCAACAGCTTTTCTCTATCTGCAATAGTTTTCATAGGTCATCTGACAACTTCGATCCTATTGAGACTTTAGTAGAGCTAAATAAACTGAACATTTAAGCAAGCAACAGCTCTATTCTATCTGCTATAGTTTTCATTCTGTAGGCCAAAAACATGAAAAAGGTTATTTTGGGGGCCGTAACCCCTATTAAGGGTCATCTGACAACTTCGATCCTATTGAGACTTTTGTAGAGCTAAATGAACTGAACATTTAAGCAAGCAACAGCTTTTCTCTATCTGCAATAGTTTTCTTTCTATAGGCCAAAAACATGAAAAAACATCATTTTAGGGGCCGTAACCCCTATAAGAGGTCATCTGACAACTTCGACCCTATGGAGACTTTTGAAGAGCTAAATGAGCTGAACATTTAAGCAAACAACAGCTTTTCTCTATCTGCATTAGTTTTCATACTGTAGGGCAAAAACATGAAAAAACGCTATTTTTCACCTTTAAGGGGCTGTAACTCCTTTAAGGGGTTGTAACTCCTTTAAGGGGTCATCTGACAACTTGGACCAAATGGAGACTTTTATAGAACTTTTGTGCTGAAGCAGTACAGTGGCATCAAATTTCTACAATCTCTTATACTTTTTGATTTACAAGCCAAAAACAGTAGTATGACCCCCCTGGTCTATTTTTAGCAATGGCGGTCATGTTTTTTGACGGATCAAAAATCCACCGCAAGTTTTGTGCAGGATACCCTTAATTACCACCAGACCAAATTTGGTTTGAATCTGTTCAGTAGTTTCAAAGGAGAAGAAGTTTGAAAAATTGTTAACAGACGACAACGACGACAGACGATGACGACGGATGCCAAGTGATGGCAAAAAAAATCTAATGCTTTAATTATTCATTTTGTGGACAAAACTATTCATGCCTTTGACATGCAAGTTGCTATAACAAATGTAAGCTGGCATTCCCAGCATCAACTTGCTACTCCCCATAGATTTGAACAGGTGCAGAAAAATCAGGTGTTGTAATACAAGTTTTTAAAGGATCCCTTTGTGTTTGCATGATCAGTATATACATGTGTACCACAAACTTTGGGATGGGTACAATGCAGTTTAAAAAATAAATTGAACATTTTTTGCCATTTTTGCTTCTTTTAACAAGAATATGTCTAAAAGGAATGCCTCATCTCGCAACATTTATCTTCCCCATTATGAACATACCATGAAGATGATTCCAAAAGTATAATTTTATAATGATTAAAATGATTTATCAAGTTTCATGATGATACCACACTTCCTTCATGGTAAACTAAATTCAACCTGATTTAACTGGGAAGGACAAACAAACAAACAACAGAAGGATGGATGGACAACGGACGGACAAATGGAACTGAACACTATACGCCCCCTACTTTTGCAGATTATGAGATGGGGCATAAAAATTAGACCTTTGCATTGGACCATGAGAAAAAAAATAGAATTAGTCCAGTATTGCAAAAAATTGCCCTCTAAGAGTGAATCAATTTGGATTTGGTTGTCGTGAACAGGTTTCTGGCACCCATACCTAATGTTTGCTAAGCTCACAGTCATTATTATTTTCTGATGAAGTAATTTTAGAATTAAACAGAAAGAAGTACAAATGGGAGAAAGCAACAAAATATACACATCTCTTATAAAATTGCAGTCATAATGAATTACATTTAGAAAATAGATGTCAATTTAAGTCTTCCAACATTGTTTTGAATTTGACAAAATATTTTCCTACATCAAAAAAAATATTTACAAACAAGAGGCTCCCAGGAGCCTGAATCGCTCACCTGGTCTTGATGTCAACCCTATGAAGAACTTTGTAAAGCTAAATAAACTGAACATTTAAGCAAGCAACAGCTTTTTCTCTTTCAGCAATAGTTTTCATTCTGTAGGCCAAAAATGTGAAACATGTTATTTTAAGGGCTGTCTGACAACTCTGACTCTATAGAGACCTTTGTTGAGAGCTTAATGAACTGAACATTAAAGCAAGCAACCAATTTTCTTTTTCTGCTATAGTTATCATTATATGAGCCAAAAAAATGAAAACATGTTAACTTAGGGGCTGCAATCCCTATAAGGGGTCATCTGAAAACTTCAACCCTATAAATGCTTTTGTTGAGCTAAATGAGCTGAACATTGAAGCAAGCAACAGCTTTTCTCTATCCGCAATAGTTTTCATTCTATAGGCCAAAAACACTATTTTTTGCCTTTAAGGGGCTGTAACCCCTATAAGGGGTCATCTGACAACTTTGACCCAATGAAGACCTTTGTAGAGCTTAATGAGTTGAACATTTAAGCAAGCAACAGCTTTTCTCTATCTGCAATAGTTTTCATTCTACAGACCAAAAACACTAAATTCCACCTTTAAGGGGCTGTAACCCCTATAAGGGGTCATCTGATAACTTCGACTCTAAGGACACTTTTGTAGAGCCAATTGAGCTGAACATTAAAGCAAGCAACAGCTTTTCTCTATCTGCTATAGTTTTCATACTATAGGCCAAAAACACTATTTTTCGCATTTAAGGGGCTGTAACCCCTATAAGGGGTCATCTGACAACTTTGACTCTATGGACACATTTGTAGAGCTAAATGAGTTGAACATTTAAGCAAGCAACAGCTTTTCTCTATCTGCAATAGTTTTCATTCTACAGGCCAAACACACTATTTTTGGCCTTTAAAGGGCTGTAACCCCTATAAGGGGTCATCTGACAACTTCCACTCTATGGACACTTTTGTAGAGCTAATTGAGCTGAACATTTAAGCAAGCAACAGCTTTTCTCTATCTGTAATAGTTTTCATTTAAGAAGCCAAAAACATGAAAAAATGCTATTTTTCACCTTTAAGGGGCCGTAACTCCTATAAGGGGTCATCTGAGAACTTCGATTAAATGAAGACTTTTGTAGAGCTTTTGATGCTGAAGCAGTAGCGTGGCATCAGATTTCATCTATCTCTTATACTTTTTGATTTACAAGCCAAAAACAGTAGTCTGACCCCCCTGGTCTATTTTTAGTAACGGTGGCCATGTTTTTTGACGGATCAAAAATCGAAACACAAGTTTGGTGCAGGACACCCTAAGGATCAATCATACCAAGTTTCATTGAATTCTGTTCAGTAGTTTCAGAGGAGAAGTTTTTTGAAAAATTGTTAACGGACGACGACGACGACGACGATGACGACGGACGCCAAGTGATGGCAATAGCTCACATGGACCTGTGGTCCAGGTGAGCTAAAAAATGCAAGAGAGTATAAAAGTAAATTACCTGAACAATTTTCTCACATTGTGTTCCTTTGCCTGCTCCAGGTCCACCAAGGACAAATATAACATTATACTGTGACATTCTGTTCCAGACAGAAAAAGTACGTAGAAATGTCCCTGTTTTCAGACCCTTCACAAGACTCCTAAACACGAAAATGATGAAAGATTTTTCTATATCCACTTACAGAACCTAGCAAAGAACAAGAGGCTCCCAGGAGCCTGAATCGCTCACCTGGTCTTGATATTGACCCCATACTTTTGTAGAGCTAAATGAGCTGAACATTTAAGCAAGCAACAGCTTTTCTCTACCTGCAATAGTTTTCATTCTATAGGCCAAAAACACCATTTTTCACCTATAAGGGGCCATAACCCCTATAAGGAGTCATCTGACAACTTCGACCCTATGAAGACTTTTGTAGAGCTAAATGAGCTGAACATTTAAGCAACCAACAGCTAATCTCTATCTGCAATAGTTTTCATTCTGTAGGCCAAAAACATGAAAAATGGCTATTTTTCAGGGGCCGTAACCCCTGTAAGGGATCATCTGACAACTTCAACCCTATGGAGAATTTTGTAAAGCTAAATGAGCTGAACATTTAAGCAAGCAACAGCTAATCTCTATGTGCAATAGTTTTCATTCTGTAGGCCAAAAACATGAAAAATCGCTATTTTTCAGGGGCCGTAACCCCTATAAGGGATCATCTGACAACTTCAACCCTATGGAGACTTTTGTAGAGCTAAATGAGCTGAACATTTAAGCAAGCAACAGCTAATCTCTATCTGCAATAGTTTTCATTCTGTAGGCCAAAAACATGAAAAATGGCTATTTTTCAACTTTAAGGGGCCGTAACCCCTATAAGGGGTCATCTGACAACTTCGACCCTATGGAGACTTTTGTAGAGTTAAATGAGCTGAACATTTAAGCAAGCAACAGCTAATCTCTATCTGCAATAGTTTTCATTCTGTAGGCCAAAAACATGAAAAAATGCTATTTTTCACCTTTAAGGGGCCGTAACCCCTATAAGGGGTCATCTGACAACTTTGACCAAATGAAGACTTTTGTAGAGCTTTTGATGCTGAATCAGTAGCGTGGCCTCAGATTTCCTCTATCTCTTATACTTTTTGATTTATAAGCCAAAAACAGTAGTCTGACCCCCCTAGTCTATTTTTAGTAACGGCGGCCATGTTTTTAAACGGATTAAAAATCAAAACACAAGTTTGGTGCAGGACACCCTAAGGATCATTCATACCAAGTTTCATTAAATTCTGTTTGGTAGTTTCAGAGGAGAAGATTTTTGAAAAATTGTTAACAGACGACGACGACAGACGACGACGACGACAGACGACGACGGACGCCAAGTGATGGTAATAGCTCACATGGACCTTCGGTCCAGGTGAGCTAAAAATAAACCAAATCTAATATTAAAAAAAATATCTCTGTAAACAAAGGTAAATATGATTATGGACAACAGAAATATTTTCAACTACATTGTATTTAAAGATCTTATAAATCTGTAATAAATCTTCAAATGTTCTTACAAAAGATATAACTAAAGGTACATGTATCTGACATGCAAAAGGAAAAAAAGGTACTGGCTTTGTACAGGCATTTCAAAAATGTTATATTTTATCTTCCAAACATCTGCTCAGTGTCTGAAAGTAACAGAATATCTTTTTTAACATTTGTTCAACAAAGTAAATCCCAGATTTGTTATAATTTTATCATGTTTATCAAACCATCAATTTTATGCAGACTTAGAGTACAGGGTACCTAAATTTTATGATGTTACATGTCTTCTTTGTTGTATTTTTTGTTTGTGTACATTTCGTACATTGACCCCATTGGACAGTTCTGACCTTTAGAAATAGACTGCTTGCTATTAGAGAACCCTGTGATAAACATGTACAATCAGCATACCAACTAGCTAACAAACTTGTTTTAACCTAACAACATTTCATATGTGCCTACTCTTAACCAGAAATCTTCGTCAAAGCTTTATATCTATGCACTTGTGTATTTAGGCCAAGTTATGTTTTTCAGACATATTTTGTTTCTAATGTGTTTGAATTATACCAGACAGTATACCAGGCAATGCCCAGCTTACTGTAGAGTGAAGACTAAAATTAGAAGTAGTACTTGTAAAATAATCCCAACAATGCAATGAGCTTAACATTTCTGGTGAACATTTCCATTGAACACAAGCATTGTCATGTGTGCGGTTGATTGCAAAACAACAGAAGAACAAACTATTCATACCAAAGACCAAACACTTATAAAAATAAAAGTGACACAGTGTACAGAAACATCAAAACAGCCAATGACCAGAACATACTACAAGCCGACCTACAGAAGCTAGAAAAATGGGCTGAAGACAGGGGCATGAGATTTAACGCCAAAAAAGTGCTACATCATGAGCATCAAGAGCAAAACCAACAAGTTCTACTGGCTAAACAATCATGTCCTACAATAAGTGCAAAACAACCCTTACCTTGGACTACAAATCTCAGAGGATCTCAAATGGACAACCTGTATAGCAAATGTTACCAAGAAAGCAAACTCCACCCTAGGCTTTCTCCGGCAAAACCAAAAATACTGTCCACAAATGTAAAAAAACTCGCTAACATCTCACTTGTACGATCCACAATGGAATATGGAGCAACAGTCTGGAACCCCTACAATACTGGGGACATAAACAAACTAGAACAGGTACCACGTGTCACAAGAATGCTAGCACAACTACAGCTACAAGAAGAACTAAAAGACAGACGTACCAGCCAGAGGTTACTCTTCTTGTACAAGGTGGTTGAGTGGTTGGTTCCTGCCATAGAAACCGAGGAATTCCTTTAACCAGCACGACAAAAGCAGCTCATTAAAGCCAAAACATTCAGTGACTGCCAAACGAACAATATTGTTGACAAACAAGTTAGAAACAACACAAAGTGTTTTATAGTGCCACCAAGCAAAACACAGCAATACTCAAACTCATTCTTTGTCAGAACTATTATCGAGTGGAACCAGTTGAACATGTTCAAGGATACAATCGTCAATTCCACAAGCGTAGAGAGCTTCAAATCAGCTCTCACCAGCGCCCGTCGAGTAAAACCCAGAAGTGGTATCTCCCAAGTACCAGTGCAGATTTAGATGTATTTGAGCAGAGATCCTATATACAGACTCTGTATATAGGGTCTATGATTTGAGTTTTATCCCCTATCATGCCTATGTCTTGGCTAGCTGACTGATACAAAGTGATAAAAAGAATGTTTTTCCAAATGAGTTAACAAAACCAAAGCCTTCTTTCAGCTTTTTAAGTTAAAAACCTCGAAAAAATATCGTTAAACTTTAACGTGACTGATGAGTTAGCTTCCCGGAAGTTCATTCACTGAGTCTGCGCATAAAAAAGTTGAAAGAAAGCGCCAATGTTGCGATTTGACAGGTAAGATGCTGGCCTTGTTGCATTCAGATTGTGAAAGATATAATGCAATTTACAGAACGAAAATTGCATAACCAAGATTATATCGACATATTGTTTAATTTTCTTAATAGAAATTCCTTCAAAAGACCATAAATTTTAAAAGATTGCCGTGCGAATTAAAATCTTCTTTTGGACAGGTGACTTCCGGTTGTAAACAACTGTTTCTAACGAAATAGTTTGCTTGTTGTACGTCTTATTTTTATTTGGACCAACTTTATCTCTATTTAAATATAAACGATGACTATACTTGTATATATTTGTTGGTTCAATTTCATGATTGTTTATGAAATAAACTTTGGCGGTTCGCGGACGTTGTCAAACATGCACAAGCGTGTTCCCATGTCTGTTCTGTTGTGTTATTTTTGTTTTTAGTTATTTTTAACCAATATTCCCCCAAAATGTGAATCAGAGAATCTACTCCAACAACATTGCAGGTTGGATGACATGCTATTTTTGGACTTGTTGCCATCGCAGTATTGAGTTACGAAAACAAGACCTCTTATGTTATAGGAGTACAGAGAATCGAATCATCCTATTAAACATATGAAGTGGCTGAAAATAACAGTGTCGTTTGAGTGAAGACCTAGGATCCTCTCGATTAAACTTTGGTGTTTCTACAATAAATTCAAATATAAATATATCTTCAGAAAGCTGAATTTCTCGAACATTGTTTGATATTATTTTCGAAGCGTTTTATTTATTATTTTGTTTGTAATTTAATAAGATCTGGAGGATGGTGAAGAATAAAAAAATCAGACACCTCGCGAACAGACTGATATTTGTCACAATAAACAAATTTCCTTCTTGAGAGTTATCAGCCAGCTAGCGTCCTGTTAAAACAGGAAATTGACCAATTTCAAACTGTTAATTAGTTAACCTGAATTTATCAAATTACCTTCAAATTTCACCTGAATATTCTCGAATCATTTTGCTATTTAACAGTACTAAATAAGATGTTATAAGGTAAGATTTGATATGAAATGTTTTAGATTTCCAAGAGGTCTATTTCTAAGTTTGAATTTGGAAAAAAATGTTCGATTGACTTTAAACTGTTCCTTTGGAAAAATGTGTGATAAAAATGAAAAGAAAAATAGTCTATACAAAGTAGCAAAATATACTCTTTCCAACGATGTATATATTTCATATGTACGATTCATAATGAAAAAGTTAACTCGCTTGTACATGTAATGCAAGTGCCTATTTCAACAGGCCGAATCTGAATTTACAAATTAGCGCGGAGACACTGTCATACTGTTATTTTGAATTTATCATGGAGATCAATCTCTTTAATTATTGTCTCAGCTTAAAACTAATATCTCAAAAACCTCAAAAGATTTTTACATGATTCTTTTTTACGTTCATTCTTAAATGTATTTGATACATTATATATGTGTTAGAATTATTTTTACAACAATTGGCACTTTAGACGAGTAACAAAAGAACCCATTTTACATAAAAATAAAAAAAATTCGCAAAGCTTTCACTTTCAATTGTCACAACAAGTTTATTTCTTAACCAATTTAATGAAATTTTCACACAGATATTTCATAATTTTTTGTCTGATGAAATTTATTCAGATTAATTTCAGAAAAAGGCAAAGAGTAGTTAAGATACTAAACCAGTGATAATTTTACACAGATACTGGACAATTAAGAAGTTGTCAATCTATCTAATAGTACACAGGTTTATGGTCAATTGGTCATGATGGTTAGTCTTGCTGTGAACTTTTATTGGCAAAAGCCTCCAGTACTGTAGGCAGTTTACTTCGTGAAATTTTAAATAAGATGGCAATTTAAAAAGCCTTGTTTTTTATGGTCCTTATATTTTCAATGATAAAAAAGCAAAGTTCCAGTTTTACATAACATGTGTTAAAACTACAGCTTTGTTCAATTAAAGATGTCTAATGCAATGATCATTATATGTTCAAATGCAGCAGTTAACCCTTAATTATAATAACATGCATAAGTTTTAATGCATAACTTGGAAACTTACATTTAAAGTAAGAATTAAATTGAAGTGTCCAAGCAGGCTTTATTTGATTCTTTTGTATATTTTTCCTATTTTAGAATTACATACATGTTTTACTATGAATGTAGAAAATCCAAGGAAATCAGCACAAAATAACAGATACATAGATCACAGTTATAATGGGTAAGTTTCAAAGTAGTTTTGCTTTCATCTCTTAATTATTTGAGTTTTTCTTTTCAATATAAGACAAGTAATACAAATGAATGTAGTACAAGAATAGAGATTGCCCAGTTTTAACAAATAAAATAACAGTACATTTACAAGAAGAAATATACAATATTTATTTTTTTAATCTCATCATCAATCAGAGGTTGTAAAGCTAGACTCCACTTGGTTCAGTGCCTTTTCTGGCTGTTGATTGATAGTCTACAATGTAAGTATTAAAAAAACAAAAAAAAATGTTAACCAAATTATCATGATGTCAGATTTAAGACAAGAACAAGAATCAATAAAACAAACAATGTTAAGTATCTTACATATCATGTTCAGCCTAAATACTGCACCAAATCAGGGTATGGTAAATAGGTAATTACTTTTCATATATGTTATTCTCTTTTATTTTGAAAAGCTAGTGGACAAGACACAAATTTATTGTAACCATTTACATTTTTTTTCTGCAGGGAAGAAGGAAAAATGTTGAAATTTCCCAACACCAAGAATATTTTATGGGACCATACAAGTATTGGATCTGCTGTAAATATAAGCATCTCATACTTCAGGTATAAGATTTTAAAAAGGTTACTTTTTTTCCGATCCCTAAATAAATTCTTTCTTCGTTATCAGCCACTAGTAGAAAAGTTCAAAATTGAGTCAAAAGATATGGTGGTTAATTGTTTTAATTAGTGTTTGACTGGTCTGCTGTACTGAGATGATCACCTCAATATCCCTATGTGTCTCACAACTATGTTGTGTTCTATGGTCATTACCGGATCCTAAGATCGCAATGGAAGAGGGAGGTTTGGCGCCATAAAACCTGGTTTAACCCACCATTTCATTTGAAATGCCTGTACCAAGTCAGGACCATTGCGATCCACCAATTCTCCGGTATGACCGATTCGTTTTTGTCATTTTCTCTGGACTATGAGATTGATCATTCAAGTTTGGTAGTTTTGTTATTACCTTTATTTTCCCACAATATAGTATCAAATGTTTATAGGAAATGTACAAGCCTGTTTGTACATGCGAAACAGAATTTTATGTATTTTTACTGGATATAAGAAAGCATTCATGTATATCTCAAGCACTACTTTCTATGGACAGTGTAAAAGACAATGTGTTTATGAAATTAAAAAAATGCTTAATTTATTTGATTTCTACATCATAGTTACAAGGATTGAAGATATATGTATTGTACAGTTGCAATTTTGATAAAATATATTGAAAAACTGCTGCAATAATAAAAAAATCAATATCTTCTAATAAAGCTTATTTGTTTAGACAAAGAAGATAAGGAATGTGAATACTTGCAGCATATGCATTTACAAAATATATAAAAAGGATTGCAGATACAAATACTAGCAGTTTCACTTAATACAGACAAGTGTCAATACCATTTACCTTAATCTTGCATGCTTGTGTTTTGTAGGAAACCAAAGCTTTGTATCACAGAAAAGGTTTTAAGATTTGCTCAGCGACATGTAGAGAGTAAGAGCCAATCTTTATGTGGGTGTGCATTAGTTGGTCAGCTAACTGTGGATGATGGTAAGTATATTAAGTTCCACTGTATACTAACAATAGACATTTTAAGTAAAAGAACACTTAGCTTTTGTGAGAATGACCTGGAATCAATGTGTAAACATTTTTTATTTCTATTCTTAATGATGTGCAGAGTGACTACAAAAGGTAGGAGTGTTATCACCAATCATTTTCTTATTACAATAAAAATCCTTCAACAAATAAGATATTCTTCCAAGGGAATAAATAAGAATTTTAGAGGGGGAATGATGAAATTTCTGAACTTTATTATAAATGGTATTTAAATTTTACAGATGGAGAAGGGCTGACCTTCACCTTAGACAGGTTTGATCCAGGAGGAGATTCGCTGAATAATAGTTACTCCCTTACACCTGGTGATATTGCTGTACCATTTCAGGTATATATTAGTCACAAGAATAGTTACTCTCTTACACCTGGTGATATTGCTGTACCATTTCAGGTATTTATAAGTCACAAGAATAGTTACTCTCTTACACCTGGTGATATTGCTGTACCATTTCAGGTATATATTAGTCACAAGAATAGTTACTCTCTTACACCTGGTGATATTGCTGTACCATTTCAGGTATTTATAAGTCACAAGAATAGTTACTCCCTTACACCTGGTGATATTGCTGTACCATTTCAGGTATTTATTAGTCACAAGAATAGTTACTCCCTTACACCTGGTGGTATTGCTGTACCATTTCAGGTATTTATTAGTCACAAGAATAGTTACTCCCTTACACCTGGTGATATTGCTGTACCATTACAGGTATTTATTAGTCACAAGAATAGTTACTCCCTTACACCTGGTGATATTGCTGTACCATTTCAGGTATTTATTAGTCACAAGAATAGTTACTCCCTTACACCTGGTGGTATTGCTGTACCATTTCAGGTATTTATTAGTCACAAGAATAGTTACTCCCTTACACCTGGTGATATTGCTGTACCATTACAGGTATTTATAAGTCACAAGAATAGTTACTCTCCCTTACACCTGGTGATATTGCTGTACCCTTTCAGGTAGCTACTCATTTAGACATTTATACTGGTGTAGAATTCATGAATATTTTACACACACATGTAGAGAACTTTTTAAAAATACATGTAATTTGAATCTGTGACAGGTGGCCAACTTGCAGTTATTGAGTTTCTTGGTAAAATCAACAACTGCTTATGACATTTTACTTGTGATGTTCTAAGCTATAGCTTTGACTCCTATTGGCACTTCTGATGCAATAGTGTCTTCTTAATAGGAAGATATGCTCCACATTGGGATAAATAAGCACAACAGAAAACTAACTTCTCACTAAATGAGAAGCTTTTTAAAAACATATGGAGTAAATATCCATCACACCAAACTTATACTTCTTGTTACTCTTTATGTTGAAGATAACATATTATAAAAAGTTATCACACAACTGACTTACGATAACAACTTCTCTAATAACAACAGTTAAAGACAAAAAAAATAAATTGAAATCTGGTACACAACAGGCAAAATTAATAACAGAGGAATTTTTAGAGCATTTTATGTTAGATATTTCAATGAAATCAATTTAAAATATGCTGTTACAAGATGTCATGTAAGTTTAATGTAATGATTTGTATTTTCCCAGGTTGCTTTTAACTCTAAGACAAATACACAGAGTTCTACAGATGACTATTGCCAGGCACTACAGGTCTGTATTTTTAGTTGTATTGATTTTTAATCCCCCAAAAAGTGAAATAGTCTTATGTTTAACAGAGAATCTAAAAAGAATATTATGTATTTTCTGTTGATAATGTTCATTTTAAAAAAATCCACAAAAATGACAATAGTTCAATTTTAACTGATACTGTTTTAGCAACAGGCTTGCTTCATGAAAAATTAGATAAGATAATAATGCTAATCTGTATCTGTATCTGTATGGGTACTTCGTAGACTACCAGTTGATGGTCTCTTATACGACGGGTGCTAGGACGCATGTAATTAATCCCACTGACAGCAGGTGTGGATTGCTGTCTTGAAGGCTGCCACTGTATTTGAGTTTACGATTTCGTTGGCTAGGTTGTTCCACTCTATAGCTGTTTTAACCAAAAACAAGTGTTTATAAGATTCTGATCTTGCTTGTGGCACTATTACACTTTTGTTGTTCTTGCGTGATTGTCTTGTAATTATATTGGTTGTTTCACAGTTGGCGTATGATGTTGGGCGGATCTGGCTTTATCCTTGGTGTAGGTTTATGAATTCGGAAGCTAGTATAGCTGGTACCTGCCCTTCCACCACCTTGTAGAAGAAGACCAGTCTTTGTTGTTTTCGTCTTTCTTCAAGTGGCTGGAGTTCTAGTTGTTCCATCATCTTGGCTATACATCCTTCTTCCCTGGATTTATAATCTTTAGTTATAAATCTCGCTCCTCGTCGTTGTATTCTTTCCAGTTGGTCAATGTCTTTCTTTAAATATGGGTCCCACACTATGGCGCCGTATTCCATGATGGATCAAACTAATGAGATGTAGGCGTTCTTTCTACGTTCTTTAGGGCAGTGTTGTAGGTTCCGCCGTAAGAATCCTAGTGTGGAGCTGGCCTTTTTTTGCATGTTGTTAATATGAGTATTTCATTTTAGGTCTACTGATATCATACCTGTTAACCTTTCAGAGTCCAATGGCAGGAGATCTCCCACCATTTAAATTTAAAAAGCAGGAGATTTAGCGCGACGACTTTTCGCGGGGTCATTTCACAGATGGTTAACTTTATCTATATATATCTTTTGTTTTTCATACATAGATGTATATTGAAAGCCTCAATTTAAATCTGGTCTGTTGTAGTAGTACATGTATCTTTGAAGAACTAAACTTTCTATGTCAATTTATAGTGAAAGATTAATTCATTTCTCTTTCCTTTTCACTTATCATTTGAATGTGTGGTCAAAGGTAAATATCCATTTATAAAATGCTCTCTGATGAATTGAAATTCATTTATTAACAGATGGAAGAGGTGTGGTTTTTAAGGTAAATATTCAAAAAATATCATTTCTTTCTACAGAAAAATTAAATTGACCATTATGATAACTAAATTTACATTTGTTAAGTTAGCAAATCAAGAATTGCTAAAAATTTGAGCCGTCAAAAAACAAAATTTTAAAGGGAAATAACTCTGTTTTTATATGTCATATATTAAATTGACAAGAAAATTGAACTTTTTTAGGGTTTTCAATCAACAAATCTAGTCCTGTACAAGATTATTTTCTCCAAATTTAAATAGCTTTAACCTAAAATGATATTTTGGGGCAACATTTTTAATAATTAGACAAAGATTTGCAATGTGAAATTTGGATAATTGATTGACTGATGATTGCCGACAGCAAATCCTTTGAAGTTCTGAGAGCTGGTTTGGCTTGGGGGCTTGTTATGACAAGTTTATGGCCTTTTTGTTAATTTCCTGATTAAATCTCTAGAATAAGTTAAAGGAAGTGATGAAAATTCTAGAGAGACCCGAATGACAGACCAAGTTATAAACAAACAAAATGGCGGAAAATAAGCAAAATAAAAACAAACCTAAAACGGGATAAGACAATTCAAGAAGTGGGAGATTAGCGGGAGGGGGTTAGGAAAACGGGAGAAAGGAGTCTCCCGTGCGGGAGATGGTTTTCTAGCGGGAGAATGGTCCCAAAAGCAGGAGTCTCCCGCAAAAAGCAGGAGGGTTAACAGGTATGTGATATTTGTAGTCCTAGGTATGGGTTGGTGTTAACTTGTTCAAGTATGTGGTTGTCCAGTTGGTAGAAATGGTGTTTCCTCTGTTTTATTGAGTAGCTAAGTAAAGCTAAATTGAATTACATGTATTTGATATGATTTGATATTGTCTACTGAAACAGTAATGTCTTTCTATTTTAGTGAATTTTTTTTTGTTTTTTTTTCAGTTGTTGAGAGAAAGATGTTGCAGTAAGAACTCTATTGACCTCAGTAATTTCCTGTTGACAAAAGGCTGGTGTAATATATACACCAGTGGAGACAGATGTATTCATCATTTAGAATTTGATGTTGTTACTATGGCAACAGAATTCAAGGCCACACCCATTCCTTCTGTGCCAATTGTACCAACAGCTTTATCAAAGAATCTGTCTGGACCCATGAGTATGAGTCATTTACAAGGAGAGCCAAAAACAGGGTAGGACTTTTTCATGTACAACCTATTATAGAACAGAGGTCCATTTGTCCTCCTCAAAACTTAAACAGGTTTACATATACATGTAGGTTCAAGTTACATCTACTGTGTAGGTTCTAGAAAAATACAGTGAGGCATTGTATAGCTGGATGTTTTTGTTTAATTTATTATTTTTAACTTAATTAGTGAATGACAAACCCTGATTTGTAAAGAAAATGTTTCAGTAGAAATATAAAGTTACTTAAAGATATTTGATAATGAATTGCATGTTTTGTTTCCTTTTGGGAAAGTAGAATATATCTTAATCAAGTCGAGTTGAAGCAACTGTTGTATTTTTGAATTTGAAAAGTTCATAAAGCTGTGCATACATCTTTTAAATATGTATATTCTTTTATATCTTTTCAGGTATTTAACAATGGACCATACCAGAAAAGTGCTATTGGTCCTTGATTCTGACCCCAAAGTTGCTAATCTTCCTCTAGTAGGAATGTAAGTTTTCAGTTACTAATGGAGAAGAATCCTTTAAATTATTTACCTGGTTACTGGTCATAGTGGGCCTAAGTGGGGGCTGGCTGTTTTCCATTTGGGATTTTTAATTGATAACATATTTGAATAGATGGTGTTACATTACATAATAAATGGAATAGTAAACTATAACAATAGCATCCCTTTGGAATTTTCATGTTTAGATTTGAGTTTTAAATTAACTTTAAAATTCTAATATACATGTACATGTAGAACTGTCAAGTAAAATAATTAAAAAAAAGTCAAAAACAGATATACTCAAATATCCAAATAAAACAGACATATTGAGAATGAGATAGCAAAAGTATTATTTCTTAACAAACGTTGGTTGGAATCATGTTTAATGGCTCCAAACTTCTCTCTTCCTTTGTGATTATATAGCCTGCAACATGTTTCAAAGCGACATATAGGAGTCACTTTTACAATATTCGTCGTCTCACAAAAATTTCTGTCACAGTTTTCCAGGGAACCACATGACACAGCCTCTTGTTATTTGGCATGTAGCTTCTTCCTATAGTACTATATGGTGTTAAGCAATTTTATAGCCATTACTTATCTACTTTCTGTTTACCAGACATTTAAGACGCATGCTACATAAGTCTTCCATGGAAGATGCCATTCTAGTTAAATATAATCATGAAATGATTCATAATGATATATTAATTTTGTATTTTATTAGACAGAAATACATAACTGCTACAATATTGTCTTTTACAGATGGGTCAGTGGTGTTTCGTTCTCTTACAGTCCATATATCTGGGCGTGTTGTTTACGATATCTACATAATTCAATTCTCAATGACAGGTAACTCTACAATTATATAATTACTCATGACAAGTATAAATTTTTAAGAAAGAAATGCAGTGGATTACGGTACTTTTGAGTTACTCATATGTCTTATTGGACATAGAGAACAATTTTCTTTACCTTCTTTTTATTGATGAAATTATTTTTCTGTAAGGTCAGCAATTTAGAATAGTGCAGTGAAGACAATTCTTTAATTCAAATAGATTTTTTAATGGATGTTAAACATTTATGCTATATAAAATGATGGAATCATCTTTTCTATTTTCAGAGTATGTGTTCCTCCTGAATCCTTCTTAATGGTGCTATATAATCCCCTACATTCAAGGCCAGAGTTTTATGAGGTGGTGACCACCTCTGGAAAATCTGACTTGACCTTTGACCTTTTTAATGGGTATGAGGCAGTCAATTTACCAAAGGTATGGGTGAAATTTCAATATTAAAGCAGTCCATTCTACAATTATTTACAATTTGTTTTTTGCTTCAATGTTGAGTAAAGAATTCTGACATAGAAACTTATATTTCCATTTTGAATCACTAGAGATTTTATGCGTACAGTTTTCAATGAATTATTGTAAGAATTTTGTATGTTTTCTTTATTTCATAGCATTTGACAAGTTATTTTAAAAGTCAGTACTATTTGACAGAATAAGCCAAGACCTGGACACTGCCTTTATTGTTATGGGTGCATACAGTTGTCATTAAAACTCATTGTTATCTTTTTAAGAAAAAAACATTGTCATAATAAAACAAAATTAATTGTTTTCAACTTACCAATATGTTGCTAGCATTATGCATTAAATTTATTAGAAAAAAACCTTGGTGGACTCCAGCAAAGAAATTGTCGTTTTGATGATACATGTATAATGTAATTATGTTTTCAGACAATGTCCAGTGGTCAAAATACAATACAAATTGAGATGGGACAAGTTGATGGTGGTCAGAAGAAAGACAAATTTGATGGTGCTATTCATTTATTACATAGTCAAAGGTTTGTTTTAATGGTCCGCCACTAAAAGCTACTGGATATATAGTTTTACAGTCAGTCAGGTTTACCTTGGGATTTTACCTGAATTCTGTGATATTGTTTTTTGTTTCATTTTCATGAAATTTTGTACACTTTCTTATTAACAAGTTAGTAAATCTTCAGATAACTATACACAAAGTTAATTTATTGAAATTTAGATACAAGTTCTTTATGTATTCAAAATGTTATTTAAGTAAATTCTGTTATTTTCCTTTATAAACAAATGTTATGTTTGATAGTCAAGGTATGTATGTATAGAACATACAGGTAGTTCATGTGTTTAGGGCATATAAAATATTTAAACCTTTTCATACATTTAAAACAAAATTTTTATCCTATCAATTGATTGTGCTTTTCAGAAATCCTCCTCCTTCAGAACAACCAAAATCATCAGTCATGTCATCTGTAGGGGACGATATGACTCCAAGAAATCATCCTGCTCCTCATCGATCACAGGTATATAAGCATTTTTATGTGTTTTAAATCATAAAAAAGTTAATTTGAAATAAAAAATTTGAAAAGTCTTGAAAAAGTTTTTCTATAACAAAATAACAGTTCTGCAAGTTACAATGGAATGAAAAAAAACATGGGGAACCTCATAGTAAAAAAGATAAATTTGTCAATTCTTGACAAAAAATTTAAAAGTTATTTAGATGAACTGATACATGTTAGACAATTTTTATACCCCGCCACACAAAGTGGCAGGGTATTATGTTATACCCTCAGTTTTTTTCGGTGTCCGTCCGTCCGTCTGACGTCCCCCGAAGGTTTATGACCAATTACTTGAAAACGCGTCAAAAGATTTGAATGATATTTTGCACAGCTGTTAAGTACAATAAAATACAGGTCAAGTTCAATTTCCAGCATGATCCAAAAAATAGTTTTCGAGATAGGCCACTTTGAAAAATCAAATTTCATGAAATTTTGAGTTGCCGACCAATAACTTGAAAACGCGTCATGGGATTCAAATGATATTTTGTACAGCTATTGAGTACAATAAAATACAGGTCAAGTTCAATTTCCAGCATGATCCGAAAAACAGCTTTGAAATCAAATTTAATGAACTTTTGATATTATAACGAGGCGGGGTATCATTTAATGTCACATTACATGCCCTATTTTTTTATAGAGGAATAAACATCACTGGAGTCTCACTGTGTTTGTATTAATACAGTATGTAATTTTTGTATTTTACTGTATTTAATCAAGAATAACTTTTGATTTCCAGCTTCCTGTCATGACATCAATGGTTCCAGAAGTCAGCCTTTTGTTTGGAGAAGACTCGGGTGTGTTTATGAATCCCAAGAAACCGTCCATTACTCAGGGAAAACCAAACGGTGTAACTCACACGGCAGATTTTACACGGACTAAACTACAATCTAATCTACCAGTGCTACATGAGCATCCAAATGCTCAACAACAGAAAAGTGCTCCTAAGTTTAATGCTCAACCTTCAAGTGAACAAAACTCATCAAATAATGGACGACTTGCTCAACATTACTTAAACTCTGTGCCTAAGTCAGACAATTTCTCTCAGTCTCGGACATCACAACCTAATACAGTAGTGTCAACTCAAGCCTGTGTACAAAATAATTCTGCCAACCAAAACTATAACAATGTGAATAATCAAATGTTTCCAAACCCAAATATGATGTATTCTCAACCTAACACTATGCCACATCCTGGTTTTAGGGCTCCACCTCAAATGAATGGGTATCAGCAGCCCTACCCACCTTACCCACCCCAGACACCCATGATCTATGGGCAGGGTGGGTATGTACCAACACAAGGAATGATGCCACAACAAATGCCTACACAACCTCAGCCACCAATGTTTCAACAGCCACCTCCAAATCAGGGTTTTGTACAACCTATAGCTCAGCCACAGAGAACCGTGCCATGCTCTCAGAATCAATTTGTTCCTATAACTCCACAATATCAGCAAAACTCCAGAAATTACACACAGGAGAGACCTCCATCACAGGCAGACAGTAGCAAGTCTAGTGATGATAGTGGGCTTAGTGTCACCCCTGAAAAACAAATACTTCAGCCTAAACAAACTAAAAATAGTGCTACAAATGAAGAACCACCAGATTCTATATTACAAAGTCAGAACATTAATTGGAACCAAGTCCCACCTGAAGTCTACCAGCTTCTGGTTCAACAGGATAATCAACTCAAGAAACTACAGTCACAAATACAAATGCTGATAGCC
Source organism: Arcuatula senhousia (assembly GCA_963971305.1). Classification (NCBI taxonomy): domain Eukaryota; kingdom Metazoa; phylum Mollusca; class Bivalvia; order Mytilida; family Mytilidae; genus Arcuatula; species Arcuatula senhousia. The sequence goes on from OZ020303.1 coordinate 2,565,599, forward strand.
AATCAAAGCAACTCTACTCAGAATACAACTACAACAGAACTCGACTCTCGAGTCACCAATAAAACGGACTCGACACAGAATGCGAGTAAGTCTGAGACCTGCTCTGTTGCTGTTAATACCACAATGATGTATCCTGAACCACCAGAACATCATTCTGTATCTCTCCAAACCAGTCCACAAAAACAGGCTTACCTCCCTTCATCAGATTCAGGGGAAACAACTCCTAGACAAGGTTCACAGTGTAGCTATGATGGCAGGACCCCTGCAGAGATCAGACACAGGGGAGTTATGCCATTCAATAGTACACAGAAGGACAAGGATGACTTTGACTTGGATGCCTCCCAGGACTTATCCAGTATGGCTAAGAACATGGCCCTCCATGACAAGACCATTGATAGTATACAGTCGGACATGATAGTAGATATGCCAAGCTATCATTCCTCACCCACAAGGTAATTAATGACAAGACCATTGATAGTATACAGTCGGACATGATAGTAGATATGCCAAGCTATCATTCCTCGCCCACAAGGTAATTTCACATTCTGTGGTTTAATCTTAAAATTAAGATGCTAAGCTCTTTATGACAAGACCATTGATAGTATACAGTCGGACATGATAGTAGATATGCCAAGCTATCATTCCTCACCCACAAGGTAATTTCACATTTTGTGGTTTAATCTTGAAATTAAGATTTTAGACTTTGTTAGAACATGCTCTCTTAATGACAAGACCATTGATAGTATATAGTCGGACATGATAGTAGATATGCCAAGCTATCATTCCTCACCCACATGGTAATTATACAATTTGTGGTTTAATCTTGAAATTAAGATATTAGACTTTGTTAGAACATGAAGACCATTGATAGTATACAGTCCGACATGATAGTAGATATGCCAAGCTATCATTCCTCACACACAAGTTAATTATACAATTTGTGGTTTAATCCTAAAATCAAAATATTAGACTTTGTTAGATCAATGCTCTGTTAATGACAAAACCATTGATAGTTTGCAACCAGATATGATAGTTGATATTGCAAGCTATCATTCCTCACCCACTAAACATCAAAGCCTAAAATTAAAAGTGAAACATAACATGACTCTACATTATACTAAAATATAGTAACATGATACAAACAAACCAAAACACCACTGTACTCATTTTCATTGCATTAAGAATTGAAATCCTTTGCTTATAAAGATAATAGTCATATGCATGTTTTTTTTTAATTTAGATCAGAGCGGTCTGGAGACACATTGCGTAATTCTGATGAAGCTTTTTCTACTTCTATGGATAAAAGTCCAACAAGTGCAAGCATGTGTTGTCGAGAGGATGATTCTGATTCTGAGGAACATGAAAATGTAGACACCAACGACAAAGAGTATTATGACAGATTAATGGTATGTATTATGGAGTCTTTTAATATTCAATAGTAGTTGTACTCACTTGAACTGAACAATAAATTTCTTGATTTTTTTTTGTATGGTTCAATGTCTGCCAAGAATATAAGATATAAACTCATTCTGAAAGTTAATAATAAATAAATATTTTTAATACAGATACTTTCCTCCATCTTTTCACAAACAGGGACATTGTATGATTGAATTTATTTTTAGGATAACATTCAAGTACTACTTAACCAGCAGAGTTCAGACCAAGCAGGGGATACGTTACAGAATGATACTCTACAACAGAGTATAATGTTAGGACAATATATCAACTCAATACAACAATGCAGGTCGGTTTTCTTAGTCTTAAAACAATGCTTCTCTTAGACACAGCATGTAACCTTGTAACACACTGTGTATGCCACATTTTAAAATGTTATTTTGAATAGACAGAAAAAATATTGTGGTCATTTCTTATAAATTAATTTCAATTACATGTTTTCTTAATTTCAAAAATCATATGATAGGAAAACAATTATTTTAAAACAATTTATAAATTAAGATCCCCATTTTGAACCCCACTTGTTCAAAAACCTCATCCATTGAAAAATAACACAAGTTTTCAAATTGTAAACATATCATCTGAACGTTTTATATCATGTTCTTATCTATAGCATGCTTTAAGCATGCAGATTGATCTTGATCTAAATTAATTTATTTTGGGATGTTGATTAAAATTACAATATGTTTATTTCACTTATCACAAAGGACATCTAAGTACCAGCATGGATAACAAACACAAATCATTGATTCAGAATTATTGCAATACAATTACATATTTAATACAGAAATTGAGTATACCTTTTTAAATGGCATTAAAGGTAATTATTTTACCCAAAAAAATTTGAACAAGACAAACTTTCAAAATATGACAACTAATGAGTTAAATTTAAGATGTGCCTTTTTTACAGACATTTGAGCGATTATTTTATTTTCATTACTGTAATTAAGCTACATCTTATATCTCCTTAAATAGAAGAAGGTGTAGTAATGTTTTTTAAGTGGTAATGTTGTTTTTTTTCAGGTCGGGGAATGTAACTAAAGAGCCATTAGAAACGACTTTCATTCCCAAAATTAACTACATGTCGATGATGTTTGACTCTGACTCGGATTCCTCGATGGAAATTAATGCCATGGCAATGAAATACTTGAAAGATGAGCAGTTGACACAGATGACAAAATTACAGACTAGAGCAAGACTGTCTGGAAACAAAGGTCAGCAAAAAGTGGCATTGTTGAGGCACATTTTATCTGATGACAAAGAGGCCACACCCAATGTTACTACCATGGGGATGTCCCCAAATGATTTAACATTTGCCACTAGGAAATATATGGAAAAGCATGGACTTCTTAATGATTCTAAAAATAGCGTTCCTGACAGTACTGGGAATGATAGTTACCAATTACGGGTAAACTTTAGCACCATAACTGGACGATCAGAGTCGCCGATACAACTTACACAGGAAGTGATTAACAATGACAGTTATAAAACACCAGTACGACAGATGACAAGTAGTCGGCTCACTGGAAGTCCATTTGTAAATAGTCAACAGAATACTCCATTGACGGATAGAAATAGGACCAACCCCAAAAGTCCCATCGTGGATTCTAAGATGAATAGTCCATACATTAATCAGGGAAATAGACCTTATATAGACAGTCAATGTAAAAGTCCATTTATAAACAGTCAGTCTAAAAGTCCTCATATTAATAGCCATAATGTGTCGGACCAACCAGGACGGATAAATTATAATTTTACACCTTCACCTGCACCTCAAGGGAAAGAGACTAGAGTTCCTGACGAGCAGCAAAACCAATATGAGAACCAGAGACGCAATTTTATGTCAGAGAGACCATTGTATCATGAGGACGAGGACAAGATATTAGATATTACTAGATTAAGAATGTTACCCAAGTTATTATAGCATATTCAAATGTACTGTAGTATAGTTTTAGTTAAATATTTCCAAGGGCATATTTTATTGTTTGATATAGGTAGCCAGTCTGTGATATTTTCTGTCATTGTATGTAAGGTTCTGTCAATAGAACCATTGTATATTTGTGAACTAAGCACTTGTTATGCACAGTTTTCACGACGGTTTTAAAAACCATTTTATTTATTATTGAGATCTGATCTCATGATTGACAGATTGTATATTTATTTTCTATGGTCATGGTATAGAACTGAGAAATGTTGATCTAGCTTTAATTGAATTATTTTAGTATGTTCTAAGATGTGTGTTCATCTGTCTATAGTCACAATATTTTATTTCTGTAATTTGTTAAAAAATGAAATGTAGATGTTCAACCTATGCTAGGGGTTAATTCAAATATTTCGCCACATGATATTTATTTATAAAACATCTGAGATAGATAAACTATATTTAACGCCATAAACAGTGTTCTAGGATTTTTTTAAAATCTCACTTACTCAGATGTTAAATTGCAAAAAATTTGCTTACTCACAATAGAAATCAATGCAAAAAACTTTTTACCCACGGGTAATGGGTAATAGGAGTCCTAGAACACTGCATAAATCTTTGTCACTGTTTTAATAAAAGATTATATAACAAAATGAAAAACTTGTCATGTAAAGACGCATTCCCTTTCAATTGGTTTTGATAACACCTACCATATTAAAGATGTGTTGAAGATTGCCATGAAATCACCAGGTCTATTACAAAAGTTATATCAGCTATTGAAAATATTTCTCGAAAGACATATTATTAGATTATGATATAAACGATATTAAGAAAGTTTAGAAAAAAAATCTATTAACAGTAATTTTTACTTATTTTTATTGATTAAATGAAATATACATGAGTTTCACTGTTATAAATGTTTTTAAAAAGGATCTTGCTCTTTTTAAATTTCTGTATTAAATATACCTTTTAAACTAAGACCACCTGTCGTTTTATCTCAGATTATTGATTTGTCATGACATGTTTACTTTACATTTATTACGTATTAGACCTTATTTATTTATTTTAATATTTTAAAGTATGTCTTAGTGAACAAGAGTAGTATACTCATAGTGTAGTAGAATAAGACATGAAGGTAGATGCTCAAAGTTAATTTTAGGACCATTGTTATATATTGCATTTTATTTATTTAGAAATGTAAGTTATCAAGAATAAATTATTTATTAATTCATGTGTGTTATATAGCCTTTCACTTTCATCCAGGTTTATCTTAAGAGTTAAAAGCAAAACAGGAGACATTTTGATACATTTTGGGCAAATTTCACTGAGCGAAAAATCTGGGTTTTACGAAGAATAATTTTTGTAACAGTTTTATCAGCGATAATTTATCACAGCCTCTTAATTTTTGATATGCATGGGGTCCCAAACTGTTTGATCTGATTTCAGGTCTGTTGCTCACCTACTTTCTGTTAAACGATACCTGGCAATTTTTGACTTGGACAGATTTTAAAATTTTCTTATCTTACAGGATACTGTGGATTTGTTAGTATTTTTGGGGGTATCAATTTTCTTAATTTTCATCTTCGATGCTGGAGTCAATTGGAATATCTAAATCTTTGGAACCAGGTCCTTCATCTCACTCAGCTATAGGTTCAACTTGGTGGGCATGAAACTGACCCATTAAGATTATGTCAAATATATTTGCCAAAAAAATTGAGGTTAGTTAAGATTCTGGACTACTATTGACACTTAAAAACAATTTCTGAAAAAAAAATGCCTGTTGTTCTTTAATTTTCAAATAAAAATTCTAGGTTATGTAAATCAAAATAAAATAAACACTTTGTTGTATTCTTATCTTTGTGTAATTTACAAAAAAAAAAAAAAATATTAATGAAACCACAGTAAATGAAATTGATGTTTAATTGCCTTATTAACTTTCTTAAAAATATTTTCCTCTTAAACGACTGATTGGATTGTTTTGAAACTTTGCACACTTCATCTAACAAGATTGCATAAATGGTGATTGCTGCTACTAAAAAATAAAATTTGGGTCAGACTAAAGTTTTTGGCTAGACATATTCAACTAGAAAATGTGTCTATGTTGGCCCTTGCATTCAAAATGTATTACCTGGGATATGGACCGTAACCTAAGTTGTTTATACATAAAATATAAGTTCCAGTGACCTTATTTCCAGTGGGAAGTGTTGTACTACCAAAGGCACATCTAGTGGTGAAATATCATTGACCCCCAACATAAACCTGTAGTATCTAAGATATGGAACTTAACCAATGTCCTTCATGCTTAAAATATAGGTCACAGTGACCTAATTTCTAGTGGGTGGTGTATTAACCAAGACACATCTAGAGGTAAAATATCATTGTCACCCAACATCTAGTATTCAAGTGATCGGGCCATAAAAGGTATGATAAACTGATGCAACCATCTCCAGTATACTATCAGTGGGCTTTACACTTTCAAAAGTCTCCATTTGGCTGAAGTTGTCATATGACCCCATGTTTCATGCAACCATCTCCAGTATACTATCAGTGGGCTTTACACTTTCAAAAGTCTCCATTTGGCTGAAGTTGTCATATGACCCCATGTCCATGCTTTTGGTCTAGAAAAATTACAGATAGAGAAAAGCTGCTGTTTGCTGAAATCTTCAGCTCATGGAGCTCCACAAAAACCTACTTTGAGTTGAAGTTTCATTGCATAATCTTCAACATGATGAAGGAGGCAATTATGTGGCAGAAGCAGACTCTATAGGAGTAACGGCACTCACGATTTATGTTTAAAGCTCACCTAGATGTGAGCTATTGCCATCACCTGGCGTCTGTCGTCGTCAGAGGGTCACCCTACAGTTTTTGTCTAGTATATCAAAAAGTATAAAAGTAAGACGAAATTTGATGCAAACGTCATTCTTTAACATCAAAAGCTCTACAAAAGTCTCCATTGGATTGAAGCTATCAAATGACCCCTGATAGGGGTTATGGCTTTTTAAAGGTAACAAATTGTGTTGGTTTTTTTTTTCATATTTTTGCCGTATAGAATGAAAACTATTGCAGATAGAAAAAAACTGTTGCTTGCTTAAACCTTCAGCTCATTAGGCTCTACAAATGTCTCAATCGATCAAAGCTGTCAGATGATCCCTTAATTAAAGGGGTTATGGCCATATTTTAAAGTCAAAATAGTGCTTTTTCTTGTTTTCGCCCATAGAATGAAAACTATTGCAGATAAAAAGCTGTTGCTTGCTTTAACCTTCAGCTAGTTAAGCTCTACAAAAGTCTCCTTGGGTCGAAGCTGTCAGATGACCCCTTATAGGGGTAATGGCCCTTAGAAGGTAAAGGGTGGCATTCTTTCATGTTTTTATACGACCGCAAAATTTTTGCGATCGTATAATGTTATATCGTCGTCGTCGTCTGGGGACATTTGGTTTCCGTGCGATAACTTGAGTAAATGTTGACCAATTGTTATGAAATTGTGATATGATATTTGTGACCACTAGAGGAAGGTTCCTATTGTATTTGGCGTTGGTGGCTCCTACCGTTTTAGAAAAAAATGGGCGAAAACAGGTGTATTGTCAAAACTGTTGTAGAATGTTTATTATTAGGCAGCGGCTCCGGCAAAATAGCCTCCTAGGGACTATTTTGCCGGCTCCGGCAAAATAGCCTCCTTAGGTCTATTTTGCCGGCTCCGGCATTTTAGCGATTTTTATGGCATTTAGCTATTTTGTCGGTTCTATAACAAGAGACAATAATTCTTCGTCTTCTTGTGTTAGCAAAAACAATGCTACAATTTCGCTCTGTCCATTTCCATCTACTGCAATAATGAAGTAAAGCGGCATCCGCAAGTTGTTTGTCTTATACGTAGCATCGACCAGTATAACTTCGGGAAAATGTTGAAAAGTTGACTTCATGTGTTCATCTTGAAAAAAGATAGCTTTAAGTTGATTTTGATCATCAGTCACGTATTCTACAACAGCACCTGGACAATCAGCAAAAATCATATGAACTTGTTCTAAAGGTCCTTTTGATCCATCTTTATCTTTTCTCTTAATCTCTGATCCTATGTTATGTAAATCTTTCAAAAGAACCTTTTTCCCAGTTTTCTGCATAACATAGTTCTGCAACATTTTTTTGTTAGCATTCACTTTCAGCATGTTTTCTACGTCTTTTTTTTCTTCTACAGATAAGTGCCTTTGTCTGGGTAAATAGCTAAACAAAGTTTCGTTTATTTCATGATTATGCTCATTGTTTATATTTGATATTAGAAGTTGTTGCCCATCAGGGGTTGTGCATAAATGAACCGAGAAAGGACAGCTCTTCTTTAATGTGGCCTGGTTAGGACGTTGACCTGTAAAAAGAAAAGTCAGTCGGTAGGCAGACAATAAGACATATATGTCTGATAGGTTATGTTCATTAGCGATACACCACTCCCAAACTTACCCCTTGCATAAAAGTTTTCATCAAACATGAAATAAATGACATACTAGTATATGATAGTGTTGGATAAAACATTAAGCCGTATAGAAAAATATCGGACCTACATCTAATGCAGTTGGTATGCTTAAAAAACTGTTACGGAAGCTTTGCATGTAAGCTCATTGTGTAAAGCTTGCAACGGAATTTAGCGTGTATCATTACTAATGTTCAATATACATGTACATGTATAGTACCTAATAATTCGGTAAACAAGAGTAAAATGAGTAGCAGAAGTACAATGTATACTGAACACATAGCAGCAAACAACATGTACACAAACCAGCAGATAATAAAAGCGACTGACTTACCAGTGCACGAAGTCTTAATATCTTTTCCACCATGGACACAACAAAACTTGATTGAACCATACACTAGATTTTCGTTGTAGTTTTTCTTTGGAGCTCTTGTTTTCATGCATTTTATTGTCCTTGAGTCTCGTTTCCACAATTGTATCATGCTATATCTTTATTCTCATATAGTCCAATACATTGGTACAGAGAAAAACATAACATAATAAAATTAAACAAAATACAACAATAACAAATATGTACACTATATACAATACTGATATACAAATACAGTGCAAACAAACAACACACACACAGGGAGAAGAAAAGCCAGGAGGTCACAGTTTTTTATTTATACATTTTATAAGTTTAGACATATTTTGAAGCAGCGACTTGTTTTTACTTGACATGAGTTTGTTAAATTTTAATGTATTTATATTTCTTGTATAATATTTTGGTAGCAGATTTTTGCGGTCTTCAGCTAATGCCGCACATTGAAGAATATAATGAAATTCGTCCCCTAAGCTATTATCATTACATAGGTTGCAGTGTCTATTTTCCCGAATTATATTTCTCCATCTTCCCGTTTCAATAGGTAAGAAAGTATTTGTTGTTCTAAATCTGCACATAATTAATGCATCTTTTAGATTCAAAATTGTCAAATAATTTTCAAAAATTAATTCCTGTTTGTAGATTCTGTAACATGTCGCTTTTGGTGACTCCATTACGTTCGTGTGCCAAATTTGTTTAAATTGATCAACCAGTCTTTGTTTCAGGGTTTGCTTAAACCATTCAATATTATCAACATGTTCATCTTGCCACATATAGGAAAATCCAGAACGATCTAAGATATTTTTGACAGCTTTGTTCCAACAAAAATTAATGTTTAGTTTTCGTGTAAGTTTGTACAATAGATACGAAAGTTTTGATTCTTTTCCATTTAATAATCTAGCCCAATAGGAGCAGATTCTAATATTAATGTCTTTACTTATAGGAAATCTGCCTAGCTCTCCATATACCATATAACTAGGGGTTGAGGACTTCAAATGCAGTAAAATTTTACAAAATTTTAGGTGTATTCTTTCAAGAATATCATGTTTACCAAATCCCCAGATTTCACAGCCATATAACAAAATAGGTTTTATCATTCTATCAAAAAGGTCCAACTGGGTTTTAATATCAAGCTTATATAGTCTTCCTACTTTTAAAATTTCATACATTGCAGCACGTGCTTTATCCGCAAGGTGCTGTTTAGTATGTTCAAAGTTACACGTTTTAGTAAAAATAACACCAAGATAGTTAAATGTATCCACAATTTCAATTTTAATATTTTTGTAAGTAAACGTGAGGTTATTACGTCTCCTACCTAAACCAAGTACCATGACTTTAGTTTTATCAACATTAACTGATAGTTTCCATTTATCACAATATTCGCTAAAAACATTTAGTTGTGCTTGAAGGTCTTCTGCTGTTTCAGCAAGAAGTACTGTATCATCAGCATATAACATAATGAAAATCTTGAGAAACATTTCAAGTTGATTTTCAAGGTCAATGGAGATACTTGGTAAGCCTTCAATATTGTTTGAAATCATAAAATTTTCTAAATCGTTTAGATAGATTGAGAAAAGGAAGGGAGAAAGATTTTCACCTTGTCGAACTCCCATTTCACAATCAAAATATTCGCTGAAGCAATTGTTATAACAAACACACGATCTGATGTTTTGGTACATGTTAAAAATAATATTATACATTTTACCATTGATTTTATGCAGAAGCATTTTATGAAAAAGCGCCTTTCTCCATATTTTGTCAAAGGCCTTTTCAAAATCAATGAATGCACAATACAACTTCTTTCTTTTTGATTTCAGCAGATTGAACAGAGAAAAAATCGAAAAGACATTATCAAGAGTTGAATAACCAGCTCGAAAACCTGTTTGATTTTCTTTGATTACTGAAAATTCGTCAGAGAATGATGTTAATCTGTTATTTAGAATGGATGTAAAAAGTTTACCAAGACAGCTTACAATTGTAATTGGTCTATAGTTTTTGGGGTTTTTAGTGTCACCTTTGTTCTTATAAATTGGCTTGATGATACCTTCTAACCAACTTTCTGGTAACTGACCGGTTTCAAATATTATATTGAAAAGCTTTTCATATACATTTATAAACTCATTAGATGTACTTATTATATATTCATTTATTATTTCGTCTTCTCCGCTGGCTTTATTATTTTTTAGACTTTTAATACATTTAAGAATTTCCTCTTTTCTTATCTTTTCGTTTATGTTTTCGTTTAATTTCATTGGAACTTCAGTGTCAAAGGCTTCAGATGGTTCTTCTTCATTCTTCGTATTAAGAGAGCGGAAAAACTCATGTAGGATATTTATGTCAATGTTTGGTTGTTGACTCTTTTTATGTTTGTTTAAGGTTTTCCAAAAATATTTCGGATTTTCTTTCGAAGCAGCTTGTAATTCTTTTGATAGATCTTCGCAATATTTCTTATACTTAATATCCATCATTCGTTTGTAATCCTTTTCTACGTTTTTGAATAAAGACCAATTTTCAACATCATTATTCAATTTATATCGCTTTTTAGATTTTTGAAATTTTTGCCTCGCATTTTTACAATCGTTATCAAACCAAGGCTTAGAATTTTTAATATTTTCCGCTGTCTTTGCCTTTTTTGTATAAGTACCAAAAGTTTCTTTTGCTGATGATAATAAGATATCACCAACGTCTTGAACAACTGAGTTTATAGACATATTATCGTTCCAGTTATCTAATTTCTGTTCAAGTAATTCAATTTGGTTATGATCAATATTTCTTTTGAATAGGTCATTTTTTTCATTTTCCCATCGTTTAATTTTCTCTTTAGACTTATTGTTTGCATTAGTGTTATCAATTTGGACACCCTTTTTGCACTTATTAATAAATTTTAATTGCAATGGCGTATGCACGTCAGAAAATAGTTTACTAGTTTCCAAAATATCAAACTGTGATAGAAAATTTAAGAGACTTGGACTGGATATACAATAATCTACTACACTTGCGTTTCTACATGTTAACTTCCCTATATTTTTGTCACTCCCTACTCTACTGTTAATAATAAACATACGATTTCCTTTACAAAAATTTAACAATAAAGTGCCATATCTATTTTTAACCTTATCCATACTAGTTCGTTCTAAAGGAATATCAAGATTTAATAACATGGTTGTACAATTATCTACAAAATCATCTAAAAAACCATCAACATGTCGGTTGTTTTGCATATCAATAAAGTCTTTTTCAATTCCAGTTCTTGCATTGAAATCTCCCAATAAACATACATACTCTGATTTATTTGCAAATGAGAGGTATTCTTGTTCTATTTCGCTAAAGGCATCTTCTGATGAGTATTTAGTATATTCAGGGGGGATATAAACTATTCCAAAATAGACGGGATTTTCTGTTTGTAGTACATCTGCTTTTAGTTTGAACCATAATATATACTTAGACTCGGTTTCTAATATTTCTACACAGTTTTCAAGACTATTCTTATAACCAATCATTATTCCTCCAGAACGTTTATTTGAGATTCTCATTCGATTTTTCATATAAAAGCTATAACCCTCTACTTCAATGATATCAATATCGTCTGTTTTGGTTTCTACAAAACATACAATATCATTATCTTGTATAAGGGATATAAATTCCGGATATTGTAATCTTGTTTTAATACCACAACAGTTCAGACCCATGACTTTTAATGTTTGCATAGAATCTGCTGTTTTTTTATTAAATAGAGGTGTTTTTATTTTGTTTCCAATGCAATCTATCGGTTCGGAATAAAATTGGATGGTTACCTCTTTATAATACGATTCATAATCTACAACATGTTGATGATCATTCAGACACTCAATACAAAAAGCACAGTTACATGGTACAGTATGCATTCTATACAAACTAGTTACAGAGGATTCATTAGATAATGGCTCGTTTTCAATAGTATCAGACAGTGAAAAAGTAGAATGCAAATGTTTAGGTCTTGAATTTAAACCAGCATCATCCGATTTCAAATAAAATTTAGAAATTGAATTCTGGTAATGTATGTCATTTTCCACAAAAGACACATAGTCATAATTATTTTTGTCCTGACATTTACATGGATCACATTTGCATTCTGTACATATACGTGATTTATACCAAAATGTATCAAAATATGAGTTTTCAACATCTACACACAATTTATGTTCGAAAAAAGATGAACATGCAAACAAAGTATTTATACAGTTAACATGATAAAAGTTACAATCACAAAGTTTCTGAGCCCCATGGCTCTCCTATTTTGTAGTTGGAGTTACGGGTGGTCCAATCGGCGAAGAGTCAGAAAAATGCATCCGCTTATACGGTCTCTCTGTCTCCTATGGGGTTCTTAATATTGAATCACGGTAACCAAACTGGCTAGGTCGATTCTCAGTTTCTGAACGATTCTGGGTTGGAGTTTCATTCACAGGCATGTACTGTTCGCCGTTAATGAATAATTCGTCTCGCACCAAGATTGCAGTTTTCTTTTGCCTTTTCGCGTCTTTGAATACAGGGTACAGTTTTTTACGCCTATCTTCAATCACTTTTGGGAATTGTTCGTGAATGCCAAATGGTGTGTTTTTCAAATATGTTGCATTTTCAAGTACTTGTCTTAGATCTTTATGATATATAAAACTCTTTCCGAAGCGATGTACATTCCCGAACTCTATGTTGTGTTCAATGCCAAGTTGTTCATAAATGAACCTCCTCAATTTCCCTTCAACATCTTCATACGGTTCTTCTCTTAGGTTTGTGAAAATTAAGTTATTTTTCATTGATCTGCACTGGAGATCTGTAACAGATTCTTTAACTTTGTTCAAAGCATCTTGATCAAAGCGTCTAGCTCTTCTGGATTGATTAAGCTCCATTTCAATTTGACTGAGTCGTTCTGTAAGTCGCTTAAAGTTGTCATTTTCTTTCTTGTTGTTCCCAGCATCAGTTGGAGAACTTTCGAGACTTATACATGTAAGATTCATTTAACATATTACATTTGAAGACCGTTATGTATCTCTTCAATAAATACCTTTGTTAAATAAATAAAGTTAGTAATTTTGTACTAATTTTAAGTTTTTACGGTATATATTTATTCAATCAAATAATTCAACAATTAATATATAACAGCCGGCAAAATAGCTAAATGCCATACAAATCGCTATTATGCCGGAGCCGGCAAAATAGTCCTAAGGAGGCTATTTTGCCGGAGCCGGCAAAATAGCCACTGCCTTATTATTTTAAAATTCGATTTTGAAAATTCTGTTTTTATTGAATTATTGAATTCCTCATTTAATTCTGTCAACTAAATGTTTCAATGGTTTTTATGTATATTGAACCGTTATGTTGCTACAGGGGAGGGGCAATGATGGGCCACGCCCAAAAAATCAACTTTTTTATTTCTGGTCCGATTTTCAAAATCTTTTTTTCCTTGGAATCCTTGTGAAAATCCTTGCCTGTGTGTTCCAGTCAGATTTGCATTTCTTTTACCGTTTTTGAGATATTTGGGGTTGAAGGGCCGAAAAACGCCATTTTTAAAAGTTGGTCAAGGCAAATGGTTTTACACAAGAAATTAAGCTGTAGATGGCCAGCCAATTAATATGAAGTTTTAAACCTTCAGCTCATTAAGCTCTACAAATGTCTCAATTGATTCGAAACTGTCAGATGATGATTTATAGGGGTTATGGCCATTTTAAGGTCAAAAATTGCAATTTTCATGTTTTGCCCTAAAGAATGAAAACTGTTGCAGATGGAGAAAAGCTGGTGTTGCTTCCTTAAACCTTCATCTCATTTAGCTCTACAAAAGTCTCCATTAGGTAGACGCTGTCTGATCACCTGTTATAGAAATTCCCAATGGCTTGTGAAACGTCCAGGTGGGCGATTCAGGCTCCTGGGAGCCTCTTGTTTGTAAACCGATGACTTGACTGGAGCCCATTTCACTGCCCACTGAAGCATAGCCCCCTGAATATTATTCTCCATCTTCATCTGTCCTCAGCTGATAAAACGCAGCTTTTTCAAAAATAATGCAAAACGCAGGTACAAATATCTGGTAGTCGATTACAGTAAGACTTACTTTGTCATCAATGAGTCTAAGAAAAAGAACACATATACTGAAGACCAAATAGTCGACACGCTCAATTTTGTTATTGACAACATATTTGTTCATTTTGGTGGACGTGTTCAGCAAACAATAGGGATTCCAATGGGCACTAATTGTGCACCTTTGCTTGCTGATTTGTTTCTACATTCATATGAAGCAGACTTCTTAAAATCTCTTCTAGACATAGCTAGACTAGCTCTTTCTCTTTTAACCTCACGTTCCGTTATATTGATGATGTCCCTTCGCTAAACAATTCTCGATTTGGTTACTTTCTCCGTCTCATATATCCTCAGGAACTTGAGATAATGGATACAACGGATTTTAGGAAGTCTGCTACGGTAGACACCCTGCACTCGTAGACAAATATGGGATTTCTGTCTCTCAAATGGTGCAGATGTTTGTTTGTCGTAGAAATTTGTTTTTGTCTTCCTTTTCCGGATTTGACACACTGAATTGGAAATTAGCAACACGACGGGTGTGCTTTAACATGCAGGAAGGCTTACTCTTCCGGAGCACCTGAGTCCCGAGTTCGCGTTGTTGATTTCCGTTCGGTTGGTTTTGTGTTTCTTCTTGCTGTTCTTGTTAGTGTTTACCGGTTTCGTCCTTGCCCATTCGGACTTTTGACACTCGAATGCCCCGCCCCATTGGTGCCTCTTTGCTTTTTTCTAGTTGGTTGACATTGTTCAATGTTCAAAGCCTTTTCAAACATTTATTCGCTGGTGCTCGTCTCCATATCAGTCTCGATTTTCTCCTTTTTCTTTGTGGGGTGCATTTTAAGCCTTGGTAAATGTGACAAACTTGTGACCTAGCCATTTCCACGTTCTCTTCTTTATTCTTTTTAATAATAGGTTTATGTTAAGTTGTTAATTTTTGATTTTGTTGAGTCACCATATCTGAACGTTGAATCTCAGATATTTGTTGATGTATCACCATTGTAAATCTTGAGCTTAGTAATAGTTTACGTTATTATATGTCTTGTTTTCCAGACTTTTCGGAGCATCATAAATGTAGCCTATGATGTAGCATATCCATCGTTCCCTTCAAGGTTATTAACCACCCATTCAATATATACAAATACAAAAAAGGTATAAATACAGTTGATTTAGTTATCCTGTATATATGCATATTTCAAGTAGTAACCTCTTATCTGCAGCCTTCTACTGAAACATCAGAAGGTCAAATGCTTATCGCACTCAAAAACCAAATGAATTCGAACAGAAAAGCATCATACATGACCCATACATAACTTAAATATCCACAATTCAAAACAGCTATCAAACTTCAAATATCTCATCGTTATGCATAGGTGAACGATTAAAAATGGAATACTGGACAAAAAATATTTAACCATAATTTTGGCAAAAGAGTAAACTCTTTCTCAAAGTTTTAACATATTTGATCTATAACCAATCATTCTAAATCAGTGTTCTTGTACGACTCATATGTTTGTAGACTGATTAATATGCCCAATGATGGGCCCTATGATTAGGAAATAAAGATATTTATTTATTTATTTATTTATTTTATTTACTAGTATAACCAGACAATGAATAGAGAAGTGAAGGAGAAATGCGATTACTTGTTTTAATGTTCAACAGCCGCTGTAGATGTTACTTTCCATTAAATAAAATAAATAGCGTTGCAAGGGCACACATTAACCAACTCATGGGGACAATTAAGGCCTAAAGAAGAAATCATCGAGGCTTAGAACCAGGCGAGTAATCCAGGCTCCCGAGAGACTTTTGTTGCTCATGATATTGCACTTTCAAGGTAAGTTTGAGAATAAATAATATCATGGTTGGCAAATAACCGACATCGATCAGACAGCACAAAGTGAACACAATTATGACAAATGGATTTCTTTAAGAAACATATGTTACCCTGGCGTGTCCCCCACCCTATTTAATTTTAGTTATAAGGCAAAAAATCATTTAGAGTTATCTTTCTTAAATCAGGGAATTATCAAATTATTATTAAAACATTGTCCACCTTACATGACAAATATGTTGTTGTACCTGCAGACAAAGCACCAAATAACATCATTTTGTGTGCAAAAAAAACCACTATATTGACTGTTTGACAGCTGACTTGGGGTCGGTTGTACCAGCAATAGCACCACATACACGGCTACAACACTGTCTAAGGAGGAAAATCATTGACAATCACAAATCTGTCATTTCCTCCTTCGGCCTTTCTGTTGGCGCCAATAATGATGACATCCCTGTATTGGATTCCTAAATTACATAAAAATCCATAAAAACAGCGCTTCATTGCAGGGTCATCCAAATGTACACCTCTTTCAGTTCTGTTGACTTCACCCTAACTTTTCATTCCCAATAGTTAATTTTCCGTTTCTTGAAGGAGACGTACCATTAGCTCCAGCTTACGGGGTATACATTTCACAATTAGTCAGGTATGCTCGCATTTGCAGTGATGTGTCTGATTTTAATGATAAAAACCGTTTTATTACAGAAAAATTGCTAAAACAAGGTTACCGTTACCACAAATTAGTCAAATCTTTTACAAAATTTGCACATAAATATGGACATCTCATCGAAAAATTTGATTGTACACGTAGATTTCTGATTGTTGAAGGAATATCTCATCCTGATTTTTATAGCAATGTAGTTTATAAAGCACAAAAATTCAAAAACAACCTTATGGAAATTAAAAACTGGCTTAAAAACCTTTTGAAAAAAGGATACGAATTCAATGTTTTAGTAAAATCTTTGCATTTGGTATGTTTTGGCAGAAATATTGATAGCTTGGTAGTAACTTTAAAACGTTAAATTTTCACTTTGTATCCACTGTATTATTTATAAGCACCACAGCGATCAAGTATGTCGGTTCTGTATGGTGATACAACTCTTAATCATTCATTGTTTTGACGTGGGGTGTCGCATTTAGAACTGATGTATTTGATTCTTTTACATCAATCGATAAATGTTTCTTAGCTAGTTGTCAGTAACTTCGAGTGTTCTCAAGAGAGTTCCTCCTTGTCTTGTTGTTTTCGTACAGTATTTTGTCTTAGGTTCTCTCTTGTTGAATTGAACTTTTGTCGATTGAGTTTTACAGTGTGTTTTATATGTAGCTTTGTGCAAGCTTATCAATAGGGGGAAGGTTGGATAAAAAAAAATAGTTTAACCCCGCCACATTTTATATGTGCCTGTCCTAAGCCAGGAAACTTTGCCAAAGCCTTTGTTTGTCCTTGTCATTCTATGTTAACTGTTTTATGTCAAAAATTGGGTCTTTCGTTGATGATTTAGGGATTGGTTTTGATACTTTTGTATTGTATTATAAGTCTTGGGCCAATGCAAGACGGTAAGCAGTGACCTATGGTCATGTTGAAGACTGCTTGCTGTTTTCCGTTGTGATTTTTTGAATTGCTGTTTGTTTATGTTTGTTGTGTCGCGTATATTATTATTATATTATACAATATTTGTATAGCGCAAATATAATAAATTACATACTACCCTAAGCGCTTTACAGTACATGATATAAACATAAAATAACCAACATTACTTTACATAAAATACACAAGTAAAGATGGAAACATTAAAATAGATAAAAGATAAAAATAGTCACTTTAAAAATAAGAATACTAAGAAAAAGAATCAGTGACAGCTAAAAGAAAAAAAAAGAAAAGAAATATTTCCTGTATAATTAAATTAAAAAAATCATGTAATCAAGTTAAAAATTATTCAATTATATATTAATTTAGTTACTAATGAATCACATAAAACTGTAAAAATTTAGCAATGTAACCCAAAAAAATAAAATATATATATATATATTATTAAAAATTCCAGTAGTCAAGTTGAAAGTCAATAAAATTACTAATGAATCACATAAAACTGTAAAAATTTGGCAATGTAATCTGAGTCTAGGAAATTATTACACAAAATCAGCAAAAGCCCTTCTAAAAAGATGTGTCTTAAGGTGCTTCTTAAAAACATCCAGGGATTGTTCATTTCGTAAGGCAACAGGCAAATCGTTCCACAAAGTTGGTGCAGCCTTATCAAAACGTCGGTTGCCATATCGTATTGTCCGAACAGTAGTAGGAACACGTAGTAACATGGTGTTCTCGGATCTTAGACTTCTACCCGGTCTGTATTTCTCAACAAGTTCTTGTAGGTAAATTGGTGCTTTGCCGTGTATAGATTTGAACACATATAAAAGAAGTTTGTATTCACAACGGTACTGAACCGGCAACCAATGCAGTGAGATGAGCGAGGGTGTTATTGACTCATACTTTCGTGTCCGTGTTATTAGTCGTGCTGCTGCATTTTGTACACGCTGGAGTCTTGCAATTACACAACTGTTTGTTCCGTAAAGCAACGCATTGCCATAGTCTAATCTCGATGTAACAAGAGAACAGACTAGAGTCCGACATGCATCTTCTGTGATGTGTGATCTTATTCTACCAATATTTCGAATCTGATAGAAACATGATTTTGAAATTGCACTGGCTTGATCCTCCATGCTTAGAGTTTTATCAAAAAAGCATCCTAGATTTTTAACACAGGAAACATCTGTGAGTAATGTTCCATCAAAAGTTAGTTGAAAATGCGAAAGAGTCTTTGCATGTTGTTTTGGCGCAAAAATAATCAACTCGGTCTTCTCCTGGCGTACATTTATTCCACATCTCAATATCGTCTATTCAATACTTACGGCAAAAAAATCCGGCCTCAAGAAATATTACGATTGTTGTTATTCTAGAAATGGTGTCAATCAAATGTGGATCCTGAAGAATTCGAAAGAACTGAAGGAGATTCTAAACTCTATATCAGTTTCATCGAGTAACAGAATAAAGACATTCGATATCTCCACACTTTACACTTCTATTCAACATGAACAACTGAAATCGCAATTGGCACAACTGATTAAACGTAGCTTTTTCAAAAAGAATGGAAAACGCAGGTACAAATATCTAGTAGTCGATTATACCAAGACAGACTTTGTCATCAATGAGTCTAAGAAAAAGAACAAATTTACAGAAGACCAAATACCATGAATACTAGTAGTCGACATGCTAAACTTTCTCATTGACAACATATTTGTTCAGTTTTCAGCAATAGGGATTCCAATGGGCACTAATTGTGCACCTTTGCTTGCTGATTTGTTTCTTCATTCATATGAAGCAGACTTCTTACAATCTCTTCTAGACAAAAAAGATCGTAGACTAGCTCCCTCTTTCAACCTCACGGTCCGTTATATTGAATTGATGATATCCTTTCACTAAACAATTCTCGATTTGGTGACTTTCTCCATCTCATATATCCTCAGGAACTTGAGATAAAGGATACAACGGATTTTAGGAAGTCTGCTTCATATCAAGATCTACATCTCGAAATTGACCCTCAAGGAAGACTTTCAACATGACTCTATGACAAACGTGATGACTTCAGTTTAGCTTTAGCAACATTCCGTCCGCTCCAGCATATGGAGTTTACGTATCTCAATTGATTCGTTACTCCAGAGCTTGCGGGAATTACATCGATTTCCTAAGCAGAGCATCACGTCTGACGCAAAAATTGTTCACACAGGATTGTGTTGCTCCTCGTTTGCTGTCTTCACTCAATAAATTTTACGGAAGACATCATGCACTTATAGACAAATATGGGATTTCGATCTCTCAATCTGAGTGCAGATGTTGGTTGGTCATAGGGTGTTGTTCTATCTTCCTTTACCGGATTTGACACGCTGAATTGACTGTTGGCAACGCGACGGGTTGGAGTTCGCGTTGTTGATTGATATTCGGTTGTTTTGCGTGTTGTCTGTTTTTGTCCCGTTCTTGTTGGCGTTTGTTGATTTTCTCTGCCCTTTCGGACTTTTGACATTCGGATACCCCATTGGTACCTCTGCTTCTTACAATATGAGTCTGAAAGTTATCAAGGAGGGGGGGAAAAAATTCTTAAACCAACAAGCGCTTTCATTAACACTTTTTCGTGTACTTGCGGCAAGTTTCACCAATTCAATATCTGCTGTTTTTATCAATTCCCTTTTCTTTAAATTCCTGCAAAAAAGAGGTCCATAAATCCAACAAATATTTGAGGATCAAAATTACCTGGTAACATGCACAACTACATATGCTGTCCCTCCTATATACCAAGTTAAGTTGAATTTCAGAGTAGTTGCGCTGACAAGATG
Organism: Arcuatula senhousia; assembly: GCA_963971305.1. Classification (NCBI taxonomy): domain Eukaryota; kingdom Metazoa; phylum Mollusca; class Bivalvia; order Mytilida; family Mytilidae; genus Arcuatula; species Arcuatula senhousia. Next base: position 2,586,051 of record OZ020303.1, read on the forward strand.
ACAATGAGGATTTTCAGCAAATATCAAAGGGCTATAACTCCCACAAAAAAAAATGAGGATACAAAAATTTCCTTGTAATCTGAACAACTGCATATGGTGTCCTTCCTATATACCAAGTTTTATTGGATTTGGTTCAGTAGTTTCAGAGAAGTTGCACTGACTAACTTTGTGATGGACAGGGCAAAAACAAAATGTCTGCCTACTAAAGTGGGAGGAGACATAATTCATCTCATACAGGCTTCACAATAGTTACATCTTCAATCGCTGATTTACCATAATTCTAGACAGCACTATTTCCTTTTCTATAAATAACCTACGAACTGTTTCATTATGAATTAAATGGTTCAAATGGTCTTGAGAGAAATATAACCCTTCAAATGGAATATATTCTTGTAACCACACACACCTTCATCTACTAAGGCCTCAAATAATACCTTTATGCTCCCAAAAGCCAATGTTGTTTATCAAACGGAGTCTCATTTTTCAAACTATATCTTTATAGTCACCCCTTCAAAATACAGCAATGTTATGAACGTTATTTAAACAAGAGCTTGTCCCCTGGGCCTGGCTGGCCAATTTTGTGACCTTGTCCTTTGTTCATTTAATCAATAGTCTTATTTCTAACCTCATAAGCTTCAATGTATGCGAGTTCTATGAAATTCTATCCTATGAAATTCTATCAACGCATTCAAAAGTTATGACATGGAAGCCAATCAAAGTAAAATCTAGTTATTGAACTTTAACTTGTGGCATTTTCTTTCAGTAATTTAACCCTTTTAATCTTTCATGTATGCAAGTTTTATGAAATCTACTGAAAATTAAGTTGCGTTCAGAAACCAAATTCCCTCAGAAGGACAGCCATATAAACTCCCACTTTTGCATAAGGCAAAGGGAAACAATTATGCTACATACCTTACAAGGCCATATTTGCAACAAAATTAACAGGCAAATAAATGAGATAGCTGGAGAAAAATTATCAAACTTTTATATAATGTGTAAGAACCATAGTGATTTATTTTATAAATCTGGCAAAACATATCTTGTACATATTCACAAATACATGTACATAAAATACATAAATTACAATTGGACAGCTGCATATGAAAGCACTGATACACCAAACTAAACTATATGAATGACAATTGCATGTAATCATATCTCCACAATCAGAAGACGACATTTTGTGAAAATGATTACAAGTACAAAATGAATAAAGTATAAACATGTGTTGGTTTCACCAAACCAAGAATGACTTATTGAACATTCTTTAGAAAAATAAAAGACAGAGGTTCTAATAATGTATATATTTTGAAAATGATACGCCTAATTATTTTAAACATCACCACAGAGATTTATACGCCTAATTATTTTAAACATCACCACGGAAAATTGTTCAATATGGCCTAACAAAGTCTTAGCAATGAATTGACAAAATGTTTAAAAAAATAGTCCAATATGTTCTCTTGGTGCAATCTAAAAGTAAAGATATATTGACTAGAGACAAAATGAAAATAACAGGATAATTCATATACTTTAGTTTGGTCAGATTAATTCTTGCACTAAAATGTTACCAATCTTAGGAGAATCTCCTATCTTGGATTTCAGTCATCAATGAGAACATATGGCAATATATGTAAAGGTTCATCTGAATATGATATATTTGTAAACATTTGTGTCCAATTGTGCCACTGGCCACCAGAATCTGTAGTACCATTTACATTTGACCAGTCATCATTATGCAATCTATCAACTAACTCGTCCGATACAACACTATAATCAGGAATCTCATAATTAATATCTTCCACTATATCATCGTGATTTATCGGTGGGAGACCTTGCATGATTTCTTCCAAAGTTGGAAATTTACTTGATTCTTGTTCACGAGACTTTACCTCGTCTGACCTACATACAATGTCTCCCCCAGAGCTATCCACAACCTCAGAACTTGTTTCTCCCCGAGATTCACTAGGGTCATCACATTTAAACGGAGACATGTCACCTGCTGTACTGGGCGTGACAGAAGATTGCAGGAACTTCTCCACCATTTCAGACTTAGTTTGACTTAGGTTAGAATGTGAAGGATCAGAAGTGGACATGTCCAATATAGATTGCCCAAGGTTTCTCTTTTTGTTCCTCCTAGGTCTGGCCCCCGGTGGAAGTACAGATTCTGGCACATCACTCTCTTTCTGAATTTGATTCGTTTCAATCTGTTTAATGACACTGCTACCCACAGCTGAACTGCCACTTTTTGCTTGGAGCTCTGCAATGATCTGAGCTGTTGTTTTGACTTTGGGAGTTTTATCTGTATTTAATGATAAGTTCACATTTTTCCTTGAAGAGAAACTTTTCAGAGAGTTTTCTGAAGGACTTTTTGACAATGAGCCATTTGTTTTTTGCGTATTGCTACTAGAACTAGATTTGACAGCACCGTTCAATTTTGAATGTTCAACACAATTATCAGTCTTTGCCAATTTACTCTGAATTTCACCAGAATAGTCAAGCCGAGCTCTTTTCCTATTTGCCACATCTGTTTTTGAAAGTTTTTCATCACAATTACGGTTATTTGTTTTTCCATTTAGCTCTGGGGAATGATTTTTGTTCGAGTTATGAAGGTTATCACTACAAGTACTGGAGATACTTTCATACGATTTATTTCTAGTCAATCGACATTCAGAGTTCGGTGGGCGCACAGGTGTATTTATTGGTGTGGACGATCTGCTTCCACCGGACACAGGTGACAAAGCAGGTGACTGAGAATCATTGGAAAAAGCCACTTTAGGAGATATTGAAAACTTTGGTGTGCTATGGAGTTGAGGTGAGGATGCATGGGTGGACCTTAAGCCGGGGGAGACAATAGGAGGCATATTTGGTGTGTTTGGTTTGCTCTTAAGGCCAGGAGTATTTATTTTCTGTCTTTGTTGCAGGGTTGGAGTGTTTGGCAGTCTTTTGACTTGACTAGACTTGGCACCCTGTAGAGCTGGTGATAGTGATCCCATCCTCGGACTATTATTTTGTATGTTAGCTATGCTTGGATGAACAGGACGTTCACCATGGTCCCCATTTACAATGGGATTGTCAGAATTTATTAATTGATGCCAAGTTTTAACTAACTTTTTAGCACGTTTTGCTAATTGTTCATCTTTTGTTTTTTTTCTTAATTCATTCACGTATCTTCCAATTCTTGTTTGCTGTAAAAAAAAAGATAATAAATCATATTAAAATACATTGAGTATCCTATCAAGTAAAATAAACACTAACAATTACCATTAAGTTCTACTTTGAATAACCAATTAAAAGTATGACCATGATGACATAGGTAAAATAGCACTTTTTTTTTTGATTATTGATTATAATTTTTAAGCTATATCCAATCATAAAAATCTAGCAGGATAGTTGACACATTTTAATTTAAATGTGTAAGTCATTAATGAATGTACGAAATTAGATGTAGATCTTGTAAAATTTAATCCCATAAAATATAAGCTTAACCTCCAGTTTGATAGTAAGATCAGTGTGACAGAATATATGTATACAGTAGTTAATAATGTCCATTTGATCTCTCAAATTGAAAATTCGCTGTCCTTAAGGTTCATCTGTACCTTTCGTTAAAAATAGCGAAATTTTCTACCTATTTTTTAGTATATGCAGAACAAAAACTACAAATAAAATAATAAAATAAAGCATAGCTGGACCTAGATATGGTAATTTCCGATTCAATTTCTATCAAATTTTTATTTTAAATATCTTAAAAATAAAGTTCTCTTTTTTTCCCCGTTCAGATTTTAAATTGAAAAAGGACAAACTATCCCTTTTGTGCCTCTTACATGAAACGAGGTGAACACTTTTAGATAAATCCCTTATTGAAAGTTGCATGAAATTTGAGGCCACAAGAAAGGGTGAAAGTGGTATTGGCCTTAAATCGGGTGTTTTAAAAAGCGGAGAAAAAAGAGATCTGTTAAATAAAGGAATTTTTGCGGTGAATTCATAGAGAAAAGGTAAGAATTTTTAATATCTAGGTGCAGCTACACTTTATATTTCAATTTTATGTGCAGTTTTTGCTGTGCATATACTGAAAATAGATTAAAAATAACGCCATGTTTTAAAGAAAGGTACAGATGAATCTTAAATATATATAAGGTACATTGTAGATTAAACAGATTGAATAATTTGCCATTGATTACACGGTATGTAAATGGATGTCATAGATATTGGGTCTGACATGAAGTCACTTGATAGACCTGTGGTCTACATGTATTTCAAACAATGTCTAACAGGTCTGACAGTTTTAACAGCTCTGTTGTATTTCTATTTTGTAGGCAGGCCAAAAACAGGTTTGCACCTTGTATAAATTTTTCTTGGAATGAAAATGAAATTCATAGGGATTTTATTTAGTTTCATCAACAGGTTTTCTGTTCTAAACAAGGGACACTACTTGTATGTTACCTCCAATGCCTCTCTGGACATGGGATACTTCTCCAGTATGGTGATAACAGCCACCACCGCAGCCATGTCAACAACCTGAAAGACATCAAATAACAGTCATCATTTTTGTTAACCAGTTGAAAGTTTCTAATGCACATTGGCAGTCTTCGAAATAAGCACAGGTCCGACAGGTCATGTAAAACTCTGTTCACTCCAGTGAATTTTTGCAAATTTTGTAACAATTAAATATTGGAAAAGAATGGATTGGACCTGTAAATCTTAAACCCTGATTACTTTGTTAGTATGGGTTCAAATGGCACTCACTAAATGGTCAGGCGACTGTTTTCCATTGTGTTTTTTTTAAATTACCATTTCTTTGTTGGTTGTTTGACGTTCACTTATTCCACATCTCATTATCATCTATTACAACTAACCTTTTCTATTAGTTAATTCAAATAATAAAATTTTGCATGGAATGAACCTTAATTTTTTCCATAATTTTAGAGGCCAAACAAGAATTTCATTTCAGTAGCAACATGGCTACTGGTAATCTTGTTCTCTTAAGGTCCATCTATATATTTCATTTAAAATTGCAAAATTTTCTATCTATTCTCTAGTACATATATATGCAGAAAAAAAAATGCAAGTAAAATAAAAATTTAAAGCATAGCTGGACCTAGATTAAGATATAGTAATTTCTGATCAAATTTCTATCAATTCTTCATGTTAAGTTCCTTAAAATTAAAGATCTCTTTTTTTCTTGTTCAGATTTTTAATTGAAAAAGGACAAACTATCCCTTTTGTGCTTCTAACACGAAATGAGATGAACACTTATAGTTAAGTGAGTGAGTTGGTGTTTTACGCCCGTGCAACGCTATATAGGTTATTTACAGGCGATGAACATGAAAAGGATGATAAAATGAACATGAAATGATGATGATAAATGAAATATTGGAATGGGGTGGGAAACAAAGGAACTGTAAATTTTGAAGAACCACAGTAAAAGGGGAGAAGTGGGTAGTGGCGGAAAATTTAGCCTATGTGGTGCACTACTTGGCGGTCCACAAAGGGATCTTCTACGTGCATGAAGGGTGGCATTCTCCACACACATTGGCCAACTATGGTCATGATCAGGGGTCAGGGTTTCCGTATTATAGACCTGACAACCCCTGCTGACGAGGGTCACCCTATTCAGCTACCTTGGGTACACATTTGGTCGCTCTGAGGGATGAGCACTGACCCGATCCTTCACTGAGAGTTGCATGAAAATTGAGGCCACAACAAAGAGTGAAATTGATAATGGCCTTAAATTAGATGTTCTCAAAAGCAGAGAAAAAAAAGAGATCTCTAAGAAGAAGGAATTTAAGACTTAATGGGAAGAATGTACCAATTTTGAAAACAATTCCTTTCAGTAAAATACAAATACCAAAATGGGTACTAAAACAGGTGATTTGGTTGTGCTGAATATGCATATTTAAGGAGTAACCTCTCATCATAAGCATTTGAATCAAAACAAAGGAAGGCGAAAAAACAAACTAAATATTAAAATTTGAGAAATGTATTATGAAAATTCTCTTTCTGAACCTGAAACTAATAATGAAAGTCTGCTCAGATTAGGTATTAGATAGATGGTCGACTGACCTGAACAGGGGAAGCATAAAACAACTCATCGCTTAAAACTTTTAAAATTAGAAATCAATCTCTTAAAAAAAACAACCCCAACATATAATGTGCAAGACTAGACAAACAAGGTGATTGAAATATAGCTTCTCTTATGAGCAAGGGCAAACAAGTTTTTCAGGAGTGGCTTGTTTTTATATTAACAAAATGAAAAACTATTGATTGTAATTTTTCATGTCTAACTCTCCAGTGGTAATATTTGTTTTATTTTATTATTTTTCCCCATGAAGAACGTCTTGGTTAATAACCAAGGCTTATTATTCTAAAAAATCTTCTTTTTATTAGTCTAATTTGACGATTTTATTGGTAAATTTTGCTATACAATATCCTCTGTCCGACATTCTCTTTAAATATATAAGATTGTCTCTCAAAGTAATGCTTACTCATCATAAAACATACAAAAGTCAATCTTTAAAGCAGTGACTTATGGTTAAATTAAAGGAAGTGTCTGCGCGTCCACGCCGCGTGGACGAATAGACTACAGGCTGCGCTTCCACGCTTCCGGTATTTGCATTTCGGCATGCACATTTCGCATCTAATGTGAACTTTGAAATTTCCAGGTACAAATAATGACAAAGAATTCAATTTCATACTACAATGAATGGAAGTTCAGTAAATGAAAGTTCTAATTTATATAAACTTTAATAACGAGAACAAGTAGTCAAAATCTTTAGAAAAAGGAGAATATTCGGCAAAAAATAACAACAGAATGTAGAATTTCGGACATCCCAGCAACGTCCTAACAGAAAACAAAACAAAACCCAACAAAATGTTTTTTTATCGTATGCACATTGACTCTTAAAATATATCAAATTTCTTTTTATCAAGTTTCTTTTAGACCATAATTACGTTTTTAGAATTCCCAAAGAATTAATGTTTACACTGCATTCCAGTGTTCCAGCTAGGCTGTTTTCAGAGGGCGGTCCGCCCGCCTGCCTTTGCCTCCGCCCGATTGCCCTTTTCAGGATACCTGCCGGTTTTCATCTCCGCCCTGCCCTTTTGGAACGTACATTTGCCTTTTTCAGTCAATCGTACATAGTTTGTGTATTGAGAATGAAGCCATTTGGGATAATTGAATGGCATATTTACAACCCCAAGCCAATTAACAAATTAGATAAACGTGTGTTCTCTAGTCAATTAATTTAAGGTATCATAATCTATTTTGATTAATCAATTTCAATTACAGGTAAGTTGTCCGATTGCACAGTAAATTTCTCTGCCTCGGTAATGATAATTGTGCACAAATCAGAATCTGAACCCATCTGGATGTTTTCTATTAAAAACAACATTAAATGTGCGCTTTTATTGAAAAATAGAAACGATGTTGATGGATTTGTGAAATGCTTCATCATATTTTTTGTTTACAAATAATGACAGGAAGCGGAAGTTAAAAACTAAACATGAACTCTGACCGGAATGGTACTAAATCTCCGGATTTTACTAGCAAATTCAATAAAAATCAAATGGGTTTTGTTAATATTTTTCTTGGGCTGACATTCAAGCTTTTAAGCACTGATAGAATGTATGATGGTAATGAAAAGCCTTAAGTATTGTTATAGAAACAAGAGGCTCCCCTTAAGCCTAAAAATGCATGTTTGTTTGTTAAAAAGAATGTATGCTATATTTGATTGTTATTATAGCTACATTTGTATGCCCTTTTGAAAGATGAAGTCAACGCATGAATGTGCCCTTTTTTAAAATTCATCCCTGCCCTTTTCAAATCCTGGCTGGAACACTGCATTCCCTTTGATGATTTATAAAAATTAATAAAAACAATTACAAAATTCTAGCAGTTTTCGCTAATTTTCACTTATTTAATACTTAAATTGTATATTAGTGAATATTAAAGTACATTTTTATGTTTAAATATTAATTACTTTATTGCTCTACGCATTGGGAAATTTATAAAAATTACGAAATAACGGAAATTGTCCGGAAAAAATCCTTAATTATTCGTTATATTGGAAGCGTGGACGCGCAGCCTGTGGACTATTCATCCACGCGGCGTGGACGCGCAGACACTGCCTGAATTAAATTTACACAGTACTATGTATTTCAATTTCTTGGCAGTACAGATTTGTTCTTTTTTTGGTTCAATAGCTCTTTACATCCCAAATTTGGAGTAGAAACCTTTAAGTCTATGTATAATCTCTGATGAAGGCAACTTGATATAACATGCACAAGTACACCATCACCATGCCAAGCAGACACATCAATAATCAATAATGCAACTGCATCTCAACAAGTGAAATCACATTTGATAATCTCAAAGTATTTTCTACAAAATTATTAAAAAATAAACGAACAAATTATTTGTAACGCATAAGTTGACAAATAAGCAAATGAAAACTGTATATTTAACACCAACAGGTATTTATTCGTAGTTAAATAACAAATAAAAATGGGAGCCATGCACTACTTCAGATGGGACTTTTTCATTTCCGATTAATTCCATCAAAATTCTTACATTATTTTCCTCATCAAGACCCTTCAATAACTTCTCCTTTAAATCGTGCGGAGTGCACTGCATTGGGATGCCAAAAAGCCCCCAAATTAAAGGATTTCAGCCAGCTGAGCGACCGATGTTGTCCCTCCAGTATGGCGGACTTCCATACATTGCAATAGTATGGATATGTATAGCGCACTGGCATCTGGGAAGTCTCTCTCCAGTGTCGTGACGTAAAGTGACGAGCGACTGGACTGAGCAGTGCGCGATTGAAGACCACGTGGTTACGATAATCAGATATCTGTGACGTACAAAGATTAATTCCTTAGCTAAATTAAAGGTCTTTTAGCAAATAAAACATGAGAAATGATAACTTTATTGAAACATTAAATATTGGGCATTTATTTTAATATTTTAATCAAATCAAAGGACAGAAGAAACATCAAATAGAACGCACTATTTTGCGTCTTAATAAAAGCGTACATTTTTTCCGACAGAGGGCATTGTAATCGGACAAAAGACTCTAATAATTTGATTGGTTGAATGTGTCCTCGTCTCTCATTGGTTCTTTTTTACTCGTTCGGAATACTCATGAGTTTACATTAGTCTTAGGCTGTCTCGAAATGTACTTCCGGTGAATTTTTCACACGAGGACAGAATGTAGAAGAAAATTTCAGTGTCAGGAAAAAGTTCAATCATGGTTTGTTATAGCTTATTGATAATAAACAATAAAAATCCACAATTGAGAAATTTCTGATAGTTTCTGTTTGGTGTAGAAAGATGCCCCTTTAAGGCTTAAGTATTTAATGACAGAACACAAACTAGTAAGATAAATTCAACACCAAAAAATCATAACAAGGTGTAAAATAACTAATTCAGGCTCCCATTACTTTCTATGTTAAACCTGGTTTAGGGGGGTCACTGTCAAACTCAGAAATGAATTTTTTGGGGTGTGACAGTACTTGTGCCTTATAGTAGACACATAACAGTACCTTTCATGTAAATCTCATAATATGAGAAAGACATTGCCTTAAAAGCTCGCGTAGATAATTCCATTGAAGCATTTTCAGCACGCGCAGACATTTTCGAAAACTTCCGAAAATCGAATGTTTCCGGACAGAACGATTTTTCTTTCATAGTATTTTGAGTCTCGTGCAATTTGGCATACTTTCTACATTAGAGAGCTCGCTACGCTCGCATATAAGGTTCCTCGGCATCTGGGAGAGAACGGTTTACCGGAAGTGGCATGTGACAGAAAACTGGAACTAATGTAAACATTCTAACCAAATCACATGCCCATAAATTACTACTCACTATTTTTCTAAACATCATAATAATGCATACATGTGATTCTCCCGCCGGGAGACGAAATCTCCCGACTTTTTTATCCATCTCCCGTTCTCCCGACTTTTTGTGTAATCTCCCGCTTTTTCAAGACATGGCAAAATTTTAATTTTATAGACATTTAATTGATCAGTCATTAAACATTTACGGTGTTTTAGGGGTTTGTCAATTAGGTAGACGTTAGATTAACAGGTATAGGTGTTAATTAAAAGTTTATTGCCATAATTGACCCGATGATTGTATAAACAGTTTGAGATTAATCAGTGAAGCCATGTTTATTTGGCACACGCTAGTGCCCTCAATCGTCATTAAAATGCAATTTTAATGAGCGTTGAAAATCTCCCGCTTTTTTGTCCAATCTCCAGCCAAAAAATTCCAAATCTCCAGCTTTGTCATCACAGATCCGTCACATGTATGATAATGACTGTTTCATGGGCTCAAAATGTTCTCAAGTCTTTAAGCTTTTAGAAAATACCAAATTTATTGGTGTAGGACATGTCATTCTAAAGATACAGTACCTTATATGGACTACTTGGTCTCCTATATGTACTACTTTCTTATATGTGCACCGACTGGATCCCGAATTAGTTGTTTTACACCTATTGCAGAATATTTTTGTTGGAGAATAAAATTTACTAATATTTGTGTGTAGCCTAGACCTACATGACTTCATCTGAATAAAAAAAATGATTGTTTTATCATGTCTTTTGTTGTGGTGGGCCAGTATAAAGACCCCCATACCAATGCGGCCATTAACATATTAGCCAGAAACATTAAGTTATGGCTTTAGTTTTTGAGTTGAATAGTTAAAAGTCTGATATAAAGGACTTAACCCAAGCTTAACTACATATTTAAATATAAATACAATAATTTGCTTGAAAACAACCCTCAAAATTAATAATTCATGCTATTGGCAAGAAAAATCAACAAAACCACCCCCTTTTTTCCATGACATGCCAATCCTGACATACAAAAATTTGGATTATTTGCCAAAACATTAATATTTTTTGCTTAAATTAGTCTAAGTTGGTATACAAATCAAACACAGACACAAAAAAGGGTATATTATAGGTATTTATCCACAAAATTTTGAAAAAAAATAACCAAAACATACTAGCAAGCTAGGTAATGGTAGAAGGGCAAAATCACATATGTCGTGCATCTTAATAGTGGTAAAAAATTCACAAATTTTAAGATTTCTGGAAACAAATTGTGAAATAGGACTACAACACACTATTCGAAGAATAATTCATCACTTTAAGCCAGTTAAATATCTTATAACTAGAAATTTTTGAGACGTTCATGACTCGCAGTGAAATTTTGACCAAAAATCATGTTGCGACAATGAAATTGGCATTTATGAGCCAATGTTCCTATAAATAAAAGAAAGGAAGCAAAATCTAGTCTGTTTCACAGTTGTAATGTGCAAAGGCAATGATTTAGGCCATGAAATGAGTATTTTATGCATTTTTGATTTTTTGGTTAGCCCCAGTAAGAGGTGTAAAATAACTAATTCAGGCTCCCATTACTTTCTATGTTAAACCTGGTTTAGGGGGGTCACTGTCAAACTCAGAAATGAATTTTTTGGGGTGTGACAGTACTTGTGCCTTAAAGTAGACACATAACAGTACCTTTCATGTAAATCTCATATAAGGTTCCTCGGCATCTGGGAGAGAACGGTTTACCGGAAGTGGCATGTGACAGAAAACGGGAACTAATGTAAATATTCTAACCAAATCACATGCCCATAAATTACTACTCACTATTTTTCTAAACATCATAATAATGACTGTTTCATGGGCTCGAATGTTCTCAAGTCTTTAAGCTTTTAGAAAAAACCAAATTTATTGGTGTAGGACATGTCATTCTAAAGATACAGTACCTTATATGGACTACTTGGTCTCCTATATGTACTACTTTCTTATATGTGCACCGACTTGATCCCGAATTAGTTGTTTTACACCAACAAACCTCAAATGAATAAAAGCGAATAACATAGCAAAACTGACCAATTCTTTTGAAAAGAGACTGAGATAAATAATTTCTGTAAGCCTCGGTTAGGGAAGAGAGAGGGGTGTCAGATGTAATCCCAGGATAAGCACAAACTATTCTTGGCTTAACATGGTAGTGCCAGTGGCATAATTTGCCCTAAATGCTTGGGAAGATACCAAAATAAACTCCTTTCTATGGGGAAGTTAATTTTGGCCAATGAGGACGAGATTAATAGGGATGCTGTTGTAGTCTTTTCCGCTATTTTTCTGTGCATATGCAGACTATTTCGAAAAACTTTTGAAAATCTGAATGTATGCCAGGTCAAAATTTCTTTGATCATATTTTGGGTCTTGTGCAATTTGGCAGACTCTGTATCTTAGTTTTTATTTACATTAGTAGAACTCTAAAAGGTGTAATACATGAACAATAAAATTTTCTGACAAGCTTGTTGTCTTTCTGTTTTAGCCAAATAAAAAGAAGAAGTTTATTGATAAAAAGAATGCTGTGACTTTCCATTTGGTACACAGAAGTCAGCGTGATCCTCTTCAAGCTAGTGAGGATGCATCCTCAAGAGTGCTTTTATCAGCTGATGATAAGGTAAGAATCACTACATGTTTTAAATGTGTAAGATTTTTTTTACTTATGGCAATTTGGGAAAGAATGGTCTCTCCTATGATGTTTTTGTTCAGACTAAGAAAATTTAGACAGTTTTTTAAGGACACAGTGAATAATATGGACATTAGATCCAGCATAAGCTTCTTCTAAGGAATCATTAACAAGTCTAGGAATTCTTACTTCATTGACCAGACATGTGAGAGTTTATTACTTGAAACATAAAAATGTTGTTAGCTGAAAAATTCAGATTGAGAAAAGTATCATGTATACTAAGGTTATCTTAAAGCTGCCACTATGACTAGCATATATTTTAAGACATTGCTGTTCTTTCGCTTTTAGAAAAGCACAGTCATTTTAATTTACCAGTACTAATTCAATCGTTTAATTCCACAGAAAAGGAAAGAAGAGCAGTCTAAATATGGGATTTACTTTGAAGATGAATATAATTACCTCCAGCATCTGAAAGACACAAATGAAGGGTATGAACTGGAGCCTGTTATCGATAGATTTAGAGTGGCACAGAATCTTCAACAGGTAGATTATATCTGGGCATGCATCCTTGGAAACCCACTGGTTCTCTCGCTTACTTATTCATTACACCTAGGTCATTTCATATGATTTTGTTTGTTTGTGCATTCTTGGTCTGATCTTGAACTTCATGAAATTTCAATATAGAAACATGTTAAAATCACATTAAAATTGTAATGTGACCAATCAGAAGGTTTGATACCAAACTATAAAAAAAACGAACAAAATCATGTATAATGACCCAGGGGTGATGAATGAGTATGCAATAGAAAAGACCCTTGGGTTCCCCAGGATGCTCGGCATGTACAGTAGACAAAAATGGGTGGGAGCTGGAATAAATGTACATACTCAGAAATTTTAAATCTCCAGTGGTAAACAGTTTGCAGATTGTTACCAGGACTAACTTGACATATAGTACCTGGACAAAAGATAATTTTCATATTACACAGGCAAAATGTAGACTGTGTTTAACGTGCGTCTGGCGTACGTTAAACGCATGTCATCTGACGCATATTAAATAGGCGTTTCTAACCGTGTACGTTTGACGCACGTTAAAAATTTATTTAGGCAATATTTTTATTTCATAATAAAACACACTAAATGAATAACTCACTAATTTTATGCATTTTAGGAAACTATACATCTGACGTATGGTAAACATATGATTGACGCACGTTTAAAAAACATACGTCTGACGTATGGTTTGACAGTTATTTGACGTATGTTTACCATACGGCGGTTAGAAACATATGTTTAACGTACATTTATACACTACATCAAACACACGTTTTTACAATCGTACGTCAGACATATGTCTAAATTTTGCCTGTGTACCACGTGCACAGATATTGACAATGGCTGTAAATGGTGCTTTGAATACAATGCATCTTGTTCACTTATTTTCATATTGAAGTTAAGGTCCATGGAAAGACCTTAGTGGAAAAATCATTGAAAATACAATGAATTTGATAGTTGGATAATCAATATATTCACAGAAAATATTATTTTGATGCAGAGAATACTATTGATAATGTTCATCCTTAAAATGTGTTTTGCCAAAAATGTGGAAACCCTACAAATTTTATTTCACAATAACAAAAAGGGAGTGAATAATTTAAAAGTAATATCTCTATAAAAAAAGAACAGAAAGTTAGTAGATTAAGCAGAGTAGGATTTTTGGCCCGATTTCATGGAGTGAAAAATCCTGGTTATAAAATGGTGAATATCAGGCGGGCCGCGTGAGGGCGGGGAAAAAAGTCATAACAGTTCTCTCAGCAACTACTTGTTACAGACACTTGATATTTGGTATACAGCATCAGGGTAGGGTCCCATAAGGTGGGATTTGATTTCAGGTCTGTTGCTCACCTACTTCCTGTTTAATGAAATCTGACCATTTTTTACTTTGACAGATTTTTATGACTTTTAACTGTTTAAATTATCTTTTACAGCAGACAAAGATACAACTGCCATCATCAGTATTCCCAACAGAGGTGGAAACAGATGTTGGGATGTTAAACAAAGCAGTTCCTATCACTGGTAATATATGTTAAAAAATAACCTTAGCCTACCTTAAATTGTGTTTTCATCAATGTAAACACCTTTTCATTCCTGGAATGGAATGGATCTTTCCTATCTTGTTAGCAGCATATAATATTAGGAGGAAATAGTATCCATCATCCTAAGATTTATATCATTTTCTGAATTTGCATGTTTTATAAACAAATTAACCACACGAGGACTAAGAACTTTTGACAGCATCCAACTAATATTTCAACTCAATTGTGGTCATACTTCTTATTTAAGTAAGACAAGAATTATAGAAAATCAATCATATCAGTAGGTAATGGTAGAAATTACTTTTTAAAACGTCATTAAAAACATATTGCTTCATATTCTTTTAGCCAAAAACTTCAAGGAGTTTTAAAAAGTAAAAAAATAATCATTTTTAGTTATTTGATAATGGCATTTAAACTGGAAAGGGTGTCAAATTAAAGCAAAACTAATCATCAAAATTTACAGTTTTGAAATTTTAAATGACTTTGTTTTGTCTGGCTTAAAATGTTTTAATGTACCATTATTATCGTAGGCCCACAGCCAGATTGGGATCCTGATATCGTAGAAGGCTTAGATGAGGACTTCAACTATGATGATCCAGATAACATTCTAGATGATGATTTTATGGCTCTTGCAAATGCCCCAGCTAATAATGACTTACAGGAGGGGTAAAACTGAAGTTTTTATTCTTGGCCAAAGCAATATTGACAAATACTAAAATGTTTTTAAAAATCTTCAAAATTTTAACAATTAAAAATTATAGCTATTTAAGATAGCAGCTTTGATTTCTTCTGCCTGATATTTTTTATTATGTTGGACAGTCGGTAATACTATAACTAAAAAATATTGTGTATCAGACTCACCCTACCAGGCTCGTTTGTTACTTGCCTACACAGGCAAAATGTAGACTGTGTTTAACGTGCGTCTGGCGTACGTTAAACGCATGTCATCTGACGCATATTAAATAGGCGTTTCTAACCGTGTACGTTTGACGCACGTTAAAAATTTATTTAGGCAATATTTTTATTTCATAATAAAACACACTAAATGAATAACTCACTAATTTTATGCATTTTAGGAAACTATACATCTGACGTATGGTAAACATATGATTGACGCACGTTTAAAAAACATACGTCTAACGTATGGTTTGACAGTTATTTGACGTATGTTTACCATACGGCGGTTAGAAACATATGTTTAACGTACATTTATACACTACATCAAACACACGTTTTTACAATCGTACGTCAGACATATGTCTAAATTTTGCCTGTGTAGATGTAAATAGTATTGAAAATGAAAAGTACATGATATTCTATATGCATTGTTAAAAGCATAGAATCTAGGTAATAAAATGTAAACTAATTCTAAATATAACTCCTGCAAATGTGTTCTTTCAAAGTTTTAAAATGCAAATTATATACATTCAAGATAACAACAATATAGGATTAATAGATTAAAAAGGCTAATGTTATTCTTTCCAGAAGTGATGAAGAAGATGATGATTTTGGGTCTGACTTTGGCTCTGAGGATTTCTCTGAGGAAGACCGATTTCTGGACGAAGAAACAAAAACACAGTTTACAAATTACTCTATGTCATCTTCAGTGATGAGGAGAAGTGAGGGGCTGACATTACTGGATGATAGGTTTGAAAAAGTAAATAAAAAACAAAACTGGTTAAACTGTAACCTTGTCTTAACAAAACTAGTTTTCAGTCCATTGTTTATGTTACTATGTAATATGATCCATTATTAACCAAGCACCTGTCCTGTACCTGATAAAGATGTTCAGCTCAGACAAATTTTGAAGGACCTATATATTATCACAATTTTTTTTTAATGATTTTGAGACTTATTAATTTCTGACAGATTTCATTGAAACACATTAGATACAGGCTGAAATGGTAACTTTTTAGATCTATCACTTCAAGCTAGTCAAGGTTCTATTGGCTTTATATTTGTAGTTTTATATGTATTGAGACAGTATAAGTTCCCTAAATTTGTCTTTTGTATTATTATGTCATTATATGACTCACCAAATCAAATCAAATTTTCTAAGGGACATGTATACCAAAATCTGAAACCAGGGAAAGACACAAGTTTAATGACACATAACACAATACATGAAAAAATACTAATGCAACATTGTAATGGTGATTGATAAATTTTTCACTTTATTAACTGTGTGAAAACAACGTTTTTAGCTCACCTGGACCGAAGGTCCATGTGAGCTATTACCATCACTTGGCGTCCGTCGTCGTCGTCGTCGTCTGTCGTCGTCTGTCGTCGTCGTCGTCGTCTGTTAACAATTTTTCAAAAATCTTCTCCTCTGAAACTACCGAACAGAATTTAATGAAACTTGGTATGAATGATCCTTAGGGTGTCCTGCACCAAACTTGTGTTTTGATTTTTGATCCGTTAAAAAACATGGCCGCCGTTACTAAAAATAGACTAGGGGGGTCAGACTACTGTTTTTGGCTTATAAATCAAAAAGTATAAGAGATAGAGGAAATCTGAGGCCACGCTACTGATTCAGCATCAAAAGCTCTACAAAAGTCTCCATTTGGTCAAAGTTGTCAGATGACCCCTTATAGGGGTTACGGCCCCTTGAAGGTGAAAAATAGCATTTTTTCATGTTTTTGGCCTACAGAATGAAAACTATTGCAGATAGAGATTAGCTGTTGCTTGCTTAAATGTTCAGCTCATTTAACTCTACAAAATTCTCCATAGGGTCGAAGTTGTCAGATGACCCCTTATAGGGGTTACAGCCCCTTAAAGGTGAAAAATAGCCATTTTTCATGTTTTTGGCCTACAGAATGAAAACTATTGCAGATAGAGATTAGCTGTTGCTTGCTTAAATGTTTAGCTCATTTAGCTCTACAAAAGTCTCCATAGGGTCGAAGTTGTCAGATAATCCCTTATAGGGGTTACAGCCCCTGAAAAATAGCGTTTTTTCATGTTTTTGTCCTACAGAATGAAAACTATTGCAGATAGAGATTAGCTGTTGCTTGCTTAGATGTTCAGCTCATTTAGCTCTACAAAATTTTCCATAGGGTCGAAGTTGTCAGATGATGCCTTATAGGGGTTACGGCCCCTGAAAAATAGCGATTTTTCATGTTTTTGGCCTACAGAATGAAAACTATTGCAGATAGAGATTAGCTGTTGCTTGCTTAAATGTTCAGCTCATTTAGCTTTACAAAATTCTCCATAGGGTCGAAGTTGTCAGATGACCCCTTATAGGGATTACGGCCCCTGAAAAATAGCGATTTATCATGTTTTTGTCTTATAAAATGATAACTATTGCAGATAGAGATTAGCTGTTGCTTGCTTAAATGTTCAGCTCATTTAGCTCTACAAAATTGTCCATAGGGTTGAAGTTGTCAGATGACCCCTTATAGGGGTTACGGCCCCTGAAAAATAGCGATTTTTCATGTTTTTAGCCTACAGAATGAAAACTATTGCAGATAGAGATTAGCTGTTGCTTGCTTAAATGTTCAGCTCATTTAGCTCTACAAAATTCTCCATAGGGTAGAAGTTGTCAGGTGACCCCTTACAGGGGTTACGGCCTTTGAAAAAAGCGATTTTTCATGTTTTTGGCCTACAGAATGAAAACTATTGCAGATAGAGATTAGCTGTTGCTTGCTTAAATGTTCAGCTCATTTAACTCTACAAACGTCTCCATAGGGTCGAAGTTGTCAGTAACTCCTTATAGGGGTTATGGCCCCTTATAGGTGAAAAATGGTGTTTTTGGCCTATAGAATGAAAACTATTGCAGGTAGAGAAAAGCTGTTGCTTGCTTAAATGTTCAGCTCATTTAGCTCTACAAAAGTATAGGGTCAACATCAAGACCAGGTGAGCGATTCAGGCTCCTGGGAGCCTCTTGTTTGTGTTATTTTATAGTTGTATGAACAGTATGAAGATACAGAAATAGGAGCTTTAGACCATGAAGATATTGATGGTTGTAAGGGTAGTAAAGCTCTAGATTCTATACTGGAAGATTTTGAGAAAGAACAAGAAGAAACGTAAGATCACTATTATTGGCCGGATTTCAGGGAGTGAAAAATCTGGGTTATAAAATGGACAATGTCAGGTGGCCATCAGGCTGGGAAATAATTTTTGTAACAGTTTTCTCAGCCTTTTAATATTTGGTATGCAGCATCAGCATGGGGTCCCATACCATGGGATTCAATGTCAGGTCTGTCACTGACCTACTTTCTGTTTAACAAAATCCGTCTATTTTTACTTGGACAGATTTTCACTTGTAAAAGTAATATAAGAATATTTCAAAATTTTATTGTTTGACTTAATTTCAAAGGATGGGACATGGAATTTTTGAATTTTGAATTTCACATTGACTTATTAGATTGCATATATATACATGAATAATGATTATGCTGATTTTCTTTATAGTAGCAAAAACATATACTGTATATATTTTTTCTGCCAACCTGTATGTTATTAAGTTGCCCAAAACATTGTTTTTCTGGAACTTATTGATTTTTCACCATTTATTACATAGATGCATATAAAATACTGATTTTTACCAGTGAAATAAAATCTGGTAAATTCACAGTGTGAAATAACAAAAATATTTTCACTCTTGTGTCCTTTCTGGCCAAACTCAATTATGATGTCGTGAATTGTATTGTGTTGTCGGCATGACTACTGCAGTCTAGTTTCATACGCCATTCAAATCAATTTATTAAAAAACGATTAAATAGCAGCATTTTATCTATGTAATAAATATGATAATCAATTAGGTCTCATGAATAACCAAAGTATGATCACTCGTGCGGGTACACACTGAGATTAAACTCATGATCATATTTTGGTTATTCACTCGACCCAATCAATTATCCTATAAATATATATTTTCCTCTTCTCCTATATCATGAACTTGTCCTCCCTATTTCTCAAAATTACCTATTTCTGAAACATGTTTAATGAGATAGATGGTCACTCAGAGCTGTGCAATCCACTTTTAAAATTTTAAAAATGGCTGCCATTTCCCCCCCCCTACTTTGTCCGCTTTTAATGAAATTTTCTTCTACTTCTAGGCATATTTAATGTACAGATATAAATGGAATACTATCCAAAGTGTTTTGGACAACTTTTATGTTTGCATCAGGACACAACAAAATCTATTTAGGTTTGCTAGTAACCTGCCCAAGGTCTATAATTTCCTCAGTTACTCTGGTTTCCTCCACCATTAAAATGAATGGCCAGTTGTATAGGAAAGGGCATTTAACCGTAACACACACACACAAATATAATTATATTTCCAGGAAATTTAAGGAGATGGACAATTGCAATGGTGATGTTGATGTAGATTCTGAAGATGAAGGCTGTGATATTGTTGAAATGGTGATTGAAGTGCCTAAAGAAAAATGGGACTGTGAATCCATCCTTAGTACATATTCTAACTTATACAACCATCCTAAATTAATCAGAGAACCTAATATGGTGAGGTCATATGAATCAGAAACATTGGGAAGGTATTGTATTAAGGGGACTTTGAAGGATTTATGGATAAAAAATTGAAGAAGTAATTTATATAAATAATGTGTCTTGCACCCTGTTATTCCTGGTTGTCTTAGTACATTCTTCTTAACCTATACATGTATTATATCATGTATATGAAAAAGAACCTGAAATGGTTAGATAACAGGATTCTAAATCCATTCTAAGTACATACATGTATTTTAAATTATACCACCATCCTTAATAAGTCTGAAAACTTTTTCTGTTGCAAAAACAATTCCATAACGTTGATGGCTGGTGGCTTTTTTCCATTGTGGATTTTTAAATTGCCGTTTATATTTTAAGTTATGTTGCATACACTTATTTGACATTTCATTACCTTCTATTGTAAATTGAGTTTTCGTCTTACAGAAAAAGAAGATAGAGCTCACATCAAGGTTACAGATTCCAAAGGATTCAATAGAAAAACCTGGTCTAACTAGGAAACAAATAGAGAAAGAACTTCACCAGAATCAAAAGGCAGACTGTGCCACCACGTTTAGACCTAGAGATGAATCATCTGAGGAGAAAAGAATCAGAAAACAAGCTGTGAAACAAGAAAGGAAGGTAAAATGTTGGAAACATTAAAACCTATTGTCTTAGTCTAATATTAGACTTATGAATAAATTACATGTACCAAGTTCTTTAAATCTATTTTCTGTAAAAGTTCTATCTCCAATGCTGCACTTTTATAAATCGCATGTTTTTATTGGTAGGTTTTGTTACATTTCTCCAGCTTTATGTAAAATTAAAATCTTATCACAAACATGTTAATGATGAAATTTTGTTCACAGATACCATATGAAGATCTTTGAACATTCTAAGGAACCTCTGATTTACATGTTTATTAGCTCTCTAAGCTGTTAATATCATGCATTTAAGTAATAATATAGTCTTTTTGAATAAGCATTATAGGACAAAACACACTACCTATATGCATCCAGTACCCTGTATTGAATGACCTATATTGCATACCCTTTATCACATGACCTATATTGCATACCTTATATCTCATTACCTATATCACATTACCAGACCTGTTTACTTTTACGTCTTTGCCGTATTTTTTACGGCAAACATGAAAAAATATGCTTAACGGTCGTACATGCTGATTTTACGGTCTGAAACGAAATTGTCTGAAAAAATTCGTTTTGTTAAAAAAAATCTAGAAAGTTATTAACCGCCAATCTGAATCAGTTGAGTGCTTCATTCAAAGTATTAAATTCTAAAAGCATTTCAAAGATCAGGATCATAACAGCATTGTGGATGTCAAACGAAAAGTTATTAAATACTGGATCCTTACATTGTCTGCAAGATGGTTAAAAAGGACATATCTTTGAATAAGAATTACTTAAAGGCAGGTTTTGTCAGCTTTCTGGCATTTGAAATTAACATTACTTAAAAAGTTTGAAAAATACTGGCACTAAATGGTGATTTTACTGACAAAGTTTGAAAAATACTGACAATCTTACTGATAGGTATAAAATGGGGTAAACAGGTCTGTATTACTATCATAAAAAACACAAAAGTAATTAATAAAACACATTTGAGTGTAAATATATGATATGATTAACATAAAATTGCTAAATATGTACCACTTGCTGATTTAACCCTCAACTGATGTCACCCCTTTGGCCAATGGCCCTCAGGATGAATTACAGCATGTTATAAAGATTTGGACATGTACAGACCTGCCAACTTTTTAGCTCACCTGACCCGAAGGGTCATGTGAGCTATTGTCATCGTTAAGCGTCCGTCGTCCGTCCATCCGTCGGTCTGTTAACTTTTCTTCAAAGATCTTCTTCTCTGAAACCACTGAAGGGATTGCATTGAAACTTGGTATACTTGATCTTTAGGATGTCCTCTACCAAGTTTGTGAATTATATAAATGTTGACAAACCAACATGGCCGCCGATGCTAAAAATAGAACAGGGGGGTCAGACCATTGCTTTTGGTTTATAACTCGAAAAGTATAAGAGAAAGAGAAAATCCGAAGCAACGTTCCTTGTTCAGCAACAAAAGCTCTACAATTCTCTCCATTGAGTCCAAATTGTGAAACAACTCCTTATAGGAGTTTTTGCCCTTTAATCGTCAAAATTGACCATTTTTGCAGTTTTTGGACTATATTTTGAAAACCGTTAGAGCTAGAGGAAAAGTTAGCATTGCAGAATTGTTAAGCTCACTGAGATCTACAAAAATGACTTCAGGGTCAAAATTGTCAGGTCAGCCATTTAAGAGTTATTCCCCTTTAACTGTTTTTTTTCCATAAATTTACACTGATTTTCAAAAATCTTCTCTGAAACCACTGAAGGAATTGCATTGATACTTAGTATACTTGATCTTTAGGATGTCCTCTACCAAGTTTGTGAATTATATACATGTCGACCAACCAACATAGCCGCTGTTGCTAAAAATAGAACAGGCGGATCAGACCATTGTTTTTAGCTCACCTGGACCAAAGGTCCATGTGAGCTATTGCCATCACTTGGCGTCTGTCGTCGTCGTCGTCCGTTAACAATTTTTCAAAAATCTTCTCCTCTGAAACTACTGAACAGAATTGAATGAAACTTGGTATGATTGATCCTTAGGGTGTCCTGCACCAAACTTGTGTTTCGATTTTTGATCTGTCAAAAAACATGGCCGCCATTACTAAAAATAGACTAGGGGGGTCAGACTACTGTTTTTGGCTTATAAATCAAAAAGTATAAGAGATAGAGGAAATCTGAGGCCACAGTGCTGATTCAGCATCAAAAGCTCTACAAAAGTCTCCATTTGGTCAAAGTTGTCAGATGACCCCTTATAGGGGTTACGGCCCCTGAAAGGTGAAAAATAGCATTTTTTCATGTTTTTGGCCTACAGAATGAAAACTATTGCAGATAGAGATTAGCTGTTTCTTGCTTAAATGTTCAGCTCATTTAGCTCTATAAAAGTCTCCATCGGGTCGAAGTTGTCAGATGACTCCTTATAGGGGTTATGGCCCCTTATAGGTGAAAAATGGTGTTTTTGGCCTATAGAATGAAAACTATTGCAGGTAGAGAAAAGCTGTTGCTTGCTGAAATGTTCAGCTCATTTAGCTCTACAAAAGTATAGGGTCAACATCAAGACCAGGTGAGCGATTCAGGCTCCTGGGAGTCTCTTGTTTTCAGATGGAAAGCTTTGTAACTTTGTATTCTTGATCTTAAAAGTGTTTTCTATCCTAACTAGTTTCTTTAATGTTTAATACTTACCAAGTACATGTAGACCATGTTGCACACTAGGTAAGAGGCTTAAGCATCAGAGATCAGGTGAGCGATTCAGGCTCCTGGGAGCCTCTAGTTAAAGTTTAAAATCTGGTTTTTAAGTATTTCTAATCCCTCCTATTATATTCATTATGAAATTATGCCAAATGATTGGGCCCACGAAAATCGGGAAAGTTGTTAGCCCTGCATGTATTAATATTCAGTATGTATTCCATTCTGATTCATCTGTCTATCTAATTAGGTTAAATTAATTTACTATAATATGTGCATGATATCACAGTGAAACTTTATATATATTTGCATCAGTGTAAAAAAAAAACATCATAAAATTACATCGCTAGGCATAGCATCATGCCTTTAGGAATATCTTGCTTTCTAAGAAATCTGATTTCACTAGCATTATACTAATATTTTAAAGATGTTTCTGGTGACATTTTTTCATTAATATGTTACCTAACAGTCATATGAGAGCCGGTGGTGTAGTGGTTAACGCGTCGGGCTACTAACATCGAGGTGTGTGGTTCGATCCTCGTCAGGGGTGAAAATTTCATGAACCAATTTTCCGACTCTCTCTTGACACCATATGCGAGAATGGTCTCGAGAATCGATGCTAGTCCTTCGGAAGGGACGAAAAAAGGTTGTCCCGTGTATGTGGAGAGCAATACCCCATGCACGTTAAAGACCCCTTTGTGGAGTTCGATAAGAGTAGGCTCAATGGGGGCCGCTACAAAGCTGGAGAGGGATTGATATAAGCATCAAGCTTGTTTCCCAATCCAGGATAAATAAATATGTTTAAACTAACAGTCATTTATACTTTAAAAGTGGGTTCCTTTCCATCTTATATAGTAAGGTGTCTGCTGAAGTAAAAATGGGTTTATTATATGATTATTTGAT
This sequence comes from Arcuatula senhousia, assembly GCA_963971305.1. Lineage (NCBI taxonomy): Eukaryota > Metazoa > Mollusca > Bivalvia > Mytilida > Mytilidae > Arcuatula > Arcuatula senhousia. The sequence goes on from OZ020303.1 coordinate 2,610,287, forward strand.
TACTTTATGGGCACATTTAAACTCAATGTGAACTATAGATAAAGTTTGTTCATTTCCTTGTGTATGAACTTGCAATATATAAGGACAAGAATTAAAAACACATACAGATGCAATTTTCATTAATTAAAAAGGCAACTCTTTAAATTATTCAAGAATGTATTTGTGTAAATGATGAAATATTGTTCTCAGATCTTATATGAAGAATTTTGAACATTCTAAGGAACCTCTGATACACAAATAAGTTTCCTCCTATTAAATGAGTTTTCATAATTTCCTTATTTAAGTAGTGATAAGTTTTGGAAAGGACTCTGAGGTGCCTAAGTGGTCCAGGATTTTAGTTTAGATAGGCATGAAATTTTTTTCTGCCAAGCAAAGTGAGGTACAATATTTTTAGTGTTTTTTACATGGGTTTTATGCTAAAAATAAACCCTGTAATTTTTGTCACTTTAAGGTGAGCACACCCTTCATGCCCCTTCTAAATCTTTGCCTGGTAGTCAATGTTCTTGGTCACTGATCTCAAAGTGAACATTTGTCTATACTAGTCATTACCTGTCTCAGTGTGGCGTTCCTTATTTACAGCAACATAAAACTACTTGATCACCTGTTATTTTTTTCTAACACATGGTTAGACTTAGTATGTGTTTGGGTGTTTTACACAAAACTATTTACTGTGGAAAAGAAATACTTTTGGCCTTTTGTCATGTAAACCAATATATTTTTTCATATAACGATAAATTCTATACTTATAATTTAATGTTTGAACTTTTGTGTTGACATGATGAAGATATGTTCTCAGATGATTAATGAAGATCTTTGAACATTCTAAGGAACCTCTGATTTACAAAAGTATAATTTTACTTTATCTTCAATATTGTAAACAGGCCCTGATGCCACCAAACTTTAAAAATACTATTTAACCCTCAGTTTGATAACATCCACAATAGCTTTATAACTTCATCAAAGTACAAAAGGTACAATAAAGAAGTTGATAATTAAGATATAGGGGATGACTTAACATAATTTCTAAAGTTTAAAAGGGGGTGCCCAGTAATGTGGATTAAATAGAAATGTGAATAGAATGTATCATTTATCTAGAAGCTGAAATATTTAATTAAGCAGAACCAAAATTAATAGTTTATAGGTATATAAATGATGAAGATTTGTTCTCAGATAACACATGAAGATCTCTGAACATTCTAAGGAACCTCTGATATATACCTTCACCTTTTACTTTGACTGTTTACTTGTGGATAAGAAGACTGACATCATTTGTCAAAGTTTCAGAGCAATCTTTTGATTATGTCGTAATTTTGCCAATGTCATCCTAATTGATTTTAAATTTTGATTTCAGGAGAGAAGACAAGAGAAGAAAGCTAACAAACAATTATTTAAATCAGAAAAGAAAAGACAAGAAAAAGAAGTTCTCAATGTACAGACAAATCTTCAGGGAATAAAACTGTAGGGCTCAAACCACAATCAAAAGGGAGACAACTCCTACATGTCTTCAGATGTGCTCAGGCCGAGTGGAATGTGAAATATTTGTTATAATGTAAAGGTATTAATTTATTTCTGCCTGGACACTGGGAAAAGTAGTGCATATCATTCTCATTTAGGAGGAGTCCAAAGAATTTGGAAGATTGGATGAGATAGATATCACTTTGTCAGTCTAATTGATATTTGTGGCCTTGTGTGTTGCACTTACATTGAATCATCTATTTAGAAAGCTGGGATGCTTAGCACATTGTTATTTAATTATTGTTGAAAGTACATTGCTAAATTTCCCAAATGATTGATACATATAGATGTTTATTTAATAAAAAAACAGCCCAGAATTCAATTTATACTGGAAGTACTAGTCTTCAAGATTTGCTCCTTTTTCTCACATTAAAGAGAAAAAACTTTGTTCAGGTAATTTTGAAAATTTCATCAGATTGCACTGATTTATTGAAATTTCTTTTTTACAGGGTTGCCACTATTTTGTTGTTGCAAAATTCAAGGGTTTTTCCAGGACTTTTCAAGGGTATTTAAGTCATTTTCAAGGATGGAAATAGTCTACAAAATTTCAGTCCCGCAATGAAATTTTCTGTGAAATAGTTCAATCATGAACGTTTGATTGTGAAACTATCAAATTCCAGGGTTTTTCAAGGATATTTTCATTTTTTTCAATATTCAAGGTCTTTTCTAGGACCTTGAACTGACAAAAAAAATTCAAGGGTTTTTCCAGGTTTCAAGGATGCGATGGCAACTCTGATTTTAGCTAATTTTTTAACATTGAGTATTAAACAAGTAAATAAAATAAGCAGAAAAGTATAGAAAAGGTAACAAAATTAGTATAGCCTTTACACTAAGGGAAAAATGATTTTTTATGGCCCGACCACGTATGTGGATCGGACATATAGTTTTACCCTTGTCCGTCCGTCCGTCCGTCCGTCCGTAACACTTTGGTTAAGTTCTTGGTTAAGGTCCATTACTCCGATACTAGATGTTGGGGGTCAATGATATTTCACCACCAGATGGGTCTTGGGTAGGGCAACACCACCCACTAGAAATTAGGTCACTGTGACCTATATTTTATGCATGAACGACTTCGGTTAAGTTCTTGGTTAAGGTCCATTACTCGGATACTAGATGTTGGGGGTCAATGATATTTCACCACCAGATGGGGGTTGGGTAGGGCTACACCATCCACTAGAAATTAGGTCACTGTGACCTATATTTTATGCATGAACGACTTCGGTTAAGTTCTTGGTTAAGGTCCATAACTTGGATACTAGATGTTGGGGGTCAATGATATTTCACTACTAGATGTGTCTTCGGTAAGGTGACACCACCCAATAGAAATTAGGTCACTGTGACCTATATTTTATGCATGAATGACTTTGGTTAAGTTCTTGGTTAAGGTCCATATCTCAGATACTACATGTTGATGGTCAATGGTATTTCACCACTAGATGTGTCTTGGGTAACATGACACCACCCAATAAAAATTAGGTCACTGTGATCTATATTTTATGCATGAACGACTTCGGTTAAGTTCTTGGTTAAGGTCCATAACTTGGATACTAGATGTTGGGGGTCAATGATATTTCACCACTAGATGTGTCTCGGGTAAGGTGACACCATCCACTAGAAATGAGGTGACTGTGACATATAATTTATGCATGAATGACTTTGGTTAAGTTCTTGGTTAAGGTCCATATCTTGAATACTACATTTTAGGGGTCAATAATATTTCATGTATCCCAAGTAATACACATTGAGGGTCAATGATATTTCAAGAACGGGAGGGCCATCCTGTGGCTCATAGACACATTTTCTAGTCTTTTCATAATCTGCAGTAATCATAAAACTTAAAGTTTTTGTATCTGTGAAAATTTGTTACAGACAACCATATGGTCTTAAGTTGGTATTGTGTTATTTAAATCAATTTAAAACACTTGGAGGTAAATTACAATATTGAAACCTCTATATGATGCTTTTTGTCATTTATATTTGTTATTGTTAAGGATAAAACTATTTATTAATAAAAATATAAGAAAATAATATTTTTATCTTGCATGCCAAGTGGAGAGAGCAGTTCTTTCTGTTACTATCAATGTTTATACTTTATGAGTACCTCCATAATTCAAGAACTATAAGACCCAGGTAGCTTTAACTTGGTATGCATATTCCCTTGTAGTAGCTTACCACAGTTTCATCCCCATCTTTTGACCTTGTTCTTGATTTTTCTTGTTTAATGTCTTGGACAATTTTCAATACATTATAATAGCAGTATCAAAGTAAATTCTTATGAACACCTCATCTTTCAAGAATTATGAGGGTAGATGAAATTTGGAATTATACATCCTAGACAGTTGCATTGTCATCTTTCGATCATCAAATCATCCATGGCTTTCTCCTCTATTTACCCTTTAGGAAGGATCGCCCCAGTCACCCTGGTTTCAACTTTATGCTCATGTTGTTCATTAATTTGATTGATTTTTTTTTGTGTGTGTGTTTTAGTTTGATTATATTGTTTGTTACTCGTCTTTTCGTCTGTGTCCACTGATTCTGTCTTGGTCCTTTAGGATTAATGATATTGGAGTGTTCTAAGGTACTCCTTAGCTTCTTTTATCATATGTAATTGTTTCATTTGTTATCATGTATGGGATTGTTTCATTTGTATATGTTGTTCAGTTGATCTTGTACTATTAAAAGAGTGGCTATAGATCCCTTGCCTAGCATTAAAGTAAAAAACTAAAATTGTGTCAACACACACTATGAACAACAATTTGTTGTGAATTGTTTGCTTGGATAAATGCCTTCAACTTTCATCTCAGTGCAATGGTTCACTGAGTATCCATGACCTTAATATTTTACTTAGTGAAAAGAGGCACAAGGCATTTAGGATTTTTACCCCTTCAAGTTAATGTAAGTTTGATGAGATTCTATAACACTTTCAAAATTCATGCTCATGCTTTTGCACAAGTAACCTATTTCATTTGGAAAATGGTTTTTTTTTTGACAAGTTATTGTGACCTTGACCATTGATGCAAAAACAACAGGTGTCTTCACTATTTCATGATCATTAACTTTAATCTGTAAGGTTAATGAAATTTTAAAAGGACATTAAAAATATATGCCCTTGAGTGGAATTGTTACCCTAAAACAAAGTTTTCAAGAACTGTGACCTTGAATTTTTTGACTGATTGTTAATATAAAACCACCAATAGTCATCTTCCTTTTCTTAAAAGCAGAGTGTAAGTTTCATGAAGGTATGTCTTGTCCACCATTCCTAAGTTTTCAAAGTATGTGAGCTTGAACTTACCCTTTTGACCCCAAAATCAATAGGCTCCTTCCTTACCCTATCCTTATGTATAAGATAAATGAAATGTATGAAGGCACACCCTAAAGATTGATTTCAGAATTCAATAGTCCTATTGGCAACGCGACGGGTGTGCTATAGCAAGCAGGAACTGCTTACTCTTCCGGAACACCTGAGTTCACTCTTGTTTCGACTGGAGTTCGCGTTGTTGGTTGATATTCAGTTATTTTTGTGTTTCCATGTTTTACATGTTGTCTGTTTTTGTCCCGTTCTTGTTGGTGTTTACTTTTACTGGTTTTGTCTCTGCCCTTTCAGACTTATGACATTCGGATACCCCATTGGTACCTCTGCTTCTTTCCTACTTTCAATAATATAAGTGTTGTTTCTTGACTTGATAATTCAATTTTATGTATCAATTTTTTGCTATATAATAAAATAAACACCATAAATTGCTGCATGCTTTATTTGCAAAAAGAAAAAATATACATAACAACAAAACAAAAAGCACTCCTCCTGAGGTGCACTTGTTTAAAGAAGGATAGATTTAAGCTGTCAAATATCTAAAGCAAGAATGAAAGCACAATAGTTATTAAACAAATAGAAAACGCAAAAGCATAAAAGTCCGATAACTCATAAAGAAAAAGCAAGAGAGCTGAAGCAGACAAGCACATATTTTATAGCATGAAAATAAATAAAGTAATCAATTAAATAATGATATGTCTAACATAGCCCTATAAAAATCGCTGACAATAACTTATTGGAACAATGTCCAAAATTTAATATACAAATAGGTAAAGACACAATAACATTTTATAAAGCGCTATTTTAAAATGGCAAGTTACACAAAAACAAAGAAAAGCAGAAGCTTTAAGCCTTTAAAGCAATTAAACATTTAAAGCATAGTCCATGGACAGTTCCATCGTCATCATTATTAACATTATTATTAACGAAATCTACAACTATCTGGTTCTCTCACATCGGCCTGGATTCTATCCTCCTCTGGTACTCTAAGGTCCCTTATTTCTGATAGAGGACGGTGGTGCGATAAACTAAGAAGGGTTTGAGCTTGCCTACTATCTTGACCTATACATTTAAGGTCCACTACTTTCCCTCTGGGTCGTACCTCTTGGCATCCAGATTTACATTCTCTTACCGGTGAAACAGAGAAACAAAGCTGGTTTTTGTTCTTGTGTTGACGAGATCTAACTACTTGGCGTTCTACTGGCCTACATGACTCTGAAATTCCACAAAATATTTGTCAGTGTATTGAAGTGGAAAGAAACCTTTAACAGGGACAACGGTCAATTCATGAAATCATTAACATTGTTTATATTCTTCTTATTCTAGTTTCACTTTTGTTCTTTTAGTTAATATTTGTCCCCAGGAATAACTTTATTTCTTTTTGTCCCCAGGAATAACTTTATTTCTTTAATGGTTGAACTTTCGGATTTCTAGCAGATCGTCAATTTGAGGCTTCTTACAAACACGTGTATGTACCTATCACACTTACTTTCAAGTCCCTAGTTCCGGAGCACCAGAGTTCACTATCTTTACGCTACGACCCGAGTCTGTTTCAGTTATTTTTGTGTTTTAAGTTGTCTGTTTCTATGTGCGTACTTGTTGTGACTTTGCCCTTTCGGAATTTTGAAATTTGGATGAACCTTTTAGTACTTCTGCTTATTTCAACCTTAATGCTTTCATATTAAATGATAAAGAATTCGCTTGGTTTTTTTATTTGTATTTTCCAAACCTTTTGATAGATAGGTCTGAAAATTTGTAGTTTTAAACAAGTCGAAGAGGCCACTCGGTGATATTCTGATGTTTGATAGTATAAGGGCATTACAGAAAGATAGAGATAGGGACAGCTCTCTGGCTAGGAATAAGAACATTTATGGTTTATAGGTTGTGTTATGAATGATTTGAAGGGGCATAATAAAGATTTCGAAACCCAAGACACAATCTAAATATAGGAAACTAATGAGACATGTTTCAGTTCTGTATTCTAAATAACTTGACAAAGGAATGATGTCATTTTGTGCCCTTTGGCAATTATGTAGTCAACTTCCAGGTGCATAATCAAAATCCTAAGACACAATTTATATCTAACAGTGCAATTAATGTGCTATTAGTTACAATTCTGTATTCTAATAAAAAATAATGAGATGTGGAATAAGTGTACGGTACACAGCCCACATAACAAGCGGCAATTTAGAAAAACCACAATGGACAACCACCAGCAGCCTTCAACGAGGCCAGTAGGCGCTTCTCGCAGTTCTGCAATTGGCCCATGGTCAAAATAAGATGCATATAATTCAAATCCAGTCCTGAAATAGTCAGATAGACCCCCAAAAGAAAACATCAAAAAGACAAGTACAAACAAAAGCTTTGTCAAAGATTCCTGGCTAAGGACAGGCACATATAAAATTTGGCAGGGTTAAACTAGTTTTTTGCGCCCAACCTTTCCTCTATCAATATTCATAGACAAAGCACAAAACTAAACACACTTTATATAACCTTAGAGGAGTTGCGTGACAAACAAATGATGTGCCCTTGGGCTAACCTAGGGCTGAGAAAATTAAACTAAAGAGATATGAATCATCCCGTTATACGTAACAAGTTGGCCATAATAACAGAGTCTTCGCTGTGAAAGACGCGAGTAAACTCGGGCGTGGAAACAGTAAATGTAATCAAACTTATATGTCTGAATAGCTGAGTCTTTCGGGCATGGGATAGTATAATTTTTAAACAGCTTAACTTTTTATTTTCATTTTAATTAAACAAAAACTAAACCGTGGTGAAGGACGAAAAATGCAAATTCTCGCAATCTGATTAATAATGGTCACAATAAACAAATTTTCTTATCGGCAATAATCGACAGCGGGTGTCAAATTTTAACAGGAAATTGCGTAACTTTTAACAGGTAATTACTCCTCCCAAATTCACCTAATTATCGTAAAACAAGGAAATGTGTCAAGATGACACTGATGCCCCGCTGGCAAATAAAATAAAACTGTTATTTTTACCAAATTTGCTAAGTCCAAGGGCCCTAATTTGGGTCAAAATCAGTGGACCCGAACGAAACTCGAACTTGACCTGTAACTCATCATGGTAGACTCACATACCAAAAATCTTTTGAATATATGCAAGGATGTGGAAAAAAAGTGCGGAAAACTTTTTTTTTTACAAAATTTGCTAAGTTCAAGGGCCGTAATTTAGGTCAAAATCAGTGGACCGGAACGAAACTCGACCTTGAGCTGTAACTCATCATGGTAGACTCACATACCAAAAATCTTTTGAATATATGCAAGGATGTGGAAAAAAAGTTCGGAAAACTTATTTTTACAAAATTTGCTAAGTTCAAGGGCCGTAATTTAGGTTAAAATCAGTGGACCGGAACGAAACTCGAACTTGACCTGTAACTCATCATGGTAGACTCACATACCAAAAATCTTTTGAATATATGCAAGGATGTAAAAAAAAAGTGCGGAAAATTAAAGTGTGACGGACGGACGGACGGAAGGACGGACGGACGGACGAACGGACCGAAAAACTATATGCCCCCCAACAAAGTTGGCGGGGCATAAAAATCATTTGTTTATTCTGCTATTTCCCTGCTATTTAACAATACTAAATAATAAAGTAAGTAATTAAAATTAGGATATAATTTTAAAGATTTTCTAAGAACGTATTTATAAATAATTCCTTTATTTAAAACTGACGACTTTAAACAGTATTTTTCAGAAAATCACTCATCAAAATTAAAATAAAATTAGCCTATCGCATGCAGCAGGATTTCTTCTTTCCAATGATATAAATATTTTACACGTCCGATTTATAATAAAAGTGTTTATTCTCAAACCATTATACCAAGTTTGAACAGAGAATCTGATGACAATATTGCCAAAATCATGCATAGACCTTGTTATTTTTCACTTATCGGGAGAGACTTATCTCTTTAGTTTAATTATCTCAGCCTAGGGATATTACTGAAAATTCCGATGTCAAGTGCACATACAGTCACTACCCAAAATGCAACCAATGACCGGAGTGTCATCTATCTATCCCTAGTTGTTACAAAGATTATCCTTGACATTAATGTACATATGCTGAACAACAAAACATTATCTCTGCGCTTTCGTTAGTGAAATAAAAACTAATGCCATATTTTCATGTAAGCAAAGTCATTTAATTTGAATTTATAGCCAACTAATACAGTGGTAGTGTTGAACATACCCGGTGATTTTGGTTGTTCCCTCTTGCACTGGTCCTCTATCGGTTTCTTGTCGCATCCCTGACTAGGCAAAATCAGATCTAACACAAGACAGCTAGGTGATCTGTGGTGAAGTTTCTCAGGGTTCTCCTGGTCATTATGTGGAATTCCATCAAAGTTTCCACACAATCCACACATTTTAGAGTAATGCAGGGGAGAAACCTGTAGTTAAAAAAAATAGATTTTAGACATGTTAGATGTATCAAGTTGTCTGGATACAAATCATGTTATATGTTTCTTTAAATTGAAGACGAAGCCTCTTGATTTTCTGCTTCCTGAATGGTTTGTGCAAATGTACGGGTTATCTATAGGTCACTTCTCCAAATTTGAAATTTACTGTTTTCATATTACTTTTGTTCCAGAATACAAATACCAAAATCGGGCGTAAAACAGTGAATTTGGTTATGCTGTACTTAGTATATCGATATTTCAAGGAGTAACCCCTCGTCAGAAGCATTTGAAGATCGAAAACAAAAATAGAAAATAAAGAGATGTGGACACAGCCCACAATTAGACGGTAATTTAGAAAAACCACAATGGACAACCGCCAGCAGCCTTCAACGAGGCCATTTGGCACTGCTCGCGGTTCTGCAATTGGCCCATGGTCTAAATAAGATGCATATAATTCAAATCCAGCCCTGAAATAGTCACAGATAGACCCCCTTCTTAAACAAGGAACAGAAAACATCAAAAAGACAAGTACAAACGAAAGCTTTGTCAAAGATTCCTGGCTTAGGACAGGCACATGTAATATGTGGCGGGGTTAAACTAGTTTTTTGGGCCCAACCTTCCCCCTATCAATACTCCTAGTCAAAGCACAAAAACTAAACACACAATAAAAATCAAATCGATCAAAGTCCAATTCTACTAGAGAGAACCTAAGACAAAAAACAAGAACAAACAAAAGGACGGTAAAGGAACTCTCTATAGAACACTCAATGTTACTGACAGCTAGCTGAGAATCATCAATCGACTGATGTAAAAAATCAAACGTATCGATTTTAAATCCGACACAACACTTCAAACAATAATGATTTAGTGAAGTGTCATCACACAAAACCGACACGCTTGATCGCTATAATGCTTAAAAATGACAATAGTAAAAACATTTATGGAAGTTTTAAAGCAAGTATCAAGTTTTCAATATTTCTGCCAAAAACACTAAATTCAAAGATTTAACCAAGATATTCATTTCATATCCTTTCCGTAATAAATTTTGAAGCCAATTTTTCATTTCTATTGGATTGCTTTTAAATTTGTGAGCTTTATAAAAACATTACCATAAAATTCAGGATGTGATATTCCTTTCACTATAAGACAGTGACGTGTACAATTAAATTTTTCAATAAGAGATCGATACTTGTGGAAGAATTTAGAAAAAGATTTTACTAATTTGTGGTAACGATAACCTTGTGTAAAAAAGTATTGAACGAAAAGTACATGACAAAAATACTAGAAATTTATTGGTTAATTCGTGTCCAACAAGTCTAACGACCAGGTTTGTGATTATTAGTATCCTCGGGAACCTCAGGTCCACCAGCAGCGGATATCGACCCAGTGGTTTTAAAATACAAATACCAAAATCGGGTGTAATATGGTGAATTTGGTTATGCTGTATATCGATATTTCAGATGTAGAAAAAGGCATCAACAGCACACTATAAACTTTACCAGAATAGATATTTCTAAACTGTTTATGTGACAAATATTGCAATATTCTACATATTATTCTTGGTTTTCGATGGTTCTAAATTACAACTAACTTTCTTTCTGTTCATTAAGATTTGTTTTAATTTGACAGACAGGCAGGCCTCCTCATTACTATAAAATCGTGTTCCATGAATTCTTTTTACCTTGATTCTGATTTCTTCTTTTTCTTTTGAACCTCTAACATCCACGCCTTCAGACGGGAGTTCTATTCTAACCTGGTCTTGATGTTTAGATACCCTGACCAAAACTTCTTCCCTTCAACAAAATGAAAACTCCATTAAAAATAAAAAGCTATTTTTGCTACTTAGATTTTGATATTACATATGCAAGCAACAGGGATGAATCTAGTATCTAGTATCTTTAAACATTTTGTTTGACTTCTCATTACTTTACCTTAACTCTAGCCATATCTTTATGCTTTCTGACTAATCATTAAGCATTTGAAATTTGCCCATTAGGAGGTCTTCTCCTCCAGACCTTTAAGTTTTGAAATTTACCACCATTAATCATTTGATACTTACTTATATGGTTGTCTTCGAAGTTTTATTTCAATTTGTTCTCCGTCTTTTAAGGTTTGAACTTTACCATCTTGTCTAACAAGTGGAATCGAATCAACTTCGACTTCTATTTCTTTTTCTCCGACACTCAATGTTATTATCTGAAATGTTGGGCGAAGGTCTTTAGATCACTAATGGTAAATAGGACAAAGTTCTTCAAATTTATTTAATCATTTCTCAAATAATAAAAGGAACCACATTTGTAACATAACAGTTTCAAAAAGTAACAATCTAAAATAATTATGATTCAAAAAAGACATATATCAGATTTCGATAGTTTCTATGTCAAACAAATATGTCTCATGAATAGGGATTGTAACCATATGGCATGAAAGAAATCAATTAGTATTAACCTTCATCTTAGGATCCTGTTTGTCTTTTCTCGCCTTGATAGCATATTGACCAGAGGATGAGCAGTCCATTGCTAGCACTACATCACACGATCCAGTCTCTGGTATCACCATCACGTGATCATCCAAGGTTTTAACGGATCTGTCTCTCACAATGCATTCACCTAAAAAACCAAAGTTTGTACCGATTCGTCGTCTCTCAACACACAGTTACCCATTGATCATCAACAAATCATCAAGGATTTAACAACTTTTGCACCACAACAAAATCTTAAAGTATTTTTTGTGTCACCATGTTTTTACTGCTTTATCACTCGCAATAAATACACTTTTAGACAATCCGCGTAGGATGGCATAACATTAAAAAAAATACTGATTCATCTTTTACAAATTATCAAAGAAATAAAGAAGTACTAATGGGGCGACAATTGAATGTTGTTGGTCTTACACCCGGGAAAGGACTTAAATCCCCCTGTTTATATTGATACACCTCAAGGAACTCAGGTAAACTCAAGCTTAATCCCTCTATTGAAATCTGCAACAATAGAAGGTGATCTCTGTGATCAGTCATATTAATGCCTTCAATGAACCAGTTAAATTGTGTTTGGTAGGGAATTTTTTCCTTGAAGGAAAAAAACTCCTACACTAAAGGAAAAACACTCCTAAAAATCTCCTTTAAACTCCTACTTCTCAATATCAAAGATATAAAAAGTCAATCACTTAAATCCCAATCTTGTTGCCTTTTAGAACTTAACATCGATTTTAAAATGTAATGACTATTCTTTTCATACATTTTTACACATGCAGAAAGCAGAAAAGAAGTATGTTATTGTCATATTAAATTTGAAAGTAGAGTTCATTAAATCTCCTGTTGATTTATCGGGGAAAATACACGTTTGATATATGATATCCTTCATCTTACAGAAGAGAGGGATATACCAGGCATTCTCCTCCTCATTGACTTTGAAAAAGCATTTGATTCTATATCCTGGACATTTATAAATCAAGTATTATCATTCTTCAATTTTGGCGATTCGATCAAACGCTGGGTTATAACATTCTACAAAAATATAAAATCCGCGATTACTCAAAACTGTCATTTATCAGATTTCTTTGAGATTCAAAGAGGGTGTAGACAGGGGGATCCTCTTTCACCTTATGTATTCCTTTTATGCGCAGAAATACTTGGTATAATGATACGTAACAATAGAGAAATTAAGGGTATCACTGTTGATGACACAGAATATTTGATATCCCAATATGCAGATGACACCTCCTTAATATTAGATGGCTCTCCTGTTTCATTAGATGCATCTCTCCGTACTCTCAGCAAATTTGCAGATTTATCAGGACTTAAGGTTAATCTTGAAAAGACCAAAGTAATTTGGATAGGAAAAAAAAGGTATAGCACTGATACTATGTGTATAAAGCATGGCCTGGAATGGGGTTCCAGTAAATTCACATTATTGGGTATACATTTCTCGGTGGATTTGTCCGAATTAGAACGGCTAAATTACGAACAAAAATTAAAAGATATAGACAATACTCTCAAAAAATGGTCAAAGCAAATCCTTTCTCCTATAGGTAAAATCACAATTATAAAATCCTTACTGATTTCCAAATTAAATCATCTTTTCTTAGCAATTCCCGGACCAAGCGAAAACTTTACTAAAAAACTTACAAACATATTATATGCATATATATGGGAAGGAAAACCAGACAAAATTAAGAGAGATACTTTATGTCAAACCTATACATTAGGTGGGCTAAAAATGATCAATATTGAAGCATATATTAAAGGCCTAAAATTAACATGGATCCGTAGATTATTGAAAAATGACTCTAAGCTAGTTAAATTATTCTTCTCCCAAGTGGATGTAGAACCAAATTATTTTATATACACTGGTAATATTAAAAGAGCAACAAACCCATTTTGGAGTGAGATTATAAATGCCTGGAATGAATTAGAAAAATGATCAATATTGAAGCATATATTAAAGGCCTAAAATTAACATGGATCCGTAGATTATTGAATAAAAAGCTTCGCCGAGCGCAGCATGATACGACCGCAACACGTTGAACCCTGTACGTTTTAGGCCTAATATGGATAGTCTATTGTTCTGGACACATGCAGCCCATGGTGGACTGACAAAGGTTTTTGACACATGCTTCTCTGATGGACTTTCAACCCAGGGGCTAAAAATATAAATTTTGAATGTTGTATTCTACTCTTTAAAAGAATAATGTTTGGGGAAAAAATTAAAAATCGAACCAGAATTTATTTTAAAATTATGATTACAGCCCCAAAAATTTATTCTTAAATTTAGAATCGCTACCTGACAAGAATAAAGGACAAGGTACGGTAAGGCCCATATTTGGCCCCCTCAAAAACTGAAAAATAGAAAACTGATCTAGAGAAAATCCCTTTTGTTATTTATTAAGTCAAATGAATGAAGAAGATAAAACAACTAAATTTATTAGAATTTTTTATGCTTATTATTTGAAATTGTTTTGTCAAAACATGGTGAATATGTATGATTTCTTTCAAATTTGCAGAAAATGGACAATATTTGGGTAATATTTTCAATTGTTAGATGCCAGCGACTACTTAGACCACAGTTATTGTTTATGAACTTTAATTTGCGCTATAAAATGATTATGAATCAGTTGAGAAATCCATGGTCTACGTTGTCGCTGGTCATTAAAAATAACAAAATAAGCATGAAAAATGACATATTTCGACGATTTTGATACTTTTGCACTACTTTAAGCCTCTATAAAATTAATATTAGAGTAGATGATGGAAATTGTTTACCATTGTCAAAAAGTTTAATCATCTTACTTGAAACTTTAATGATATTTAAATCATTTACTTTGGATTTGATTTTCTTTAAATAGGGGGGGGGGCCAAATATGGCCCTTACTGTACCTTGTCCTTTGCAAAAAAAATTTCAAAATCGGACCACAAATAAAAAAGCCCCATTTGGCCCCCTTATTACGTAATAGGGGGAAAAAGGGGGGGTCGCAAAAATTAATTCTTAATTTTGTAATCGCTATTTGACAAGAACAAACATGCAAAAAAAATTTTCAAAATCGGACCAGAAATTAAAAAGTTTCAATTTCGGCCCCATTTGGCCCCTATTTACGTAATAAGGGGAAAAAGGGGGGGTCGCAAAAATTAATTCTTAATTTTGTATCCGCTATTTGACAAGAACAAACATGCAAAAAAAATTTTCAAAATCGGACCAGAAATAAAAAAGTTTCAATTTCGGCCCCTTCTGGCCCCTTATTACATAACAGGTGAAAAAGGGGTGGGGGTCGCAAAAATAAATTCTCAAATTTGGATTCGCTACTTGACAAAAATAAACTTGCAAAAAAAAATTTCAAAATCGGACCACAAATAAAAAAGTTTCGATTTTGGCCCCATTTGGCCCCTAAGTACGTAATAGGGGGGAAAAGGGGGGGGGGTCGCAAAAATTAATTCTTAATTTTGTATCCGCTATTTGACAAGAACAAACATGTAAAAAAAAAATTCGAAATCGTACCACAAATAAAAAAGTTTTTATTTTGGCCCCTTTTGGCCCCTAATTACACAACGGAGAAAAAGGGGGGCACAAAAATTCATCAGGTTCATTATTTTATTGTAAGACACATTCTTGACAAATTTCACAGCAATAGGCCAACTAGGACCAAAGTTATGGTGGAAACAAGTAAAATATTTGAATTTTTTCCCCCTTTTGGGCCCCTAATTTCGAAACAAAAAAAGGGGGGACCCCCAAAATCAATCCCATTCATCCTTGTATGGTAAGGAACATCACTGTCAAATTTCATAGCAATTGGATAACTAGAACTAAAGTTATTGTGGAAACAAACAAAAAAGTAGTATTTTTGGCCCTTTTTTGGCCCCTAATTTCTAAACGAAAAATGGGGGGACCCCCAAAATCAATCCCATGAATCCTTTTATGGTAAGGAACATCATTGTAAAGTTTCATAGCAATCGGATAACTGGAACTAAAGTTATTGTGGAAACACTAAAAAGTTAACAGACACCGACGACAACGACGACGACGACGACGACAACGACGACGACAGCATCATACCATAATACGTCCGCAAATTTTTTGCGGTCGTATAAAAATGACTCTAAGCTAGTTAAATTATTCTTCTCCCAAGTGGATGTAGAACCAAATTATTTTATATACACTGGTAATATTAAAAGAGCAACAAACCCATTTTGGAGTGAGATTATAAATGCCTGGAATGAATTAGAAAACAAACGTAATAACACCAGTAACATAACAAACGATACTATTTGGAACAACGATCGAATTAAGATTGACAATCGCAAAATATTCTACAAGAATTGGACAAAAGACGGAATTTGGACGATAAATGACTTACTTACGAACGATGGAAAACTTATGTCCTTTCAACAATTTTGCGAGATATATAATGTCAACACAAACTTCCTCACATACCAAGGTATAATATCTGCCATTAGAAATTTTTTTAGAAAAAAGAAGATACAGGAACATTCCTTGCAAAAGATAAAGGGACCAATACTACCAAATAGAATAAGTATATTTTTAAAATCTCAAAAAGGCTCCAAAGATATGTACGAAGTATTGATAAATAAAATAGAAACAAATAAACATGAAGAGAAATGGGACACCTCTTTGAATAAAACACATAAATGGGCAAAAATTAACTCCATGACATTTTCTTTCACCAAAAGTTCCAAATTACAATGGTTTCAATACCGAATTATTCATAGAGTTTTAGGTACAAACGAATTACTTCATAAGATGAATATGCGACAAAATCCAGACTGCGTTTTCTGTAAGGAAGAATCTGAATCTATTGAACACCTATTCTGGACTTGTCCCAAGATTTCTGAGGTATGGGATGAGTTAAACCGGTGGATATATAGGGAAACAGAAATTGAACTCCCACTTAATTTAGAAATAGTTTTATTCGGCATTTTAGATAAAAACGATAAAAACTATATTCGGAACCTAATAATAATACTGGCAAAGTTTTACATCTACCGATGTAAACTGAATGAAGATCAAGTTAATATAATAGCACTTAGAAGTTATTTGAAAGAGAATCTTAACTTTGAGAAAACAATATTTCAAAAGAATAATCCTCCACAAAAATTCTTAAATTACTGGAACCCCTGGATGGCTTTATTTTAGGAGTACTACTATTCATTCCACAACCTGCGACCAAAGTAAATATTTACAACTCACTTCTTAATCGTGGATACACAGAAATCTGCAAAATTACTTTCCAAGTACATTAATTTTTCCTGTTTAGATATCATTGTAACAAACTGCAAATCAGCTTTCAAATGTGCCGGCAGTACTATAGGGGTTTTTGATTTGGGTATTTACATTTTCATTTTTTTTTTGGTTTTTTTGTTTTTTTTTGTTGGTTTTTTAAGTATTTGATTTTGTTTCTTTTTTCTTCTTTTTCCTTTTTTTTGTTTGTTGTTTTCTTTTTATGTGTCAATAATATATCATCATCATATTCAAATTGTACATTTATAGTTGGAGTGTACCTTTCTACTAACAAGTACTAACACTAGCTACTCCAAAATGCAATACCTCAAAATATTATACTATTATACTAACATTAACGGGGCCGGGATAAGGTACCGGTATTCGATGTTTTTCATACTAACAAATGTACTTTTTGAAATAAAAATGAAAAAAAAAAAAAAAAAAAAAAAAAAAAAAATCTCCTGTTGAATTGAAAATACATGTATAGCTTCAAGAAAATAGTGAAACAGCTTCTGCTAAAGCCCAAAAACTGAGTATACAGATCACCACTTAATCAGTCACTATAATCAAAATTGCTAAGAACAGAATTATTTTATGTTGAGCTACCAATTTTGACAAAAATCATCAAACAGTATAAGGACCTTATTTATGACTACAAATGTATAAGAAATCCGAATAATCAGCAATATCAGATATTTCTGAGAACAAACTATGATAAATGGATCAAGTTGTAGCATCTATAAAAACCATAAAAAAACTGAATTAAGCATTTCGTAAAAAAAATTCATTTATATGCTAAAAGAACACTGATATAAAAAATAGTTTATCGGATTAATAACAAGTATTTTCTAAAATACATGTAACCTATTACAGGTACTCTGTAGTATTTCATTATTTCAGTTTGTACTATTCAATATCTACAGGTAAATTTTTCAAACAGGTAAAATTTTCATACAGGTAAATTTATCTTTCCTAAAACAAGATAATCTTGTTTGTAAAGCTGTTAATTTAACTGATCATAGAGATCAAGTTCCATTGTTGCAAATTTCATCAGAGAGATTAATCTAACGTTTACCAGAGTTCACCGGGGTCATACAACCCAAGGTCGGGGATTGTCAAACTTTACTGGCTTTAAAAGGCCAAGACAAAATCGGTTTAAACAAAACAACCAAACTGCTACCATCAACGAAACTCGCGTTTGAGAGTTATTTCTTGCTTTGCATTTATATTACAAATCAAACCGTAAAGAGTGATGAATAGAGAAAATCGTATGCAACAAAAAAGAAGTTTAGATGAAGAAGGAACAAGCCCCACAACATAAATACCAACAAATTGTACAATTTCAAATGTTAGCCAGCTTTTTATTTTAGTTTCCTCTTGCAACAGTAGGTCCTTTTCCTCACAAGTTACAACTATAAATGTTTACCTGGTAGTTTTCGTGAAAAAGATAAAGCTTGTGAACGTCTTGGCATTGATTCTACAAGCTTTAATCGGTCGATTCTATAGAAGAGTTCCCACACCCATGACCAAGGAACATTTATACTCATGAATCTGTCGGTCTCTAGAGGTGTATAAAATGTAGCATCCATCTGTAAAATGAATCCATATTTCACAATGGTTCACGTTGAATAAGTTCAGTTTATATATATGCTGAAAATGGTAGCATATATAACTATTTAAAAAATAAGTTATTTATTTTCAGAATGACCATGTTTAATTCATGTTTATTTCAAACCAAAGCTAAATGCAAGCACACGACAGAAAAAGAAAATAGTCCCCAAAAAATATGCAAAAAGGAATAAAGACGCATAAAAAACTAAAATTACAAAACTTCACGTGCAAAGACAATATGAGAATAACTTCATACCTGTCTGTCATTTCTCCATAGGTCAAACATGAACTCCAGTCTATCAGAGGTAAACTTTGGCATATCATAGAAAACATGAGGGTACCAGTAATATTTGAAATTCTCTTGGAATCGCCAAAACATCATTCGATAATATGGTTCAAAGTCGGCCTGCAATACAAAACATTTAACAATTGTTCATGTGCATAGTACATGAAAATATATGCGATGGATATTACAATGGAAAGTGTAAGACCTATAAACTTTGAAATAATTTTGAATTATGTAGGCATAAGATAAAGTACTGGTGCAACAAATATGATTTACCTTATTGTATTTGACGATAAAGTGGAAATGGCGGAATGCATTTAGTGCTCTTTTTAAATCTCTGTAACTGTCCCTGAGTTTAGCATCCGGTCTATCCTTTTCCTCAAGGTATCTCTGTACCATCTCATCTTTATCAGGCGAAGATTGTTTTGCTTCCCATAGTAACTGCTCCAGAGATTTTTCTGTCATACCCTGACATTCGAAAATAATTGCATTTTAAAATCACTTTTCATTAAAAATAAAGTGCATTATTCAAAATCTTGATACATTGTATTTACATAGGTCGGACCTCTGTTTTTTTATATGATAAAATGTTCACTTTTTGAGCCAAAGAGTTTTTCTAATATTGGGTTTATATTTTCTTTCTAATTCAAGTTTAAAGTAATGAGATGTGGAATAAGTGTAGCGACAGAACCTACAGATATAATTGACAACTGATAAAAGCCAGCAGTCTTCAACGTGACAAGTGATCGGTTGCTGCTTGCCGTTTTGCAATTGGCTCAAGATAAAAATATATTGATTACTATAAAGTCATTCTTAAAATTGTCGGAGAACGACCTGGACAAAGAACAACTAACATAAAGACGACGAGGACAAACATTTGCTTTGACAAAGATTCCTGGTTTAGGACCGGCACGTATAAAATTTGATGGGGTTAAACTAGTTTTTTAAGCCCAACCTTCCCTCTATTGATAATCTGTAACAAAGCACAAAATAGCACACACTAAAAATAAAAACGATAAACGTCCAATTCAACAAGTAAGAATCTGAGACATCAATAGAAAATAATGAGATGTGGAATAAGTGTACGCGACCCAACCCACAATTAAACGGCAATTTAGAAAAACCAAGACATAGAGGAACTCACTTGAGAACACTAGCTGTTACTGACAGCTAGCTTAGAAGCATCTATCGACTGATGTAAAAATCAAATGTATCGACTTTAAATCAGACACAACTTTTCAAAACAATTAATAATTTTAAATCGACACACTTATTCGCTGTAATGCTAAAAAAAGACAAGTATAAAAAGAGAAATTAATAGCATTTTTCAGTAACACCATTTACTCCCATATACATGTAAATATTTAAGACAGAAAGATAATACCTAACCTTTATGGTGACCATCTTAGGAGCCAATCCTGTGTATCCGAAAGATATATCCATGGTGAAAAACATATTTCTAGACCTCTCTGCCACTGGACTACTATGCATTGATTCAGGTTCAGGTATAGATGATTTGACTCGTTTGATTAGACTTTGCTCTACATCGACGATTCGTCTTTTCTCTTGTTCTATCTTACCAACAACCTGTTTTTGAGATTTGTCCTTGAGCTTTCTCTTTAACTGATCAAGTATACGAATCTGTGAACGACAGACAGACTGTAGATGTCTCATTAGTCGACTGTAGTCTGAAACCTTGTCAACTTGCTTGGCAATCTTTCTAGATATGTCTTCTAGTTTATCAACTATTTTTGTTGCTTGTTCTTTATCGATTGGCGAGTCCCTTTGTAAATATAACTCCACCTGTAATTGTGCTAACTTTACTTGTGCAACTTTTTCGTGGTCGTCACGATCATCAAGCATTTCAGATTTTGGCTCCTTTTCTGATATCTGAATTATTTTACATATGACTTTACTTAGGCTTTCCAGTTTAGGTACAATATCTTTAAGTGGATGTTTGTCTTCTGGCTTATGTTCTCTAATCACAGATTTTATCATTTCTTTAATTTGTTCATGTTGGATAAGAGCTTTTAAGAGAGAATGAACACGCTTACTGTCTTTGATTTTTCTAATATCATCGAGACTAAGTTGAGATATGGTGTCTGTGGTCCTCTTGATGAGCTTTTCTAGTTGTTCTTTAGAAAGTTGCTTTGGGGAATCAATAAGGTCTTTGAGTTGTTTAGATTGTTCTTCTTCTAATGATTGCACCTTTGGTGACGCATCAGTTCTTGGTGATAGCGCACTTGAGCTTTTAACCATTATTTCAATAAGTCGGAAAGTTTCTTTTTTCACTTCTTCCTCTCTTTTCGATAGCTCTTCCTCTGAACGAGATTTTATTGAACCCCTCAAGGAACTAACAACATCAACAAGGTGTTTAATGTTCTCTTGTTGTTGTAAGAGAACGGACTTTATAAGTATGTTTTTGACTTCGTCTAATGGTCTGTCCACTAAATATTTTTCTATTCTTTCATTAACAGATGATAGTTTTTCTACCCCATCTCTGACCTTCAAAACTTTAGACTGGACATCGAGGACATTATGTCTCTGTTTTCGCAGCTGCTTTAATTTTCTAAATACTTCTTTTTGATCTCTTACCAATTCAATTAGTTGTTGTAGTTCAGGTTTTGATTGTTCACTTTCCTTTTGTACAACTTCATCGACGAGTCGTCTCAATACTCTATCGGGTCTCACAGGCTTAGAATTAGAGCTTGTCGAGCTCTTTTTCAGAATTTCAGGTAATGCTTCTTTTTCTCCATGCTGTTGTATATAACGTTTGATTAACTTCTCGTTCTCCTTTTGGTATGCTTCTGACAAAAGGTCTCTAGGCTCAATGTCTACTTCTGGACACATAACACTTCCTTTAAATTCCATCTGCAAAAATATATTTTAGAAAAGCCATAATGAAAGACCACTTGCTGTTTATTAAAAGGCAATTAGCAGCCAGTTTATATATAAATAGTATAACGAACAAATTGAAATATATATGAATTCTAATCCAACGAACTTCTTTTTGAATCTTTAATAAAAAAAGTTACTTACGTTATACTGTGCTTGTTCTTTTTCTGGAAAAGGTGACCTTGACAAACTGAAATCAAACATAAAGTGTCTTTCGTTGTCTGTTGGGGAATATTTGATATCAAAGTTATACCATCTTTCTGGATTACAGCCAACTCCTTCCATTCTGAACATGAAACTATAAAATCCCTTTCTTCTTTGTTTATCTAGAACCTGCTTCAATCTAGATTGAAGTCTATCAACGATAGATTTGGATTCACGGGGTTCTTTTGGTCCATCTTTCATTGGTATTCTTTCTTTTGATGTTATTTTATTCCTTCTGTCTTCTTTTTTTGGTCCATGTCCACTCCCACTACTCTCGATTTCATCACCTTCTTTTTTTGGTCCTTGTCCACTCCCACTACTCTCGATTTCATCACCTTCTTTTCTTTGTCCTCTGTCTCTTGATTTACTATTTACACCAGATTTATCTGTACTCCATCCACTCCATTTCATTTTATCACTTTCCTCTTTGCTCCCCATAAAGAAGTTCATGAAGCTCGACATTAGACTTTGTGAATCGTCTTTCTGAACCTGTTCATCTTCTGATTTTATTTCCATGGACTCGTGCTTTGGTTTGGATTTCTCTGTATTGTACATGAATTGGAATTCCCATGCTTTTGGTGGGTTAACACCTGGTCTAAGTGTGAATTGGAATGCATTTCGGCCATAGAAAGGGTAAAAAGGGAGACCTTTGTTAAAGTCCCTAAAAACCATCTGTCCTTTCACTCCAAATACTATACCAAATTCATGATTCCCATATTCATAATTAACCTGTAGAAAAGGGAAAAAATCCGAAGTTATCTATCTATATAAATTCAGACAATGTGAAAAAAGTCAGTATTGCATATAAGTTGAAATCAAACTTACATTTGATTACATCAAAGTTGCAGACAATACCAGTAAATTTTGCTACGCCTGATCCGCGTTTCGTCTATTCAAGACTTATTAAAGACACTTTACGCAAAATATTGAAAAAGCCAAACACTATATGATTATAAAGAGCATAGATCAATGAAACCAGTAAAATCGAATTGGGAAACCAAATTATGACTAAGATCAACGTATGTCTGGGGATTGCATTTCGTTCCAAAAATAAATCGTTTTACTTTGTGCATCATATTAAATTTTGCTCATAGCTCTAAAATAGGGTATAAGAAATGGTGATGAAATGGTTGCAAAGTTGATTGATAGACGGTGTTGCTCATTTAATACTTACGGGATACACTTTAGCTCCTTCCATATATTCTAGGTATTTCAGGTCCTCTAGTGGCAATTTAGATGTTTCCAAGTAATGCCTTTCGAAGAAAAATGTTGGGCTCACCTCT
The DNA here is from genome assembly GCA_963971305.1 of Arcuatula senhousia. Classification (NCBI taxonomy): domain Eukaryota; kingdom Metazoa; phylum Mollusca; class Bivalvia; order Mytilida; family Mytilidae; genus Arcuatula; species Arcuatula senhousia. The sequence goes on from OZ020303.1 coordinate 2,633,541, forward strand.
GATCGCATGAAGTTTTCTTTCTGTAAAATATAATAATACATCAAAATCAAACCTGAAACTAAATGTCATACTTAGAAGTAGCAAACATTAGTGGTTCAATTGTCTTAAAATTTAGCAGATTCAAGTTATGACGGACTGCATTATTAAAAATGAATACTAGGAGTACGGTTGTAAGTATTATTCGTATGATTTGCTGCAAAACTTTTGTTTATCATAAAAGGTAAAATTATTTTCATTCTTCCAAAGTTTAAGACTAAAATATGCACGACTTACATCTTTAGGCAAATCTAATTTGAAATAATATTTTCTGGAATCAGAGGAAAATTTCATTGATACGGGTGCTCCATATTGTAGCTGTGATGTTATTGCTGCTCCACTCTTGAAATAGTAGAAATCTGTTTCAACGACACCTCTCATCTGCACAGCCATACTTAAACAGTAAATAAGGTTGAATGAACAATTCAATACAATGATTTGTGAGTTCAAGATATAAAAGATATCAAATAACTAGCTAACCAGTTTAATCCAATATTAGCTACAACACGAGAGACCCGAAACTTATTTTAAGGAAGATGGGTATCTAAAAATTTGTCAATAGAACTTTGGTGACCGTTAGCCCTAGATTTGAACTCTAAATTTCGATAATAAAATTGAAAAGTTCTAACCCTAACCCTAAGCTTCATATTTAGATCTACATCTTGAAATTGACTCTCAAGGAAAACTTTCAACAAAACTCTATGACAAACGTGATGCCTCAAACTTTCCAATCGTCAACTTTTCCTTCTTGTGTAGCAACATTCCGTCCGCTACAGCTTATGGAGTTTATGTATCTTAATTGATTCGTTATTCCAGAGCGTGCGGGACTTACATCGATTTTCTTAGCAGAGCGTCATTTCTAACGCAAAAATTGCTCACATAGGATTATGTTGCTCCTCGGTTGCTGTCTTCACTCAAGAAATTTTACGGAAGACATCACGAACTTATAGAAAAGCATTTTTGCAGAAAGCGAAAATACTGTCTCCCTATTATTTCAATACAAATGATCTCCCCTTGAAAAGTACAGGAAAATGTTTAAATTCAAAAATAATAGTCTATTTTTTAATGTAATTATCGATTTTGATGTTTACTAAGACCAATAGAAATCAATCAGAATAGTAATCAAAACGAAAACTAAATTGTGATAGATTTGCCAAAAAAAGATGCTCGGTCATAGATACCCCATCTATCTCGAACTTTGATAAAGAAATATAGTTTCTGTTCATATAATAAACGGTAAATACCTTGATGTAAGATTCGGACTTCTAGAAGTTGTGGTAAACACATTTACCATGGTGTTAGATCGAATAAGACTCATGTGAGTGATGATAATATGAGATAGGCATTGCCTAAATGCGAGCACAGCAAAAATATAAGATGTCAATGAACAGCTTAATTGTATTTTTACATACCTTCTGTGTTTAAGAAAGTTCCCCCTATACCATGAAACATCAAAGATGGATCCTCTTTTTAGCCCTCATATGACGGAGTTCCACGCCTCAATTAAGGAATACAATCATTTAGAATTCAGAATATAAGAGGGACCGACCATTTAATTTGAAGGGGGGCCCTCGTTTTTTTTCCTAAAAAAATGTTCTGAAAATTATTTTTGATGAAAAAAATATTCCTCAGAAGGATTTCTGTCATATAAAATTATGATATTAATGAAAAAAAAATATTCTGTCGCAACGCCTTCGAAAAATAAGTATTTTTTCCGCGCTCTATGCGGAAAAAATTCTGACCAAAATAAATAACAAAGCCCCCCCCCCTTTCAAGTTAAATTGTCCGTTCCTAAGATCTAGAGGACCCCATTCCCGAAAAGACGTGGCTACTTTTGATACACTGTTTTCAATGGTTTTGATCGTAATAATTTATTTTTATTTTATTCAGTTCATTTTCTAGAACGTTCAGTTTGGGGCGAGGTATTTGGGGCGAATGACCGTAAAAAAAAAGGAAATGCAACAAAAAAAGAATAAAATTTGTTTTACTTAAAAAATGAAGTAACTCTTCGTCATCAGAATATTTTTCTCCTTGTTCTATATTTACAAATTTTTGAAAGGCGATTAGCAAAATTGGTAATTATTTTCAAATTCACATCGAACCTGTGTGCACGTGAAGTTGTGAGGAGCATATCCGGACGAAAAAAAATCAATATCAGCATTAGTCAATTTTTTCGCGGGAACTTGCTGTAGAGCTCTCCGCTCTCGCGGGCACTTCGTGCCCGCTGCGCTATTAAATCAACGATGATGTAAGATCGAATTAGACCCATTAAATTTACCTTGGAAGAAGCAAAGGTGTACCAAAGGGGTAATCAATATCATAAACCGTAAAGACAAAGACAAAACCGGCAGACAAAAAATCATCACAACAAAACAAATCACATGACAACATAAAACACACACAAACATAACAACAAAACCGCATTCAGCAACGCGAACTCAAGTCGAAACGAGAGTGAACTCAGGTGCTCCGGAAGAGTAAGCAGTTCCTGCTTGCTATAGCACACCCGTCACGTTGCCAAAGATCGATTAAGTGTTGGTCAAATCCGGAAAGGATGACATTACAAAACTCTATGTCAAACCAACATCTGTGCTCATCTGAGAGATAGAAATCCCGTATTTGTATACAAGCACATGATGTCGTCCGTAAAATTTCTTGAGTGATGACAACAACCTGGGAGCAACGTACCCCTGTGTTAACAATTTGCTTGTCAGCCGTGTGGCTCTATCAAGGAAGTCGTTGTACTCCCCACATGCTCTGGAATAGCGAATCAATTGTGATACGTAAACTCCATACGCTGGAGCGGACGGAATGTAAGAATGTTGCTACACAGAAAGGGAAAGTTAACTATTGGAGTGAGATCATATAAGACTCATGGGAGTCGAAAATTTACCATGGTGTTAGATCGAATTAGACTTGTGGGAGTCGAAAATTTACCATGGTGTTAGATCGAATTAGACTCATAGGAGTGATGATATTACATTTACCTTGGTGTAAGATCGAATAAGACTCATGGGAGTGATGATTGAAAATTTACCTTGGAGTTAGATCGAATTTGATCGTTGGGAGCGATGATCTTTCTGAACCTCCTAATCCCCAGGATCCGCCAAGTCTGAATGCTGAAGATGCCTTTAATTTGTAATTAATAGGGAAACCTATCTCTGTAAACCAACTGTATTGTCCTTCTAGCAACATTGTGGACTTGTAAAAGTCTAGGTTGAAACTTCTCTTCGAATCTACCCTTTCTATTAGAATAGAAACAGAAAATAAAGGAACTATTAGTTAACACATTTAAAATGAAATACCGGTACGTCCCAAGGAATCAAACTGAATGCTAACTATTTTTCATATTTGCTGTGAGTACAAGCTTAAAAACGCATGCTGATCCAAAAAATTCTTACTAACCTATTAGTCGAAAATTTGACTGAATTTAGTGTGGTAATGTTTATAGCTTACCTTTTAGTTGGACTGCCATATCAATGATATCATACAGATCAAAGTAGCGGATTTCATTGTTGAACATTTTGAAGTAGAAATGTCCCTTCAAATCTGGAGATTCTCTTAAAGCCACCTTCAGCTGAAAATAAAAAAAGTATTTAAACTTTTTTGTTTTGATAATATTGAAAAATGAATCATTATGTCAGTTCTTCGCTGACCCCCCTTCTCTCACATCAACAGTAAAAAAATTCAAATAGTTAAATTTAAAATACAACCGTTTCGGAACTTTGTATTCTGTATCCTTTTTAACTTACTAATTTATGAATGTCCTGTACTAGTTTAGATGGTTGTAGATGCTCCTCTTCAGGTGTCTTGTCCTCCCTGGGCTTATCTTTCGATAGTTTGGCGCGTAGTCCTTCCAATACAGACAGCATGTCCTTTGAAGCTTTGGATGGCTTCATGATCATTTCTACAGCTTTCTGTAGCCCTTCAGTATTAAAACCCATCTAAAACACAAAATGCTTTATATATTTGTTGTGTTTGTGTACATTTAACTGGACACATATTTAGGATTGTAATTTTTAGGTTTTATTTTTTACAAGTACTCAGAATAAAAATGATATTCTTAGTTTACCAAAACCGTTAAGTATTTTAAGATAAATATTATCTAAATACCTCCATTATATTAGAAGAATATCCAAGTACATGAAGATTTGTATGGACTGCCATAGCACGAGGCACGAATCCCTTGGCGGAGGAAATATATGCAACATCTACTGCACCACCGGACTTGATATTATCTAGAGAAGAAGAATAATATAGTGAACTTTGAAATGACAAAATGAAAGGCAACTTAAAAGGAAAGAACGGAAAAAGAAATCATTAGCTGCCTTTGAACAACAGAGTACAATTGTGAAAGTAAACATAGAATAAATAGATAAGTATCGAAACTTATTTTTGCAGATTGTGCGATAAAAACATATCCACGAAAATATCCGTACGATTGATTTCTTAGGCGTCATCATTTTCCTTCTATTTTATAAAAACGCGATTATATCGTACAGCGAGGTCGAGAATTTGAGCAAATTAATAGGACGAATTATCTCAATTAAAAGGGTAATTTATATTTTTAAAATAGTCTACCCACCTTCCAAATCACAATTGACAATGTTAAGATTCAATTTCGACCTTGCCGTTAATTTTGATATAAATTTTGAAGAATAAAATGCCTCACCACAAGACTTACCATAGTAATGTGAAAAGTGGAAATAACTTGAATAGTGGTAACTTGGACTGAATCTTCTGGCAGATCTCAAGGCAAAAGTTGCATTTCTTGCCCTGAAAGTATTTAGTTTATCATTTTATTCTGTTGATGGATATAATTCTAAAAGAAAAAAAAATATTCTGTTGATGGAAATAATTCTAAAAGAAAAATATTCATGCTGCTGGGATGTCCGATCTATAAATAACATCATATGACAAAATGTTCACCCCCTTATGATGTGAGTTTCTATATAAGGGACGGACCATCAAACTTGAAAGGGGAGGCCTTGGTTTTTATTATGACCAGAATATTCAATAAGAAATAGAGGTATCACGACAATTTTTTTTCCAAAATAGCATTATTTTATATGATAAAAATCCTACTTCAGAATTTTTTCATCGAAAATCAGATTCAGAATATTTTTTGTGGAAAAAACAAGGTAACTCCTTGCAAGTTAAATGGTCGATCCCGAATGGTTTTGGTAAAGACGCTATCAAAATCACATTTTTTAAATCGGGCATAAACAGCATCCAAACTTGTATCATCTTTTGTTGACCGTTCCAAACAGATTCTAGGTAAAATTTTAACTCCTCAATATCAGCTTACCTGTGGGGTTAAAATTCAAAGAAACATTCTGACATTTGATGGAGGTATAAGACTGCCAATTAGCCAAATATGGATCCCCCGTTGATTTAGTCAATAAACAACTTAATCTAGTTCATGAAAGGACGAAGAGACTCCGGTTCTTTTTTTAAATAAAACGTTATTTTGGTTTGGATTTCATTCTCGCAAAAAGAGAGGCTATATTAGAAAAATATTGGAACATTCAACTAAATCAATACGATTGGGCAAAAAAAAAGGTTATGTTTGGGCTAATAGCAGTAAGCTTAATTGAATTATCTACAGATAAATGCAGGTAAATTACAGGTAAGTATATACTTCTCTCAGAGACATAAAATCTGCTCCTACAGTTGGGTAGTTTTTCGTATATTAGTATTTACCACCTTCGTAAATGTGGGTCAAGTTTGTCTTTTAAATCATGGAGCATTCACTGTTGGTCCTTATTGAAGCTGTGTATTTTGAGGTTTTCGATTCCATGATATATCACATTATTCGGAAAGAAAATCCATCTAGAGCTAAGAATTTATTATCTTAGTCTCAGTAGCTTTTCTCTTATGCTATCAATCGCAAAATGTTAACATGAAGACCAAAGGATTTGTAAATTTATTTATACAAGGTGAATAGAAGGAGTAAGAAGTAATTAAAATTGGTATCCTAGTATTTCGAATTTCCATGTTTTTTTGTATTATATACAATTATTTTTTGGTCAAAATTGGAAAATTTTTATCACCTATATGTATATAATCTATATAGACATTGGTAGAAATCTACCTGTATTTACCTGTTCGGGTAAAAATCTTTTCAGCCCAAACGTCGAGTGCTATTACCCCAAATGAAAATATGTAGTTCTGAATTTTTAGCCCCAAATGTAATGCGCCCAAATAAACGTTTTAATCAAGATGTTCTTAATTAGAGTCTGTGTTTGTACCTTATATCAAATATCAATGACATTTGTTGATGACAAAGACCTAGTGACATCTGACTCTTTTTTCTTATAGATGCATCTGTTGAAAAATACCATTGGACATTCAACTAATGACATCTTTCTTTCAAAACCACCCATATAAATTCATCAAGGGCATTCTTTGTTATTTCCCAACTGGTGTCTTCTCAAGGTTCATGGTTACATTTCACATAACAAGGCTTTTTTTTACCGTTTTACAGTTGATAATGGTTTACTTAGTCAAACACAATCTTGAATGGAAATGTATAAAGGACGAATTTGTATCTCTCCTATTTGCTCTTTTCATTTGTATGATTTAAGTTTGGACATTCTCATATATACTGCACAGAATAGGCAAGTTATACTGAAAAAGGTATTGTTGGATTTCTAACCATTCAAGAAATTCAGCCTAATATCTTAAGCAGGTGCAACATTGTTTCTTTTTAAATGTGTGACCATGAACCTTCATTAAGCAATTATTACCATGACATTAAGCAAGGGTGGGTAGAATTAGATAATTGTTCCAAATGAGTGAAAACAAATGTTCCAACATGGGGATTTCGTTCCCGGTATAGGGATTGGGCAATCATTTCAAGGAAGGGACGGTCGGGCTTAGTATTGGTCATCATCATATAAGCAGCTATTCTGATATCTTCAATTTCCTCTTGTTCAAAGAAAAGTGGCATCAACATCATTCTCACCTGGAAAGAGAGTTAAGAAAATAATCAAAGGTTATGATCATAGAATCTATATACTCGGTTTATAAGTAGTATTCAAATCGTTTAAAAAGATATAGATCCTCACTTTTTATTTTTAGCCTCAGGTGGGAAACGAAAGGATTTCAAATGGTTTACTGTCATTTTAATGAAGTCTTTTTTTTTATCCCAAAATTAACATAGTCAATAACTTACAGATTCTGGTGCATAGCTTGCTATTTTCCTCAAACCAAAGATAGCCTGTGTTCTTATCATAACTGGTTTAGATCTGTCCTCAAAAAATTTCTGCAGATCGGGTAAAAATTCTGGGAAGCCAGTATTGCCAATAGATTTCAAAGCATACATAATGATTTCGTGCTTTGAGGAAGTCAAAATACTTCTGATTTCCTACAAGAAATGTTAAAAGATGGATTAAGGAAGATAAATTATTACAGTGGTAATTGTAAAAGCTAATACAAAACTCTCTAATGTTTAACCTTCACTTAATAAATAATACAAACAAACTAAAAAAAACAAGGAGATAACAATCATTCTGCCTAGAAATACATGTGCACCCAAAATTAATATAACACTACATTCCAAAAATATGATGGATATAATCTTACTTGCACAATGTCTGTCCTCAGACGAGAGAATACACTGGTAAGCTGTTCTAGTTCGTCCCTGGCATCTTTTAGTTTAGACTTTAGTTGATCTCTGATGTGTCTTTTATTCTCTCTGTCTGATAGCTCCTGAATCAGTTTAGCTTTCTTTTCCAGTCTTCTTTCTTCTCTCTCTTTTTCGTTTCTGATTCTATCTGCTATAGCCCCCATTGTCAGATATGCTGATCGTATCATCATTTCTTTACCCTTCATGTTTTGATCACGAACAAATTCCTAGAAAGTTGAAGTGCTTATAAGATATTTATCTAATGTCATTATTTTCAAAAAGCGTTCGAATATATTTTTTAACAGCTTATCAACTTAATTCATTAAATACTTAAATAGAATAAGGACATTGGTTTTAGTCAAGTCTGCTCACTAATGACATGAAAAACCACCAGGTTTAGTTTAAACATTTTGTTGCAAAGATAAAACGAATTCCAAAAAGGATAGGACAAAAGTCAAAAAGACTTATGAAGACTTTCTCAAGAAATACAATATTAAAACTAACACAAAATATTTGATTTCATAATAGACAAGAAAATTGTTCTAAGATTAAAAAGAAAATGAGCTGGTGTTTGTTCAATATTAGTACTGATTTGTTTTAGTTCCCTCTTGAACTTTGATCCACTGTATCAAGATTTGGAACCACCAAGTCACCTGTACGCCTTTTAAATCCAACTTACCAGAATATATTTTGCAATATTTATGTCTGGGTATGCAGTAACAGTCAGGGTATTGAGGGCAACTGCTGCATCATCGGGATGAATTTCTGATTTACGGATGTATTCAAAGAGTACTTCAACTGCAGACGGTGTCCCAAGCATTGGCAGAACATCCAGCATCAGTTTCCTAAAAAGTACGTTAAAGATAACAGATTGTTTCAGTGGACAACATTAAAATGACGGGGATTGTGTAGTGTGATTTTAGTAAATTTAAGACCAAAGTGCAAAACATTTCGTTTTTTCTGTAGAGTATTTGAGTAATATTTCTATGGCATGCATATGTGATCGATAATTTAAGATCATCTCACGAAGTCAGGTCTTATGTGATACCACGAGCGTCGGCGTCCGGATCAACTTAAAGAAAAATGGTTAAGGTTCATTCCCGCTTACAGATAAGTGCAAACATATTGATATGGTAGGTGAACCTAGTGACGCTTCGCACAATGCATGCCTCAGATGCTGGCTGTGTCATTTTAGTAAGATCTGCATGGATGATCACTTACAGAAGAATAGTTAAATCCATTCCCACTTACAGAAAAGTGCAGCATCAACTACACTGGTATGGTAGGTGCAACAAGTGATGCTTCGCACAATGTATGCTTCGGATTCTGACAGGCGTTTGTTTTCCGCATGGATTAGCACTCAAAAGTTTAGTCCATTCCCGCTTATTATCGACAAAAATGCATGACCAGGTGAGCTTTGTATGTCTAGGTAAACCTAACGGTACGCTTCTTTTTTTTTACTTACCATTTGTAATATTTGTCACTGTTTTACTTACCATTTGTAATACTTGTCACTGTTTTACTTACCATTTGTAATACTTGTCACTGTTTTACTTACCATTTGTAATGACTTGTCACTGTTTTACTTACCATTTGTAATATTTGTCACTGTTTTACTTACCATTTGTAATACTTGTCACTGTTTTACTTACCATTTGTAATACTTGTCACTGTTTTGTCTGTCTCTTCCCTCTTTGTATTCACTCCATATTTCACGAATGACGTCGGAGGGAGCATATCTGAGCTCGTCGGTCAACGTAAAGGTCATGGATGTTGCTTCCTCTGACACATCATCTTTGGAATAAGTCACGACTAAATCTATATACTTCATAATCTGGAAGATACAGACTTGCAATATTTGATCATAAATAGGCTTTGGGAGTCATTTTACATAATAAAGTAAATTGGGGCTATACTTTTTTCACCCTGAGACTACTGTTTGCCATAGATAAACTTCCAAACAGGAACAAGGGCGAACATCATCGAAACCAATCATAAAATGCCATCAAAACTTTTGTTTTCGATGGAGTTATAGAAGTTATTGGCTCCAATGAGGTGAAAGTGCATACAGTAAAAAATATAAAATGTAAATGGTCAAAGTCAAAGTTTATCTATGGCAAAATGAATAACTAACCCTTTGTTTTCTCTCATTGTTGCTACGTTTCGGTGATTCTGGTGGAGGTCGTGATGTCAGTGGAGATTTAACTTCCCTGTCTTTTTCCTGTTCTGCCTGCAGACCTTTTGGGTGCGATCTTGGATTTCGGGGCTCGGAAATAACACTTTCTATATCTTTTTGATTTATCAAGACAAATGTTTGGCTGAAAAATGAAATAGAAAATTAATCTTGATACCCCGGTAATCTTTAAGAAGCAAAGGTGTACCAAAGGGGTAATCAGTATCATAAAACCGTAAAGACAAAGACAGAACTGGCAGACAAAAATCATCACAACAAAACAAACCACATAACAACATAAAACACAAACACACATAACAACAAAACCGCATTCAGCAACGTGAACTCAAGTCGAAACGAGAGTGAACTCAGGTGCTCCGGAAGAGTAAGCAGTTCCTGCTTGCTATAGCACACCCGTCACGTTGCCAAAGATCGATTAAGTGTTGGTCAAATCCGGAAAGGATGACATTACAAAACTCTATGTCAAACCAACATCTGTGCTCATCTGAGAGATAGAAATCCCGTATTTGTATACAAGCACATGATGTCGTCCGTAAAATTTCTTGAGTGATGACAACAACCTGGGAGCAACGTACCCCTGTGTTAACAATTTGCTTGTCAGCCGTGAGGCTCTATCAAGGAAGTCGTTGTACTCACATTTACACTCTAGATGGCTATTAAAATATAACAACTGTCATTATTTATGTCAGAGTATCTTATTCTAAGGTAGACGTCAATTGTGTTATAGGAAATATAAGCATTTGATCTGATGTTGCCTTACTTTATATATGTTGCCACATTTCCTCCTTCTGGTGAGTATGGTGTGAAGACATGCTGATTCTCACCAATGGCGCTGTATATCATGAACCTCCTCCTATCGCCTTTCATGATGTATCTGATCTGGGAGGCCGACTTATAGGGCTCAGTCTAAAAAATGTGAATTCTAAGTACAGTAATCTTGCTGTCAGCATTTGAAACATGATCAGCTGAAATATACTAGTACCAAAACCGGTGTTTAAATCAATAGGATGTTCAAAGAATGAGACATTTTCTCGTTGCAAAACCTGATAACACGAAAAATTGAATTTAAAACAATCTCATTTTTCATTTTTAATTGAACACATTACAAGGCTTTAAGCAATTTCATTCTATGATTTTCTTATGGAGCGCATTTGATGATATGAAACATAATACTAAGCAATCTTACCATGAGCACATCTGATGATGCCATTAAATTAAAGGCTGAACAATCTTATCCTGTCGATTTCACACTGGGAACATATAATGGCATTAAATATAAGACGTGTTTATATTTTTACACCCTCCTTCTCACACTGGGTACATCTGATAGCATTAAACACAAGACTTGCTATACTCTTATCCTCTCTTTTCACCTTGAGCACGTCTGATACAGTGGCGGATCCAGAGGGGGGGGGGGTTCCGGGGGTCGGAACCCCCCCCTTTCCGCCGAAATTTTTAATTTTTTGTGTAGATTTTCAGCAAAATTGGTCTGGAACCCCCCTTTGGCCCACAGAACCCAGTATGTGGACCCCCCCTTTCAAAAATTTCTGGATCCGCCCCTGTGATAGCATTCGACATAAGACTTGATATACTCTCACTCTCTTTTTAACTTTGAGCACATCTAATGCTATTAAACATGAGACTATATACTGTTATCCTCTCGGTTTTTTGTCTCGCCTGCGACGATTAGTCGCGGAAGCGATACATAGGTATTACTTTCCGGCGGCGGTGGCGGCGACGGCGGCGTCGTAAACTTTTTTGTAAGACTTTTGTGGAAAATGAATTACTTGAAAAGTATAATAGCCAGGCATCTGATATTTGGTATACAGACAGTTCAGGTTATGGTCTACGCAACTGTCACCATGCCGTGTGACCCTGACCCCATTTTCATGCTCCATCTTAGATCTTTTTTCAACCTTGATCTTTTTTCAGGTTGAAAATTTCTTTGTATGACTTTTGTGGAAAATGAATTACGTGAAAAGTATAATAGCTAGGCATCTGATATATAGTATACAGACAGTTCATGTTATGGTCTACGCAACAGTCAACACGCCATTTGACCTTGACCCCATTTTCACGCTTCAGTGACTTTGTGAACTTTTGTCTTTTTTCGAGCTGTACACTTTTTTGTAAGACTTTAATTTGTGGAAAATGAATTTTTGAAAAGAATAATAGCTAGACATCTGATATTGATGAATTAAATTAGGGTTTTTTGTCTGTCACAATGTCATTTGACCTTGACCTCATTTTTACACTAAATGACTGTTAATATTGCTTTTTGTGTTCAGTCTTTAAAGTTAAGTCTGTTTCTCAGTGACTATGATATCTAGAATCATTTTAGTTGGTGAATAACTAGGTATTCCGATGGTGCTAGCAGGCGAGACATACTTTAGTGTTCACTCTTGTTTTTAACAGTGGAAGCATCTTATAGCATTAAACATGAGACTATTTACTCTAACCCTCTCGCTTTTACATTGAGCACATCTGATGCTGCTATTAAACATAAGACTATATACTCTTACCATCTCGTTTTCACACCGGGTACATCTAATGTCATTAAACATGAGACCTAGTGATATACTCTTACCCTCTAGTTTTCACACTGGGTACATCTGATGACATAAAAACATGAGACCTAATGATATACTCTTACCCTCTAGTTTTCACACTGGGTACATCTGATGGCATTACACATAAGACCTAATGATATACTCTCACCCTCTAGTTTTCACTCTAAGCACATCTGATGGCATTACACATAAGACCTTATGATATACTATCACCCTCTAGTTTTCACACCGGGTACATCTGATGGCATTACACATAAGACCTTATGATATACTATCACCCTCTAGTTTTCACACCGGGTACATCTGATGGCATTACACATAAGACCTTATGATATACTCTCACACTCTAGTGATCACACCGGGTACATCTGATGGCATTACACATAAGACCTAATGATATACTCTCACCCTCTAGTTTTCACTCTGAGCACATCTGATAGCATTACACATAAGACTTTATATACTCTTACCCTCTAGTTTTCACACTGGGTACATCTGATAACATTAAACATAAGACTAGATATACTCTTACCATCTCGTTTTCACACTGAGCACATCTGATGGCATTACACATAAGACTTTATATACTCTTACCATCTCGTTTTCACACTGAGCACACCTGATAGCAGAAAAACATAAGACTAGTTATACTCTTACCATCTCGTTTTCACACTGAGCACATTTGATAACATTAAACATAAGACTAGATATACTCTTACCATCTCGTTTTCACACTGACACATCTGATAACATTAAACATAAGACTTGATATACTCTTACCCTTTCGTTTTCACACTGAGCACATCTGATGGCATTAAATATAGATCGACTGTAAACTGGTCGCTCCAAACAGTTGAGGTAGTTTCGGACTTTTGTCAGATACATGTAATTTTCTTGTTCATTTGGAACATCGGTTTCTACATGATAAGTTGTTTCACAGTCACCGGCAACACTTGGCTGAAAATAGAAAAGAAACAACAGTCTCAAGCAACATTCGTCTGAAATTAAAAATGGTTTTTGATGTTACAGGGCTCTATGTTAAATCTTACTCATAGTAGGAGCTCTTTATGGGGAAAACAACACTCGACTGAAAATGAAAAGGTTTCTGATTATTTTTAAATCATACGAGATACATGCAACAATTGATGTTATTAATGTCAATGTTTCGATCTTTATGTTAAAACTTTCTATCGTTAACAGCGTTTTTATTTTGATGACAAAAGATAATACTCTTCATGGACAGTATGAATATAAAGAACTTCGTAAATATGGAAGAGGATGCCAAAAATCCAAGACCAAAATAGGTCTGGGAGTTAAATAAAGTTTAAACAAAGTAACATTTACCTCCATAACTTTATAATAGTCGATATTTGAACTTCTATCTCTCTGTAATTCTACTAGACGTTCTCTCTGGCTAGAACGGCGTCTTTCTTCAAAGTTCATCTCTAACAAGCTGAGAATACCTCTTTTGACGTTCATCGACCAATATTCATCATCATCTTCACTCTTTATGTCCATCACATTTCCTCTCATATACCTAACAAAAGTTAACAATAAAGTATGTCTCGCTTGCCGGCACCATCAGAAACAATAATTCTTTCTTACCTCCACTATATTTTGCAATTATTAGGATTTTAAGTTTCTCAGATCAAAAGGTGTTTATAGAACTTAAACATTGTTAATATATCCAATAAAAATAATCAAAGTCACTCAACCAGAAAGTCAAGGTCAAAAGATGGGGATGCAACTGCGCTTAGCTACAATTGGGGCTTATGCATGCCGAGTTTCATCAACCTTAAATTTATAGTTCTTAAGATATAGAGGCGCTCACAAAACCTTAACATTGCTATTACATGTATTGAAAATTGTCAAAGTCACTCAACCGGAAAATAGATGTCAAGGTCAAAAGGTGGGGATGTTACTGTCCTTAGCTACTACTCCTAGGACTTACTGTCCTTAGCTACTACTGGGGCATATGCATACAAAGTTTCATCAACCTATATATATGACCTTAAGTTCTTGAGATATGGAGGTGCTCGCAAAACCTTACCCTTGCTATAATATGTATTGAAAATTGTCAAAGTCACTCAACCGGAAAATCAAAATCAAGGTCAAAAGATGGGGATGCAACTGTGCTAAGCTACTAATGGGGAATATGCATACAAAGTTTCACCAGACTAGGACCTATAGTTCTTGAGATATGGAGGTGCTCATAAAACATGCATGCACTTGGGAAACAGATCAAGATCGTAGCTTATTATAAGTCTGTTTGTTATTTTTCTGTTAATGAGGACCAATGATTCGATTTCACAGAATGACCTTATAATAAATTATACATCATATGTAAAACTTTTCTCGTGCATGTAGTTTTTAACATTCTTAAAAAAATAAGCTATTTTCCGTTAAATTGCATTCATTAAATTATCATCTGATCTTTAATGCTAATAAAGTCAAAAGGTAATTTAAATCATGATTAAAAAACTATTATCTGAAATTGTGTGCCCAAATACTCGTGAAATGCTTTAATGTAATTGTTTAGTTCGATCTTCATCTACTTGCACTTTCATATATCTTACAATTTATCGTGTACTGAATGTTTCATTTGTTTTTAATAAACTTTAGTATTTAAAGAAATGTTTTATCCAAGTCAATAAGTTGAAACCGTTTAAAAGTAATAAATGTTTCACTAAATGACGCGACTATTGCCATAAAAGGGAAATTGATTGGAGTCAAAAAGGAATTCTATAATTCACGTCCAGCATATTAAACCCATTCCTTAGCAATAAAAGCAAGTTCTGCGTAGAAATTTATTGTTTGTTTATTGACTGAGAATAATTACTTAAAATATTCTTTTCATTCAGCAGCTTTCCCACCAAAACGGAAATGCACATTATAATTGAGGTTATAGTCGTATAAACAACTTGATTACTCATAATTGCACTAAAATCGTTAACTTTTCTTCATTTTTTTACTGAAATGACGCTATTAAAATGATTATTTGTTTCTAAAGTTATTTTCAATAATACATTTTGTAGCCACTTCACCTTTATATTACAAATCTCATTTTATGGAATATTTTACTATAAATTTGCGTTACAATGATAAGATATTTTACTTGAAGGTAACAGGCTTGATGAGATATTTGGTCATCCAGTCTGCCTCCTGTCCTGATATCTGTTGGTACACACTGACTTGCTCTCGAGTCGGGTCTTCTCCTTCAACTCGATTGTTCAGCTGGTAGAGCATCACTTTTTCTAACTACAACAGAACATTGAAAAAAGAGACAGATAATTGATTTCCTTGTCTACAATAATGAAGCAATTTCTTAGTTCCAACACAGGGATTTGCCACCCCCCACTCCTCTATCAAAATATTGTAAGAGAAAGTTCCTGTGGTTCCAAGGGTCTACAGTTTAGGTGTAAGGTAATGACTAAAATGTTGCTTTGATCTTCGTAAAATGTATTTAAAGCTTTAGCTTTTGTAGAAAATTTTACAATATACCTTCATTGTTACTCTGGAAACCGTTTTAAACTGGAACCGAGTCTGGCAGATGATTTTCAGTCCGGAATAAAAGTTTGTACTTTCTGGAATTCCTGTTGCTAATTGTGCTTCGTATTGGTAAACATATTCACGTTCAGGAGAAAAAGCTAAAACATAGACTAGAGTATCAATGGCGTTGTTAATATTAAAATGGCAGCAGTTCCAACCTTGATACCAAAGACCTTGTAATAAAATAAGAAGAATAACATGCAAGCAAAATAATATAACACAGATAGAAAAGTGATCCTATATAAAGCATAAGCTGCTCCAACCATCGAATTTTTTACAGGTCAAGACAAAGTATTTCCGTGTTTCAAAGCGCATCTCTCTCGATAAACTTTGAATCAAGTCTACAGAAATAACAGATAAGATTGAGAAAAATGCAACAAAATATATAAAGAGAATAAGAAACCAAAAAAAAAAACGAAACAAAAAAACAAATGTAGTTAATCTAATGTATCCAAATTTACCGACAAAATTACTTTAGAGACAAAAATAACCAATGGAAAAAAGAACAAAACTAGAATAAATCGCTTACCTTTGTCCAAACTCCCTCGGGAACCTATTAAAACAAAGGGGTTCATTTATTTTTTTTCAATGTACCTTTTTTCATACTTATTTGTCATTTTTGTTAAAGGGGGGTCAAAATTTGAAATTGTTGCATCGAAAATGCGTTTAAATAGAACAGTCAAGAGTGGTTTGGAATTCCACAAGCCTAAATTCAATCACTGTTGGTCACCAAATGTTAGTATATGTTAAAAGTTATAAAGTGACTTAATTGTACATAGTCGATATACAGTTAGAAATATTTGAACAGAAATAAAGAAATACCAAAGAACATTCGAATGTCTGTCAATAAAACAACAACAAAAACACCCTGCAGTGGAACACTACGAAAACTGCAATCATCGACTCAAACTCACGTCGACACGACAGTCATAAGGGGCAGCAGTTGTTGCTTCTTACAACACACTCGTCGAAATGTAAACCAACAGTCTAGGTATGGTTAAATATGGTAAAAAGACATAACTAGGACAACCCAACAATGCTTGTACTCATTTAATAGAGAAATCTTATATTTGTCTAAAAAAGTACACAATGTCGCCTATTATCTCAACATAAACTTGTGCCAGAAGTTTTTGTCAGACGTGTTGCTCTAGCAAGAAAATCTGATTATCACAGCCCTCAAAAAGGGTTAAAGCAGTATAACAAACTACAGACTTGGAGCGTACGAAATGTTGTCTAGAAGGGCATATATGTTTCAAACGAACATTGAAATGGAAAACACCAAACAGCCTTTCACGATGACCATAGGTCTAGATGTTCGTCGTGATGTATGACACTTTGATGCAATCTTTGTTGAATTCTAATACTGGAAATTTAAGAAGAACAAAAATAACATTACACAAAAGTTACAAAAATGACAAAAATGCCAAAAATCTTTTTTTTCTGTTTCGGATCGAAAATTAAAAAAAAAAAATGGATTTTTACTAAAGAGCGTGTCTATGAGAAAACCATGCAAAATCCAAACATTTGTTTAGATGCAAGAATTTCATATTTAAAAAAGAGGAAGTGCGACTAAAAGCACTCCCTTCAAGACTCTTTTTCATAAAATATTTTTTCTGGATATTCAAAATGACCGACTTATGGTCCTTAATCAATCTGGGTTTCTTGGCAAAATAAGCCATACTTAACAGAGCTGAATACAAAATCCTCCTACGGGTGCTGGGTAAATGAAATCATGATTCTCATTTATTTTCGAATATGGCCCTTTCAAATTTGGATTATTGGAAAAAAAAACAGGAAAAACAAACAATTGAAAAAAATGAATTTTTGTATTCAACACTGTTTAGTATGGCTACATAATTTTGCCAAGAAACCCAGTTATACCGCTAAAGTTCTCGAAAAAAATATCCTTAGAAAAGGGAGTCTTGAAGGGAATGCTTTTAGCTGCACCATCTCTTTTGTAAATTTAATTTTTGGAACCAAGACAGAACTGCATGGTTTTCTCATAGATACGCTTTTTAGTGTTTTAGATAAAAGCAACTGCAAAACAAAATATTTTGACTGCAAAGGCCAAAGATTATTTATAATTCACTTATAACGTTTCTTCATTGAAACTCCCAAAATATTCAGAACCATGCATATTTTTAGAATAAGCTTTGTACTTACATGTTATCCCAAGGGCTAAGACGACAAGATATCTCCAATCCATGGTCTGTCAAAAGTCACACCGGTGCAGCTCTCCTTCTTTTATATACAGTCTACCATCGTGTGAACACCACATTTCACATACCGTTTTCAGAAGCCTTGTCATAACATTTTCATGTTTGTGTTGAAAATATTGTACCACATGAATCCTTCGTCATCGAAATTTGTACTGGTTTGCAATTGTTGTTTCAATAACAAACTGGTTATGCATAAACCAGGAACAGTTTTATATTGTACTTTTGTGATTCTAAATGGCCTTTTCAGCTTGTGAATTTCTTGCTTTCATACGAAAATACACATTGTTTGCGCCTGTGTCTTATCTACATTTATTTTACATATATATACAAGTATAAGCATTTATATATCTTTATTTTCTTTGGCATAAGATTGTAAAGACTTCAGAATTTTTATGCATGATGGGGAAACCGAGACGGGTAGACAAACATCCAAATCTCAGCAAAGCTACAGAGGTTACAACTATTTCAAAACATTCAACTCTTCTAACCAAATCAATCCATTTGTTGGTTTTTTATGTACAAAAAGTTACCAACGAGCCCTAGTTATGACCATTCCTTTACCAACGAGCCCTAGTTATGACCATTCCTGTACCAACGAGCCCTAGTTATGACCATTCCTGTACCAACGAGCCCTAGTTATGACCAATCCTTTACCAACGAGCCCTAGTTATGACCATTCCTTTACCAACGAGCCCTATTTATGACCATTCCTGTACCAACGAGCCCTAGTTATGACCAATCCTTTACCAACGAGCCCTAGTTATGACCATTCCTTTACCAACGAGCCCTAGTTATGACCATTCCTGTACCAACGAGCCCTAGTTATGACCAATCCTTTACCAACGAGCCCTAGTTATGACCATTCCTTTACCAACGAGCCCTAGTTATGACCATTCCTGTACCAACGAGCCCTAGTTATGACCATTCCTGTGTTCTTACTCCGCTTTGACATTTGAGATTTATCATCCCTGTTTTGTAATTTTGTTTTTATTTACCTTGGGAAGACTTGCCGAGATAAAACAAATAAGAACGAAAAAGTATACAATAAGTCACAAGTGCAATCAGTGCACGTTTAACATAACAAAATATCACACAATGTTTGTATTTCTAGCCTTTAGAGTAGGACATCTCCAGTCAAAGTACCAAGTTATCAGCATTTACCAAAATATGCAAGCGCAGGTTCTGTACTGACGACATTTTTTACATATTACTCTATGATAATGCACACTATCCTGAAATGTAATTCGATAAAATCGACAGATTTAAAGATCAAATATTTAATTGTATATAAATTACAAAGCATTCAAGTATCCACTAATAGATACCAACAATTAATATTCATAAATTGCTAAATACATGTATATGGTACTCTTCATTCATTGAACTCATGGCACAACCCCTGCAGTGCACGTTTGAATTCCTGGATTTTAGTTTCTAGTTTGGAGATCCTGTCTAGGATTGTGTATAATTCCTGTATCTTTCCCTGGATCGACTTGCCTTGTTTCTCATACACCTTAAACATCTGTTGTTCGATGATAGTGCATGATCGTTTTGTCTGAAAGGGAAAATAACCTGCTTGTAAGCAATAAAATGAAAGAATTGTAAATGATATCGTATCATGTACATTTATTCCAAAAATTCAAGTTATCTGTAAAGTGCTGAAATGTTTTCCAACTGATATAAAATTATAAAACAAGCCTTAGCCATTCAATAGACCCATTCCCAGAAACATTCCGTCTGTTCTGAATATTTGTTGTTGAGATATTAACAGCCTAGGCCTGTCAATTAATCATTGTATAAGCCATTATCTTTTTGTACATTTTAGTTTTACAAATTTACATTTTTTATCTGTGTTACAAAACTGTAAGATAAAATAGTAAGCAACTTTTAATAAGCGTGTATCTTTAGTTGTTATTGCAATACCTGAAGTTCAGCAGTTTTCTTGAAATCCTCTAAAATTTCAGAATCCCTTTTCCGTTTGGCATTTAGAGAATTGATGAGTTCATCTGCAGACTGGGTAATCTCTTCCCTGGTAAACTCGCAGGGTACCAAATCTTTGAGTGACTTCATGGCTCGATGTGCTGCACTCAGTGATGATAATTCCTTTGTCTCTGACAGAGTACTTAAAAGAAGAATTACATTGCTGTTAAGTTGTTGTTGTTTTTACTGTCCTTGATTTTCAATGAGTCAAAGGAAACTGACAGCAAAACATACTTAGATGACAAAAAATATAAAATCAATGTACTTAAACTACTATTTTGATTAACTGAGTACCATGCTTGTTTTTCCTTGTCCATCAACAAAACAGGCGGATTTGATCAACGTATCGCCACAAACAAAGCATTCTTTTAGCGAACTCTACTAAGGGACGTTGACTGTTATGGTGTATTCGTATTTGAAAAAGGACCGACATTTATTGATATCAAAGGTAACAAAACTACCGAACTTGGATGATCAATCTCATATGCCAAAGAATAAAAGACAAAACAAGGCTGAGACATACGGGAGAAATTGAAGATCGAAATGGTCCTGTTTTTGGTACAGTCATTTTAAAATGTTGGGTATAAAAGACAAAACAACAAGGCTGTGACATACGGGAGAAATTGAAGATCGTAGTGGTCCTGATTTGGTACAGTCATTTTAAAATGTTGCGTTAAACCAAGAGAGTATGAACATTGCCAAATATTGGTGTATGAAATATTTACGCAACATTATCATATTCAAAAAATTCGAGTTATAGTTTAAGTGTAACATAGTTATACTACTGTTAAGTTTGAATCATTTGTCTGAAAATGTATATCAGACTATTAAAAATGCACTCCTGATAGGATTACTTGAGTTTGTCTACTGTCTGTTTCACTTGACTGTCTTGATCTGAGTTATAGTCCACATGTTGGTCTTGACTCCCTTGTTCTGTTGAATAACTGTTTACTGGATTTTCCATTTCGTCTGTAAAATTATTTGATCATTTTTTTTTTTTTTTTATTATATTTTAAAATTATAAAAAAAAACAAAACTAGAAAAGAGTAAATATTCGGATACATTCATTAGTTGTAAATATCTAGCTATTCTAAATGCATTTTTTATAAAACTCTTTATTACTTACCTTCAATGAATCAATTTATATTCCAATGTGATAATGTTCCTATAATATATGCTTTATAATTTTCACCAAACTTGTTTGTTTAACATGTTGGGTCAAGGCCATTTAAGTATTTATGTCAATTACCGCATAGCAAGTGCGAGTCGGAAGAATTGTTTATAATATAAAAGTATGTATTGAAATCGTTGGTTTGTTTTGTTTATTCATGTTTTTTTTTGTTTTTTCTTTTTAAACAAAAAATTAAGGTTAATCTGTTTAAAGTTAGAACAACATAATCATTGAGAAAAAATTCCTTTTCGAAAAGTAATCATTATGTAAATGAACGTCTCGCACTTTGCATCTAGTAGTTTTTGTACTTTTAGATCAATGTAATGTGGGTCAGTCATGTGTGTATAAATAGATGTTATGCTTAGAGAAATGGGTCAGGCTATTTTTTCTTGCAAATTACATTTAAATTATTGTAGTTGTTTTTTTCTTTTTTCACTATTTTTTTTTTCTTTCGTTTTTTTTGTCTTCAAATGTATTTGGTTATTTTTTTGGTCTCTGCTCTCATTATAAAAATGTTCAATTATAAGTTTATAATGAAATATTATTGTGCATCACTGATTATTATCTAGATTTTATTACCTTAAATGTAAATGGCTTGGGAGATAACTTAAAACGCCAGTCAATTTTCGAATGGCTTAAACTGGCTAAAGAGAATATTATTTTTTTACAAGAAACACATAGTTCAAAAGAATTAGAAACTAAATGGCAATCGCAATGGGGAGGGAACATTTTCTTTTCACATGGCTCGAGCAACAGTAGAGGAGTTGCTATATTGCTCAACAAAGAATTCGAGTACAAGCTTGTAGAACAGATGTCTGATATTCATGGCAGATATTTGGTCCTCAGGATTGAAGTTGATGGTATAGAGTTCATCCTTGTAAACTTTTATGCCCCGACTAAAAACTTTGAACAAAGCCAAATAGACTGTCTTGGGAACCTAATTGAATTACTTAAAGAATTTATGCACAGTAACTTGATAATTGGTGGAGATTTTAATGCCACACTTAATCCCATCTTAGATAAAAAGGGGGGCTCCACACAAAATGTGCCATTAAGATACATTACTAAACTTCAAGATTTTATTAAAGAATTCGGTCTTTGTGATGTCTGGAGAAGCAAACATCCAGACACTCTGCGTTTTACGTGGAGACAACGCAGACCCCTTATCCAATGCCGTCTTGACTTCTGGCTCATTCCAGATTTTCTTATGCCCAATGTCATTAAGTCAACTATTGAACCCTCTATTAAAACAGATCACAGTAAGGTCACTCTCACCATTGTAGGTAAAGATTATTTAAAGAGAGGCCCAGGTTTTTGGAAATTCAATTCTGATTTATTACGCGATATGAATTATGTAGATATGGTAAAAGGCATAATTAATAACAGTGATTTTACATTCAGAGATAATGATGATAAAAATTTAAAATGGGATACTATTAAATGCATGATACGAGGTGAGACAATTAAGTTCTCGAAAGAAAAGAATAGAAAAGTGAAAGAAAGAGAAAAATATCTCAATGACAAACAAACAAAACTAGAAGTTTCTCTCACAATGGCATATAGAGATTCTGATATTAATTCATTATTACAAGAGATTGAAGATATTAAATCAGAAATAGAGCAGATAAATGATAATCGAACTAGGGGTTCTATAATACGAGCGCATGCTGAGTATTGTGATGGATATGAAAAACAAACTAAATACTTTCTTTCCTTAGAAAAACGTAACTATAAAAATAAATGCATAAATAAACTTATTATAAATGAAGAAGAGGTTACATCACCTGCAAAAATATTGGAGGAAGAAAAAACTTTCTATTCCAATCTATATACTTCAAAATTAAATAGTGAATATACAGGAGAGAGTGATTTCTACTGTGATCAACACATTCCAAAACTTCATGAAATAGGGAAACAAAAGTGCGACGAACCTATTACAGAATCAGAGTGTCTGAAAGTACTGAAATCCTTTAAAAACAACAAAAGTCCTGGAACAGATGGGCTAACGGCAGAATTTTATAAATTCTTTTGGAAAGATATAAAAAAATATGTGATAGACTCGTTCCTCTACTCATTTGATAAAGGAATGCTATCCATAGACCAAAGGCGCGGTATTTTAACTCTTATACCAAAGAAAGATAAGGACAGAACTTTGTTGAGCAATTGGCGTCCTCTGTCACTTTTAAATATTGATTATAAAATTCTAGCAAAAGTCATTGCAGAAAGATTAAAACCCTACCTGCCAAAACTGATCAGCCCAGATCAAACAGGCTACGTAGCCAACAGATTTATTGGCGATAACTTGCGTTTAATTTCTGATGTAATTTCTTATACTTCTTTGAAAAATTACCCCGGCCTTATTTTATTAATAGATTTCGAGAAAGCTTTCGATACTATTGAGTGGAAATATATACAAAACGCCTTAAAGCTATACAATTTTGGAGAAAATTTTAGAAGATGGATCAGCATTTTATATGCTGATATTTCTAGTGTGGCTGTAAACAATGGTTTCAGTTCAAATTTATTCAAAATAGAAAGGGGAGTTAGACAGGGATGTCCACTTTCCCCTTTTTTGTTTATTTTAGCTGTTGAATTACTAGCCATTAATGTCAGGGAAAATAAACATATAAAGGGAGTTAAAATTGGAGACGTTGAAATAAAGATATCACAGTTAGCAGATGATACGACATGCTTCTTAAGTGACGAAAACTCAGCAACTCTTGTCTTAAATACCCTTGCAGATTTTGAAAGGTGTTCGGGGCTTAAGGTCAATATTTCAAAATGTGAAGCTGTCTGGATTGGCAGAGACAAATTTAATAAGGATGGTTCTTTGCCAATCAGATGGGCCAGCAATTTTAAAACATTGGGGTTACACTTCGATGCTATACATGAAAGTGTAGATCGAAACTTCGAAACAAGCTTTACTAAGATGCAAAGCGTGTTAAATTCGTGGCAATTCAAATTTCTATCTTTAAACGGTAAAATTGTTATATTGAAATCTTTGGCTTTATCGAAATTAATCTATGCCATGAGTTCAGAGTATGTCTCCAATGAAGATATTAAAAAAGTAAATGTTTTAATTAAAGAATTCATATGGTCAAACGGCCCTTCGAAAGTTAAATTTGAAATTTTACAACAATCTTTGAAAGATGGAGGACTCAAGGCCCCAAACTTTGAGCATCAAGTAATTGCGGCAAGAGTTATGTGGGTAAAACGTTTTCTCTCAGAGTCAGTTGCTTGCTGGAAACAGGCTGCTGAAGCATTCTTCACTGGTTTCAAACTTAGAGATATATTTTTTAGCCGATGTGACATGTCGGACATCGAGCTGTTGATACCAAAATTCTATATGCAAGTTTTAGACTCTTGGAAAAAGGTAAAATCATGCTTTGTTCCGGACAACATCTTTGATATAAGGAAAGAATTTTTATGGTTCAATCCATATATCAAAATAAACAAAAAAAGCATTTTTTACAAATCGTGGTATAAGAGTGGTATTAAGTTCATTAATGACATAGTTAATGAAAACGGTGAATTTTTGTCTCATTCAGACATATATAGAAAGTATGGCGTTAAGGCATCCTTTCTAGACATTGTCTCCTTGAGAGAAGCAATTCCAAAGCCATGGAAAACCAAACTCTTATCGCAGAAATCTTCTATATTAAGCAAGTCTTTCAAAATTGTATTCAAAGTCAATGGGAAACTACTTCCCATAAAATGCATGACATCAAATGATGTTCGATTACTTCTATTATCAAATAACAAACCTAAACCGCCATTTCATGAGAAATGGGAAGAAAGATTTAACATTGAAATCAGTGAAGAAAAATGGGAGCAAATTTATCTTTTGCCTTATAGGTGCTCTATTGAAAGCAGATTGCAAGCTTTTCAGTATAAAATCATTTCTAGAATCGTGTCACATAATTATTTGCTAGAAAAATTTGGTATCAAAAACTCCAACAAATGTCCAAAATGTAATGAAGTTGAAACTATTGAACATAAATTTTTTGAGTGTCAATTCATCAATACTTTTTGGAAAGATTTTTCAATTTGGTGGCACTCTATTTTTAACCATAGATTAAATCTGGCTTTAGATAGCATCATTTTTGGTTTTCTTAATTCTAAAAATGAATCATTAAATTATTGTATACTTTTAGGCAAATACTTTATCTCATATAAACATACAGAAGGAGCCATGCATAATATTAACATACATAATTATTTGTTATTTTTAAAGAAAAGATTAGTGGTACTCGAATATATATATTTGCAGAAAGACAAATTTGATGAATATAATAATTTTTGGGGTACAATTACTGATTTTCTCAGAAATATGTAGATTTTTTTGTCTCTCAAAATCTAAAAAATCTAAATGATTTACATTTTTAAATGTAGTTCATAATAATTTTTTTTTGTTACTGTAAAACTGAATGATGTACTTTTACATGATATGGATTAATGTATAACTAATACAAATGATATTTTAAGAAAGATTGTATATGTAGAGAAAGCTTGTAATTGAACACAAAAAAATATAAAATTATTTGATCATATTCAATATGAAAAATTTGAAATAATCATTGTTTAAGAATCTAGAAAACTGTCAAAAATATTTTTTTTTAGACGGGTAGGATTTTTGCGCAGATAATCACGACGTCCTTAAGTCTTTATTTTACATTTCCAGAGATTTTGTAGGAAGTCACACGTCAAAAGTTATAGAAAGGTTTTGTTCTAGAATGGCATAATCATTTGGACTATAGTGTATTATGGACTATTATATCAGCTACTGGTTGAACTTTTATCAATTTGATTTTTACTGTGTGTTATTTTGTGCTTTATTAAGGATTATTAAAAAGGGGAAGATTGGGCACATTTATATGTGCCTGTCCTAAGCCAGGAATCTTTTTTTGTAACAAGTTCTATCATGGTTTAGAAATGGGTCTTTCGATGGTAATTTTGGGATTGGTATTGAATCTTATGAACTGTATCCAATGCAAGATGACGAGCAGCATCCGCTGTTCACGTTGAATTCCATTGTGGTTTTTTTTTTAAATTGCCGTTTTTTTTATGTAGGTTGTGTCGCGCACACTTATTTCACATCTCATTAATATCGTCTACTGTACAATATTCATTACAGTTATATAAAGCATAGTATAGAGGATTTTGAAGCTTCCTTGAAATTTTACTTTACGGTGTCTGATCGATCATGAGACTTGTTATCCCTCCCCCCCCAGTCTTGGCGCTATAAATTTTGGTCCACAGGCCCGACAACTCATTATTGAAAAATTTTGTATAGACAACATTGGCTTGTTGTTGCCATTTCTACAGGCCCTCAAGCATTTTCACTAGCCATGGCTTGTGGCCTGTGGCCAATTTCGATGACTGCCCCCCCCCCCCCCAAAAAAAACCCAAGTAAATCTGTGACATTATGCTCACTAGTGATATCCCACTACCAACACCATGCCTTGCATATAAACCTAAGAATTGGGTAATCAGGAAGCAGATGATCTAGAAGTCTAAAATAGCTTTACATCATATTGTACTAAAGGATAAAGCAATATACAAAATATCAAACCATCAAGTAGTTGCTAAGAAACTGTGACGGAAATTTAGCATGTATTTTATGTACACTATTTGTAAAAACCTAAGTATTCGGTAAACAGGGAGTAGATGACATAGAACCATAAAATCGGTATACACGGGTAACACCATATGGTACTATAGGATAAAGCTATAAAATTGACGATAAGGACTAAGGATATGCGGAATAAGTGTACGCGACACAACCAACATTAAAGAAACGGCAATTTAAAAATCACAATGGAAAACAGCCAGCAGTCTTCAACATGACCAGAGGTCACTGCTCGCTGACTTGCATTGGCCCAAAACTAAAAATACATTACATAAGATTCAAACAAATCCCTAGATTATCAAAGAAAGACCCAATTCTGGACATAAAACAAAAAACAGATCGTTGACAAGGACAAACAAAAGATTTGACAAGGATTCCTGGCTTATGACAGGCACATATAAAATGTGGCGGGGTTAAACTAGTTTTTTGGGCTCAACCTTCCCCCTATTGTTTATCTTGTACAAAGCACAAAAAATAACACACTTTAAAAATCAAATCGATAAAAGTTCAATTCATCAAGAGAGAACCCGAGACAAGGGTACTTTACGAGAACAACGAAACGTAAAGAACTCTCTTGAGAATACTCGCAATTACTAACAGCTAGCTAAGAAGCATTTCTCGACTGTTGTAAAAAAATCAAACATATCAATTCTAAATCCAACATAACACTTCAAACAACTAATTCATCTCACAAAACCGACATATTTGATCGCTGTAATGCTTGGAAACAATACAATAGGCAAAAAGTAAAAGATAAACGTTTTAGAGTTACTATCAAATTATCAATATTTCTACCAAAAACACCAAATTTAAAGATTTTACCATAACTTCCAATTTGTATCCTTTCTTTAATAAGTTTTTAAGCCAAATTACCATGTCAAGAGGATTGTTTTTGAATTTACCTGCCTTATAAACTACATTTCCATAGAATTCGGGATGTGATATTCCTTTTACAATCAAAAAACGACGTGTACAGTTAAATTTTTCAATAAGATACCCATATTTATGAACAAATTTAGTAATAGATTTGACTAATTTGTGGTATCGATAACCTTGTTTTAGCAATTTTTCTGTAATGAAACGGTTTTTGTCATTAAGGATGGTCACTGTTCATATTTCTGGATTTCAGTCAGAATTCGGAACTCCTCTAGAATTTACCTTTGAATACTGAAGACATTTTTTTGCACACTGACCTCTACCTTTTATAACATTTTCTGATTGTATAAACCTTAAGATCCAACTGTATGAAATTTCTTAAAATTCTTGATACAACTTCATAATTTATAAGGTCAAAAACATCCCAAGGTAAAAGTAATGTAAAATCTAGAGGAGTCTAATTTCCCGCCAAATTTTTGACGTCATATATCTCGGAAACGAGTACACGGACCTATGGTTTTCTTTTTGTCATTTGATAAAGTGGACAACTATTTATCATTTACACCACAAAGTATAAAAAATTCGATATAAGAAATTTGAGGAGCGACCATCCTTTAAAATCAGAAACACCGCTGCAAATTCGAGCATATCTGACTACCTGTGAAATGTACACTCCATAAGAGGGAGCTAGAGGTACATCACCTTTAAGAAAAGGAAAGTTTACACTTGGGAAAGAAAATTCGTCACATTTATCATAGACTTTAGTGTGCAATTTTCCATTGACAATGCTTAAATCTAAATCCAAAAATGGACATCTATCCCCGGTCGAGTTAGATTTATTAAGGGTTAATTCTTTAAGGTAGATATCATTTATAAAGTTAGAGAAATTGGGGTTGTTAAGAGCAAGGATGTCGTCTAAGTATCTGTAAGTATTGTTAAAAATGTCAATAAGGTGGTGTTTGTTAGTGTCTTTTTGTAGTTTGGCCATACATTGTGATTCATAACAATATAAGAAAAATCGTTTAACCCTAGAGGATAAGCCGTTTGTAGCTCCTTAATCCACTCGAGTTCTGCAAGCCGTCTTGACTTGCAAAACTCTCGTTTACTTAAATATTATCTCAAGAGGTTGTACCCTGGTATGTTTAATGTTATGACTATGCTTATGAAAATGTTGATACAGCAGACATTTATATCTTTTAAAACGACGAAAGCGATACCGATGTTCTGAGGTTCTTTTTAATAAGTCTGTATGCAAAATTTCTTACCTCTGCGCCATGAGAAAACTGTGACGGTAATAAGTTACGGACGAGCACAGGAGTAACATAGGCGGATCCAGGGGGGGGGTCTTGGGGGGCCCAGGCCCCCCTTTTTGGTGGAAAAATTTGGTTGAATATATAGGAAATCATTGAAGCGTGACCAAAGCGGCCCCCTCTTAGGCCAGTCAGTGGGCCCCAGGCTCTTTTCAGAATTTCTGGATCCGCCTCTGAGTAAAAAAGTATACCCCCTCTTCTTCGAAGCCTGAGTATAAAAATACAAGCAGAAACATTCACGATACGTAAAGTACAATTTTATATATAGTGGGGTCCTTTCTGGAAAGAAAATTAACAACAATGATCAGAAAATCATGAATTTAATCTTTCTGGGACTTTTGTCAATTCTGACTTTTTTAGATCAACAGAGACCGTAAGAAAGTTCTAGAAAGCTAAGCGTGAAAAATATAAAAGGATTCCAAGAGGACTGCATGGTTTATCTGATATGACGCAAGACAAAAACGAGCAACCGCTTCCGTCATTTTGTGATCTTTTCGAGAAAATATATGACTCGAAAAACCAGCAAATGTCATGAAATTACCATATAAAAAGCTACGGAACCAAAGCTAAGATATAGAGAACTAACTTATTATGCCTACAGTCTGTAAGTGTGAACAAGAGGCTCCCAGGAGCCTGAATCCCTCACCTGGTCTTGATGTCAACCCTATAAAGAACTTTGTAGAGCTAAATACGCTGAACATTAAAGCAAGCAACAGCTTTTCTCTTTCAGCGATAGTTTTCATTCTGTAGGCCAAAAATGTGCAAAATGTTATTTATATTTAGGGCCATCTGAACACTTTGACTCTATAGAGACTTTTGTTAAGAGCTTAATGAACTGAACATTGAGGCAAGCAACCACTTTTCTTTATCTGCTATAGTTTTCATTATATAAGCCAAAAACATGAAAACACATAAATTTAGGGGCAGTAACCCCTATAAGGGGTCATCTGACAATTTCGACCCTGTGGAGACTTTTGTAGAGCTAGATGAGCTGAACATTTAAGCAAGCAACAGCTTTTCTCTATCTGCAATAGTTTTCATTTTATAGGCCAAAAACACTATTTTTTGCCTTTAAGGGGCTGTAACCCCTATAAGGGGTCATCTTACATCTTCAACCCGATGAAGACTTTTGTAATGCTTAATGAGCTGACCATTTACGCAAGCAACAGCTTTTCTTTATCTGCAATAGTTTTCATTCTATAGGCCAAAAAAACTATTTTTCACCTTTAAGGGGCTGTATCCCCTATAAGGGGCTGTAACCCCTATAAGGGGTCATCTGACAACTTCGACCCTATGAAGACTTTTGTAGAGCTTAATGAGCTGAACATTTAAGCAAGCAACAGCTTTTCTCTCTCTGCAATAGTTTTCATTCTATAAGCAAAAATCATGAAAAACTGCTATTTTTCACCTTTAAAGGGCTGTAACCCCTATAAGGGATCATCTGACAACTTCGACCAAATGGAGACTTTCGTAGAACTTTTGATGCTGAAGCCGCAGGGTGGCATCAGATTTCATCTATCTCTTATACTTTTTGATTTACAAGCCAAAAACAGTAGTCTGACCCCCCTGATCTATTTTTAGTAACGGTGGCCATGTTTTTTGGCGGATCAAAAATCGAAACACAAGTTTGGTGCAGGACACCCTAAGGATCATTCATAACAAGTTTCATTAAATTCTGTTCAGTAGTTTTAGAGGAGAAGATTTTTGAAAATTGTTAACAGACGACGACAGACAACGACAGACGACAGACGACGACGGACGCCAAGTGATGGCAATAGCTCACATGGACCTTTGGTCCAGGTGAGCTAAAAAGTTGCAGATGAACACAATTTTACAAAATGAAATCACTATTGAGTATTCATTTTACTTTTCTGTAGTCCAAATAATTAGGACGTCTTGTAAGGCTTTTTTTATGATTTTTGTTGTTACGCCTTCCTGCGACAGGAAGGCGTCCAAGAAAAAATCCAAATAAAAACGTTAGCCTTCCCCGTAACGGCCTAATTATTTGGACTAACTTTTCTGCAACTGCAAGACCTTCAATATCGATAAACAATTGTGTGAGATTTTTTAAGCAAAACAGAATACTTATCAAAACTGTTAAAGTACCTTTCAAAAGGCTAAAATTCAATAAATATGTTGTCAGCTTTTATTTGTATTGTCCGCCATCAAAACTTTTGGATCAGTTCACTAAAGGGGGGAAATAGTTTGAATAATTAGATTAAAATCATTATTTGATAACATAATTAGATTGACGATTATTGTATATACTAATCCTATATATAAATCGAAAATTGAATAAATAATTTTGCACTTGTTTATTGTTTAATGAAATGAAATTGTGATTGATTTCATTAATAAACTTGGACAATGGAATCGTTCAACATAAACAGAGAAATTCGCCTTCCAGACAAAAGAGCTGTAGAACTTAGTCAGCGTAGAATTTAATTACTTTTTACGAAGATGGCTGGTGTTGTGTTGGAAAACTTAAGTTGGAAGAAACTTATTTTACTGAGCTTATTTTTGTTTGCTTTATTGCTAACATTTTTTCTCATCGGTGGATTAAAAGGTAGGTGACAGGGTGAAATCACTGCAAAACGAAAATTTACAACTTCTGAAAACAATAAAATAAGTGTTCTTGAGTCACATGGAGTATTTCAGCAAATAAGTACAAGTATTTCTTAAAGTCTCTGCTTATTAAAGCACATATAATGTTCATGCACAAGACTTTAATCAGTTCAACTTGATGTACATGGACTTCTTCACCGTGTTCTTCACCTTTGTCATATAACAATCAATCAATCAATCAGTTTTATTGGATAAAGCACATGAATTACATGTAACAATGCAATGTGATCCACAAGACATAAATACATGTAACACATAAGTATATGTAAATATATGAAATAATCTTCAATAAGCCACAGGGACTTGCTCCCCTCGATCAATATTTTGTTAGAGTCAATGTACCTGGTCACTTTGGTACCGATGATATAAGACATTTCGGTACTTGGTACTCGGAACTAGTCATTTCGGTACTTGAAAATTAAAATTTCTTTTTCATTATTTTTATAAATAAATGATAAATAATTGATATTTTCAGTCATCAAATAAACTATAATAAGTTTAATTACTAAGTAGGAGTTGTTTGTCAGCTTAATTACTTTTAAATAAAGCATAAAATATTTATGGAGTAAATGATAATTATATTGTATTGTTTTAGTGTTGTAAATGAGATTTATAGGTTCCATTTAACTCTTCTTGTGTTTTCATTTAATAAAAAAAGATTTTGGTTATTTAACAAACTGTCTTGATTCTGAAGTAAATTCTTAAACAATCAATCAATTTCTTATAATTTTATTATCCTTTAATTCAATTGAGCAATTAATTAGATCCATTAAGCAATTACAGTATTATTTTATTCCTCAATCAGAAGCCATATGATAGAGCCTGGTCACCATTAGCAAAGCCATTCAACCAATTAATCTAACTACATTTGTACAATCATTTGATGCAAATTACAATATTATTTGTTAACAACACATTCATGACATTTAAAACTTATTAAAATTAAAAATTTCGTAGAAAAAAAAAATAATAATAAGGATACTATTACCCAAAATGAACTAATTTTACGATGACAAAAAGAGATGTTTATCGCTATGATCAATAAAAAAGTGATCATCCACAAATTAAAATCTAGTATTCATAAGTTACCAGAATAAGTTTTTTCTATTGACGACTGATCAATAAAAAACATTTACATGATCAAATATAGTTTGAAAATTAATTTCACCTAACTCGCATCAGGGATGTCCAAAACAACCAGTTTTATTTAATCCTTGCTCGCATGTTGCTATTTAAAATATTTTTGGTCTGTACCGAAGTGACCAATACCTAGTACCGAACTGTCCAGTACAGAGTATCGAAATGTCCAAGCCAGTACCGAAATGTCCAGGTACCGAAGTGACCAGGTACCGAAGTGTCTTGATACCGAGTCAATGTGCGGTACGAAAAAAAAAACACAAGGGAGATACTACTTTCACCAACCCTCTTTTCTTCAATTCGATTTTCTTTTATTAAATCATTGATCTCATACCTTTTTCTATTTAATTCGTTTCAAAGATGATTTTCCTATCCAAAAACCCCCAAATATGTCTTCACTCATTGCATTTCGGCCTCAAAATCAGGCTTTGTTCGGGCAATTTTGTCAAATTTGGCAATCGCTTGGACATTTAAAGCATAATGCCATTACGTCAAGGAAAAGTCTCGAAACTCGAAAGAAATCCGAATGAATTTTAATGACGTTTTTACTTTCGTTTTATGCTACAATTATTGGTAAATTCCCAAGAATGCCTACAAATTTACTTTCGTTTTCATGTCCAAGCGATTGCCAAATTTTACAAAATTGCCGAACAAAGCCGTGTTCGTGCAATATTTACAAGTTCTATTATTAGCAGGAACTATTGGTATAGAGTATCTTCCTGTTTCTATTGCCAATGGAT
This sequence comes from Arcuatula senhousia, assembly GCA_963971305.1. Classification (NCBI taxonomy): domain Eukaryota; kingdom Metazoa; phylum Mollusca; class Bivalvia; order Mytilida; family Mytilidae; genus Arcuatula; species Arcuatula senhousia. Next base: position 2,667,207 of record OZ020303.1, read on the forward strand.
GTGCACTTATTCTGATTTTTGTAAGCCATGATCTATCTGATTTTTTAAGATTATATTTAAGGTAGCTCTTTAGTTCAAAGGAAGGTGAGATTTTACTTAAAAAATGTATTTTACCTTCATTATTATTTTTAATAGAATTAAGTTGTCTATGAACTTTATCTTTGTAAAAATTTTCTAAAGATGTTTTGAACTCAGAATGTATACCCAGTTTATACCATCCTCTAGATATGGTTAGGGTTATTCTTTTTTCAGCAGAATCAACCTATTTTTCGAAAACTGCTTCATGTAATATTGTCAAATGATACAATGAGTTACAAAACACTTACAATGTTAAAAAAAATTATTAGAATTTAGGTCTATCAAAAAAACTCTCACACAAAAAAGACCCCAAATAAACAAACCAAACAAAAAAAGACAGGCAAAAATTTGAAAGTAAACTTAAAAAAGTACTGACATTTAGACCCCTGATTCAGATAAGGCCTGGAAAAGAATATATTTCTGTTAAGGGTTTCATTGATTGAAAAATTAGGGTAGGTATATGAAGGTAGGTTATTTAAAAAAAAAGAAATCATTTTATATAGACCCCTTTAGGACAGACTATCAAATGGGGACTATAAGCAATGTTATTGTAAGAAAATACCAATAATTTATTTGAAAATGGTCTTAGGTAGGTAGCGAAACCCTAAACAGACATACATTTTTGTTTGGCCTTATTGGTCAATTCAACTGAACTTTGATAGGTCATCATTCATCCACATGAACTGACAGTCTGGCATAATTAAGAAGACTGACATCAGTGACATGCAACCAACATGACCAAGAATTAAACTACAACAATGTTGACAAATAACTTAGATATACATGTATATTAAGTTTTTAGCTCACCTGACCCAAAGGGTCATGTGAGCTATTGTCATCACTTGGTCCGTCGTCCGTAAACTTTTTAAAACGTTAACTCCTTTGACACCATAAGTCCAATTGCAACCAAACTTGGTATGGTTGTTCATTAGCATTTGGTGCTTAGAACTGATGTGTGGATTTTTGATTCGTCGAAAAACATGGCTGCCATGGCTAAAAATAGAACATAGGGGTAAAATGCATTTTTTTGCAAATAACTCAAAAACGGCTAGAGATATCAAAATTCTGGCATAAGTTAAAAGTGATCAGCACCTCAAGATCTACCTACCCTGAAATTTTGAATAAAATCCAACAACCCATGTAGGAGTTATTGCCCTTTTTGTGGATTTTTTGCAAATTTTGCACCTGTTTAGCTCAATATCTTGAAAACTATACAAGATATTTGAGAAATTTAAATTGCATATTGTTAAGCACATCAAGATTTACAAAATATGTAATAGGGTCAACGTTAGACCCTTTTCTTTTAGGAGTTATTGGCTTTAGAACGTCAAAATTGAGCATTTTAACAGCATTTCCTCATTACATTGAAAACGTTAACTCCTCTGACACTTCAAGTCCATTTGGAACCAAACTTGGTATAGTTGTTTATTAGCCTTAGGTGTATAGAACTGATGTGGAGATTTTTGATTGGTTGTAAAACATGGCCGCTGTGGCTAAAAATAGAACATAGGGGTAAATGGCAGTTTTTTGCAAATAACTCAAAAACAGTGACAGATTTTTAAATTTTTATTGGGAACAAAAGTGATCAGCACCTCAAGATCTACCAGCTCTGAAATTTTGAAGAAAATCCAACATTCCATGTAGGAGTTATTGCCCTTTTTGTGGATTTTTTGCAAATTTTGCACCTGTTTAGCTCAATATCTTGAAAAGTATACCAGATATTTGAGAAATTTAAATTGCATATTGTTAAGCACATCAAGATTTACAAAATATGTAATAGGGTCAATGTTGTAGGACCTTTCCTTTTTGAAGTTTGCCCTTAGAACATCAAAATTGAACATTTAAAAAGCATTTCCTCATTATATTGAAAACGTTAACTCGAATTTGAACCAAACTTGGTATTATTCTTTATTAGCATAAGGTGTATAGAACTGATGTGGGGATTTTTGATTGGTCCTAAAACATCGCCGCTGTGGCTAAAAATAGAACATAGGGGTAAATGGCATTTTTTTTTCAAATAACTCAAAAACAGTGACAGATTTTAAAATTTTGATTGGGAACAAAAGTGAGCAGCACCTCAAGATCTACCAGCGCTGAAATTTTGAAGAAAATCCAACAACCCTTGTAGGAGTTATTGCCTTTTTTGTGGATTTTTTGCAAATTTTGCACCTGTTTAGCTCAATATCTTGAAAACTATACAAGATATTTGAGAAATTTAAATTGCATATTGTTAAGCGCATCAAGATCTACAAAATATGTAATATGGTCAATGTTGTAGGACCTTTCCTTTGAGGAGTTATTGCCCTTAGAACGTCAAAATTGAGCATTTAAAAAGCATTTCCTCATTATATTGAAAACGTTAACTCCTCTGACACTTTAAGTCCAATTGGAACCAAACTTGGTATTATTCTTTATTAGCATTAGGTGTATAGAACTGATGTGGGGATTTTTGATTGGTTGTAAAACATGGCTGCTGTGGCTAAAAATCGAACATTAGGTTAAACTGCATTTTTTTGCAAATAACTCAAAGATGGTGACAGATTTTTAGATTTTGATTGAGAACAAAAGTGATCAGCACCTTAAGATCCACCATATTGTCAGATGACCCCCTTGTTAATCTTGTGACCCTTTCATCATCAAATAGATTTTGCCTAATAACCTTTACTTCAGGCACATATGTCAGGTGAGCGATTCAGGCTCCTGGGAGCCTCTTGTTTAATAATATCATGTAAATATTCTTTTCAATTTAGCACCTAATCCGAGTAATGTGAATCTGATCATTGGAACGAAATGTTATGAAAAGTCCAAGTATACTGATAGAGAGAAATGGTACATACCTAGAGGAAGGAATAGTTGTGAAAAACTTGACAGCATAAGCCATGATGATCAAAAGATAATTAGTGAAGCAATCACAGACAAGCAGATCATCTTTTCATACTGGGTGCCTGGACCTAGAGGTGGACATGAGCTTAAGATGAGCCCATTATTCCAGTACATGTTGTCAGTAATCCAACTAGAAATTGAATACAATGAAAAAAATCCAGTTGGTATGTCAATTTTCTTTTCATTTAATTTTTGATACATGTACAATGTGTATGTCTTGTCACAGTCTACCTATAGATAAATGCACATGTATAACGACAAAGTGAAACAATAAAAAACAAAATACATTTCATGAACAACATTGTGGAATGGCAAATCATACATGTATACTTTGCACATGTACATACATTTGTAGATAGAACATCCCATCACTAGTTTAATTAGTTAGCATACATCCATGTATAACAGTAGCTGCACAGACCACAAACTCCCCTACATCATGACAATATATACATGTTAGTTTGATGTGTTTGTCTTATGATCTTCATTGTATCTTAAAAAAAAAACCTTTTTAGCTCACCTGACCCAAAGGGTCATGTGAGCTTATGTCATCACTTGCGACCGTTGTCTGTCCGTCTTCCGTCATCCGTAAACTTTTTAAAACGTTAACTCCTCTGACACCATAAGTCCAATTGAAACCAAACTTGGTATGGTTGTTCATTAGCATTCGGTGTTTAGAACTGAAGTGGGAATTTTTGATTCGACATAAAATATGGCCGCTGTGACTAAAAATAGAACATAGGGGTAAAATGCAGTTTTTTGCAAATAACTCAAAAACGGCTAGAGATATCAAAATTCTGGCTGGGTTAAAGTGATCAGCACCTCAAGATCTACCTACCCTGAAATTTTGAATAAAATCCAACAACCCAAAGTAGGAGTTCTTGCCCTTTTTAGCTCACCTGGCAGAAGGCCATGTGAGCTATTGCCATCACTTGGCGTCCTTCGTCGTCGTCCTTCGTCGTTTACTTTTCTTCAAACTTCTTCTCTTCTGAAACGGCTGAACAGATTTAAACCAAATTTGGTGTGATGGTACCTTAGGGTATCCCCCACAGAACTGATGTGGGGATTTTTGATTCGTCAAAAAACATGGCCGCTGTTGCTAAAAATAGACCAGGGGGGTCAGACTACTGTTTTTGGCTTGTAAATCAAAAAGTATAAGAGATAGATGAAATCTGATGCCAACCTTCTGCTTTAGCATTAAAAGCTCTACAAAAGTCTCCATTTGGTCCAAGTTGTCAGATGACCCCTTAAAGGTGAAAAATAGCGTTTTTTCATGTTTTTGCCCTATAGTATGAAAACTATTGCAGATAGAGAAAAGCTGTTGCTTTCTTAAATGTTCAGCTCATTTAGCTCTACAAAAGTCTCCATAGAGCTGAAGTTGTCAGATGACCCCTTATAGGGGTTACGGCCCCTGAAATAATGTTTTTTCATGTTTTTGGCCTATGGAATGAAAAGTATTGCAGATAGAGAGAAGCTGTTGCTTGCTTAAATGTTCAGCTAATTTAGCTGTACAAAAGTCTCCATAGGGTCGAAGTTGTCAGATGACCCCTTAAAGGGGTAACGGCCCTTAAAATGATGTTTTTTCATGTTTTTGGCCTATAGAAAGAAAACTATAGCAGATAGAGAAAAGCTGTTGCTTGCTTAAATGTTCAGCTCATTTAGCTCTACAAAACTCTCCTTAGGATCGAAGTCGTCTGATGACCCTTAATAGGGGTTAGGGCCCCTAAAATAACCTTTTTTATGTTTTTGCCCTATAGAATGAAAACTATAGCAGATAGAGAAAAGCTGTTGCTTGCTTAAACGTTCAGTTTATTTAGCTCTACAAAAGTCTCAATAGGATTGAAGTTGTCAGATGACCCTTAATAGGGGTTACAGCCCCTAAAATAACCTTTTTCATGTTTTGTCCTTTAGAATGAAAACTATAGCAGATAGAGAAAAGCTGTTGCTTGCATAAATGTTCAGCACATAAAGCTCTACAAAAGTCTCCATAGGGTTGAAGTTGTCAGATGACCTCTTATAGGGGTTACGGCCCCTAAAATAACGGTTTTTTGTGTTTTTTGCCTATAGAATGAAAACTATAGTAGATAAAGAAAAAACTATTGCTTGCTTAAATGTTCAGCTCATTTAGCTCTACAAAATATAGGGTTGACATCAAGACCAGGTGAGCGATTTAGGCTCCTGGGAGCCTCTTGTTGTGGATTTTTTTTCAAATTTTGCACCTATCTTGAAAACTATACAAGATATTTGAGAAATTTAACTTGCATATTGTTAAGCACATCTACAAAATATGTTTATAGGGTCAACGTTGTAGGACCTTTCCTTTGAGGAGCTATTGCCCTTAGAACGTCAAAATTGAGCTTTTAAAAAGCATTTTCTTCATTTCATTGAAAGCATTAACTCCTCTGACACTTAAAGTCCAATTGGAACCAAACTTGGTATTGTTGTTTATTAGTATTAGGTGTATAGAACTGATGTAGGGATTTTTGATTGGTTGTAAAACATGGCCGCTGTGGCTAAAAATAGAACATTGGGTTAAACTGCATTTTTTTTTGCTAATAACTCAAAAAGGGTGACAGATTTTTGAATTTTGATTGAGAACAAAAGTGATCAGCACCTTAAGATCCACAATTTGTCAGATGACCCCCTTATTAAACTTGTGACACTTTCAATGTCAAATAGATTTTGCCTAATAACCTTTACTTCAGGCACATATGTCAGGTGAGTGATTCAGGCTCCTGGAAGCCTCTTGTTTAAGATATTCATTTTTAGCTTACCTTGCTGAAGGCCATGTGAGCTATTGCCATTGCTTGGCTTCCTTCGTCCTTTGTCATCTGTTGTCTGTCCGTTCAACCTTTCAAAAATATTCTTCTCTGAAACCGCTTAGCCAAATGTAATGAAACTTGATAGGGTTGTTCTGTAGTACATGTATGTCCTCTACAACACAATCTCTCGAAATTCTAATTAGACAAAAAACATGGCTGCCATAGCTAAACATAGAACATAAGGGTAAATTGCAGTTTTTTGCAAATTACTCAAAAACCTTGACAGATATCAAAATTCTGGCAGTGGTAAGTGATAAGCACATCAAGATCTACCTGCCCTGAAATTTTGAAGAAGGTCCAACAATTGTTGTAGGAGTTTTTGCCCTTATTTTTTAATTTTTTTCCAAATTTTGCATTTTTTTTCACCAACATATATCTTGAAAACTATACCAGATATTTGAAAAATTTAAATTGTATATGGTTAAGCACATCAAGATCAAAGGAAAGTTGTAGGACTCTTCTTTAGGAGTTCTACCCCTTAGATCGTTATAATTGACCATTTTCACAGCTTTTTGTTCAACGAAAAAAAACGAAAAATTCTTCTCTGAATCAGCATGGCCAAATGTAATGAAACATGGTAGGGTTGTTCTGTAGTATGTCTTCTAAATATTAATTTGACAAAAAACATGGCCGACATGGCTAAAAATAGAACACATGGGTAAATGCAATTTTTTTGCAAATTGCTAAAAAACAGTAACAGATATTACAATTCTGGCTAGGGTAATAGTGATCACCACATCAAAATATACCTGCCCTTAACTTTTGAAGAAGATCTGACACTGGTTGTAGGAGTCATTGCCCCTTTTCTTGTTTTTTTTTGGACAAATTTTGCTCTTTTTTAGACAAATTATCTTGAAAACTATACAAGATTGAAGATATTTGAAAAATTTAAATTCCATATGGTTAAGCACATAAAGATCTAAAAATGATGTAATGGTTTCAAAGTTGTAAGACCTTTCTTGATAGGAGTTGTTTTCCTAAGAATGATAAAATTGATCATTTCACAGAGTACAATGTAGCAGTCCTTTGTAAAAAATATCCAGGTTATAAGTATCATTTATTATTATACTTCAGTAGATTTTTTCTATATAAAATACAGGTAAACATTTTTACTATTACATCTTGAATTTGGTAAAAGTACTATTTCCCTAGGGATATAGTAAAAACTATTTCCCTAGGGCAATAGTACCATAATGATTGGCAGTAGGCGTGGCTAAAGTATACTGTATACAAGGTAAAGAGTGAGCAGTAGGCGTGGCTTTAGTTAAGTTGTTTACCGATTCAGTATAATAAAACAATTGTTTACTGGTCATTCGGAAAACAGTACATTTGTTTCCCCTCGGTACTTACCATTTCCTTTTTATTAGGTAAATAATTATAAACGAAATGAATAGATAATCTTTTTTAATCTATTCATTTCGTTTATAATTATTTACCTAATTACTTGCACATCTATTTATTTTATTTCATAACGCCGCTCTATATTATGTTTTCTCCATATTTCCTTGATAACGTCGTCACTATGTATCAATTGTTGCGTCTTCTATTGTAACGTCATATTATCCATATAAACATGCTGATGAAGGCCAGTAGCGCGGCCGAAAGCTCCAAGCAGTTTTAGCGTTTTTATTATATATATATATATATATATTTCATTCATGCCTTCACATCAAGTGATGTCATTGCCATCACTTGGCGTCCCTCGTCATCATCTGCCATCGTTGTAAACTTTTCTTCAAACTTCTCCTCTGAAATGGGAGCACAGATTCAAACCAAATTTGGTCTGAATGTACTTTAGGGTATGCCCCACAGAACTAATGTGGGAATTTTTGTTTCGTCAAAAAAAGTGGCCGCTGTTGCTAAAAATAAACCAGGGGGATCAGACTTCTTTTTTGGCTTGTAAATCAAAAAGTATAAGAGAAAGATGAAATCTGATGCCACCCTACTGCTTCAGCATCAAATGCTCTACTATAGTCTTCATTTGGTCCAAGTTGTCCGATGACTCCTTATAGGGGTTATAGCCCCTGAAAGGTAAAAAATAGCGTTTTTTCATGTTTTTGTCCTGTAGTATTAAAACTATTGCAGATAGAGAAAAGCTGCTGCTTGCTTAATTGTTCAGCTCATTTAGCTCTACAAAAGTCTCCATAGGGTCCAAGTTGTCAGATGACCCCTTATAGGGGTTACAGCCCTCAAAATAATGTTTTGGCCTATGGTATGAAAACTATTGCAGATACAGAGAAGCTGTTGGTTGCTTAAATGTTCAGCTCATTTAGCTCTACTAAAGTCTCCATAGGGTCTTAGTTGTCAGATGACCTCTTATAGGGGTTACGGCCCCTGAAAAAACATGTTTTTTGGCATGGAATGAAAACTATAGCAGATAGAGAGAAGCTGTTGCTTGCTTAAATGTTCAGCATATTTAAAGCTATACAAAAGTCTTTATAGGGTTGAAGTTGTCAGATAACTCCTTATAGGGGTAATGACCCCTAAAATAATGTTTTTTTATGTTTTTGGCCTCTGGAATTAATACTATAGCAGATAGAGAGAAGCTGTTGCATGCTTATATGTTCAGCTCATTTAGCTCTACAAAAGTCTTCATACATGTAGGGTCAAAGTTGTCAGATGACCCCTTATAGGGGTTATGGCCCCTAAAATCAAGTTTTTTAGGGTTTTTGTACAACCGCAAAAAATTTGTGGACGTATAATGGTATGATGCTGTCGTCTGCATGGTTGTCTGTTAACTTTAGTGTTCCCACAATAACTTTAGTTCTAGTTATCTGATTGCTATGAAATTTGACAATGATGTTGTTAACCATAAAAGGATGAATGGGATTGATATTGGGGGTCCCCCTTTTTTTCGTTTCGAAATTAGGGGCCCAAAAGGGGCAAAAATTCATATATTTTATTTGTTTCCACCATAACTTTGGTCCTAGTTGGCCTATTGCTGTGAAATTTGTCAAAAATGTTTCTTACAATAAAAGAATGAACCTGATGAATTTTCGTGCCCCTTTTTTTTCCCGCTATGTAGTTAAGGGCCAAAAGGGGCCAAAATTGAAACTTTTTTATTTGTGGTCCGATTTTGAAATTTTTTTTTGCATGTTTGTTCTCTTCAAATAGGGGATACAAAATTAAGAATGAAATTTTGTGACCCCCCTTTTTCCCCCTATTATGTAATTAGGGTCCAAAAGGGGCCAAAATCGAAACTTTTTAATTTGTTGCAAAATTGAGAATTCATTTTTGCGACCGCCCTTTTTCCCCCTGTTATGTAATTAGGGGCCAAAAGGGGACCAAAATACAAACTTTTTTACTTGTGATCCGATTTTGAAAATTTTTATTGCATGTTTGTTCTTGTCTATTAGCGAATACAAAATTCGACCCCCCCTCCCCCCTATTACTTAATTAGGGCCAATAAATGCCAAAATCGAAACTTTTTTATTGCGTAGAAAACATCAATGATAATAGATTAACGAACAATAGGGTCTATTTCTTAATATAAAATTGAGTGTGGATATTGAAATGTTATAAATATGATATTGCAAGTATAATTTTTTTCCATTTGCTTTTAAAATAGTTAAAATCTTATGAATTCCTTGTAAAATGTGGGTGGAAAGTCCACCAAAGAAGGCATGTGTCAAAAACCTTTGTCAGTCCACCATGGGCTGCTTGTGTCCAGAGCAATTGACTATCCATATTGGGCCTAAATGTACAGGGTTCAACCCGTTGTGGTCGTATCATACTGCGCTTTGCGAAGCTTTTTATTGGCCTATGGAATGAAACTTAAGAAGATAGAGAAGAGATGTTGCTTTCTTAAATGTTCAGCTCATTTAGCTCTACTAAAGTCTTTATAGGATCGACATCAAGACCAGGTGAGCAATTCAGGTTCCTGGGAGCCTCTTGTTTACAAAATAAGCTGTTTGTTTTTAGGGGAGAATCCTGTGATGATGTTAGACTTCAGACTTGGATATAGAAATGCTGAAGATAGACCTGATGATTTGTTTCTGGGAGCCTCTTGTTTACAAAACATGTTGTTTGTTTTTAGGGGAGAATCCTGTGATGATGTTAGACTTCAGACTGGGATATAGAAATGCTGAGGATAGACCTGATGATTGGAAATTACTGGCTGAATCTGTGGAAGATAGAAAACTTGAGTGTTACATTAACACAACAAAAGTATGTGTCTTATAATAGTTTAATGAGATATGAAGAAATTAAATGTTTATAAACCTATCGCAGTCTTAGACTTCTGATTCAATATAGACATATCTCCTCATCATTTCACAGGCTTCTTGTTGTACATGTATTTTAAGAAAACTTTCCCAATTCTTTGTAGACTTACACTGTCTTAGATATTGTCTGTTGGTCTACGGCTTGCATGTATTTCTTCCACTGATTGTAATTGTCAATTGATGAATTGTTTTATTTCTTTTTCAATTTTTTTTTTTTTTCAAAATTGACCTATCTCCTCATTTTAAACATTTCAGACATCACAATATCCTGCAATTGTATATGATTTTAATATTTACAGTCTGTGCATTATGAGTGTGAGTTGCTTCATGCCTTTGAGATCTCAAGCGTGCATTATGACTATTACTTGTTAAATCTACGATTGCCTCCAAGTAACGAGAAGAATATACATATAGGACAGATTCAGGATATTTCATTGGTGGTATGTACAGCTCTTTTCAGGTTGAAACATTAATGATATTCACTCGCTAAAAAGTCAATGGAATAAAATTTGATAATCCAAAATTTTCTTAAGAAATTTGAATCCATCAGAATCTGAAACATAATAAAAACAAATTATCTAAATCTAGAGTTTATTAAAACTTTGGAAATGATACTTTTGGATTTTTACACAGGTGTGCCTCATCCAGGATGGGTCACATGGGTATGCCTAATCCATGGATGGGCCACATGGGCGTGCCTCATCCATGGAATGGCCACATGGGCGTGCCTCATTCATGTATGGGTCGCATAAGTGAGGTTAAATTTTAAATGGGCCAATTAGGTGCTTTATCTATGAATTGGACACATTGGTGGTGCCTGCAAATTTCTGTGACAACAGTATTGTGACTTGTAAAAATCCAACAGTATCATTTTCCAAAGTTTTTGATAAACTCTAGATTTAGATAATTTTTTGTTTACAGTGAATAAGCAAAAATTTAATTTGCTCTTTTGTTTAAAATTGGAAAAATCCAGATAAGACATACATGTACATGTAGATGTAGACTGTTTGGACGAATGTTAAAAAATACATAAGCTACATGTATACATTGTAAATGTAATCTCCTTTAAATTTGGTTGTTTGTTCCACTTTGTTTATTTATTCTATTAAATTTGATTTTTGACATAATTGTACTCTTTTCATCTCCACCAACAGACAATTCACCAAAATGGAGGGTTTACATACATCTGGTTTGGAATGAAGACTGCACTTTTTCCAAGTGTTCTCCTGGGATTGGTCTGGTTCTGGAGAAGAATTCAGTTAATGTGTAGACCTCCTAATTTACTAGAAAGGTCAGTCATATACTAAGTCCTTATTTATGTAAGAGTTATATTTAGGGACCCAACATCCAAGGTATGGATGCCATATAGTTTTCACTTTGTCCGTCTGTCCGTCCGTCAACAATTCTTGTGAACACTAAAACTCAAAAACTATTAACAACACAGTTCTGAAATTTTGTACAGCTACTTAGTAGCATGTCATTTTTTGCATATTAGAATTTCATGCAAAAATGTGAAATAATGTGAAATATTTTGGGAAAAAACTTCATTTTTTATCGAAAATCACAGATTTTGAGAATTGGACTATATGAACACTAAAACTCAAAAACTATTAATAATACAGTTCTGAAACTTTGTACAGCTACTAAGTAGCATGTCATAATTTGCATTTTGAAATTTCATGCAAAAATGTGAAATGTTATTGGAAAAAACTTTATTTTTAGCTCACCTGGCCAAAGGCCATGTGAGCTTATGCCATCACTATGCGTCAGTCGTCTGTTGTTGTCCCTCATCTGTTAACAATTTCAAAAATCTTCTCCTTTAAAACTACTAAACCAATTAAACTGAAACTCTGCAGGAATGATAAATGACATGTTGGCAACAAACATTCCACATTTTGAAATGATTTGATAAAAGACATGGCCGCTGTTACTAAAAATAGAACATAGGGTAAAACCACTTAAAATGGCTTATTACTCAGCAACCATAGCAGATAGAAACTAGAAAATGTGTCTATGAGCCACAGGATGGCCCTCCCGTTCTTGAAATATCATTGACCCTCAATGTGTATTACCTTAGATATGGACCTTTACCAAGAAATTGATCAAAAGTGTTCATGTGTAAAATAAAGGTCGCTGTGACCTTATTTCTGGTGGGTGGTGCCATGTTACCAAGACTCATCGAGTAGTGAAATATTATTGACCCCTAACATGTAGTATTCAAGATATGGACCTTTACCAAAGTCATTCACGCGTAAAATATACGTCACAGTGACCTCATTCCTAGTGGATGGTGTCATCTTACCCAAGACACATCCCTGGACACATCTAGTGGTGAAATATCATTGACCCCCAACATCTAGTATTCAAGTTATTGACCTTAACCAAGAACTTAACCAAAGTCGTTCATGCATAAAATATAGATCACAGTGACCTAATTTTTATTGGGTGGCGTCATGTTACCCAAGACAAATCTAGTGGTGAAATATCATTGACCATCAACATGTAGTATCTGAGATATGGACCTTAACCAAGAACTTAACCAAAGTCATTCATGCGTGAAATATAGGTCACAGTGACCTAATTTCTAGTGGGTGGTGTCACCTTACCTAAGACACATCTAGTAGTGAAATATCATTGACCCCCAACATCTAGTATCCAAGTAATGGACCTTAACCAAGAACTTAACCAAAGTCATTCATGCGTAAAATATAGGTCACAGTGACCTTATTTCTAGTGGGTGGTGTCACCTTACCTAAGACACATCTAGTAATGAAATATCATTGACCCCCAACATCTAGTATCCAAGTTATGGACCTTAACCAAGAACTTAACCGAAGTCGTTCATGCATAAAATATAGGTCACAGTGACCTAATTTCTAGTGGGTGGTGTAGCCCTACCCAAGACCCATCTGGTGGTGAAATATCATTCACCCCCAACATCTAGTATCCGAGTAATGGACCTTAACCAAGAACTTAACCAAAGTGTTACGTACGGACGTACGGACGGACGGACAAGGGTAAAACTATATGTCCGATCCACATACGTGGTCGGGCCATAAAAATCTGAAGGCTTTTGAGTCTTCAGAATCAAAAGCTCTACCAAAGTCTCCATTGGGTTGAAGTTGTCAGATGACCCCTTATAGAGGTTATGGCCCTTTTAAGGTCAAAAATAGCCTTTTTTTCATGTTTTTGCCCTATAGAATGAAAACTATTGCAGATAGAGAAAAGCTGTTGTTGGCTTAAACATTCAGCTCATTTACCTCTACTAAAGTCTTCATAGGGTAGAAGTTGTCAGATGACCCCTTATAGGGGTTAAAGTCCCTTAAAGGCAAACAATAGTGTTTTGGCCTAAAATATGAAAACTATTGCAGATAGAGAAAAGCTGTTGCTTGCTTAAATGTTCAGCTTATTTAGCTCTACAAAAGTTTTCATAGGGTTGAAGTTGTCAGATGACCCCTTGTAGGGGTTACAGCCCCTTAAAGGCAAAAATAGTGTTTTTTGCCTAAAGAATGAAAACTATTGCAGATAGAGAAAAGCTGTTGCTTGCTTAAATGTTCAGCTCATTTAGCTCTACAAAAGTCTCCATAGGGTCAAAGTTATCAGATGACCCCTTATAGGGATTACAGCCCCTAAATAAACATGTTTTCATGTTTTTGGCTTATATAATGAAAACTATAGCAGATAAAGAAAAGTGGTTTCTTGCTTAAATGTTCAGCTCATTAAGCTCTTTACAAAAGTGTCCATAGTGTCAAAGTGTTCACATGGCCCTTAAAATAACATTTTGCATGTTTTTGGCTTATAGAATGAAAACTATTGCTGAAAGAAAAAGCTGTTGCTTGCTTAAGGATGCTCGCTAGTCTTGTTTTGGGATTTCTGTCATTTTTTCGAAATCCTCTGATTTTTACCATCAAAATAGGGTTAAAATTTTTGCCCACGAACTCCCTATTTTCTTGTTATCAATGTCTTTAATATGTCATTAAGAGGTTATAGACAAAGTTTTATCAAATCCTATTTTTTCTGTCATGGTTTTTTCCAGCTAAATAGTGCTAATGCTAAACCTATGAAAAAGTCAGAGAAAACCTTTTCCCGCCAAAACTTTAACGTCATTTATCTTGAAAACGAGGTCACGATCCTATAAAAAATTTTTGCTTTTTTTTTTTTTATACCTTTTGCTATTATCTTTTTAAGGAATAAAATTTGAAACCTATTTATTTTCAATAATAGTAGCGAACATCCTTAAGTGTTCAGCTTATTGAGCTCTACAAAGTTCCTTATAGGGTTGACATCAGAACCAGGTGAGCGATTCAGGCTCCTGGGAGCCTCTTGTTTATCAAAACTCACAGATTTTGAGAATTGGACTTTATGAACACTAAAACTCAAAAACTATTAACAATACAGTTCTGAAACTTTGTACAGCTGTTAAGTAGCATGTCATGATTTGCATATTAAAATTTTGTGCAAATCTGTTTAATATTTTTTGAAAAAAAATTTCATTTCTGATGGGAAAATACAGATTTTGAGAATTGGAATTTTTGAACAATAAAACTCAAATGCTATTAACAATACAGCTCTGAAGTTTCATACGCATTCCATGGAACATGCCTTAGTGGTTATAATCAAAGTTCGTATGATTTTGAAAACACTTAGATTTTTTGTTGTGGGTCCCTTTCTGACTTTGTCAGTATTCTAGTTGTCTGTAGTATATATATAAAAATGTCAGAAAACTGAACTTAAATTATCTCTTTTTACTTCACTTTTTAAAATTTCATAGGCTTTGTCCAACTTCTTAAAATTATAGAAATACATTTGTATTAATGTTTTTTCTTTTATTTTTTCAGAACTTTATTTGCACTTGGAATCACTTTGACAGTTATGAACTGTAAGTTAGGCCAAACAAAATAATAGGTTTGGGTCTGCCTTCTCTTGAAAAAAAGTCTTTAAAAATTATCTTTATTTTTTTAAATCAAACTGTCTAGAATTATTACCGACAATATTTATATTATTTTCTGTTTACGTTTTTAATAATGGCCAAATTCATTAAAGTACATGTATTAATGCACTATCTATAATAGATATAAACATTCGTGACTCTTTTATGATAACACTGAAAATTTGGTTCTGTACTAAACCCTGATAATGATGGATGAGGTATATGTATTACTCTATTTTATTGACCGGGTTGGTCACGGGTCAATTATTTCGGGATTTTTCGTTTAAATCCTACCTAAAACATAGAGACAGTTAAGCTCCGCCCAACCTTGTCAATAAAATAGAGTAATAGGCACTAACATTAAGGTAAGGCAGTTATGTATAGTTAGTTTTCAGCATTGGAAAAAAAAACTTTGATCAGGGTAATATTTAGGGTCAGTTAAGTGACTGGAACCACAACTAGTTTTGGCCTTAGTTTAACATAGAGCATTGAATTATACCATATGCAGATTAAGGTGATAAGAAAGGTTTTAATATGCAAGAATTTTATCATCAAAATTCCACATCTTGATATTACCAGATCTGATTACATCTACATGTTTGTTTTATATCTTTTTCCAGTGCCATTAGAGTGGTTGACATTTTGGTTGAACATGCCTTTCATGTTGATGTTGAATGACATAAGACAAGGAGCATTCTATGCCATGCTGCTCTCATTCTGGATTATCTTTACAGGAGAACACATCATGGTATGAAAAAAGAAAAAGCAATAGAATTAAGTGGCAATGGAATTTATAAATAAATCAGTAAATGAAAAATAAAAATAAAATGTTTGCGATGCACAAAAACAGATTTATTTTTTATAACAATGATAAAGGTAAATACTTTACAGATTATTTGGTTTCACAACACTTTTCGATTTTTATGGCCCCACCACGACATGTCAGGGGGCATTAAGTTTTAATCACGTTTGTACGTACGAATTTCTGTCAAGCTTTTCTCAGAAACCATATATGAGAATAATTTGAAACTTGGTAGAATGGTTCAGTATGGCAAACTGTGTGTCCTAAGCGACTTTCAGACCTGTCAAACTTCTACTTCCTGTTTGTGACTGGGTCAAGATGAAAATTTATCTATGTGATAATCTCTGTCAAGCTTTTTTCAGAAGCAGTACATGAAAACGATTTGAAACTTAGTAGGATGGTTCAGTATGACAAACTGTACGTTCTTAGCGACTTTCAGACCTGTCAGAATTCTTCTTCCGGTTTGGGGTACTTACCTACAGACATACGTTTTTATGTCTGGACGAATTTCCATCAAGCTTTTCACAGAAACCATACATAGGAATGATCTGAAACTTGAGAGGATGGTTCAGTATGACAAACTATAAGACTAAAAGGTCTTTTATGTAGTTCATTTTGTTGATATGTTTTTACAAGTTTTTTCTGTATTTTATATTTCTATTTTCTATTTGTAGGACCAGACGGAGAGAAACAGACTTAAGCTTTACTGGAAACATTTGACAGCTGTCGTCTTTGGATGTTTTTGTCTCTTCATCTTTGAGATGTGTGAACGGTAAGTTTTTGTCATACTGAAGCTTTAGGAGAATATAGAACAGAAAGGGGCACTTCTCTGATGTTGTAGAAATATATATAACAAATCAAATGCACAAGGAAGCAAGCCTACATTTACAGAGCGATATTATAAAAAAAATGTGTATACATTAAAAAAAAAATAGCCAACGGTTCTCTCACAAAAATGTAATGGGTCATTTAAGAATACAAAGTATCTTCAATGATGCTACAGATAAAAAACTAATCTAAGGTCTAAAAAATGTATACAACATTACCGACAATCTTAAAAAAAGTAAAAAAATAGATATTTCATACATTTGTATGTCCTTCCTCAGTATAAAAACATCGAAAACTAGGTAACATTGTGTTCATTTCTAAGACCTTATAAAGGAGATTTTAGATATTCACTTTTTAATATTGTAGTGGCATGCAGTTAAAGAATCCATTCTTCAGTATTTGGTCCAGCGATGTTGGCTCCAAGCTAGCTGTATCCTTTATGAATTTCATATTAATAACCTAGATGTTTTCAGTGTTTCCAGCATATGAAATCTTTAAATCCATGAAGTAATTAACTGAACTATAACTAACACATACAGACCTTTTATACATAAACATTTAAATTGTATTAAATCCTTAACTAATCTAAGTTGGCCTTCATTATCCTGGCCGGCATTGCTGCCTCCTGCTACTTCCTGTTTCTGTGTGTCATGATCTTCCGTGTTTTCCGTACAATCAGCGCCAAGAAGGCCACTCTGCCAAGTATGAGTGTTATGAGAAAGAAGTACTACATGGTTTGTATTAGTTTGTCATGTTCATAAATTTTTTCGGAAAAAAAAATATTTTCATTTTGCAAGTCATTATAATCACATAATACATTGTTTTCCATCAAAATTTAAGTAGATTGTGCTTTAAGAACCTGAAGAAATGATAAGTTGTCAAAGTTAACTTTCCCCACTAAAATTATGATAATTTTTCTTATTATGATTAAAGGTTTAGGTGATAAATCTAGTCTAAGAAATAAACCTCTGAGTCAATGTAGACCTATTGCAACATTTCATAGAGTGCTTGTTGTATTTTAAAAAAAGACATTCTCCCAATACCATGTAGACCTACTGGGTTTTACATTTGTCTGCGGTCTCTGGTGTTTCTTTCCCTGGATAAATCTGTAATCTTTGTATTACAATACAGGGCCTAATATTCAGATTCAAGTTCCTGATGGTATTCACATTGTTATGTGCTGCCCTGACCGTGATTTTCTTCATCATCAGCCAGATCAGTGAAGGCCAATGGAAATGGGGAGATGACAATCTGGCTTTGGAATACACCAGTGGCTTCTTCACAGGTAGTACAATTTGTTTTATGGGTGAAAGAATGAAAAAGTAAAAAATTGTACAGAGAAAATATTTTTAAGGATACCTAAACTACATGATTTTTTGTTTTTACTCAATCATGTTTTTTCTGATATTAAGTATGAAATTTTCAAATATGTTTTTTTCTGATATTAAAAAGTATGAAATTTTCAAATATGTTTTTTTCTGGTATTAAGTATGAATTTTTACTTAATTATGGTTATCCTACTATGAATTATATTTTCTAGGAGTGTATGGTTTATGGAATGTGTATATCTTTTGGTTGTTGTGTCTTTATGCTCCATCACACAAGAAGGGCACGAGTGCTGGTAAGCTGACCGTTGTTTTTCATGGCTAGATCTTATAAAGCTGTCTCTGAGTTTATTTCATAATAAATTTGAATAATAATGTTATTTATATCATTAAAAGAATATTTTCAGTACATCAGTATTCAAAACAACATGAATTGCTGTTTGTTTATGTTTGTTGTGTCGCGTACACTTATTCCACATCTCAATATTGTCTATGGTTCTAGTTACAGGTACGTTAATTGTAATTTTGAAGATGCTAAAAAAACAAAAACATTTCAAGTAACCTGTAAACAATGTTGTAATAGAACTATCAGAGGCCTAGATAGAAGATTGAAAACAAAAGGAGAAGCTCTTTTATTCAAAATACTTAATGGATCTATAGAAAATCAAAATCTTTAACATTTTGCAAATTAGCCACATATCATACATGGGAAGGACTACATGAATAATTTTTTTATTAGGTACTGAAACTGATAGCCAGGAAGAAGAAGTCCAACTTACTAATGTCCCGTCTGAATCAGCTGATCTACAGAACTATCTCTCTAAACCTGTCCGGGACTAGACTTGTACAGATTGAGTTATCTCCCATATCTACAGAACTATCTCTCTAAACCTGTCCAGGACTAGACTTGTACAGAGTTATCTCCCATATCTACAGAACTATCTCTCTAAACCTGTCCGGGACTAGACTTGTACAGATTGAGTTATCTCCCATATCTACAGAACTATCTCTCTAAACCTGTCCAGGACTAGACTTGTACAGAGTTATCTCCCATATCTACAGAACTATCTCTCTAAACCTGTCCAGGACTAGACATGTACAGATTGAGTTATCTCCCATATCTACAGAACTATCTCTCTAAACCTGTCCAGGACTAGACTTGTACAGATTGAGTTATCTCCCATATCTACAGAACTATCTCTCTAAACCTGTCCAGGACTAGACTTGTACAGAGTTATCTCCCATATCTACAGAACTATCTCTCTAAACCTGTCCAGGACTAGACTTGTACAGATTGAGTTATCTCCCATATCTACAGAGAGAAACATGTGAAGATTGTATTGAACATGGTTCTGATAAAACTTATTCTGAAGGTTGATCTGAGGTAGTTAGAAGGTTGTATATATTTTAAAAAAATTATATATTTAAAATAATTATACTGCTGATCTGTGTTATGATTTTATGATAACCTCCCATTCAATGGATGGTTTATTTTTGAATGATATTACTTTTTATGTTCGAATTGGTTAATACATAATTGCAAAGACATATTGCTTCCATATATTTGTTATTTTAAAACATTTTATAATTATATGTTGATGTTATAAATTCTGACAAAGATTAAATGCTCTATATGTCTTTGATGTTATGTGAAAAAAAATTGACAAATTTTGAACCAAAAGAATTACAAAGCTTTTATTGTTTTATAAATAATTGTATGCTTTAAAATTGCCCCTTATTTTGGTACATAAAACGATTTAAAATGATGCATTTTATTGCTTGTTTCTTTAACTATTAGGATCTTGTCTCTGATTTAGATATTCATGTTGTTCATATCATTATGCAGTACAAGGTGCTAGTATCAAATGTTTAGTACTACTTAATGTGTTTTATTATCACTTTTTCATTATTTTTGTTATATTTTTACATGTTTATGTACGCAAATTGTTTTTGTAAATGGTGTTGTTTAATAGCTAGATATGTATTTTTATCTTTTAGATAAATATTTTCAGAAAATTATTATTTATTTTTTTCAAGTTGCTATTAAATGTATTTTTGCACAATTATTTTTTCCATTTAACTGTAGGTTATAAATTCTGTGAATTTTTTTTTTTAATATTGAGCCTCAAAATCCCATAATCCTTTCTGTGTTTTAAATTTTAAAAAAAAAGCAAAATGTTATTTTGGCACATGTTTCATGTTTTGAGTCAACTTAGGTCCTTACCATTTTTCTTATCAAATATCAAATTCTATTTTATTTCTTAAAATTAGATATTATCCCTATTTAATAGATTGTGCCCTAAACTTCTTACGTTGATATGAATTTCATGAATTTGAATAAATTTTGTCAAAAATATTGGTTAAATTGGGATATAACTTTGGCTATGTCTTTATTGGATACATGAGATTGATCATCTCAAATCGGTAGATTTATTGTTACCTTTATCATGGCCACAACAAAATTTAGCAGTCTTATCACTGAACTTAATATTATACAATTACTGTCTTTTGTTGAGGTAAATGTGCAGTGTTATTGACTTTTGCAAAAACAGATATTCACTGAGCCCGAAGGGCAAGGTGAATATCTTAGTTTTTCAAAAGTCAATAACACTGCACATTTATCGAAACAAAAGACAGTAATTGTTTTATTCTATTATCCAATGTCTGACAAAAAGATGCATTTGAAGTGTTAAATAAGCACAGTCTGAACAGAAAATACAATAAGTAGAAAATGCAGTAAACACAATCATAACGTTTCCCGCCATTTTGTAGGTCAATATCACTTTTCCAGGTCAGTATCACTTTTCCAGGTCAATATCCTTTTTTATTCACCTAGATGATTATAATGTAATGTGTTAAAGAATAATTTATATTATAGAATAATTATAATTATTTTCCATATTCAAAATCCATGATGACAGTTATTGCTTTTTAGAGTTTTAATTGATGAAATAATTTGCTAATATATGAATGACATTGTTTTTTTTATGACAAATTTATTTTTGTAGCTTTATTTAGATTGATTTGTTTGATACAGTTGTATTATATACCAATACTGCAGGACAGTCCCACCAAGACAATGAATCTCATTAGAAAGAATTAATCAAACAAATTTAAAGTCAAGTAAGTTGTAATCTGAAGTTCTTTTTATTATCAAATATTCTTTTGCTTATATCATACATGTTACCTGAATATCTGTAACATGCTTTAATTGTTACAACTTGATTGTTAAAAGAATTGTATGTAAAAATATACATTTTAAAATCCTGATTTTAGGGTATAAACAGTGCAATCTTATAATTTTCTTGACTTTATATTGTTATTTATTAATTTTCTTAAAATATTTTGTCACAAACTCTGTTTAAGGTAGATGGGGTGTCTATCACTGAGCATCTTTTTTGCACATCTATCATAACTTTAAATTTTATGATTCTAGCTATTCTTATTGATTTTTCAGCTAATTAAACATCAAAAGTAACATTTACAACAAAACTTTTGATAAAATACACCTTCTTTGCGAATTTCAATATCTTCCCGTATTTTTAAGGGGAGATAATTTGTTTAGAAATAAAGAAAAAACACATTTTTATGGCCCGACCACGTATGTGGATCGGACATATAGTTTTACCCTTGTCCATCCGTACGTACGTCCGTCCGTAACACTTTGGTTAAGTTCTTGGTTAAGGTCCATTACTCTGATACTAGATGTTGGGGGTCAATGATATAACACCACCAGATGGGTCTTGGGTAGGGCTACACCACCCACTAGAAATAAGGTCACTGTGACCTATATTTTATGCATGAAAGACTTCGGTTAAGTTCTTGGTTAAGGTCCATAACTTGGATACTAGATGTTGGGGGTCAATGATATTTCACTACAAGATGTGTCTTAGGTAAGTTGACACCACCCACTAGAAATTAGGTCACTGTGACCTATATTTTATGCATGAAAGACTTCGGTTAAGTTCTTGGTTAAGGTCCATAACTTGGATACTAGATGTTGGGGGTCAATGATATTTCACTACAAGATGTGTCTTAGGTAAGTTGACAACACCCACTAGAAATAAGGTCACTGTGACCTATATTTTATGCATGAACTACTTCAGTTAAGTTCTGGGTTAAGGTCCATAACTTGGATACTAGATGTTGGGGGTCAATGATATTTCACCACTTGATGTGTTTTGGGTTAGGTGACACCATCCACTAGAAATGAGGTCACTGTGACCTATATTTTACGCATGAACACTTTTGATCAATTTCTTGGTAAAGGACTAAAGGTCCATATCCCAGGTAATACACATTGAGGGTCAATGATATTTCAAGAACGGGAGGGCCATCCTGTGGCTCATAGACACATTTTCTAGTTCACTTTTGTCAAGAAAATTGATGGTGAACTTTATTTTTTATTTAGTGTATTAAAAAATCAATACAAAACAAAGATTTTCACAAATTTTAAGAAAAATCTATAGATTTGATTTTCTTAAATGAAGAAAAATTGAATTTTCCCTATTGATCCTATAGTAGTAAAAGTACTAAAATCATGCATTTTTCAAAGTAATTTTTACAAAAATTCCTCCGGTGAACTTTTAATTTCGTTATTGAAATTTAAAGTACCATTATTGAGCTAACTGTGGCAAAACTTTAAGAAATTTCTATGGATAGATTTTTAGACACCCCATCTGCCTTAAAGGGTCGTCAATTGTAAGTAAATATGTTACTAATGTTTATAGATATATTTACTTGATGGAAAATGAATAGAATGTTTTTATAATCTATGTGCTTGATTCAGCAGATTTATTGCAATCTGAATATACAATTTTTTGATTGATTATTAAAACTTACCAGTGAAATCAATTTGACAGTGTTATTTCAAAACTTTATATTAGTTCAGAATCCAGCTGTTGTACCTTGGAAAAAAGTTTAAGAGTGTTTAGTTAAATTAATGTTCTTGAAATTAATTAATGGTATTTCTAAAGTTTATTAAATTGTGTCAGAAATAACCTTCAAATGTCCACTGTTATCTTTTTTAATACATATTATTTATTTCTGTTGTGAACATTGTTTTAATTTTTCAGAAATCCATATTTTACTTTAAGCAATAAATGTGTATGTCATATAAATATGTAGTTTTTTCTGGAAACCCTTTAAACTGTGTAAATCAGTGGGGGTATAAAGTGGAGAATAAACTTTATCAATCTTACAATCTCCAACTCAAACATTACATGGTTAAATATTAATGAAAGACACAGGATACGATTACGGCAAAACCGTAACAATAATAAATTCTTATTGTAACGGCAAAGACGAAAATCGGGAATGGATGACAGGACTAACTTCGAATAGTTTACAACCGTTACAATAAGAATTTTCTTATTATTACGGCACTTATTATTAAGGCATGGATGATAATTTGCATAAGACATTTACCAAAGGTAAGATATTTTATAGTTAACTTTTTTGCTATTGATTATGATAATTTAAAAATTTTTAATTAATTAACAATAAATAATAAATTCATCTCATTGGTAGACATTTTCTAGGCTCTTAAAACTTTTTGCCGTGGGTAGTGTCCTGGCTAAAGAGAACTAGATCTCTTCTGTATACACTCTTATGATCTTTATAATTATCTTACACTTAGATTGTAAACAATGGACGAACCAGATCAAAATATTTGTTTTTGAGAAACATTTAAATCATATACCAAGCTTTGAAACTCAAAATAGATGTAGAGGTATAACTTGTTCTGATTGGTGATAATAAAATCGTTACCATCGTCTGTTATGGATGCCTTGAATGATTTCACCAGAAACGGCAGGATTAAAACAAAACCCGAAAACCACTTATTGGTTGTGTCCCATGTGCCATAAGTTATCAAAATAACTTTGAGTTAAATTTAGATAATTAGTATTTTTTGCCCCCTTGGATTATAAAATTAATTAAAAAATTTGCCACGGCCGTACCGCAATGTAGGCAAATGAGGCAAATGCCTCACCTTAATTTCAGTTCTGACTTAAAATATTTACAGATTTTCATAGTTTTAAGGTTGTAAATTAAATGCGTATGTTTAAAGGTCATTAACATTACTATGATTGCTAGTCATCCAATAATTCGATTATTACTATGATTATGGTGAATTCCATTCGGTTTTTACCCACATAATATAGATGGAAAAGACAGAGAGATTCGACTATTCATTCCCGCGAAGATATCAAAATCAAAATGTCCTTGCAAAATTGGTTAAAAACGGGTACTTTGAAAAGAAAGTTTGATGATGATCATGCAGGTAACTAGTGTTTTGGCACGATTTTAATCTATTAATTTATTTAAATCAAAATTCCAGATTTATAAGCAATCTATCAGTCTGTGTGAAGAACGTACTCTTTGCACACTGTGTTTAAGTAACTCATCTTTAAAATGTTTTCCCATGGAAGAATACTTCCATGGTTTTCCTAAGGTATTACAGAAATTATTTCATGGATCTATCAGAGTCGTGTATACATTAGACACGCAAATTATTAAGGTATTCACAAAATAACAGAAGTAGGATGCTTAAATTTTATATCAATATAGAAAGAGATAAAACATTAGGGTCCTGACCCTTTGTCCAAAATGATCTTGACTTCTACAAGTCCAGGTACTTCAAATGAAATTGCGATTTAAACAGACTTTTTAGAACCTAATTTGCAAACAGTCAAACTATTGGCGTGATCAGGTCGAGCTAATTTCATTTAGCTTTCGCTTTAACCGTCTGTCCGTCCTTCCACAGTTCCTTGTTCACACTAACACTCAATTTAGAGAGACATTCCAGTGCTCTAAGGATATGGTAAATGTGCAGTTATTTTTTTTTAAACATTTAAAGTAACCAACAATTATAAAAATCAATGACTGATTATTTTCAAACGTACACAATGAGCTCATTAAAGCGTCTTTTAAAGTCGAGTTCTGGTTGATATCCTCGGTATTGGGTTTGAGTACTCTAAGTTTTCAATAGTTCTTTCCAATGTTTTGATTCAAATGCTACTGATGAGGGGTTACTTCTTGAAATATCGATATACATGTATAGCATACCAAAATTAACCGTTTCATATTCATTTTGGTATTTGTTTTCTGAACACTTTGAACCAACACGTATTTTATATGTCAACGATCTTTCTCCAGCTTGCGTCGACTGAAAACTTGGGAAAAAGCAACAATGTATTCAGAGCGACTTTTTGGGCTGGCTCTTTTACATGTCCTAGAGACACGATTAACCCATCCAGAGAAAATGTGCTAAAACGTTTTGACTGCTCCGGACACAGGAGAATTGGAAAGTTCTGTATTGAAACAGAAAACGAGTAAAACAAAATAAAGTTTACCTAGCATTTGATTTTTTCATTCCTTAAGTTTTACTACACTGGGTCACATGATGTTTATCAGTTCATCATAACATGCTAGATTAGTTTCCCTACCTAACATATGGTCGTATCAAAAATCAATGATTTTATACCTCTTGACACCTATTTTGCTTTTGTCTTCCAGGGGCTTCGCCCCTGGACCCCATCCTCTTCTGACCCCCCTTTGCCTCACTTTTATAAAGCCTGCCGTACGGCCGTGTTTGCCACTCTTTATTTCATATTGTCACCTTTTCTATTTATTGCTTTTTCTTTAATGTTGGTTGTGTCACGAAACACTTATTCCACATCTCTTTATCGTCTACCATATCGATTTGTTGTAATGATAAGTGCCGTAACAATAAGAAAATTCTTATTGTTACAGTTGTAAATGATTCGGTCTCTGTCGCGTCATCAGTTCTGGATTTCCGTATTTGCCGTAACAATAAGAATTCTTATTGTTACGGTTTTGCCCAAATTTGCTGTAACTGTATCCTGTGCCTTAGTGAAATGAAAGTTAAAAAAAAAACATGCTACAGTTCAAATAATCACAAATTGTTATCCAATTATTGATCCACATTTTGATTATTGTGACCTGTTTTTGTTGGTCCATAGATTAATTATGACCTCATTGTTGGTCTAGATTAAATGTGACCTAGTTTCTAGTGGTAGATTTATAATGACTTGAATGAATCTGTATGTGACCCATCAACCCATAAATGATACAGTTGTAGGCTTAATGTTAACCAGTAGACAGTTATATAACTACAAATGTCTATGAGATGTAACAAATTGCTCTAAAAATGTAAAAAATATCATTGTTTTTAAAATGACCTGTTTCCTGTCATCCCTTTTGAATCAAACAAGTATTTTGTGGATATTAAATTCTCCATTATTTAGTTATGTTAAATTCAGTGCAAGATTCAAAACAAAAGATCAAAAGCTATGCTACTCTTTTTTTAGCAAACCAGTCCCAGTAATATATACTCTGGCATAATGAACTTAATAAAGTTTTATCTATTAAACCCTTTAACTTACTATTTGGCATTTTATATTACATTTGTGGTGAGTCTTTTATACCATATCTATGTGAGACACAGTTTTGAAAATATTTGTTGGTCACTTTGTTGTAATTTTTGTCTTGCCGGCGAAGTGGGGCAAGCGGTCCTACTAAAAGGCGCCCGGGGGCGCCCAGGGAAAGAAAAGGCGCCCGGGGAAAATAAAAGGCGCCCGGGGAGAAATAAAAGGCGCCCGGGGAAAATAAAAGGCGCCCGGGAGCATATCTTTTTTTATATAAAATATACTTTCAAATAATCAAATCGTTTAAGTCTTGTATGAAAAGTTTTAGGGGGAAATATGTGATAGCTTCAATTGAAGTAAAAGTATA
Organism: Arcuatula senhousia; assembly: GCA_963971305.1. Taxonomy (NCBI): domain Eukaryota; kingdom Metazoa; phylum Mollusca; class Bivalvia; order Mytilida; family Mytilidae; genus Arcuatula; species Arcuatula senhousia. The sequence goes on from OZ020303.1 coordinate 2,693,855, forward strand.
AGAATGGTAAAATTACTACAATACTATGGTTGTAAAGAACAATTAATGTTCATACAGCGTTTTACAAGAATGAAGCCCCCTCCCTTGACCCCATTTTCATGGTTGAATAACTTAGTGTATGTAGGTCTTTCCCCGAGGTTAGCCCTCTCCGGCACCAACACTTTTGAGTTAGAGAAAAACATCAAAGCTTTAAATTATCCGTCTAAATTTCAAAATTGTCCAAACCCTAAGGTTCTTCCTACCCCAGACATAGGTTGATTATCTTAGTAATAATTTGGTTCCCCAGTTTGGTAATTTTGGTTTTACTTTTCTATGCTCTTCATATTCATATAGTGTTTGGCATTTTCAATATTTTTGGTAGAGCGCCTCTGATGAGTCTTGAATAGACGAAACGCGCGTCAGGCGTAGCAAAATTTATTGTTTGGAACTTTGTTGTCATTTGTATTTCATTGTTTCTCAATAACTATGGTATGTAGAACATACTTCAGACACTTTTGTGATGGTTAAATGGAATTCTGTCATCTGTCACATGAACTTGACCTTAACTTTTCTGAAGGCCCGGCTAGACCTTCAATGAGTTCTGGAATGGTTTCGACAGGCGAGACAAACTTTAGTGTCAACTCTTGTTATACCACTGCAAAGGAGTAGAGACACGAATTAGGGCATAAATCGGCCCGGTATTTTCACTATTTTTTAAAGTACAATAACTGTTCAAAAAATTAACTAAAATATGTTAAGGTATGAACAAACTTTTAATATCTGTAAGATTCAGCAAAATATTACCACAGGTTTAGCCTTGAGACTTTAAACAGGACATAAATTTGAAAATTCCTCATTTTTCACACATTTTGACTGGTTTCTCTGCATATTTCGTCAAAATAAGTATCGGCCACATTCCTCGATCATCGCAATTTTTGATAATTAATTTATAATAATATAAAACACATTTCTATCACAAAATAATTTTGGTCGACAGGTGTGGCCCATTTCATATTCATCGATTTTATACATGAAAATCAGGGAAAACTGTCACAATTTGTTATTTTTCACAAAATAGTCTATTTTTACCTCACTGTTCTCCTTATTGATAAATAATTAAAGGAAACTTATTGAAATTCATGAAATATAAAGACAAATGAACATTAATGCAGCAACTACAAGCAGATATATCAAAGCTGAATTTTTTGGCCATTTTGGGGCCTTCGTGGCTCTATTCCTTTTTGCGATCATTATGTTATGGTGTTGTCCTGTCGTCTGTAGACTCTGGTTTCTGTGTGATAACTTTAGTTATAGTGAACCAATTGTAATAAAATTTTTATATGATGTTTGAAGTCACTAAAGGAAGGTTGGTATTGTATTGGGTTTTCTGTTTCCTACCGTTCAGAAAAAGGGCCAAAAGGGGCTAAAATGGGTGTACACAAAAAGTATTATAACCAAACTCCAATCATCAACGCGAACTTAAGGATGTAGTCTGGTCAGGTTTCGGTCTCTTTTGGAAATAACTTTATAATAATTCAAAATTTATGAACAATGGCAATGAATTTTAAAAATATATGTATACTATGAAATTGTGTAAAAATATTATGATTTCTTAACAAGTTGTTTTTAGAGTAATCGCAGTTTAAAAAACTAGGCCCTAAACTGCTGGTGAATTCAGATGAGATTTTCCAAATATAGGAGTTGGGGTGGAAAAAGTCATCTCATGTATAAAAATATTTACTAGTCATTCATGTTTGCTTCCTAAAACATTTGACCAGATATTTTCGCAATAAAAAACTACAAAACAAGTGAAGTTTTAACCATCAGCTGCAAGAATATTGAGAAAATCAGCATTTTCAGGGAAATTTGGTACAGCAAAAATGTCCCTAAAATATATGAAAATGGGACAAAACTTTCTTATATCCACACGAACATGTGCTTTTATACGACCGCAAATAATTTTCGGACGTATAATGGTATGATGCTGTCGTCGTCGTTGTCGTTGTCGTCGTCGTCTGTTAACTTTAGTGTATACACACTAACTTTTGTTCTAGTCATCAGAATGCAATGAAATTTTACAATGATGTTCCTTAACATAAAAAGATGGATGTGATTGATTTTGGGGTCCCCCTTTTTTGTTTAAAAATTAGGGGCCAAAAAGGGGCCAAAATTGGGCCAAAATTGCAACTTATATGTTTGTTGCCATGATAACTTTAGTTCTAGTTATCTGATCACTTTGTTATTTGGCAATAATGCTCCTTACTATAAATGGATGAATGGGAATGATTTTGGGGGTCCCCCTTTTTTGTTTCAAAATTAGGGGCCCAAAAGGGGTAAAAAATTCAAATATTTTATTTGTTTCCTTCATAACGTTGGTCCTAGTTGTCCTATTGCTGTGAAATTTGTCAGAATGTTTCTTACAAAGAATGAACCTGATGAATTTTCACGCCCTGCCCTTTTTTCCCTGTTGTAATTGAAACTTTTTTTTTGCATGTTTGTTCTTGTCAAATAGCGATACAAAATTGTGAATCAATTTTTGCAACCCCCCCTTTTTCCCCTTATTATGTAATTAGGGGCCAAAAGAGCCCCAAATCGATACTTTTTTTCTTATTATCCGATTTTGATTTTTTGTTTTGCATGTTTGTTCTTGTCAAATAGTGGATACAAAATTGAGAATTAATTTTTGCAACCCCCCTTTTCACTGTGTATCATTGACACCGGAAATTGCATACTAACGAAGCGTAAAAACTATGATGATAGGACTGACCGGGTCAGATTATTTGTCATTTATGCGCTTCTTATGGCATGAAGCAAAGATTTAACGTGGATTCCAGATTCTTAAGACGTTTAAGAACTTGTTTCTCTTCATGTGATTATAAAAAATAGTTTTTCCGTGTAAAAATATACGCAATTAAGGTGAGGTAATACCTGTCAAAAGTAGCACTCGTAGTTTCTAAGCGCTGAAATCGTTCATTTAAGAGCTGCTTCGTTGTGACTTCCATCGAATATTAACTGGTTTAATCAGAAATAAAAGAATGCCGACTGAATTTGCTTAAGAAATGCTCTTTTTTCTTCTATTTTAAAGAAAATATATTTTGATCGGTGTACGGCGAATTGCGTAGAACTGTACGGCGTATTGAAAATAAACAACTTTCCCAGTGTACAGCATCTTGCACTATTTGTTTATCAAAATTGCGTGTTTTGCACGTAATAATCACAATTTTACCAAAAAATAACCTCTTTTGGTAACGTATATACTGAGGACCGGAGGTAAATTATCTACCAGGAAATAGAAACCTTCAGAATCTTTACTGGTCATAATAATTCTAAAAGCTGTATTTTTCTTTCTGGAATCATGCAGAAAGAAGAGCTTCTCCGTTATAATCATCTGCTTAAAATTTAGAAATCTGAAATTTTGAAGAAGATCTACAATCTATATTGGAGTTATTGCCAAGTATTCTTATGTTTTAAGAATTTCACACTTCTTAAGATCATGCAATATCTTAAAAACTATTAAGATATTAGAGAAATTAAAATGCACATTGCTATGATGTACAAAATAAGTTAAAGGTCAAAGTTGCAAGACCATGAGTTTTAGCAGTTATTCCACTTACAGCATCCGAAAATTGACGGCCATTTTCACAGCTTTTCCTTGTATACTTAGTATATTGCAAACCCTTAAAGTTAGCGAAACACTTTTTCTTTAGGTAGTTCTTCTCATGATTTAAATAAAAGTTTTTAAATGACTATTTATAGGAGTTATGGTTCCTTAAAACTTAAAGCCTTATAGTTCGTATATCGTAAAAAATAACAACAACACATTTCAATTGCGTAAATGTTCGGCCTATTCGGTCTACACCTTTTTAATTCAGTCAATCACTTTTATGTCCCTTTTTGAATATATGTCCCTTAAAATTTATTTTGTCACAAAGCCCTAAAACCAGGGGCCTTATTTTCGAAGCTATCGTAGGACTAAGTGACAGCTAAGCAGCCTCCTAAACCAAACCTTAGTCCTAAGTCAAATTTTCGTACCTGTCTTAATTTGCAAATTTCCTAAATTTTCCTAAATTTTCCTAAATTTATGTAGATAAATTGGGTGACTTAGGAAATTCCTAATATTCTAGGATACCAATTTTATACAAAAAAAGTTCTTCAAGGGTTCGTTTATGTTGCCAGTCTATTAATATATTTTCTTAGGGTCTAAAGAAAACCAGAAAACTCTTACTTAAACCGTCGAGACTCTCGACGGTTTAGTAAGAGTTTTCTGGTTTTCTTTAGACCCTAGTTTATTGATTTTTATTCCAGTCGCATCTGTTACGATCACTTGAGCTATTCATGCGGAAGCCAGATTTGGTGGCTGGAAAAATCAAAACTCGCACGAGCGAGATGCACATTGTCCATCAAAGGAGGGCGTACGTCATTGAGTTGTCATTCAAAATTCAATTTGGACTTCCAACACTTTAGATCCTAGCTTCACTGAAGATGAGATAAATTCTCGAAATGGCCATATGGAGCATCTGAATCGCCATAGCTCCTAACTCTTACTTTGCTTTCCTTTCGCTTTCGACTTTTGACTTTTGACTTCTATATTTGATAATATATAATAAGTAAATTGAATGATTTATATAGTAAAAACCTGTATGTATTTTTTTTTCTTCACATCATTTCATATTCATTTTATCAGGCCCGTTGTGTTCATCTCCGGTCTTGTTTTACTTTATATATTTCAATGATGTACGCCCTCCTAAAGTGCTTGAAAATTCCTTTGTGGAAAGATTCTCCCAGTATTAACACCTTATCGCCCGACTGTTTTGTTATTCTCCGATTTTAATATATTTTCTTAAATATACTTGCAAAAAAAAATGTTGTTTCATGATCTCAAGACGTCAATGGAAAGTCTTGAGATCAAAGAGGACTTGTGTAATACGATATAATAAAAATGAACATTTCAGATATTTAATTTCTAATATTTTTGAACAAAAAATGGGCCACGTTTCATGCACATTTTGCACTTTGCTGATGAATACACAAAACATTAGCTTATTAAAACTATTTTTTATTATAAAGGATGAGGTGATAAATATTTTGCAGATGTCGCGTGATTTTTACTTTTGAACATAATTCACTCACTTTCAAAAGTATATGCTGAATCACGTTATCATTACTTTAATGTAAATAGTTATCTATTTTAAAAAAAAATTAAGATAAGTAATCAATTTATTTAGAATTACACCCAAACAATATTTTCGATTCCAGTTCTTTAACAAAGTTAGGAATCCTAGTTAGGAAGTTCCTAAGAAAGCTTAGGTACGATTGCTGAGACGTTCTTTAGGAGGTTCCTAAAATGTTCCTAAATCGACTGCTTAGACATAACTTAGGAAATTCCTAGGAAAATTTCGAAAATAAGGCCCTTGAAATTTTAGTCAGTGAACGATTCAGGCTGCTTTGAGCCTCTAATTGTTATCTTTACATTGGTTGTCCTTATAAAAAAAATCCATACATAAAATCTGGAATTGCACCATTTAGTATTTTTGGGTCTCGCACGAGGTTTAGCTTGGATGGGTTTACTACATCTATTGGATATTCAGAAGTAAAATTGTTTAAGCTAACGGTTTGCTTTTATTTTGTCAGATACAAATTTCTAAAGGCTGTGATAAGGTGCTGAAAAAAATGAGAATTTTCTACAAAAATGCACGAAGGGTCGGACCGACTATTTAATTTGAAAGTTGGTTTGTTTTTCTGTTTTGGCCAAAAAAAAAAAAACATTAATTTTTTAAAGCTATCACGACAAAATATTTTTTTACAATATCAGCATTATTTTATATGGCAGAAAGCCTTCTTTAGAATTTTTTTCTTAACCTTTGCTGACAAAATATTTTTTAATAAAGAATTATCTGATCAAGAATATTTTTCATGAAAGCACCGAGCCCCCCTTTCAAGTTGAATGTTTGGTCCCTGTCAGTAAACTGAAAGTATATGAACGACAGACCTGAATCAAATACCAAGTGATGGGAGCCCAAAATGATGCTGCATACCAAATATCAAAAGGTTGTGATAAGTAGATAATTCTTTTCTATCATAAAACGAACTTAGTTTGAATTGTAAACAGAAAGAAGGTGAAAATGGGATCTGAAATCGAATCCAGCGTTATGGAAATCAAATCAAATATCAAGAGGCTGTGATCAGTAGTTGCTTAGAAAACTAACGAAAAACTTTTCCTGCTGGCATGCCCGACATTCGCCATTTTATCACCCTGATTATTTACTCCATGATACTCTGTTGTCAACAGGCCGTTTGTACGAATTTATATTGTCACAGGACAGTCGGCAAGTCACTGCAATAGACCGCATACACGTGTTTTCAATTTGCCCATTTTATTAACGATTCCTAAAGCTTTGTAACGGTCGCAGGATAGTACTAAGCTAATCATACGATCGACTTACGCTCTCTGTCAATTCCATTGGGAGGCCAAGATGAGCATTTGCCGTGCGACTCTTATACGAATACCTTGTAACAGCCTTGTGATGTGTTGCGTTATTCCTGCGTTTTTTTGTTAGGCAGCCACATATATACCTAATATAAAACGTACGTTCATCACTCGGTTGGTGCACGGCTGTTGTATGATTATTGATGCTTCTGCTAAATATATAAAAGGCAGGTCACTCTTGTGAAAAAAAAATCTGGCTTTATTCCCCTTTTCGTTACAGGTGCTTTTCCTGCAAGAAAGACTTTTAATTATTAAAAAAAAACTAAATTGCAACAAACAAGAGGTTAATTTTTGAATTGTGTACATTTAGCAAACTAGTTTATAAAATTACTATTAATGTTGGCGTGCACTTTGTGCTATAATTTTGAAAAGAATAATTTTAAGTTTTGCAGGGTATGGACTGTATTTGTCTATCTATGCACAGAATACTTATACTGTTGACATTTTTCTTCTAACAACAACCAGAAAACATGTTAAATGGCTCATCCATAAATAGTTCGTGTCACCGCCATTACATTATCTTTTCATTTCCTGGAACAAGGACTAAACAAACGACGACAGCGCTCAATCCACACACCAACGCTTCACGTCTTTGAGTTTTGCATGTTCAGACACACCCATTGGAGGTTTTGTTCGAACTTGTCTCTAATTTAGATCACACTTGTGATTTTCAGCCTTCCAATTATTTTGATTCAAATGTTGCTCCCCACACGTGTATGAGTGGTTACTTATTGAGTTATGCATACAAAACTTTTAATATTCATTATTTTCCTTTGTTATCGTTTTTCACCCTTTGCGAGATAGAAGAAACACATTTAGTAAACGGCGAAAGTCATGAAAGTCAATCAATTAAAGATAAAAGCTAATAGATAATTTTCCTACACACCAATTCGCCGTACACCACTCTAGCAAGCCGCTGTACAGTTGAAAAACTCGCATACGCAATTTGCCGTACACCGATCAAAATATATTTTCTTTAAAATAGAAGAAAAAAGAGCATTTCTTAAGCAAATTCGGTCGGCATTCATTTATTTATGACTAAACCTGTTAATATTCGATGGAAGTCACAACGAAACAGCTCTTAAATGAACAATTTCAGCGCTTAGAAACCACGAGTGCTACTTTTGACAGGTACTACCTCACCCTAATTGCGCATATTTTTACACGGAAAAACTATTTTTTTATAATCAAATGAAGAGAAACAAGTTCTCAAACGTTTCAAGAATCTGGAATCCACGTTAAATCTTTGCTTCATACCATAAGAAGCGCATAAATGACAAATAATCTGACCCGGTCAGTCCTATCATCATAGTTTTTACGCTTCGTTAGTATGCAATTTCCGGTGTCATTGATACACAGTGTTTTTCCCCCTATTATGCTCCTAACCCTAGCCCTAACCCTAATCCTATCCCTAATCCTAACCATTTGTTTTGTTAGTGTCGCCCTGTATGGACTCCTGTGTTGTGATACTCTTGTATGGATTATTCCGTATTGGCCTCTCGTAGACAGATTTCGATTTTGTTTGCATTTGGTGTAACAATTTTCGTTTTCAAGTCAAACTATTTGATCTCTTTCTTGTTTTTTCATGTAATGTTGTATCTAAAACGCTTATATTAGCTCTGTTAAGGCTTAAAATGGGTGTCTTGGGGTTAAAATGGGTAAAATGGGGCTAAAATGGGTGTTTTGGGGGTAAAATGGGTAAAATGGGGGGGGGGGAGAGGCAAATGGGGGGGGGGGTGTAATTGGGGCTGCTGCTGCTGCGGAGAGGAGGTGGCTGCTTTTTTTTGTACTCAAGGGGAAAATGACTGTACAGGTCTTTAGCTCTTCAACAGTATGTGACATGACCCTCTTTACCTAATATGTGGAATTGGTCATTTTGTGGTCAAGTCCTGACTGACCACTGACCATAACCACCCTTATAACTCCAGATTATGCCTCTTGACCTCTTAAGCTTTCTAGCGATATACGACAACCCTATATTAGACCTAATTTAAGTATTGGTCACTTTGTTGTCAAGTCCTGACTGACCACTGACCAATACCATTCTAATAACCCGAGAATCTGTGTCTAGACTTCTTATGCTATCTAACGATATACACCAACTCTATATTAGACTTAATTTAAGGATTGGTCAATTTTGTGGTCAAGCCCCTAATGACCACTGACCAAAACACAGTATATCATCGGAAAGCCATTGTCCTAGAGAAGACAATGCAACAAACCGGAAGGAATTCGGTCAAGGAATAACAAAGTTGTGTCTTGTTAAACACTAGTAGTATAGATGCACCGATAAGCTTGGATATCCCGAATTCGAATTTTCGCGGGAAAATGAGCTTCCAAAAGTGCCGGATGTGGCGTCACCGGAAGCAAGATTGCCGACCGGAAGCAAAATGGCGGACCGGAAGCAAGATGGCGGAACTGGAAGCAAGATGGCGGAACCGGAAGTGGATATGACGTCATAGAGGGCTAATCAGCCCTAATCAGCCCGAGAAATAAGACTTGATTACCACATCTATACTACTACAATGGTTAAATTAACCGATTCTGAAGGACAGTAAAATCCGATCAATGAATCTCATAAAAAGGTGTAATTAGTTATTAATTTATATACAACACATATTATGTATCATATATTTTTCGTGTATCTTGTTTTGCTTTATTATATATGTAAGGCCACTCCACATCAATTTCTCGTTCGTCGGACATTTTTTTGCAAAAACAGGGTGCGAGCGTGCGACATTTCCATGTTTATTTATTTTTTTTACAATCAATTTTATAGCAGAGAGGATTATCACCTATCGAGTGGCAACCTTTTGTTTGATTTAAAAAGAAATGACTGACAATTTGTATTATAACGATACAAAAAACGGTTATATCCATGAAAATAAACTTGAATTTAGTTTCAAAAGCATGTAGCACTAAAAATGTTGGACATACTCTTGGACACAGACGTGGGGATTTTTTTCTTATATGCTACAATTTTTCTACGAACAAGGAATCGATTTGAAGTGGCCTAATCTGAAAATATAAAACATTAATTGATATAACTTGATTGTACAATTACCTTTGTTTTGCAGGGTACACAACATCGTAATCTCGGATTTTTTTCCATTTTCATAACGCTGTACACTATATCATATAGATATACATGTTTATATGTTTTTCTTTGAAAAAAAAAACCTTTAAAGTCAAAATTTTTATATCTACGTGTATTATTGCAAATTTATCAAACATGACTTTTGTTTTCCTCTTTAATCTGTACCTATAGATACATGTTTATAACAGAAATCCATATTTTACTTGATGCAATAAATGTGTGTTCTATAGCATGTATTTTTACTGGCAGTCATTTTAAGTATGTAAATTGTGATATAAAGGGCAGAATAGTGTTAAACAGTCTTACAATCTTTCTCAAGAGAAAAGTGGTGCAGTGGCTAACCGAGCTGCATGGTTTTAGACTTGTTAAGTGTGAACATTTAGTTTATCTTTCTACTATTTCTGACCTGTCTGAAGTAGTCATGCCAAGCGGAACATCACCGAGTGGTGTTCTAGATGGTAGCCACGCTATTGCACTAGGCCAGAAGAAAAAAGGTTGTCCTGTGTATGGAAAAAGCAATAACTATGCGTGATGCAGACATGTATGCATTTTATTAAGACCATGGGCAAAGTGCAGAACCGCGAGCAGCGCCTACTGGCCTCGTTGAAGGCTGCTGGCCATTGTCTAATTGTGGTTTTTCTGAATTTCCGCTTGATTGTGAGGTGTGTCGCGTACACTTGTATAAATCAATAGGCTCAGTTGAGGCCGCTACAAAGACCAAGCTTGCATATTGCAAACTCAAAAACGAGCTTTGTAGCTTATTTTAATCCAGTATTAAAAATGGTATAAAATATCTTACAGTCCATATGGTAAGTTAACAAGAGTAATGAATTTGATTTATATTTTAAAATGCAGTTCAACTGAATGATGTACTTCTACATTTTATTGTCCCCCACCGCAACGCGAAGTGGGGACATGAAAATGCTAGTGTCCGTTTGTCTGTGTGTTCGTGCGTCAGTCTGTCACACTCTTTTCATAACAGTTTTCTCAGCAACTAATATGAGAAAGACATTGCCTTAAAAGCTCGCGTAGATACAAAAATATAATCTATTCCATAATGCCTGGGACGAGATAATTTGAGACGATGCATTACTCCAATTTTTCAGCACGCGCAGACGTTTTCGAAAACTTCCGAAAATCGAATGTTTCCGGTGACAGAACGATTTTTCTTCCATAGTATTTTGAGTCTCGTGCAATTTGGCATACTTTCTACATTAAAGAGCTCGCTACGCTCGCATATTAATCATAGGCTTTTGATATTTGGTATGCTGCTTGAGGTAGGGGTCCCATATGGTGAGATGCGTTTTCAGATCTGTCGCTCATCTGCTTCCACTCAACGGGCGGGGGACCTAGAATCTGTTCTTGTTTTTTAATGTATGACATATAAATAAAAGATTTATCAAGAAATGTTGTAAATTAAAAAAAAAACCTTGTAATTAAACACAAAATAAAGAAGGAATGTGTCCATGGGACACGGATTCCCCCGCTAGGCCCGAAACAAAAAGTAGATGTCCCTTAATGTTGCTTAGGACGTACAGTTTGTCATACTGAACCATCCTACCAGGTTTCAAATCATACCCATGTACACTTTCTGAGAAAAGTTTGACGGAAATTTCAAGTTGATTTTTATATCGCCCTAGTCCCAAACAGGAAGTAGATGTCAAAATCGCTTAGGACGTATAGTTTGTTATATTGAACAATTCTACCAAGTTTCAAATCAGTCTCATGTATGGTTTCTGAGAAAAGCTTGCCGGAAATTTTCAAAGTCATGTTCACATATTTTCACATTGACCTAAGTCCCAGGAAGTAGATGTCCGACAGGTATCAAAATGGCTTAGGACTTATAGTTTGTCATACTGAACAATCCTGCCATGTTTGAAATCATTCTCATGTATGGTTCCTGAGAAAAGCTTGACGGAAATTTTCATAGTCATGTTCACATCTTTTCACATTGGCCTAAGTGCAAAACAGGAAGTAGATGTCCGACAGGTCTCAAAATGGCTTAGGACGTATAATTTGTCATACTGAACCATCCTACCAAGTTTCAAATCATTCTCATATAGGGTTTCTGAGAAAAGCTTGACGGAAATTTGTACGGACGACGGACGGACATGCGTAAAACTTAATGCCCCCTAACATGTCGTCGCGGGGGCATAAAAATAATGATAACAAGTGCTATGAAACCCCAAAAAACAAAATGATACATGGTCATCTCACAAACAATCTGTTGTATAATCACAAATATAAAATGACCCATATTTTTATGATGCTGATCTCATGGAAGTATTAATTTGACTATTGTCAATTTAATACTTCCATGGTTGGTCTTTAGAATTATTAAGGCCTCATATTTGGTCGATTATATGATGACTTCATAATATAGGTTTATAGGTCAAATTTGACCTAATTGTTGGTCCAATATCTATGCTGATCCAATTGTTGGTGAATAGATTAATTGTGACTTAATTGTTAGTCCATAAATTAATTGCTTGTAGTTGTTATTTGTGACTTTTTAAAATGAATCTGCATGTGACCTACCAACCTTTGAATGATACGGTTGTAGATTTTATGTTATCCAGTAGACAGTTATATAACTACAAATGTCGTTGTGAACCCAGATGTAACAAATTGCTCCTAAAAATGTCAAAAATATCATTGCTTTAAACTTTCTAAAAATGATCCATTTCCTGGCCTTTTTACATAACATAAGTATTTTGTGAAAGGAAATTCTGCATTTTTATTGTGTTTCATTAAAATGTGCAAAGAACAAAATAAAAGTCTAAAATTGAATTCATTTACAGAGACCAAACACTCTGTTGGCTTTTTCTCGTGTGTGACAGCAGGTTCAGTAATGTTCAGTCTGATGAACTTGACCTAGTCTTTTATAAAATTTTAACAGATTAGTCTTTATATTTTGGCTAAACATCTCTGATGAGTCTTTTTAAATCAAATGTGTGTTAGACAGTTTAAAAATGTTTTTTTTTATTTTGTTGAATTTTTGCCTTAACGACTTCTTTAAAATCATTAATTGTTTGAAGTGTTATGTCGGATTTAAGATCGATATGTTTGACTATTTTTTTTTACATCAGTCGATTGATGATTCTCAGCTAGCTGTCAGTAACAACGAGTGTTCTATAAAGAGTTCATCTGTCGTTCGTTTGTTCTTATTGTCTTTTGTCAAAGGTTCTCTCTAGTGGAATTGAACCTTGACCTATTTGAATTTTATTGTGTGTTAATGTTTGTCATTTTTCTGGGAATATTGATAGGGGGAGGTTGCCCCCCCCCCAAAAAAAACTACTTTAACCCCGCCGCTTTTCATATTTGCCTGTCCTAAGCCAGGAATTCTTTACAAAGCTTTTGTTTGTAGTTGTCTTTTTTATGTTTTCTGTTCATGCTATCTCTGACTATTTCAGGACTTGATTTGAATTATATGCAATGTATTTAGACCAAAGGCTATTTTCAGAACGGCGAGCAGCGCCTACTAGCCTCGTTGAAGGTTGCTGGCGGTTTTCCATTGTGTTTTTTCTAAATTACCGCTAGTTATGTGAGCTGTGTCGCGTACTTATTCCATATCTCATTATTTTCTATCTTAAACAAAATATGACAGCATGGAGACTATGGGTTGACAACTATTTCCCTGCAAATAAATCTAGCTATGAATGTTTTGAAACTAATATTAAAATCTGACCTAGATATAGAGATTTAAAACACAGTTGTCTTAAAAGTAAGTTAATAAACATCTTTATATAATTATTTTAAATGTACATTAAAGCATTAAATTGTAGATTTGTATTAAAAGCAATAAAAAAGGCTTTGGTTAAATGTCTTTGGATTTATGACACTGGTGTAAAGACTGTCGAGATCGTATAAGTTTAGAAATAAATACATTGACTAGAAAATTGATAAACATTATATGATCATTGATAAATATTTTTGTTCATACCCAAATGGGTTCACTGGTGTCAACTTGATCCTCTCCTTTGTTAACAATGTTATGTGTTTCAGGGGAGTCATTTTTGCCAACAATATTCCTATTTGTAGAATTTACATTTTTCGCATCAATGTTTGTTTTTACACAATTCTTATCATTTTTGTTCGTATTTGTACAACATTTTTCATTTTTGTTTGTACTTGTAGAATATTTTTGACTTCTGTCTACTGGCTGCATCATGCCCTGCAGAAACATACTAATTTTTCGTCTGTCTATGCAAGAAATTCCTGGGAACATCTCGGGTAGGTTTTGTAAGTCTTTTAGATCGGACCCCTTTAAGCTTTTTTGATCGACTGCATCTATGACGGTGCGTTTTATTCCTAGTTTGTGAAACGCTGATACAATCTGGAGTGACGTCATTCTTGATAGTTCGTCATCCTCGTGTTCACAAAAGAGTTTTTCTTGTCCCTTTGACTTTGTTGATACCTCTGCCAACAGTATTGAATCAGAGGCAATTGAAGAATCGAAAGTTTTACCTCGCATTTCTTCTTTATTGAGATTGGCTTGAAGTGGTATTGACGTTTTACTCATTGTTTCTTTCTGGTTTACCGGTACATGATGTTCACATTGGATGCCATTTTCCTTCAAATTAAGCTGCTCAGATATGTTTTCTTCGTTCAGTGTTTTAGACTGCGAATTCTCTTCGTTCAGTGTTTTATTAGACGTTTCACACTGCGATTTCTCTTCGTTCAGTGTTTTAGACGTTTCACACTGCGATTTCTCTTCGTTCAGTGTTTTAGACGTTTCACACTGCGATTTCTCTTCGTTCAGTGTTTTAGACGTTTCACACTGCGATTTCTCTTCGTTAGATTTAGACGTTTCACACTGCGATTTCTCTTCGTTCAGTGTTTTAGACGTTTCACACTGCGATTTCTCTTCGTTCAGTGTTTTAGACGTTTCACACTGCGATTTCTCTTCGTTAGATTTAGACGTTTCACACAGTGCGTTCTTCTCGTTCGGGGGTTTGGACGTATCAAAGATTGTGTCTTCAATTTGCGATGCAGACATTTCACATATCGTGTTCTTATTTGTCGGCTCGGATGTTTCACAAAACATCCCTTCCTCGTTTGCCAGTAGAGACGTTTCACATTGCGGGTATTCCTCGTTTGTCGGTAAAGACTTCTCACATTGTGGTTCTTTTCCGTTTATCGGTTCAGAGGATTCAAATAGTGTGTGATTGTCGTTTTGAAGTTCAGGCTCTTTACACAGCGTTTCTTCTGACAGTTGAAATTCACATAGCGCATTCTCGTTTCGCGGTGTAGACAATTCACACAACTTGTTCTTGTATGGTGGATCAGAGGATTCACACAGCAAATCTTTCTCATTGAGCTGTTTGAAAATTTTACAGAAAGTATCCTCGAATGGTTTATCAGACGTTTCACCCAACGCATCTACCTTATTTGACGAAATGGGCGTTTTACAGGGCACTTCATCTTCATTCAGAATATAAGGCGTTTCACGAAGCGTTTCTTTTTCGTTAAGCCCTTCTTTATTGACTTGCTGATCATATGTTTCACTCAGTACATCGTCTTTGACTAGCATGCCAGCCGTTTCAGTCGGTTTGTCTTCCCCGATTAGTGGATCAGACGTTTCACTCGGTGCTTTTTCCTCATTTAGCCGGTCATGCGTTTCACAAAGAGTCACGTTCTCGATTTTTGCTTCAAAAGATTCACTCAGTGCGTCTTCTTCGTTAGGTAGTTCAGACGTTTCGGATATCATGTCTTTTTCATTTATATTTTGAGACGTTTCACATTGTTTGTCTTTCTTCTGTAGCGTTTCAGACATTCCGCCTAACACGTCTTCCTCATTTGACTGCTCAGGCTTTTCACATAAGGTCTTGATCTCATTTTGAAGCGTAGAATTTTTATCTTGAATGTCGTTTTCATCTAGAAGTCCACAAGTTACCTCAAAATATGATGTTCTATTGCAGGCAGTTGGAGGTGGCGTTTGAATGATTTCTCCAGAGGAAAAGAATGATTGAATCTCCACATCGATAATCTCTGTATAGGGGTGTTCCTTTTTTACAGGTGGAAGGTATATACTCTGTTCTGGTTCAATCAAACCAATTATATTCGAATCGGCTTTGACAACTTTTAAAGTATTTGAAGATGATTCTGTGCTTGGGTCCATTGTTATAGAATCAGTTTTTACTTCCAATCGACCACTCTCCTCATTTCGTTTAACTTTCGAATTTTCAAATACTCTTTCGGTAAAATTTTTATCTTGTTCTTGGTCAGTTGTTTGTCCTTCATAGTTTGTGTTATGGAGAGTACTTTCATTGATGGTAATAGCAATATTTGGATTCGTTACGTTGGTTCTTGCTCCTCCACTTTCACCTCTCGAAGTGTTTGAAGGTGAATCTGTATATGTTTCAATACATTGACTATTCTCATTTGGACTGACCTTCCGACATATTCCAGGAAGCATGTCGTACTCTTGCGGTTCTGGTAACGTTTTGTGCTTGTTTGACCATCTTCGACCACAAGATTTTGGAACGACCTCACGCAGTATTGAAAAATTTTCATATTTAATTGATTCCCCTTTATTCATTTCTTCTACAACTTCGAGCGAGGACGAAACGCGACTTCTTAGATCATGTACATTTAGTACTTCCGGTGCACTAAGCCGACGCGGGATACGTGGAATGTCATAAATCTGATCCCTGTGTGCTCGTTCTAACCTTGCACTGGATCTTTTAGATGCATCACCTGGTATTGATTTGGAATTTCCCATTTCTGGATTGCTGTGATTGAACGGACCTTGACATGCTGATGGGATTGGTGGCGGCAAACAAGATGGCGGCTGAGAACGACAGGGCTGAAGGCTAGAACTGCAACCAGTGAAAGACCGATGACGCTTCAGCGAATCGTGAAGGTTTTCACTTTTTGTTAGTTGCAGTGAATCATCTATGTCATCCAAATCAATTGTGTTTTCATCGGAAAATATATTGTTCATATCGGTGTATAAATTATCGTCTGAAATCTCTACACTATCCCTCATCTCAATGTATCCCGACTCTCTGTTATCGTCTGAGTTCGAACCCAAGCTTGTCTTTTTCCTAAGTATACAAGGACTCGGGCCGGGCACTAGTTCTTCTTCTTCTTCAAATCCTAGTGACATACCATCAGAGTCGGAATCTCCACATACTTTGATACTCCGCATATATAGTTGAGCTTTTTCGTTACAAAGTCGGTATGCTTGTTTATAAACTTCAGAAAAGATGATCTCTTTGGTCATTTCGACAATTTTGAATTTTAAGGGACTAGATATTGGTAATTCAACAAAATTATTGCGATCAGCAACAGTGCATCCTATCACGGTTCTCACAAAGTGAGAATGATCGAGTCGAAGGAGTCCAGTAAAGTTACAATCACTCATTGACAACCGTCCAAATAAAAGTTTGACGGTAGCTGGTAGAAATCTTTTGTCAATTATATCTTTCATCTGTAGAACAGGACAACCCATCTTTCCACTTTGTGTTGTCAGGGTATAAAACAGACCTTTCTGATTAAAAGGGAGTAGTATCTCTCTTTCATTGTCGTCCGTACATAACAAGTAATACTCAGGTTTCATCTTCGACCGACGTAGAAACCCAGATTTTCTCTTCGATTCCCCGACGAATATTTTGCCTTTTCGGAGGATATCACCTGGAAACAATATCTTTGGTACATGCTGCGTTTTGCCGTCACAAGAAATAGAAACTTGAAGGGCGTTTACTTGTTCCGTCCCCCCTACCAGAAAAGCCTCTGTGTCTGAGTTGGACAAATCTGCCACATATTTATATTCCATAATGTCATTTCTCATGGTCACGGGGTGGATTTTCTTCTTCTGTAGAACGGCAAACCATCCTGTAAAGAAAGGCGGAATTGATAATTTTTTTTTTTTAATTTATGGTAGAAGCGAAGAGGTACCAATAGGGTATCCGAATGTCAAAAAGACAAAACCTGTAAACAGGAACAAGAACAGCACGAAGAAACAGATAACACACACAACAAAATGAATAGCAACTCGAACTCAGGTGCTTCTTTTTTTTAGAAGAAATACTGCAATCTTAGTTTTGTGTTGAATTGCAATGCCATAATCCATAGATTGGAATTTCTTAGATTGATGGTTTATAAATCTAGGACACCTCTTATTTCATTTTCGCTATGATTTGTATAGTTAGTGGTCTGTTGTATGTTAGTTCACAAAGAAAAAAACGAGACAAACCATCATTTCATCAGAGAAGCCAAAGTAAAAAGACTAAGGACTTGAAGATGAGAAATCCGGACTAAAGGATGGGAAATCAGGACTACATGTATAACTCCTCTACTTAAAGGTGTATACCACATTTTTTGTTGCTATTTCAAATAGACAGAAAATAATATTGTGGTCATTCCTTACATAATCATTGAATTTAATATTAAAAACAAACGACAACCAGCTGATGATTCCTTTTGTAATGATTGAAATGAATGACCAAATGTGGTTAGGTATAAAATAAATGTTTCCGTTGTAATATTTTCCATAAATTTTGAATTATAAGTAGTTGAATGCGACGGATAAAGTTTAAGTAAAAAAAATGGATATTTGAAATTGATCATCCCAGTTGGATAATTTTGTAATTAAGATATTTACCAACCAGTTATACACCGTTTTATCAAATGTTTAATTGACTTCCGATGATTAAATCAAATAAAAAAATCCTTTAATAAAGATCTTATCTGGTATACAAAATTTTAAGTACAAGTAATGCTTGAGTATGGGAGTGACAAGCATTGAGGTATTAACGAAGAAAAATGTTTAAAATTCTTTTATTCAATTTTAGCAGGAAGAGTATATATAATTTAAACTGTTTTATTATATAATGTTTATCCATGGAAAAGCTTCACATTTCGAATTATCCTTTAAAATAAAATATTACTTTACATGGAGATTTTACTTAGAATCAAAGTTCCTAGAATAGCGATGTATTTTTTGGGGGGAGCTTATAGAAACTTATCATTTATTAGGCACTTTAAATTTCTTAGTAGAAACCACAACGTGCAAGTTTGTAACTAGTTCATGGTCAAATAAGGCTTTTTAAGGGAATTTCGGGTTATCAAACAAATAATACAAGGAAATGTTTTTGTTAAAACCCAGTGTGCTTTTGTATTATCTTATCTTTTTAATATTTTTCATGTTTAAAATAGACAAGGAACTAACAATCGATTTATACAATTTCTTTAAAATTGGCCCTTTTTTACTTTCATTTACATTGATGTATTCCAAAAATGGATTATCAAAGACCCCATACAAAGTTAAGCACAAAATCAAAAACATAACCCAAACCACTTTTTAGCAGGGAAACACACAGCAGAAAAAAAAGCAGTAAAAGAAAAATGAAAATACCGTATACTGACAGATTACTATGGTATTATCTTAGGCACCGACCATTTGATTTTCGGGGGGGGGGGGGGGGGGGGGGGCTGGGATTTTCAACCGAGCCGGGAATTTTTTTTCGATCGCTGCGCGGGCCAGCTTATTTTTTTTTTCCATACACACAATGCTAGAAAATTTTGTTGAGAAAATCTCTGTTTTTCTGTTTTTCTAATGCGCAAAATGAGGGCCAGATTATTTTTTTTTTGCCCTATAAGCTGACCAGACTATTTTTTGGCCAAAAATCAGAGCCAGAATATTTTTTTTTCTAAATCCCAGCCCCCCCCCCCCCCCTCCCCGAAAATCAAATGGTCGGTGCCTTAGTCGAAATTTGACTTGACACAAATCAAACGATAAATCGTAAAAAATAAATTAATTGTAATAAACTACATTAAAAAAGGAAAACTTTATAAAAATGACCAATTAGCCTCTCCTGAATCATTATCATACAATAATGAAATGTTTTACCTTTATAATCCTCAGGAATAAGAAGTGACGGTCCAGCCTCCATGTTGAGTTCTCTCTGGACATTATAAGCCGGCACTTTGTTGATGTTTCTGTGTCGGTATATCAGTAGAGGCTGAGACAAATCCGAGGACGTTGTCTCTTCTGATCCATCCTTACACAGGTCGATGACAACCGGAGGGGGATGTTTACAGCAGATTTCTCGGAGGGTAAATGTTCCCTCCTCATAATTCCAAGGAAAACTCGACATCTCTCAGTTATGGAATAGTCATCATAGAAATATAAGTCACTATTTCACTCTTTTCACAAACGTATTAAAAAGTTGATAAGTCAAACACCTTTACGTATTACAAAGGATAGTATTTTGTGGTTAAAATATATGACAAGTGATTAAAAGATGTTGTAACACATTCATACTCCACGGAACACTGATTGTCTGTCATGCGTTAAACCTGGGATCAGCACCTTCTCTATTCAGGCTTGTGTCCCCATTTGACTTCAGGTAGACTTAATATTTCCCTATATACAGACGGTTTGTACAAAACTTCCTCCAATCATTAGTTGGATTATAAGTGGTGGGGTACTTGAACCACTGTCGAGTTTTATAAGTTTGGGAACGCTTTATTCGTTGTAATGTGATATGAAAATTACTTATAATCAGTCTATAAATGGCAGTCATTTACTCATATTTTTATAGCTTAACATTTAAAAAGTAGATACAAATGTTTATGAAAAAATTGAGTTATAGACATGCAAATAATTAAAACGAAATGATTTAAATTTGGCATTTAAAAAGAAGAAAGAATATTTACTAACACTGTAAAAAAAATATCCTTTGAACTTAAGAATCTTACTGTCTGCATGTTACTGCTTATTCTTCCTTTTTATGTCGCCTGCAAAGTACGTATTGCAAAGAGAAACATAGGGGTTACTTTGACATTATCTATCGTCTTGCGTCGTCCTGCGTCAAAAATTTTGTCGCATTTTTTCGGGCATCTACATGTCACAGCCTCTTGATATTTTGCATGTAGCTTCCTTCTAGTTTAGTTTAAACATATTTATTCATCATATATTGGGAAACAAGCTTGATGATTCCTTCTATAGTTCTATATGGTGTAAAGCGATTTTATACCCATAATTCATCTACTTCCTGTTTACCGAATATTTAAAACGTCTTCAATGGAAGACCGCCATTTTAGTTTGTCTTTTGTCCTTTGATTTGCTTTTTTTATGTTTTTTTTGTATCTTTTCACTTCAGGCGGTAAAAAACGTAAAACAAAAGAAATTTACTTTATGATAACAGCCCAGAAGCAAACTTTTGACACAGAAATTGCTAACACAGGGTTATGTTGCTCCACGGTTGCTGTCTTCACTCAAGAAATTTTACAGTAGACATCGTGCACTTGTAGACAAATATGGGATTTCTATCTCTCAAATGAGTGCAGATGTTGGTTTGTCTTCCTTTACCGGATTTGGCACATGTACTGAATTGGAAATTAGCAACACGACGGGTGTGCTATAGCCGGCAGGCAGTTCACCTTTGTAACGACTTGAGTTCGCGTTGTTGATTTCCGCTCGGTTGATTTTGTGTTGCTTCGTGTTGTTCTTGTTCGTGTTTACCGGTTTTGTCGTTGCCCTTTCGGACTTTTGACTCTCGAATATTGGTGACTCTTTGCTTCTTTTACATAAATAAGTTTTTCCTTTCGGAATCCTCACCACAAGAAACTAAATACATGTACTTGAATTCGAAATGTGTATATAAGTTATTATTATTTATTTATAAAAAAAAGTTCGTGATAGAACATCTATGAGACTACAACAAGTTAGAAATAACTATGATTTCCAACATAGATCAGGGGCCGGTACTAACGCTATTGTAATTAGTCCTAGAGTAAATGCAAGTAACTTGGAACCAATCTCAGAATTATAAAAAAAGCTAGAGGCGACTAAGGGTTTTAAGATTCTGACGTCGGGTCAGTGCTAAACCCACAGAGCAACCAAATGTGTACCCTAGGTGGCTGAATAGGGTAGCCCTCGTCCACGGGGCTTGTCAGGTTTATTATACGGAAACCCTGGCCGCCGACCATAGTGGGCCAACGTGTGTGGAGAGTGCCACGCTTCATGCACTAAAAGACCCCTTTGTGGACCGCCAAGTAGTGTACCACATAGGCTAAATTTTCCGCCCCTACCCACCTCTTCCCTTTTCCTGTGGTTCTTCAAAATTTACCGTTCCTTTGTTTCCCACCCCATCCCCATATTTCATTTATCATCATCATTTCATGTTCATTATATCATCCTTTTCATGTTCATCGCCTGTAAATAACCTATATATAGCACTCACTTACTCAGAATTATAAAAACCGAATCCCCATTGGATTTTCAAAATTAATAAACATTTATAAGCTTTGCCAAATTCTGAGCCTGGAACAGGTTTGTTTAAAAATGGAGGGGGATATAACTTTTTTTTACCTAACCTCTGCTCTTACCCATTAAAAATTCTCACCCTGAACAACGACAAAAAATCAGTGAAATGAGAAAAAAAAAAATTCCAGACACGAGAACAAAATGAAAATATGAGACGTTGAGAACCTGAGAACACTTCCAGTTATTACACGATTACCAAATATCATAAATTTGTTTATAAATTTTATGATTGCTAAGGGCATGAAAGAACTTTGAGCTACATTTGAATCTTTGCTTATTTCAGAATAAAACAAGAGGACTCCTAATGATATGTAAGTATGGCACCTAATATCATTTATACGGTTTTACATGCTTGTCTTTTTTTATGTTTTCTGTTCCTTGTTTAA
The DNA here is from genome assembly GCA_963971305.1 of Arcuatula senhousia. Lineage (NCBI taxonomy): Eukaryota > Metazoa > Mollusca > Bivalvia > Mytilida > Mytilidae > Arcuatula > Arcuatula senhousia. Next base: position 2,716,081 of record OZ020303.1, read on the forward strand.
GAAGGGAGTCTATCTATGACTATTTCAGGACTGGATTTGAATTATATGCATTTTTATTTAGACCATGGGCCAATTGCATAACCGCGAACAGCGCAAACTGGCCTCGTTGAAGGCTGCTTGCGGTTTTCCATTGTGGTTTTTCTGAATTGCCGCTTGATTGTGGGCTGTGTCGCGTACACTTATTCCACATCTCATTATTTTATATTAGTAAGAAACCTGTCCTCCCTGTGACTGTATGATGAAGAACTGTTTTTTTTCCAATAGTCTACAAAGGTATTCATATGTACACCATTTCTTTTCGTCCCTTTCTTCTTCCAACACCAATAAAAAGAACTTTGAACAACATACTAATCACAAGTCATTTTGGCTTTGTTTCTCCCAGTAAACTAGAGGACTCCTACAAGGATGAAGTTTGATACCTTTAGTACTTGGTATGAAGTATGCACAGTAAACAAACACAAGCACACCAACTTAATTCCCGTCAACATACGGAAGTTATAAGAGGCATTTGACTGAATTAAATTAATCACGCCTAACAAAATTAGAAAATCTAACTTTATATTTCCTTTTAGGCAAAAAATAATTATTTGGAGATCGTATCAACGGCTATAACCCGATAGAGGTCAAGATGATAAGGCGACTTAAATCTGATACAAACTTCTTATATTGGAAGTATATATATTTAAAAAATATTTAATCTTGCATTAAAAAAAACCTTTTAATTAGTTGCACTGATTCATTATGCTGCAGGCAGTCCCATAGGAAAGTGTAATTGATAAAGACGAACTATAAATGAACATGATACATGTACTTTATTGGATTTTTTTTTCTTCGTTTTTGTATTTGTTTGTTATAGAAGTACTGTTTCTAATTGGTATGCACTGAAATATATTTTTCATTGTCATTACAGGTCACAAAGCAGTCGTATCCGTGTCAAATAAAATTAAAACAAAAGTCAGGCGAACTTCAGATGGTCACTTAATCATGGTGCAATGTGACACGAGCCTGACCGAAACTAACATGGCGAATCAGAATCATTTATCACTTGCTTCATAATTAGGTAGTATATATTTTTTGATAAATATCTCCCATTTCCTGTGAAATTATACACCTGTTACATGCCTTAGCGGCTCATGGCGAAACGTTTATATTTGGATGGGCCTGGCTGTTCATAGTTTGAAAATCAAACACGAGTTCTAGTTACACATATCGTCAGGAGTTTTTGGCTATTTTTATTCAATAACCAATAACTCACTTAACATAGTCATAAGCAATAAATTAATAAAAAGCTACGCCGAGCGTAGCATGATACGACCGCAACATGTTGAACCCTGTACGTTTGCGGTCCAATATGGATTGTCAAATGCTTTGGACACATGCAGCCCATGGTGGACTCACAAAGCTTTTTGACACATACAGCCCAAATTTCAACGACGTTGTGAAATTGGGTCTTTTTCAAATCGTAAACTTCTTTGTAAGAAATTTGTGAAAAAGGAATAATACGCCTAGATAGACATTGAATGAGTTTCACGGTGGAACTGACAGGAGAGACATACTATAAGTGGTCACACTTGTCGATACCTTCAAGTTTGATTCTATTTTATTTTCAGTATTATTCCTTTGAGGTCGATTCTTTTTTTGTTTCATTTCAGACACTACAAATCAAAATCTTTTAAAGTCTTGAAAAAAAAACGAACAAAGAAATTGAGAAACCAAATATCTCGATTGCCAGCTGTAAACACGTAGTTGGTAAGTATCTCTGTCATTTTATCTCTGATTTAATAAGTTATAGTCATTTTCTCTTTAAAGCCTTCTTTTTTTACATGCGTATACCTTTATACCTTTTTGAATGTGTTGTTGTTGGCTATGACATAACAAATTTTCAGAATAAAAACAAATAAAAAATATTATCGCTTCAAGCAAAAATAAATAAACTTTGTTTTTATAATGACATGTAATAAAATAATATTTTTGTTTTACCTTTTTTTTAACATTTAATCATCTTGCCAAACTGTCATACTTTATCCATCTATCTTTTTTTCAGCAAAAATATATATGGCAAGAAAGTATTGCTTTCATGCTGACTGTTGGTTTTATTTGTTTTGATCAGCTCCCTAAATGTCATAGAAGCACAATCATAGGCATCACCCGGGTTAACCCGAGATCGTGAAATCGGTGGTTATCGTGAACTCGGTTAGGCAAAATGTAAACAAACGAGAATTAACCAATGGGAAAAGAGAAATTACGACTAAAATGTAGTCGTTAACGCGGCTAATGTTATCGTTCAACTCGGTTTGTTCCTTTTTACTGTTATCGTGAACCGCAAATTTGTATAATGTAATATGTACCAAAAGCTTCTTTCTCTTATCAAATAGTGTCAGTTTAGATGTTTGAAACCTTTGTTAGCGTAACAAATTAACTTTTTGGTCTTTGAAATTAGAAGTATCTCATTAACAAATTTAGGAAAGAAACTAAAAAGGGTAAATAAAGGTAAAATTACCGGACTATATAATATATAATATATAGTAAGGTTGTCAACCATATGCAATTTACCACTCTCTAATTAATTACAGCCGGTGTTTGGGAAACTTGGGGTATATACATGCGTCCGATTATTTATTTCTGACCTTGTTAAAGTACTTTATAAAGAATTATCTTACTTTTTTTTAATCTACTTTTCCATAACAACTTGTTTTAATTGTTTTGGTCGTGGTCCAAATATAAACGGTATGGCAAATTGCAACTTCGAATTCGGGTTTAATTTTTAAGAAGAAAAAGGTTAACAAAATCTTTAGACGGACAGACACACGGACAAGAATAGATATCATTAACATAATAAACCAACAGCTTATTCAATATTGGCACTATATACATATGTAGTACAAATGTACGACCAATCAACTTTGCTTATAAAAAAAATAAACCATGTCAAGACATAGTGACCGTCTTTTTGTTATACAGGAAGTAGATCGAGAGTGACAGACCTAATGCTATGGGATTGCATACTTATGCTACATACCAAATATCAAAAGGCTGCGATGAGAAGTTATTGAGTTAATTGATTTTTAACTTCGTGGAATCCAACAAAAAGAGGGACATTAGCGACCCTTTATCATATTACTGACCTTTATAATTAATTCTCAATCTTATGGCAGTCGTTATGTACAGAATATTTAACATGAAAAGGGCTTCACTTGGTTCCGAATCCGTGCGGTGCACGGGAAGCGAATAGGCCCACAAAGACACTAAGCTTGTCGGAAGAAGTCCACTAAAGAGCGCTCAGAAACGGCTGACATTGGGTCCGTTCGCTTAGCTCAAAAACGACTGGGATATGTGCCTAAGGTAGTTGAATGGGACAGCCCTGTCATAATGAATACCGGAGTCAGCATGCTATAATTCGGAAAACCTTACCGCAAACCATAGTGGGTCAAGGTGAGTGGATAGGGCCAGTGGCTGATCCAGAAATTTTGAAAGGGGAGGGCGCGCAATTAAAAAAAGTCTTTGGGACTTCTTATTTAATACAGTTCCTAACCAAATTTTCCTGTAAAACGGGAGGGAGCGCGCCCGGCACGCCGTTCTTCAACCCACCTTTGATTAGTCATGCTTCTTGCCAGGGATGTCCAAAAGACACGTAAAAGATCATTTTGAAGATCGCAAAGTAATTCATCAAATATAAGCTAAATTTTATGCCCATAACCACCTCGCTCTTTATCCTGTGGTTTTTAAAATTTACAGTTCTTTTGTTTCCCACCCAAACCCTTTTTTCTCGCTCAGTGTGTGTCGGTTCAACAGGATTCAGTATTGTATTTTCGGCAGATAAGGGTTGCCTATGTGAACCTGGTTAAGGGTTGGCTATATCCCACTCTGTTAAGTGTTCAAACTAGTATATGACCTCATTTCAGGTAAAGTTTCTTCATTGTCAGTCACCATAGGTTAAAGTTTCAGATCATGCGATTTATTTTTTTTATTTTTTTTTTGGGGGGGGGAGGGTTTCGTTATTTTCTGGGTACATTGGCCTATTGTGCATTGGGGGTACATTAATCTTATGAGTTGGTATACATTTCCTTCTCGTTTATGGTCGTACATTAGCCCTTTCGCATGGCATACATGACCAAATATTTTTATTGAAAACCTTATGCTTTATATAGCAGAAATCCTTTTCAATGTTTATCTGAAGCTGTGCTGTCAAAACATATTTTTAATAAAAAAAAAAGATTTGTCATGTTTTTGTTTTTTTATCGGAAATGATTGGTCACTTAAATACTTTGCAAAAGTATGCTGTTAAAATCGTATACAAATACTTTAAGTGTGTAGGTCTATGATAATGATTTACTGGCAACGCAATAATGTTAAACTATAAGTATTTCGGTAAAACTGGTTTTAGTTTGTCATCAAAATAATGCTCGTTTGATTCAGTCCAGAAAAGCAAGAGGTGTAGGTTGTACACGGTTTTTTATTTTTTTATTTTAGATTTTTTTTTTATTTTGTCACAACAATTTGTATATTGTATTAATCTGCCAAAGGCCATGTGAGCTTATGCCATCACTATGCGTCCGTCGTCGTCTGTCGTTGTCCGTCGTCGCCCGTTAACAATTTAAAAAATCTTCTCCTCTGAAACTACTAAACCAATTTGCTTGAAACTTGGCAGGAATGATATATGGTATGTTGGCTACAAACGATCCTCATTTTAAATTGATCTGATAAGAAACATGGCCGACGTTGCTAAAAATAGACCTGGGGGTCAGACTACTGTTTTTGGCTTATAAATTAAAAAGTATAAGAGATAGATGAAATCTGATGCAATGCTACGGCTTCAGCATCTAAAGCTCTACAAAAGTCTCATTTTGGTCGAAAATGTCAGATGACCACCTTTAGCGGTTTTTGCCCCTTAAAGGTGAAAAATAGACTTTTTTCGTGTTTTTGGCCTACAGAATGAAATCTTGCAGATAGAGATTAGCTGTTGCTTGCTTAAATTTTCAGCTCATTGAGTTCTACAAAAGTCTCCATAGGGTCGAAGTTGTCAGATGACCCCTTATAGGGGTTATAGCCCCTTAAAGTTGAAAAATAGTGTTTTTGGCCTATAGAATGAAAACTATTGCATATAGAGAAAAGCTGTTGTTTGCTTACCATTCATCTCAGTTAGGCTCTACAGAAGTCTTCATAGGGTCGACATCAAGACCAGGTGAGCGGTTCAGGTTCCTGGGAGCCACTTGTTTATTTTATGGGGTGTTAACAACTAATAAGGAAATACATTTTATGTATTTTGTAATGATCATAGAGAAAATGCTTCATAAATCGTTTGTGCGCAAATCCGGGAATTCCGTTCCAAAACGTTCATTGTAAACCTTTCGTTTTAGTTATCTCAACAGAATAGTGTCATTAAAACATATGCAGTACGTTTTAAAACTAGAAGTTACCGTTGAAGGCATATGTGACCATGTTATGTTGACGATAACTTAAACCGAGTTAAACGATAACAGCTTTGATTTTTAACCGCGTTAACGACTACATTTTAGTCAAAATTTCTCTTTTCCCATTGGTCAATTCTCGTTTGTTTACATTTTGCTTAACCGAGTTCACGATAACCACCGACTTCACGATCTCGGGTTAACCCGGGTGGGCATAGCAAAATGCATAATGCGTAATTGAAGCCAGATTAGTCTTTCATGCAAATCTATAAGTGTAAACCAGTATTCATGAGTATTGTCCAATGCAAGTTTGGTATGGCTCTCTGGCACTATTTATTTCACTGATCACACATTTAGATGTTTTGCTGATCTTTTTTTTTCTCTAAAATTAGCGTTTTTGAACGCGCCTTTAATATTTTACTAGCGGACGAAATTCTATTAAAAAATATTGAAAGAATGATTGAACAGGATTACAGTTTTTAAAACAATTCTTCTGTTAAAAATTCTTCAGAAAAAGAACTATTGCACCTTTTTCTACACCTTTAAACTATTTTATGGAAAAATAAATCGATTTTACGCATTATATAGGAATATTTTCGAGAAAAACAATGATGTAAAAGCAAAATAAATGTAATCGGAATAAAAGTTTTAGACGCGGGAGGCATGAGAAATGGGGCGGTAAAAAAAATACTTTTTTCCCAGTGGCTTCTTCAAGCAAGCAGCGAACCCGACCAACTAGGAATATTGATTTGGCGGGTCCTAAACTCTGTTGTTTTATTGTACTTTAACAGTGCAAAGCATTTGGGGTGTCTATACTTAAATATCGTCTATTTCCTAACATTAAATGTTCCCATTTCCTCTTTTTCCACTTCTTGTCTTTACTTCTATGGACGGATATAAAGATATAACATTTCCCTTCGGTTTTATTATATTTCCTTATACTTCCATATTTTATTAGTCTTAAAATAAAACTATTGCTTGTTGGCAATAGCCGACCAAATATTGGAGGCATTAAAATATTTACTTAGTACAATCTTTTTGGTCATGTGAGATTTTGTTGAAATCCATTTAACATTAATAGTTGTATTGAATACTTATGTTCCCATGTAGTTCAATTGAATTTTCTACCTTTTCACACAACAAATCGATGGAGAAATGTGAAATTATAACATCACTTTAATTGACGGTAGTGTCCGGTAGCTTGCGGCAAGACCAGTAATTACTGTCTATTTGATACAGTGTCCGGAGTCATCCATCTTGCTTGATCAAAATGTCAAAATATAGCTTTAAATTCAAGTGGTTAAAACTTTAAAACTTTAACGAATCTGAGTTGAGCAGCTATTGAATTTCGTTTACCCTGCATGGATGAATATTTTGAATTACGTATGAATTCAACCCAGATGGAATTATATATTTTGATTACACATATATGTATAGAATTATTTAGTAAATAGTGAATAGACGTTAATTTATGATATAAAAGGTGTTTTAAAAGTACGTAGAGACATGCAACACGTTCTAGGCGGAACGATTTACCAGCAGACGAGAAAAATGATGAACGAAGAGAGAGACAGACGACCAAACACTGGAGAAATGAGCTCAGAAATTCAGTTTACGTGGACAGAAACTCCACAGACGCTGGAAGATATCATAAATTCTTCTGGAATACCGTCTGTCGTTAAAATGTGGCGGGAAAACTCCACAGACGAGAAGGCACCGGCACTAGATATACACAAACCTTTATTATTGTACAAGGAATTAGAAGATATAAAAGTGTACTTTAAAAATGTGACATCGGTGGATCTTTTGGCGGGAGCTACATGTAAAGAGGATCCAATTGTAGTTATGCCATTGTCTTACAAAGGTCAGTATATGTGAATATTGTGCTTACATGGTGAAAGGTGCAGGTTATAAACACAGCACTCGAAGCGCATATTCTAAGTTAATGAACTAAATGCAATAGAAGCGCTGTCCATTTGCGTTATTCGAAGTATTCATAATAAGATGTTACATGTCACTATATCCCTTCTATTTTAATTTACACGCGAGTCCAAATTAAGATTTTACTTCATTGACATACATGAGCTGAGATCCTGTCCAGTTACTTAATGTAATTTGTATGAATGGTCAATGAACCATTTACCTCCTTGGATCTGATATTAAAATATTTCAGGTATATCTTTAAATTTCATTTTGAAAAATTCATGGATCATTCAATGATAGAAATATGTCTAATATCAAACGAAGAGAAGCAACTCCAATTATTTTTACGATATTTTTGTAGGTTGGTTTCGTCTGATTGATGACCGGGATAAACCACTTTCAACCATTTCTAGTGTTGCCAGAATCATGCCAAAAAAGTTCCTTTCCCATCAGTTGGTTTCAGGATATACTCGAGACATTTATACCACAAACAGTAACCTGGCGGAACCGCTATACATGAAGATAGACATTCAACCAACTATTCTGAAAGCCATAAATGTTAGAGAAGATTTTGTCAGATACACTAGTCACAGAAAGGTGGTTAAGCGGAAGTTACTACGCTGTCTGGTATGTAAAACGCCGGATGAAACCGAAATTCTACTTCCGTTTGAAACTCATGGTATCTTTTACTTGATTGAGGTGAAAAAATCGACTTCTAAACATATAAATGTCGAAAACATAGGTTATGCATATGGAATAAAGGACATGCATGCAGCAGGGCTTAGCAAAGGCGTTATCCTTAGACTTTTACACGGGCGGCCTCCATCAAAACCATGCGGCTTTACTCAAATTCTAAAAGTGTGCGATATAGTTCAAGATCATACGTGTGTAGCTTGTACTGTGGACGAACAGAAGAGGTTGTTAGAACTTCCGATCGCACCAGTACCTCTGTTTGTCAAAGCATTAAATTTTTCGACTTATAATTTACACCAAACTTACATAGACACCGTCAATTATCTCGAGAAACACGGGAATGAATACGCCAGTGAAATTAAAGTTAGACATAATTATTCAATAGATAAAAAAGAACAGAAGAAAACCAAAGATGAAAAGAACTAAATTGAAGACGTCTGTTATGGACCTGGCAAACATAAAAACACTAGTTATCATTTTATGATAGTACAACAAGGTGTTTTTATATCACATGCTTTCAATCTGATATTCATTTTAATACTTTGTTAAAGATTAGTTTATATAGGTATTGCAAAAAATATACCACCTGTAAGTTTTGTTTGCAGGAATCTAGACAAAAATGGGAAAAAAGTTGCTTTGCAAAGGACTGCCGACACGTCAAAAGCATTATAGGCAAAAGCACTGTATACTAGTAACTTATTGATGAAATAAAATACAAGAAAAGCGGTAATTGATTTATTTAATTTTTTTTTGCTAAATCCTGCTTTATTTCTGAAAACAATATTTTATTTTATTATAATAATCTTAATACCATAAAACTATGTGACTAGATTAAACAATACTTATAAAATGTTATTAAAAAACACAAAACAATAGTTACTCAACATTGTAGTGAAGATCTCTGAGACAATTCTTTAAGCTCTATCAATGTTCCCATGGTCAGTGACTGCTCAGAGCCGCTATCAGTCTCACTAGAACTTTCCTGCATAAACTGGGCTCTCGGATCATCATCCGTTAAACTTATATTAGTGATCAAATCTAAAGTCTTCAGGCTATTATTTTGTTCATTGGATGTTTCTGTAGGTATGTGTTGTATCATACCTTGTTCTGTGTCGATCTCAGGTGATAGTTTTATAAGGGAAGTATAGCAATCTGAATATCTATGGCACACGTGTTCAGCTTCTTTGTATGACTTTAATTGTTTGAAATCTTCGACATTCTTAGATCCATACACTTTCACGTAGTTTGAAACCGGGAGTTCAAACAACGCATGTCTTTTATATGAAATCGTGCTTCCAACAATCACATCTTCTGTTTTACAATTCTTGAGAACTAAAAAGCCTGTGAAAATACATGGGACAACAGGGGGCTTCCCATAAATCAGCCGTACCTTGATTGGTAATGTAAACTCCTTCAGAAGGTCCTTCATCCTAAATACACACTTGCTGTCGGAACTCCCCGTCTGATACACAGGATGGAATTTCCCTCTGCTTGTAAAGGGTACAAGAATTTCCGTTTTATCTGGTTCTTCACATTTGAGGTATTTCACTTCCTTTGTTATCCATTCTTTTTTCTTCTTTTTCCGCAACCCTGTCTCGGCACACGTTCTCCACTTAGCTTTAAATGTACTACATACTTTCAGTACTGTTCCTGCAGAAATAGACCTTTGGAAATAGTTTTCTTCTTTATTTTCGTCGACAACAACTTTAATTCCAGAAATCTTTGTCCTTGTAAAAAGCTTATGTGGCATGACTTTTGCAATTTCCTCTATGTTGCCATAGTAACCAGCACGACTGAAGTCTGGAGGAACCAACTCAAACCAACCTGCAACATTTATACTTCAGTAACCTTCATATTAACACTGTCGACTAAATGTGAGTCCTCTCTATATTTAAAACACTGTACTCTGACAATGACTGTTGTTAAACAGAAAAGTTTTTCTTTGTTGTAACATGAAAAAAGACAACGTATGTTTTTTTTAATGTCTTTCTATTAAAATTGACTAATCATAATGAAAAAAAATCAGTGAAAGAGAAAAAAACGTTGTTCCCACTTTGACATAATGCATTAATCTATACATATAAAAACTGAATTTGACGTCATTTTTAATTAATTCAACAACATTTAAAGAAATATTTCCATAACGATTAAGATCTTAGAGGTTTTATTTATTATTTATCCTAAATTATTTTCTAATACTCTATTCATACTGCGAGAAATCGATGAAGTCAATGGGGTTCTTTAAACTTTAGAAGATTTAGACTAAATTTCTTACCTTCAAAATCATCTGGTATGTGTAACGTCTGCCCGACTTCATAATATGGTCCAGATGGGTCTCTGAAAATAGTTCTAGCGTATCCCTTCTTCTTGTGGTAGGATTTGTACAAAAGTACTGGTTGTTTGGAGAAAAGTTTAAGTCCTTGTGGAAGTTGTCCTTCGTATTGACAGATAAGTGGCAGTTTGTCTTGTATTCCTTCCAGAGATGATGGAATGTCCTCCCATTCTAACCCGCCATCCTCTTCCTGGGGTTCTGCCATCTTTCTCTTAATGTTCTTTTTTGTAGAATATTTGAATAACTGTATACAATGTAATAATTTAGTCATACATTGTTAATGTGAAATATAAAACCGGTTTGGTTATGCATCAATAGTTACGTTATGCACATTTAAAGTATAAAATCAGATCAATAGTTCAAATGAAGCCTATCTTTGTGTACTTAAAGAGAACTTTAAATAGTTAAAAAGAATAAGATGTAAACCAATAAATTGTATAATATTTTAAGCTGATATCGTTCAAAGGTAAAATAAAGTTACCTTTTAAATTTATGATTGCCAATGTATATATGTGTCTAGTAGAGATAATCGGAGAAGAGACGCACGTATCTACGTATCGTTAAGTTGCCCTAAGAAGTCTAAAAACGACATAATCATTACCTCCCTTATGCCAGGTGTCTTAAGATCCGCACTAGATTTGAACATGAATTATAATCATAGATGTACAACCCATATATATAATGCATATGAAAGAAGCAAAGGTGTACCAAAGGGGTAATCAGTATCATCAAACCGTAAAGACAAAGACAAAACCGGCAGACAAAAAATCATCACAACAAAACAAACCACATAACATAGAACACACACACACATAACAACAAAACCGCATTTAGCAACGCGAACTCAAGTCGAAACGAGAGTGAACTCAAGTGCTCCGGAAGAGTAAGCAGTTCCTGCTTGCTATAGCACACCCGTCACGTTGCCAAAGATCGATTAAGTGTTGGTCAAATCCGGAAAGGATGACATTACAAAACTCTATGTCAAACCAACATCTGTGCTCATCTGAGAGATAGAAATCCCGTATTTGTATACAAGCACATGATGTCGTCCGTAAAATTTCTTGAGTGATGACAACAACCTGGGAGCAACGTACCCCTGTGTTAACAATTTGCTTGTCAGCCGTGTGGCTCTATCAAGGAAGTCGTTGTACTCCCCACATGCTCTGGAATAGCGAATCAATTGTGATACGTAAACTCCATATGCTGGAGCGGACGGAATGTTGCTACACAGAAAGGGAAAGTTAACTATTGGAAAGTTGAAGTCATCACGTTTGTCATAGAGCTTTGTACAAAGCCTTCCTTGTGTGTCAATTTCGAGAAATAGATCCAGATATGAAGCGGATCTCCTAGAATCTGTAGTGTCCTTTATCTCTCGTTTATCGTTGTTTATTTATTATATATTTTATATATTATTATAAATTTTATATTGGTATAAATTAATCTTTTTTTAATTCTTTATTTTTATTATTAGTATTATCTTATCATTATTATTAATTGGTGTGGGGGGAGGGGGCGGTTATAAATATGTAAAATTTAAAAAATTAAAATACATCTTATAATTTAGCGATTCCTCCGTTTAAACTTTTGTTTTAAAAATATTCACGCAGGATTCCCATCTTTAATTCTGGAGTTTTTTATTATTATTTTTTTAATTTTCCATTGTTTTAATGAATAAAATTTATTGCAAAGTAACTTACTTTGTTGCGGATTGTGCGTTCATCTGCTAGTTTGTCAAACAGATATTTATTACCTTTTTGTTAGAATTTGGTATGAAAAAAACAACGTATAGTTAACTGGATTTGTAATAACTGAAAATTTGTGTAGAAGAGGGGAAATCCGGGTTATAAAATGGTGAATGTCGGGCGGGCGGTGGTCGGACGGCGGGCGGGGAAAATGCTTTCGTAACAGTTTCTCGGCAACTACTTATCACAGCCTCTTGATATTTGGTATGCATCATCAGCATGGGCTCCCATAGGGTGGGATTCGAATTCAGGTCTGTCACTCACCTACTTCCTGTTTACCGACTTAGTTATTTATTTACATAAATGTCAAATTATAGAAAATTTTCGTAACAGTTTTCTCAGCAACTACTAATCACAGCTTCTTGATATTTGGTATGCAACATCAGTATGGGCTCCTTTTGGGTGGGATTCGAATTCAGGACTGTCGCTCACCTACTTCCTGTTAACCGACTTAGTTAAATTTTGACAAAGTAACTACTTATCTCAGCAGCTTGATATCTGGTATGAAGCACCAGCATGGGCTCCCATAAGGTGGGATCTGATTTCAAGTCTGTGAATAATATATAATTATATTATATAATATATCATATAATTCCTGTTAAACGAAATCCGGCCATTTCTATCTTTGATCCATTTTTTGTTTTTTTACAAAAAATAGGTTATACAGTAGCTACATGTACATTTGTAGATAATTGTCTGTTAGACTGTTAATTGTAGGCTTTTGATATTCGGTATGTAGCTTCAGGTAGGGGTTCACTATTGTGGGATACATTTTTAGATCTGTTGTCGATCAACTACTTCCTGTTAAACGAGCCGACATAATGTGGACGCGTGGGGTAGGTGAGCGTGCTTACTAAGGTTCTTTCACTGCAGTTAGGGTCGACATATGTGTTGTAGTGTCATATGTTCATTTACTCCACATCCTTTCATCAATTATTCTACTTCCTGTTAACCGAAAACTAAACCAAACAAAAAAACAGTCGCACATTTCATTCACTTACATGAAAACTCAGCAACTCCTAGGTTGCTGATAATTGGTAACAAGCTTGGTATTGACATGGCAGTGGCGGATCCAGAGATTCTGAAAAGAGGGGGCCCACTGACTGGCCTAAGAGGGGGCCGCTTTGGTCATGCTTCATTGATTTCCTATATATACAACCAGATTTTTCTGCCAAAAGGGGGGGGGCGGGCCCCCTACCCCCCTGGATCCGCCTATGCATGATGTATTGATACATTTTTGGATCCATCAAACATTTACTTCCTGTTTGTTGTAAACTTTATATTAAAAGCATTGCATACAAGTAGTAGTTGTGAAAGCGGGAGTATTACTGGTGAGCATTGGGTCATAAATTTCTTGTTTCTTTTGTTTCAACGTTCTATGTTCTTTATATATAGAGTGTGGCTTTTTTTCTTTTTGGTTACATCGGAAATGATGAGACAAACATTGCGTCAGTCGTAGCACATGTTTTAGTTTGTATGTTTGTTGCAACTTTCATTCATTGTATATACCATTTACTTCAGATATATTTATTGATTCACCACTTAACAAAACTGAGACAAAAACGGAAGTTTTAACAAATACAAGTTTATATGACCAGAGCAAAAGTCTTTTAATCTGTTACAAAATCATGCTGAAATGGGTTTCACAACAACTGTGCGAATCGTGTAGGTCCCTCTTCCTCTTAATTTCATCTATAAAAAATATAGAAATGTTGGGTATCATTTATTTTTTTTTATCCCCGAGCCAAACGGATTTGGGGAGGGGATATAGCGTTTGGTTTGTTTGTTCATACGATCGTACGTTCGTTCGTTCGTACCCGTATGTACGTAATGGTATTTGTTTTGTCAAGAACTTGGGAACTAAACATCATAGAGGGATGATATTTGGTTAGTGGGTACATCTTTGATGGTAGTCAGAAGCAGTACCATAATAAGTGGCCTTGGCCTATATTTCCACATGAATGACTCTAGTTAAAGTTTTGGTTAAGGTCCATATCCCAGCAACTGCAAGTGATAGAGCGATGATATTGGGTCAGTGGGTACTTTTTGTACAGTAACCAACATCCGTACAAAAATTGGGTCACCTTGACCTACCTTTTCCGCATTAACGACTCGGGTTTAAGTTTTGGTTTAGGTCCAAATCTCAGCAACTGCAAGTGGTAGAGAAATGATGTTGGGTCAGTGTGAACATCTTGAAGTAACCAACATCCGTACCCAAATTAGGTCACCTTGACCTATATATTCAGATGAATGATTCAGAAGAGGAATGATATTTGGAAAGTGGGTATATCTTGGATAGTAATTGACATCTGTTCCACTTACATTTTAATTTAACGGGCGAGGGGATTAGCTGTTGGTGCGACTGCTCCGTTTCTTTAATAGAATTATACCATTCATTGTTTGATAGTTGTAAGTAAGAATATATCCAAAGACATGTCGACCCTATTCACACCGTATCATCGCACCATGTCCCTTATTCTGCGATCTTCATGCACTCGTATTACAAAGTTTTTTTCTCAGGAGTATTCATTTCATCATAAATCTGTCTCTATATATACTAGTATGCAAATATAAGTTTCATGATAATTTATTATTATACATGCTATATGGAAAATAACTTTAACCTAAAGGTTATTAACTTGCCGTAGTGTACGAACGGACGGACACGAACACAAAATTCCGCACTCCGTTACAATAAACAATGGAGAATTCAGACAGTTATGAGGTCGAGATAAAATAACTGTAGTTAGAATTCATAGAAACCTTTTCAAAAGGTTTAAATGTGGACATGTAAAACATTGGAATAAATAGATCTACGTGTAACTCGAAAACTTACATGGGTTGTCGCCATTTTTAACCAAAAATTTGTAATTTGGGTCTAGTTGCTTGCAAATGAAAATCTCGTTGAGATCTTTTTTGGTATTTTATGTGAGAATCCGTGTGTTTATCCGCTTTTCGACCTTCATGTATATGCAGAAGAGCAATTCATCCAAAACAAACCATACTAGAAGTTCATACTTGTTATTTAAAATCGACCCCAAATTTTTCAGTTGGTGATCATTTATTATGAACACTAATTTAAATTATCTAATCTAAAGCGGGCGTAAGAAAAACCATTAATTAGCTGAAGCTGACCATGTAAATGAATATTTGAGGTATATATTAAAAATAAACTTAAGTTTCTTTCTCAAAGAAAGTTAAATTTTCTTTGAGTGTGCCAAAAAACCCTGATGACGTACAAACCAAAGCAATGAAATTAGAATTATCAGTTAAAATTCAAAATTCTCTGATGTTTTTCGCCGATCTTGGGTCAAAATTGGGTTTATCGACATATATTATTTTTAAAATCTTTGCCTTTCATGTTCGTATCTAGTGCATGTTTGGTATTTTAAATCTCCCCGGCATCAATACTTAGATTGTTAACAAACACATCAAAGCAATGAAATTCTCCGTTTAAATTTCAAAAGTGTCAAAATGCTAAGGTTCTTACTAATCCAGACTTAAGGGACAGGCCATTTAACTTGATAGAATTTTTAAAAACTATTTTTGAAGGCATCTCGACAGAATTTTTTTTTGTTATTTGCATGAAATCCTTCTTCAGAATATCTTTTTCTTATTTCTTACCCTCTGCTGCCAAAATAATTTCCAAAATATTTTTCTATCAAAAATAAATTCCAAAATATTTTTGGGGGAAAAACCAAGCCCCCCCCCCCTTTTCAAGTTAAATGGTCGGTTGTTTTTTGAATAGTCCAAGTGCGGCATACATGATTGGTATTGTCAATCTTTTGCATGGATAAATCGCATCTAATGAATCTTTGATAGATGAATAAAGGTAATAGCAAAATTACCGAGCTTGGAGGATGAATCTCATTGTCCAAGAGAAAAGACGAAACAAGGTAAAAATACCATAGAAATTGAAGATTGCAATGGTCCTGACTTGGTACATGAATTTTGAAAGGGGGTCCGCCTATTGTCTACTAAAGAGGGTTCCAGGTCATTTTTGCCTAAAATCTGCACGAAAATATTACAAAATTTCAAAGGATAGGGTGTGTTCGACCCCCCCCCCCTCCGGAACATCCTGTCTCTTGATCTGCCACAGCAGAAACTTTAAATATTTTTAAATGTTCCTGATTAAAATCTTTGACATGAAATTATGATTTGAATTGAATTTGTATTTGAACGTGTAAAATAGGGATACAAAACATCGACGGAATTCGGATTGGATGCTTTACAAAAAGCCGATTGACGAAAAATTGTTTTGGTAAGGTTTTTACATGTAGGTAATAAACGATGAATCTTCGAGGGCGGACAATATGATTTGTTTTTGTACTGGAAATCATTACCCCACACCCTATTTAACAGATGGGGTCGGAGATGTTAACGGCTGATCAAGTTTTGATCAAAAAGTTGAAAAAGTCCAATGTTCCGGGAAAACTCCGAAATTACTAAAAGTATAAACCGAAAACAAAATATTTGCTTGGGCCCTCCCCCTTTTTTCCTTCTTCTATGGTATATATTAATTCAAGTTTGAAAAATAAATCTTTTCGTGAGCAGTGTTCACAGTTTAGCCATATAAGGTATTATAATTAAAAGGGAGATAACAAGAATTTATGCCCGACTAATTGACATTAGAACGTAACAGGTAAACGGCTTTATGTCAACATTACTCACGATACAGCTCTTGTCCGATTATCTCTAATATTATAACATTTCAACGGTCTCATTGGTCTGCTCTAACCCAACTGCTCTAGGGTACAACTTAAATCTATATATCTGTCCTAGTCCCTGACAATGTCCCAAACCCCGGAAGTCCATCGGTGTGTGTTTGTACTATAAATGATTTTCTCTGGTACAGCGGTGTAAAAACTGCCAAGAAGCTGAAAAATAATCAAATCGGCACAGCTTAGTGGTGACTGTATAAACGTCTCTGGAACTTTGTAGTAATTTTTGTTTCAAAGTGCTCTTTCTTGTCTTTATTGTCTAGTTTTAACGCATTTTACTCTGAATTTAAGATTCTATTTTTTATATACTGTTTGTTTGTTGTTAAATCATTTTAAAGATCGTGCCATCCCGTGCGGGCCCCGGGTGGCAAATAGGCCCGCAGCAGGGCCTAGCTTGTCTGGAACTTTGTTGTCATTTTTCTTTTGAACACCCGTGAAGGTTAGCACTGCCGGTGGAGTTTTAAGTCCCCGAGGTTAGCCCGCTCCGGCACCAACACTTTTGTGTTGGACAACACATCTCTGCTCTTCATAATCATATAGTGTTTGGCATTTTCAATATTTTTGGTAGTGCGCCTCTGATGAGTCATGAATAGACGAAACGCGCGTCAGGCGTAGCAACATTTCTTGTCTAGAACTTTGTTGTCATTTTTATTTTGAACACCCGTGAAGGTTAGCACTGCTGGTGGAGTTTTAATTCCCCGAGGTTAGCCCGCTCCGGCACCAACACTTTTGTGTTGGACAACACATCAAAGCTTTAAATTATCCGTTGAAATTTCAAAATTATCTAAACCCTAAGGTTCTTCCTACCCCAGACATAGGTTGATCATCTTAGTATTGATTTGGTTCCCCATTTTGGTATTATTGGTTTTACTCTTCTCTGCTCGTCATAATCATATAGTGTTTGGCATTTTCAATATTTTTGGTAGAGCGCCTCTGATGAGTCTTGAATAGACGAAACGCGCGTCTGGCGTAGAAAAATTTATTGTCTGGAACTTTGTTGTCATTTTTATTTTGTCGTAAGAGACGACTAAGGGTCTGGGGATTCTGACGTCGGGTCAGTGCTCAGCCCACATAGCGACCAAGTGAGTACCCTAGGTGGCTAAATAGGGTGGCCCTCGTCCGCAGGGGTTGTCAGGTCTATAATACGGAAACCCTGACCGCCGACCATAGTGGGCCAACGTGTGTGGAGAGTGCCACGCTTCATGTACGTAAAAGACCCCTTTGTGGACCGCTGACAATAATGCACCACATAGGCTAAATTTCCGCTCCTATCCACCTCTCCCCTTTTCCTGTGGTTCTTCAACATTTACAGTTCTAACCCCCCATATTTCATTTATCATCATCATTTCATCATCCTTTTCATGTTCATCGCCTGTAACTAACCTATATATCGTTGCACGGGCGTAAAACTCCAACTCACTCATGATCGTGCCTCTTGGTGGACCTTAATTGGAAATTATGTTTATTTACTTATTCATTTGTGTTGCTTTCATAAGCGTCGTTATAGTCTTATGCTGTCTTTAGAAAACCATTAATGCCTCTTGTTTCACGATTCGTTCAAAATATCCAAGAAATATAATGTTTAATCCGCCATTGTTGTTCTCAGCTTCCGTTTCCGTTTCAATACCCTTGCTGTTATTTTTATTATCACATGCAACAATTTTTTTTAAAGTAGGGTTTGAAAACATGCCAGCACAACAAAGGTTTACTGCATCCATTTTATTTTACTGATTTTTATATTCAGGCAATTTTGTTGGTTCCTTTAACGCTTTCATGTTTTTTATTGTTTCGATTCTACCGTAGACTATACGACAATTCATTATAGGGATGCGTAGGTCACGTTTGCAATTTTTCACTATACACACGATTATATAAGAGAAGACAGCACGCATCTACTATTGATAAATTATTTCTAAGACTGGTGTTTCATTGCTCTTTTAAATCCCGATCACTGACTTTTATTGCTCTTTTTGAGACGGGTTCTTTCAGTGAGATTGTCATCTTATGAATTTTTTTTATACAGATTCTTGATGTTTTCAACTATCTATAGTTACGCATCTGTTTGACTGTTCTGATTTCCTCATAATTGCAAATGTCAATTTATTATACTATTCCTACGACGAATTGGTTTCTTGTGTGTCAGATTTCCTGTAAAAGTGTATCTGAAGAAATAATTCCTTTCCTCTATACCATTTGTTTTAACGCGACACATTTAACCGGTTTTGCTCCATTTGGGGGGGGGGGGGGGGATTTGCCGATTCGTGTCTTTATTGTACATATTCAGGATTTTATTTAACATCTATGGTTATATTTTCGACATTGTAGCATTTTGTGGACAACCTATTCATACAAGTTATTTTTATCTAATAATTGCTGTAACACTACAGCAAGACGATAAGGTCTTATATATCACACTGGGACAATATTTCCATGAATAGCAAGGAGCACGAGGAGACGTGCATTCATCAAAACAAATCCTCCCGCGCGCATGATAATTCATGTTTAAAAAGATTGTCGCAATGTTACAATAAAAAGCTTCGCCCAGCGCAGCGTGATACTACCGCAACATGTCGAACCCTGTACGTGTTATGCCCAATGTGGATAGACAATTGCTTTGGACACATGCAGCCCATGGTGGACTGACAAAGTTTTTTGACACATGCAGCCTTTGGATGACTTTCCCACATTTCACAAGGAATATTTTTTTTTTCAAAAGCAGACCAAAACTAGAAAAACTGTGAGCCGCAGCTCACACCAATACCCCCACCCCCCCAAAAAAATTAATCAGATAAAATTTAGCATAGGAGATGCACATCTACATTATGTCACAAAAATTGTGTGAAGGTTTCATGAAAATCCATCAAGGGGTTTAGGAGGAGTTGCAGATAAGAGATGGGCACCCCCATGTAGTCGAATGGCTGAGTTCATGTATTGCTTTGGGAAACCCCAAAAAATCATTCTGATCAAACTTTCAAATAGTAGGTGCACATCTATATTATGTTACAAAGATTGTGTAAAAGATTCATGACAATTCATCAAGGGGTTTAGGATGAGTTGTGGATAAGAGATGGGTACCCCCATGTCTTCGAATGGCTAAGTCCAGGTTTTGCTATGGGAAACCCCAATAATCATTCTGATCAAATTTTAAAATAGTAGATGCACATCTACATTTTGTCAGAACAATTGTGTGAAAGTTTCATGAAAATCCACCAAGGGGTTTAGGAGGAGTTGCGGATAAGAGATGGGTACCCCCATGTAGTCCAATGGCTAAGTCCATGTTTTGCTATGGGAAACCCCAAAAATCATTCTGATCAAATTTTAAAATAGTAGGTGCACATCTACATTATGTCACAAAGATTGTGTGTAAGTTGCATGAAAATCCATCAAGGGGTTTAGGAGGAGTTGCGGATAAGAGATGGGTACCCCCATGAAGTCGAATGGCTAAGTCCATGTTTTGCTATGGGAAACCCCAAAAATCATTCTGATCAAATTTTAAAATAATAGGTGCACATCTATATTATGTCACAAAGATTGTGTGTACGTTTCATGAAAATCCACCAAGGGGTTTAGGAGGAGTTGCGGATAAGAGATGGGTACCCCCATGTAGTCGAATGTCTAAGTCCATGTTTTGCTATGGGAAACCCCAAAAATCATTCTGATCAAATTTTAAAATAGTAGGTGCACATCTACATTATGTCACAAAGATTGTGTGTAAGTTTCATGAAAATCCACCAAGGGGTTTAGGAGGAGTTGCGGATAAGAGATGGATACCCCCATGTAGTTGAATGGCTAAGTCCATGTTTTGCTATGGGAAACCCCAAAAAATCATTCTGATCAAATTTTAAAATAGTAGGTGCACATCTAAATTATGTCACAAAGATTGTGTGTAAGTTTCATGAAAATCCACCAAGGGTTTAGGATGAGTTGCGGATAAGAGATGGGTACCCCCATGTAGTCGAATGACTAAGTCCATGTTTTGCTATTGGAAACCCCAAAAATCATTCTGATCAAATTTTAAAATAGTAGCTGCACATCTACATTATGTGACAAAGAATGTGTGTAAGTTTCATGATTATCCACCAAGGGGTTTAGGAGGAGTTGCGGATAAGAGATGGGTACCCTGAAGTGTAACGGAAGGACGGACGGACACCCCTATCACTATATACCCCCCACTTTTGAAGTGGGGGGTATAAAAATTACAATTACAAAAACACTACCCATTTTTGTCCTTAATTAAGGATATCCTCTACTTTTTGTTTTAGCCCCTTTTGGTCCCTAACAGCAATTAAGGGGAGGGGAGTGTCACAAATTAAATCCTCAATTTTTTAAATTCACTACTTGACAAGAAATAATTAGCCCAAAAAATTATATCGGACAATAGAAAAAAAAGTTTTAATTTTGGCCCTTTTTGGCCCCTAATTTTGTAACGTAAAAAAGGGGAGGCTGCAATAATTTTAATCCATCATTTTGTATTGACTACTTGACAAAATTTAACAGGCAAAAATAAAAATTTCAAAATAGGACCAGAAGTAAAAAATTGCATTTTTTGCCCCTTTTGGGCCCATACAGCATCATACCATTATACGTCCGCATTTTTTTGCAGTCGTATAAAAAGTTACGCCAAGCGCACCATGGTTCGACCGCGACATGTTTTACCCTTTATGTTCGAGGCCCAAATATGGATAGTCAAATACTTTGGACACATACAGCCCACAAAGCTATTT
Organism: Arcuatula senhousia; assembly: GCA_963971305.1. Taxonomy (NCBI): domain Eukaryota; kingdom Metazoa; phylum Mollusca; class Bivalvia; order Mytilida; family Mytilidae; genus Arcuatula; species Arcuatula senhousia. The sequence continues at coordinate 2,737,624 of OZ020303.1, forward strand.
GACATATGCATTCTTTGATTTTGGAAATCTGACCACAAATAAAAAAAAGACCCCTCGTAACAAAGTAACGGATCACTATATATTATAAAACTGTGGTTACATTTTGATTTATGGAGGATTGCAATGAAAAAGAACGTTCAAAATCGTATGAAAAAAATAAACTTTACTCAGCAGTTTTGTTTCATCTTTTGACTCTTTTTTTTCTCTGAAATGGTAGGGGCAACAATCTTTTAATGCAAGAGAGAACTTTCTCTAATGGTTAGAAAAAAAATATATTTTATAACATCATACCAATCGGTTGGCCAACTTCAATTAAAATTCTTGAATAAAACCATTTGTCAAGACAAATTCTTATATTTTTTTTGGCCCCTTTGACCCCTTTATTCTAGATTGCAATTTTGATTGCAGGGATTTATCCAAGGATTCAAGGAAAAAAAAAAGATTTTAAAAATCGTACCACAAATAAAGAACGACGACAACATCGACATAAAATAAAAATATCCAAACATTTTGCGGTTGTATAAAAACCTAATCGCCCGACTGTTGTGGAAAACTGGAGAGACTTACTTTAAAAGAACTCAAACTACTTTATAAAATATAACAAAATCACAAGAATTATTTATTCTGTTAAATATATACCATGAACATTGTACACAAAATCAACTGATTGTAAATATATTGCACTTTTGAGATCAAATATGCAGATACATATTCCTTGAGAAAAATAATACCTAAGACAACAGCAATAAATAAATAAATAATAAATAAACATATCAATAAATAAGTGATATCAAAAGAAAAGATAAACAACAAAAAATAACATAAAACAAAATGAGCACATTGTTCAATAATATCAGTCTGAAAAGCAACGAAGGCTTTTAATATTGATACAGTATTTGAGGCATAAAAAAGTTGTCTGATATTATATTTATTATTACAATAATATCAAAATATATATTTGGAATGTAAATTATGATTAAAAGGACTAGATTTATATATATATATATATATAGTTGTTAAAATATGGATTTCATAAGAACAAGTACTTATGAACCTTGATAGTTTAAATCCAATTATAGGAACTTTAAAAGTTTGATGACTTCGTTCATTAGTTTCTGAAACTTGAAAACAAAAAGTTGTGGATTTTGTATAAGTATGTCTCAAGTTATCACAAATATTGCACAAAGCAAAAGGTTCAAATAAAATTAAGAGGTCATGTGTGGTAAATTTGTTCATGTGATTTAAAGATTTTTTCTCACAAAAGCTGGTTGTACTAAATGTACTAAGCTATCAATATATTGATTTTAGACAACACCTACAACGACTATATAATGTCATGGCAATTTTATTTATAAAATTTACACCTTCAAGTCAATGTATATAAACAGTATTTATTTGACTGTACAAATATATCTATCAACAATTAAGACTATGTTTTGAAAATATACAAATAACATCTATATTATATTGCACCATTTAAGTTTGCAACACAACGCTTACTAACAATAAAAAATATAAATTATTTGTAAGCATATCCCATTTCATAAAAGACTCTTTCTAGAAGGACTAGTATGTGTAATAACATCAATTGATTTGCTGAACATTTGCTAATATCTAGCTTATGGAACCATATCGTACATATATACATAAAATTTCAGATACATCATTTTCCCTGTTTTTAGACCAATAGCAGAGAAACTTCTGATGTTCATTGTCTTAATACATCGCCTCTTACATTTCTAAAGCATTAATCAAATAAATAATCCAACAAAGTTGTTGTTTCTTAATTTTTCATTGTTCTTTTGCTCAAGTTCAAATTTAAATGAACTATATTGCTGTTAAATAGTGTCAGTTGTTCTTTTGCTCCAATTCAAAATACGAACGGACTATTCCGCTGCAAAAAGTTCTATCTATTAAGTCTAGTTCTGTTGTAGAAGTAATTGCTCCAACTCATCTGCTGATCTATATAAAAAGGCGGCAGATTCACGATATCCGGCTATCAGTTGCTTAATAGTTGTAATCTCGCTTGAGCTCAGCTGATTTTTGGACGAGTTCTTCTTGAGACTCAGGTCAGTTGGTCCTATAGTATAAAATATGTACAAAGTGATGCTGGCTGTTTTCCATTGTGAACTTTTTAAATTATCATTAACATTGAAGGTTATGTTGCGTACACTTATTCCACATCTAATTATCTTCTATTTAACTATTCAATTAAAGAAACAAAAATATTTCGGTGATGATGCCAACTGATGCATTTCAGTTTTTTTTTTGTACCAGCTTCAAAATCGACCACTTTGCATTCAGTTTTTTTAAGCCAACTTAAAATGACCCTTTGTTTAAGAGTTTGTAGGAAACATAAATCCCATTTATCGAAATCCAGGAGTGAGTCTTATAAACAAAATTATCATGTGACACTTGATGATATTGGACTATTATAGGGGGTAATAACTCACCATTCTGTACAGAATTCTGTGTAATAGGACTATGAGACAAGACTGTTGGATGATGATGAGCAGGATGTTGATATGAGGGTGGAAATCCTGGACGGAAAAGTCCATTTCCATTTGGAAAGAAAGGCGAATGGAATTCTGGGGGAGCTCTAAAGGCAGGCGGTGGCGGCTGGTGACGGAGAAATTCACTGCTGCTTGTGGAGTGTCTCTCTGTCTGAGGTGTGGATGTTGTCTGTGGGGCGGGAGATGACCTGGTATGAGCGACGCTAGATGGCGCTGGTGGAGGTGTTGTCTGCTTCTGTGACACTGCTGTTGATTGGACAGTTGATGTCGGTGTTGGTTGTGACTGTGATTGAGTACTTGATGATTCTCTAGCTGCATTCATAACAGAGGCCTGAAGTTACAACAAATATATGTTCTAAGATTATTGTTGTTTAAAGCAAAATTGAAACCATTCCTCACCATTTAAATGACTACAGTAACCAAAAAAATAGGAAATTTAAATTTTTTTTCTCTAAGATAAGATACTGAATATTATAGTGGAATATATGACAAAAAGACAACTAAGACAAATCTATTGTAAAACACTTACTGGAAGCGGTTCAAGACCCATGCGCATCCTCTTCGCATTGTTGCTCTCATTTTCACACGCTGTACTGAGTAAGCTTTCAGCTGCTGCTGAAGTCAGGTGAGGTGGAGTTGGTCTGAGCTGCTAAAAAATAAACACTTAGCATAGGTATGGTTCTTATCATTGGAAATTGTCAACCAAGAAAGTGACTGACTCACTGTAGTTAACCTTTATTACATAAAATTTGGTAGAATTATAACCAGGAGTGTGGTTAACACAACATTTCTCATAATTCTGAAGAGAAATAAAATATTTTTTGACAAAAATGTTTTATAAATGGAAGTATGAAAAGGAGGAGGGTTTATGAAAATAATTAAAATAATAATGGAAAACCAACCGGCTCCCATCCATTTTGTTCCTTAGTTCTTCTCATTCGTCTACAGGATTTAAGGTAAGTACGAATCCTTTTCCTTGACCTTTCATGGAATTCTGGGAATTGTCGGTCACATGCTTCTAAGATGGCCTGTACTTTATCTTTAGGCTGTTTAGATATAGGGACCATTCTATCTAAGTTCTCATCGACAAACAGACGAACAAACATCTGCAAGAAAAATGTTGCATATTTTAAACGATCTTAAAAGTGAAGATCAAACGGTTTCAATGTAATCAATCTTAAATAATCATGCTACTCTATTATGCTATAATTTATGTAGAAGAGATGAGTTAGATTTATTTTACATATCAATAGGGTATATTAAAACGCGTGATACAAAACAAACAGTAAAAACATTGTTAGTTCGCAGTATTGATTTATTTCCCCTATCCTGTAAGGTGCTCTTTTAGGCAGAATTATTTTTCACAACTTTTTTTGGTGTAAATATTTTGCCCAATATCTTATTAAGAAGACAAACAAGACAAAAAAAGTGAGAAAGAAAATTATAAAAAAAAATCCTATTGATTCTGTACTAACATTAAATGCCTTCAACCTCTCTGGGTCAATTTCTTTTCCAACAGGAATTTTTTCATCATCGTCGTCATCATTGTCATCATCATCGTCTTTTCCGTCTTGGTCATCTCCCATTTCTATCTCACTTGTCTTGGTAGAACTCTGAAGTAATTAAAATATATAACAAATGATTGAAATACAAATGCAATTTTAAAGGACTGATAAGATTTATAATATTAAATAAGGATCGAACCACGAATTAACCTTGGTGTCAGTAGCCCGGCACACTAACCACTACACACCGACTCGCTTGAACATTTAAAATTGTTCATCCCAGTTTGCAGTTTTTAATTGACTTTATTAAAGAATAATGAATGAATCAAAAGATAAAATGCCATAGTAATCTTACCTCGACACTGCTATCATCACTGGCTCGACGTTTTCTATCATTCCTGGGGATAGGGGATTTAGATATTGCACTGAGGTTAAGCTTATCTTCGTCCATTGGACTATCTGTGCTCCTGACACTCTTAGGGGTTGACAGATTTACTGGTCCGTTTCCTGTACCCTCCCCGTTTTCTGATGAATCTATAAAAGAATTAAGGTATTTCTTCAACATTTTGCCTGGGTGATGTAGCGTTGTTTATGAAGTCTAGTACTTTAATCGTGATAATCAGTCGAATGACTTGTCGTTCACACATTTACTTTACCCTAAAAGGTTGACCAAACGTGTAAATAAAAACAATTCCTTTCAACAGAACAATCAAAATAACAAAAAAGGACCATCTGACGCATTTTCATTGTCTGACAAATTGAAACGACAATTTATAGAAAATCCAGACACCAAAATAATATGTAAATTCTTAAAACATCAGAAGAAAATTCGAAGGAGCATGAATGCCTTGTCTACCTGTGAAACTTCCCTCATTTTTTAATCATTTGTATATTACATTGATTTGTTTATTATTAAAATCGTCAGCTACAAATATTCCGAATAAAGAAAGTTAAAGAAAGAAAGAAAACCAAAAGGCATACTTTAAAACCTTAACTTTTCAAATGTTGTAAACAATTTCATGTAAAGTTTCTAAACTGTTTATATACTTATTACAAGGATATCAGACGTTATACTCAGCAACATAAATAACGCTTAAGTTATATAATTTCAGTGAAATTCAAAAATACGAGTTTCTGAAAAATTCGTGTTAAAAAAATTTGAAATTCAAAAATATGAGTTTCTGAAAAAATCGAGCAGTATATTGGAAAACAAAGCTGTTTTTATTATATTCGTATAAAACATAAGAATAAGCCTTAAATTTTGTCAAAATATAAAAAATTAATCTGGAAGTGGTATATAAAAAATAACAAAGCAGTAATAGACCTTTAATCTCTAACTTTTTTTATAATCTTCCCATAATTATGTCAGTAATAAAGAAAAAGGTAAATATCAATGTTTTTAAGAAATGATCTTGGATTTTGTATAATGAGTGCTATGATGGTAATATCTTCGATCTGGACTTTAAGATGCTTCCGTTGCCATGGAAATCTAATTTTCTACCTGTCACGGTGTGTGCGGTATTACCTGACAATTTGCAGCTTCGTTATGTTCCAAAACATCAATATTTTTTTTGAAAAACAATGTATACCTTACCTTGAAAGTTTTCCCATTAACTATTCAAATTACATTTAGATATTTTTGTTTGTCATGACAAAGTTTTAAATCTCATTTCTCTGTGTCTTTGACGTGTTTTATTGAATATAGAGTCTAAAGTACGCACAGGAGGTGATGCTTGTTTCTCTTGCATGCAAATCCGATTCCTTTGTGACACTCCATGAATAATGGTTCTACTTTTCTGTATTGATCGTCTGCTTGGAGAGGTTTAGCAGACGACACCGTCATACCTTCGGTTCCTGACTTTAATTATCCGGTATTAGGTTGGGATTTACCTTCAGCAAATATAGTTGACAACCATTTATGGTTATTGTATCAATTCATCTTTGGGTTTCATATCTCCTTGGCGATTTGTCCCCAACCATAGATTTGTTTGATCATCCTTCAGAAATTATCGACTATTTCCAAAATGTGATCTTTGAGCACTTGTCTGATTTAACAAACGAAACACGCTTTTACAAAACAAATAAACCAAAAAACGCCAATTTGACTAAAATTATTAAACCAGCAAATTTATCTTATCTTTTTTCATCTGTTGAACGAAAGGCACTGAAATCATTTTTTTCTAATTTCATTAAAAACTTTAAAAAAAAACCTTCTCAACCATATCCCCGTTAAACTGAGATCATTGTTTCAAATTGTTTTTAATTGGTGGAAAAACGAAAAAAAAATCAGTTCATTTCATAACGTATATGATATTTTACATGACAGCAAGCCCTGATTTTAGTGAATATTTGATCCGTATAATGACATGCTGGGTGCTTCGGCGGCCCGTATTCAACTCTTGTCAGATAAGAAATTGATTCCCAACAGTTGAAGAAGTAAACCACGATCGATTCTCGGCAAACACTCTAAAACAACACTCATTACCGTTCAAAATCTCCACGGGGCTCTCTAAGCCTTAAGTAGCAGAAATCTGAATTGTTTCTGGCGCACCTACTCTTAGACTTCTATTGACAACCTCTTCATGGTGTGTATAAAATCTAGTTTTCGTCGCTGACAAAAGGTTTCATTTCTGTAATACGAAGTTGTCGATTTGAGACTAAATGAAAACACCTACATTGAAAAATGTAACTGGCGTACAAACTTAAATTTTAATTGACACAAACAATGCAGTTTTATACATCTTTAATGCTTTTTATCGTTTACTCATGACATCAAAGAAAAGAATAACGGGGGAAAACGTAAACTCTTTCTTACATTTTTCGGTTAAAAACAACCATCTGTGTAGCTCTTGGTCAGAACCCGTCTTATGGATTATGCTCTAAACTTTGCATCAGGTTTAAGTCCCATGACTTATCTTTAAGTCCTATTTAGATGCTGGTGTCTAAAATCCTAAACTTTCTTTGTTAAGATGTCTCCTCTTTTGATCCCTGGACGTTTCTTGGTTTGGTATCACCATAAAGTCCCTAATTAACTTTTCTTGGTTATATTTCTTTTTTAAAATACCAAAACGATTCTTCTTTCGATATTTTCTTTGAATTCCTAAAAAGTATCTCATTTTCTTTGTTTGAAGTCCAAGTCCACAAATCTCATCGTTCAAAATCTCCTTTGAATTCGAAATATTTTTAATTTGAATTCCTCATAGTTCTCGGTTCAATATGTCTTTTTGGTCTCTTGCTTTTCTTTGATTGATATCTTTTGATTTGTTTTAGGTCTGAATGTCTCCTTTGACCTAATTTTTTCTCCGTTCGATTTTTCCTTTGGATCTCTAAAATTTTCTGGGTTTGACATCTCTTTATCTTTTGAGCCCGACAGGTATGTAAAACCCGTCTACTCTTCTTGGACCTTCTTGTTTCAGCATTTTAATAGTTTAGGTAAATCTTTTATGCATACAAAATTATTTGATTTAACATTTTTTCGATTGTTAACTTTACCCCAAAATGCTTACATATGTTTAGTAAATACACTATAGAAGAGTATACGAGTGAGCCGGTAGTTCAAGATCATAAACGATTCAGCCATGTGTTACCAAATTTTAGTCCGTTAAGGCTTCGATTTATCATTTGTAGGTCCTTAAATTCCTTTTTTTTTTTTGTATTTCAACAAAACCTTTTTTGTTGTTTAGCTTACCTTTGACTGGTGTGCTAGTTATGATGCCAGGGTCACTTGCTTAACTTACCTTTGACGGGTGTGATATTACTCAGTTCAGGGTCATTTGTTTCGCTTAACTTTAGAGTGCTTTATCCGAGGTCAGGGTCACTGGTTTAGCTTACCTTTGACCGGTGTGCTTATTCTGAGGTCAGGGTCACTTGTTTATCTTACCTTTGACCGGTGTGCTTGTTCTGAAGTGGGTCAATTGTTTAGCTTACCTTTGACCGGTGTGCTCGTTCTGAGGTCCGGCACTGGACTTGGATCACTCGCCAGGCTTTCAGATGCTGACATACTCTCCTGAAATATAAAAAAAATCCGAATCCTAGTACAAACTTATGAACATTGCGAAGTCTTAAAAATGTCTTTTCAGTGTTATAAACTTCTTGCCCAACTATAGTTTAATAGCTAAACTGCATGTTATGTTGTTCAGTCTTTTCTTGAACGCCAATTATGATGTAGCGTTATAAATTCGTATTTATTAGGCATTTCGACACATAGCATCATTTCAATTCAGATACTTGTCTATAAAGGAGCTATATTAGTAATGATATTCAAACAAAAGAGCTCATTTCCATGTACATCAACTCTCAGTGATACTATCATAGTTTTAAAGTGAGTTTCTTAAGAACTCTCGAGCTCATAGAAGTGGGGGGCGGACCATCATTGTCTTAGACAAGCATTTATATATTTTCAAACGTAAGAAAAACATTAAAAAAATAGCCGTTTAGCGTTGTATTTTAAGATTCAAATGACATACCATATGAGTTAATCGTTAATTTTTACCAAAAAAAATGATCAATTTTTTTAAGACTATTAGCAATTCTATTTTTATTATTGCTTTCAAGTTGAAGCTTTCAACCCTTTGCTTAAATGATGTCTTTTCCGATGAATTCCATCTTCCTGACAACGGTATTGTTTTTGGAAAGGTTTAAAGCAGTCTGGCATTTTAAATGGAACGCGATTACTGTCGATCTCCATAGAGGAATTCAGCTGCCTCGTCGTTACTTATTGATTTGGATTGGATTATTTGTTTGTCAACTAATACAAAGACCTTGCCGAAAACTTGTGCCGTTGATACATTAGCGTGTGCCCAAAGCTGGAGAGAAAATCAATATTCAGAATACAGTGTTAAGCTTCGTCCACAGAGAGATAGCTTTCCATTATCTCGGTACCACGAACTGAAATACCTCATTTGCCCAATTCAAAGACTTAATTGTCCAGAGTAAAATCAATACAGGTGATCCGTTACTGATGACGAACCTTTTCAGGTAAAATATTGATGTCCTTTTTAAAACGAGAAAAAATCTTAAAAGAAATCCTTGAGAGATGGTGAAACTGATAGTGGCGTAACAAAAAACGATCCGAAGTTTTTGTGTCTTACATTTACACATAATCCGAAGACCGTTAAAAGACGTTTTCAATCGAAAGAAATGTATACTAATGATTCTACAATAATGTGATCAAGTGAAACTGATTTTTTTTAAGTACAATAGTATTTAATGTGCAAATTGTTTTAAAAATGTTGATTTATAAGTAATAGAATAAAAAAAGTTTAAACATCGTTTATAACCATACTTCACTTACTTGAACCATGTTGAAGATTTGATTTAATTCCTAATTCAAAAAACAAAATCGAACAAGTAATATTAAAAAGTTAATTTCATCAACGGTCTAAATAAAATAACGGACTTCGAATATTTTTAACAATTTTTTTAACAAAGTAACGTCCTGTATCCTCGATTCGACAAAGTACTGTCGTGCGCCTAGTGGTTCCCGAATTTATGATTAAGAACTGTCGTGTGCCCAATGGTTCCGTTATATTCACCTTTCTGTACAGGTGTGACTATTTAACAAAGAAATCAATAACTGTTTCTGAACCCCAGCTGTACCTCTCTAATACAACAGCTGTGTCGCGTGCCTGTCATCTTGTCTAAACGTGTGACCCACGATCGATCGCGGAGAACCCTTTGTTCACAATCTAAAATATGTGTACCCCTTCCCAATAATTATATCTATTTACTCCTTAAATACCACTATTTGATGATTCTCTAAAATTACCAAGTCGGTAAACATTAATGGTTTACCCTCATTTATTAGTCGACATTTGTCATTTGTTCCATATTTTTTTTCAATTTTTTGAATAATAAAAAAATAATAACTATGAAATAAAACCTATAAAAAGTAAAAGAAAAAACTCTCTCTTTTATCTTATATTGATTCGGCTTCCCCAAAATTCTTATGAAAAATAATATATCACCTTCTCTTACAAAAATCAACAGTGTTAGAAACGAATCAATAATTAAAGGTAGAAAAATAAATGGGCTTTACCTCCGATGGTCCTTTCTCTACTTTCGACGTCTTTTTTGACATATTTATCCTTAGCGATGTTCCACCAAAATGTTTGTTAAAAAGTCACTAATTAGTAAAATATTCAGTTCTTGTTTTAACTAAAGACAATAACACCTGATGAATTCTACTCTGAGGTGAGTAAACGATACACAACTGTCACCGTTGTATTGGCGACGGATGCTGTTCCCCCGTTTATTGATCGGCGATAACTAAATATGGGTAAAGTCAATTTTCCAAATCTGTTCAGAAGCTGGTAACGGTCGAGCATGCGCCGTGTCACTGACAAAAGCCCCCATTAACAATCGGTTAATGTTAGAATTTTAGGACTTGGTATTGATTTGCTTCTTCTGTGCACCCATACGCTTGCCTCAAGGCACCTTATATCGTATTGATCGCTATAAATAATGAAGCATAGTGGTTTTGGAAGAGTGGTTATACATTAGCATCTGTTGTCGTACTGTTTTAAATAAATGTACAAAACAAATACCCTTTACTTTTAAACATATGTTTCGTTTTAGACATTTTGTAGAAACGGAACCAAGTTGAGATAAGGAGATATTCCACTGACAATCAATGCTATAAAATTGAGGATGTTAAATAATTGATTGTCACCGAATCAGGCGACATTTTATATTGTGTCACACTCTCCGTGTTCCCGGAAACTTTAACTTGTTAATTCTGGCTGCCATACTCGTCAGGGTGATAAGACAAACAAAACAGTTCATTACGATTCTTTTTTAAGGACATTTTTGATTTTTGTAGATTTTGTCCTCCTCCCCTTTTTGTTTTACGTCTTATTAAGTACGGCATTTGCGATAGCAGTTAAGGTTTAATGTTAGCATTACCTTCTAATGTCATCGTCTTTACTTCATAGACTATTTTATAACGTGAAACTTCACACGAAGTAAGATTTTATTTAGAATTTTCTATATAATTCTAATTAATGATCTTTGAAATTGTTTTGTCGCACTGAAATAAAGAAGATCGCACTTTTAAACTTGTTTTTCGTGAATGTTTTCCCTATTTAGTCATTGTTCATGTAAGATTTCTCTATCAAATGAATACATTTTGGTCATGTAACATACACCAAAACGGGGGTCCAATCTTAATTTACCGAGTCCAAACAATTTAAAAACAATCCTCGGTATTTCTAAAAAGTTAGATTTTATCAAACCCCAAAATTAAAGATATGGAAGTGTACACCAACAGCTTGAGAAAGTTACTCAAATCCACCAAAATGACTAATTCACGCAAAGAAGAAGAAAAAACAAACAAACAAACAGCGTTTTAGTTCTCTGATACTAGCAATATAAAGATGACATTTATTCCAACTAAGTCAAACTACATGTAGAAAGGATCCATGGTGATCTGATAAGTGCACAGATAAGAGAGCACTGGTAAACATAAGTATTTTATTTGTCGGAAAACAATAAGTCCCCTAACTGAGAAATACATGCCCGTATTGTATAAACAGTATACATAGTAAAACCATGGAAGTAATATTCCTTCCATGGTAAAACCTATGAAAAAAAATAAAACTTTTAACAATACCAACAAGACAATTTCAAACAGGGTAGGTTAATTTTCAATAACTATGGCCTGTATAGTTTTGAAGACTTTCTTTTTTAAAAAAATTCTGTGAGACGGTTTCGGTGTGCGCCCGATGCGCCGGTCTTAAATTTTGTCAGAAAGAACAACGAAAAATATGACAACTATATATATAATATATAAAAAATGTTCAAAATTGTCGAATACAATGCTAAAATAAGTTGGAAATCTAACTATACCTTCGTTAAGTTACTGTAAACGTGGAAATTTTCGAGTGGGTTTATTTTCGCTTAATTTGCGTTAAGAAATATCCGCAAAAAATATCCCACACATGAATGATTTATATTTTAAGCATAGTATATGGGAAGTAAAAAAAATCACGAGTTTTTCCCACACGCGAATCTTGACTAACAAAAACGCGAAAATATCACCAGCGAAAACTTCAACGATATGCTAAAGCATTGTTTTTCCCCTAAGCGGAGAAAATGGAAATTGCGTTACACTCTTGTAAGTTCTCAAATGCATATGGATATTGAAAAAATTATACATGTTTTTTTTTTTCCGAAATACCTACACCAGATTCGAAATTCAAAATTTTAGAAATTTATTACCATTCATTTTGGCATGTTGTGGTAGTTGATTAAATGCCTTTGTTGAATATAAACTTGAAAAATAATAATTAATTTTTTTCTCTCTCTCTAAACATTGCATGTTGAAAAAGGCCATTTGAAGGCGAAAGTTGGAAATAAAAACCCATATGTACGTGTTGATATTAGAATTTAAGATAAAAAAATACACTCGACTTCCTTATTAAACTGATCAGTTTGGGAGATGGTAAACTGTTATAATAGAAAAAAAGACTGTTAGAATTAAATAGATTGCATTGCTTCTTCGTCTTCAAATGGCTCTTTCCTCTCACGCTAGAGAATCCTGCCCTAGGTCTCGATAAGAATAGGGCTTAAAGGATCCTTGATCTGACCCACCCCTTCTTAAGAACTCTCGTCCCCGATTGGCCTTAGGTCTCCATTTCCCGCACTGCAACATCATTTCATATTCATTTTATCACCCCTTTCATGTTCATTTCCCTGACATAGCCGAATTTGTGCTACAGGGGAGTAAACTAATAACTAACTAACTATCTTGATATCTATCTTCTTTTTAAAAGATTTGATCCTCTGGACTTCATAACACCAGCTATGATATACTATGGATTTACATTTAATGGAAATTTTTGTCATTATTTCAGAAATTTGATATAGGACTCCCTAAATTATCAATATTTCCATTTGAAGGATAACTTGTTGCATCTGCATGACTATTGCATCTTTCAGTATAGAATTAGCCTTTATTTCCCCCTCATAGGGTTCTTAAAACCATGAAGTAACCCTGACAACCAAACAGGGCTAAAAGATTTAGATGTTGGGTGCGGGAATGTGGTAATTATTTTTTTATATTTTTTTCTTACAAATTGTCATTTCTTTTAAAGATTAATAGGTTTAGCAATAATAACCTTAGAAGTCATTGACAAGATGATTAATTTTATATGCGAGTCAATAAAAGGAACTAAATGATTATTAAATCATCTAGAAACTGGGTGCAAACTTAATCTGTGAGCAAAGCTATTAATCAGATGTGAGGGAAATAAATCTACCCTAATTACCCCAGAACATCAGAAGACACGCTGGAATCGATCAGCACAGGTAACACATGATTTTGTCTCGGAGACAGGTAAAAACCTTCCCATACGTGGAACGTATTGATTCTTGGAGGTTTGACCCGCAGTGCCTGCTATCGATTTGGTTGTTTTGTCTATGGAGATTATACGCATCAAAGATATTTGGAAGAAACGCTAGGATGTATAATTCATTGGGAACAAAAGTGCTTTACTCATGGTTTATATTCAATAGACGGAATAAAAAAAGCAACTGTAAATTGGTTCGCACTATCAATATTTAGATTTTAGACTTAAAACAAGATGTACTTTCCCTTCCCCTATATATCAAGTGGCAGTTTCAAACTCTCATGTTTTAAAACTCCTTTCCCCGTGGGAGAACATTTGTATTTCTTCCCACAAATTTACCATATAGTTCTAGACATATTAAAAGCGCGTCATACTGTTTTAGAATATTTCTTTAGATGAAAAGTTATAAAAACACGAATAGAAAAAGAATGACATAATAGGAATACATATTTGTAAACCATTTTTAGTAAAACAAGGTTATCCTGTATCCTGTTATAACCGTGTGTCATGGAATTGCTGATTCCATACCGAATCCATTAACAGAGCTACAAATCCAGCTTCTGTATAAAAAAAAAAAACGTACAAGTTAAAACATGTATTTTAAATATTTGTATGAATTGTCTCATAAACCCCTTTTGACGTTCGCATCAGATACGGGTAAGATGGTACACATGTTATATATCATTGCGAACCTAATTTAATGTCTAATGCTGGTATAAAACATGCACTATCAAGGATTACTTTTTTCGCAAAGTAGGATTGTTTACAAAATGCTCAAAATTCCCTTTTTTGCCATGCTTTCCGGTCTTCCACATGGAGCCTTTCCACACACCCATGTAAACAAAGTTTATACACAAAAATGTATCAAGGATATTTGAAATGAGTGAATCTTTAGGATTCATTTGATTGTACACATGTTTCAATTGTTAATCCAATAAAACTTTGACAATTACAAACATTAACACTGCTTTTTTCATTTTTAATGGACTATTTGAGGGAGGGACCAGTTGACCCGGAAGGGGTTAATGAGACCAATGTTATCCAAAATTAAAAACTCTGGTCACCTCCCTTACGAGTCAAACGCTTGGAATCAATACAGTTTTCATCAAACAATGCTACCTTTAGCTAATAAAAAAAGCATCATAATTGTTTATTTTAGATGATTTTTTTTCTCTAATTTGATATAAAAAAATGCCAATTTTATATCAAGACATGCATGCATGTTTTCTTATTTTCAGATGTACAGCCGATATGGAAAAGGAAAGGTAGGCTATCCTTTTATGTACTCGGTCCTAGTACAGGAGAAACGTTCATTTGTCTGATAATCATTATACATAAAGAAGAATGGGGAAATATAAAGGTTGTCTAATTTGTCCCTTAAAAGGGAAATATTGTTTTATGATGGACTCCGTCAACGTTAATATCATTAGTCGTTTCGGCTGCTGTAAGACAAACCCAATGACTTCAAATTTCGAATCGTCAACTTTTCTGACTATACTTACTATCCAGCAATAACTTTTCCACTCCGACCAAAGGAATTTACGTTTCACAACTTATGTTATTCCAGACACCAGAGCACGTGTTGTTGACGAAGAATCGCTTAGTCTACCAATACAAGATTATGTTACTCCTAGGTTATGATTTTATGAGACACCATGTCCTCGTAGATATGTGTAAATAAGGGCTTTTTATTTCTCAGATAAGAAGCATGATGGTTTATCATATATGGATTTTGCATTGTCCCGTTTATCATTAGCCACGCGACGGTTTTGTTACAAGTAGGAACTGTTTGCGCTCCTGGGGCCGTGTTAACGAAGATGTCTTAGGATTAGGACGTGTCTTTGGATGGTCTTTGGACACGTCCATGTCCCAAGTCGTGTTATTGAAAGCATCCTAAGAAAGGACACGTCCCAATTTTCATCCTATATTTAGGATATAAAAATTGGTGTCCTAGGACCATCCTAGGATGGTCCTAACTTATAAGTACACCTTGATTTTATTTTTAGTAACAAATCACCTCATCATATTAAAAACATCAACAAATATGGCTGCTGTCTACTTACACATAAGAAATCGAGTCAACAATATACGACGAAATAGAGTATTTAGGGACAGAGAGAATCCACTAGACTACTTGGATGATGTAGACATAGTACGGAAGTATAGGCTTTCTCGTCCAATGATTTTTGACCTTTGCAGACAATTTGAGAATCATTTGTCAAGGGAAACCAACAGATCCCAAGCATTTTCAGTATCCTTGCAAGTTATGGTAGCTCTTAGGTTCTACGCAACCGGTAGTTTTCAAATAGTAAATGGGGATGTCCACCGTATTTCTAGACCCAGTGTCTCTAATATAGTCCGCGATGTAACGGCTTGCCTGAAAAGAATCGCAAGGAACTACATTCGAATGCCTACGGATGACGCTAGTTTACGGGCTATGAAAGAGGGCTTCTATGGATTATCTAATTTCCCTAACGTAGTTGGAGCAGTAGATGGAACCCATGTTCGTATTAGAGCACCGTCTGTTGATGAACATTTGTATGTGAACAGAAAACATTATCACTCTATAAATGTAATGGGAGTTTGTGATTCTAATTTAAAGTTCTTAAATGTTGTTGCCCGATGGCCTGGTAGTACACATGACTCATTTGTGCTAAATGAATCAAAATTATGCGAGATGTTTGACAACGGAGATATTGCTGAAGGATGGCTTCTAGGTGATAGTGGCTACCCTCTTCGTCCATGGTTGTTAACTCCAGTAATAAATCCTACAACCCCACAGGAACAACGTTATAACGCTGCTCACACGAGAACAAGATGTGTAATAGAAAGAAGTTTTGGTGTTCTGAAGGCTCGATTTAGATGTATTGACACAAGTGCTGGGACCCTCTTATACTCACCATCTAAATGTTGTGACATAATTGTAGCTGTCGTCGTACTTCATAATATTTGTATTGACAACAGAATCCCTCTTTTAAATGGAAATAACAATATGCAAGACTATGGGAACATTGGTCAACCTCAGTATGTAGGAAATCAGAATGATGGTGCCATTGTCAGAGCTAGACTGATAAACCACAGATTTGGCAATTAAATTAAGAGAATTTAGAGAATAAAGCTTTGTGTTTATTTGAATTTGTGCCTAGTTAATAGACCCAAAGTATTTCTTTCATTATCAAAGACATTGTTTTCCCCACAAACTCTTACATGTTTGTTTATTATATCTCAAGATTACTTAAACATTAGAACTTTTGACTAGACCTTTGTTATGAGTCTTTTCTTAGATGAAGCGTAGCTTAAAACTTGTCTGGATCTGTTTTGTATTCTGTAAATATGCAGCTCTAAATAAAAAATAAAGTGATATATATTTACATAATTGAAATTAACTACTTTATTCTATACAAAATATGTCTATTGGTTGATATTTGGTTGTTGTGTTGGTAAGTTTAGAGTCATTCCAAGCTGTGCAAGTTGAAATTGAGCTTGTGCTTGTTCCAACATAAGCCTCTTGCGTTCCAAGTCGCGCCTCTCCTTTTCTACTTCCAGTCTTTCTTTCAAAACATTCATCTTATCATTTTGCTACCCTATTTCTCTCCTTCAATAAATCAGTCTTAGCTTTCTTCAATTCCAGCACTTCTTTCTCTATTGCCAACCTCTCTTTTTCAACTGCCAGTCTAGATTTTTCGGTGTCCAGTAACTGATTGGTGTATTCATTTGTCCGGTCCTGCTCGGGTAATGCTGTTGTAAGCTTACGTTTACTGCCAAACTGAATATTGGGTGTCGTCGAAGAACTCCTATTCACCACATCAGGCGATACTGCATCACTGTTGTCATCTAAATTCAAGAAAACAAGAAAACAAATTGAATATCAACTTGCCTAACATATAACTGGTTTTAGTACTTTAATTGTATTCTAATTGTTGCAACAGCAGGAAGTACAACCCTTAATTTAAGAGTATACACGATTGATCATTCTATGCTTCGTTAAGGTTTAGAAAGGCTTGGTGATACTGTTTTCATTTTAGTTGTGTTGTTGTTTGTGCTTTGGTTATTTTTACTAGAATATACACTGATTTATTGAACATCAGCTACGAATATAAAGAAAGTATACAAAAATACCTGACTCATCTGATATTTGTTGTAAACTTCTGGAAGTTGAGCACTGTTTAGATATCTGCACAGGACTGTCTGCTGTTTTGTCTCCAGTGTCTGTGCCACCATCAATACCTTCTATAGGCGTCTCACCAATAATGCCCACCACCTGATCTTCTAATGGTGTCAAGTCTTCATAGACAGAAGGTCCACCTCCAGTCTTCTTGGCCTCTCTTCGGTTTCTCGCTGCCTTCTTTTTGGTATTGCTCATGTATGTGGTCCACTTTTTCCTGATTTCATCGACAGTCCTTTTGTGGTCAGCGTTGCCAGCATTGACCTTGTTACAAATGGATTCCCACCGTTTCTTTTTTGCACTGTTTGTAGATACATTTGACAGCTTACTGAATAGAATGTCTTTGTGTTTTTCTACCTCAGAGAGAAGTGTCTGTATTTCAGTTTCAGTAAAATTTGGATTTCTCTTCTGCTTTGCACTCATGGCTTACATCAAAATTTGTATCGAGAATACCTAAACAGGTATTGTTAGTTTCTAAATATAGCACTACTGTACATACATGTACAGTTTGTCCATTTAAAGGGTATATATACTTACCCATTAGCTTTCATTCGGCAGTTGTAATAATGTTTTTGAAATAATATTTGAATGAACCCAGCTTTACTGATAATTTATGACTTAATGATAATTTTTATTTGTGAACATTTATTAAAAAATTAGTTTTGTTCATTAGAACAAAAAAAAGGATAACGAATATATGGTTGCATTTCAATAGATTAAATATAATACCATTCATAAGCTTAGAATGTTACCATTTTGGAAAAATAAGAATCAAAAAGAAATGAATGATGTATATTAGTAATAAAGAATAATAAGAATAATTTTGGTTAATATATAAAAAATGATTCTTGCATGAAAACGAAAATTTCATACAACATATTATGTGTTATAAATAGGACCATCCTAAAATGAAGTTAGGATGGTCCTATGTACGCATATCCTAGGATGGCTTCGTTTTACATCCTAGGACACGTCCAAAGATGATCCTATCGGCATCCTATTTTTGGTCCAAAGACATTCCTTAGGACATACCTTAGGACAGCTTCATTAACCCGGCCCCTGGTATACTATCATTATTGTGGGTATTTCGTAGTGTAGCTGTTTGTTAAGGTTTCCTTGTTTTTACTTTGTTTTAATGATTTACATACTGACGGATTCGGAACCCCTCTTTTTGCTTTCTTTGTATTAAGTCTTATTAGATGAATCGTTTAAGTCATAAACAATCACAAGTTGAAAATTGTTTATAACAAGACCAATCGATGTCTGAACCTACGTCCTAATATGTATACAGAAACACATCTAATGGTTGACTGACACAGTTGATTTGTCTCCTGTAATCCATCATTTGAAAAAAAGCACACAAAAATGTTACAAGTATCTTAAAGCTTGCAAAAAGTAATATTTTGTCTTATATATATCATTTTGAGTGGGACTATTCATTAACGGTTTATCTTCTTGGTTTCATGAGTTTTGTTATCAAAATAGTAAAAGTGCAAATAGATAAAAACGTACCTGAATTCTTTAAAGTAAAAAATATATAACAATTTTATTTACATAAAGCCAGACCTGTGATTCCCTATGTTATATAATTCCAGATGAGACTAATGCTTTGAGCTGTTTTGTCAATACTTGAGCTGAAACAGGGCTAGCTATTCCACAAGAGCCTGTTAGTTCACTTATTCATATTTTAATGTTTTTGCTATTTATTGAAGGAAACTAAATATCAAATCTAAGTCATTAAGATATCCGAAAAAGAACATTTGATTCAAGCTATTAAAAGAACATGCAGGATGAATTTAGCTACTGCAAGTAACATTTAGATCAAGGTAATCCATTACCATTCATATCAAGCTGGCCAAAAGAAACAAAATTAAAGACCAAGTCAGACCGAAAACACTTTTCAAAACAACAAGAAGAAAAAAACATTTAAACAAGACAATCGGAAGAAGAACATTAATATCAAGCTGATCCAAAGAAAACAACTGTATAGACAAAGTCAGACCTAAGGAGCCAGAAGACTTAAATCAAGTTAACAACTGTATAGACCAAGTCAGACCTAAGGAGTCAGAAGACTTAAATCAAATTAACCTCTGTATAGACCAAGTCAGACCTAAGGAGTCAGAAGACTTAAATCAAGTGAACAACTGTATAGACCAAGTCAGACCTAAGGAGTCAGAAGACTTAAATCAAGTTAACCTCTGTATAGACCAAGTCAGACCCAAGGAGCCAGAAGACTTAAATCAAATTAACAACAGGTAAAAAAAAATAACCAATGCAATCCAAAGACTTAAATCAAGCCAACAACAATCCGAAGAAGAACATTTTAACCAATACAATCCGAAGAAGAACATTTTTACCAATACAATCCGAAGAAGAACATGTTCACAAATACAATCCGAAGAACGAAGAACATTTTTACCAATACAATCCGAAGAACAAAGAACATTTTAACCAAGCTATTAAGAACTTTTTTATAATAATATGAGTTGCGGTGTGGCGGAATTAAAAATCAATACAATACTAAAAGTCAGGTACGCCACAAGGTTAAAAGGTAAAATCGAATTATAAATACACATAAACATATCACTTAAAATCAAATATAAAACGATAGAACTTTTTAGTCAGCCAGTCAAAGAAAGTAAATAGAATTATTCCATTCCAAAGAAATATACTTAGTAAATTATGACAGTAACATATTTGAATCCATCTATTACCAAGATCACTGAAGATGAAACATTTAAAGCAATCAAATAGATAAAAAACACCCGAGTGAAGCCGATCTCATAAAATAACTTACATCAGCAAATAAAAGAAACCGCAGAACATTAACATCATGCAGCTGCTTATCCAAACAGTTAAACATTATAATCGAGCTAGTCCAAAAAGAACATTTGATTTAAGAAATACAAAGCAGCATCTACATCAAACTTATCCGAATAATCGATTCGAAAAATATCTGAATCTAGTTATAACCCCCCAAAAAATATTTTATAATGCCAATTTGAAGAAAATTTGGTCCAATTTAGGCCAAAGAACAGTCCGAATATCAGAGAAAGAAAATAATACCATTTGAATCGAGCTATGCGGAAATAAAACATTTAAATCGAGATTATCCACAATTGAAAGATAAGAAACAAGCCGACCTCATGAAGAGTAGTGCAGTAAAGTCAATCAAAAGAACATTAGAACGAAATCATTCTAAAAAGTACATTTGAATCAAGCATAAAATCGAAAAAAAAATATGATCCAAGATATAAAAAATCCATCCAGCTAACTCGGAACTGAAAAACATTTCAATCGAGCTTATAAACAACTGAAGCACTTGAGGTTAGCCTTTCTGAGAACACTTAAGACAAGTCATTCTAAAACATTGAGTTTGAAAAACATTTAGAGCTGTACCAGTTTGCAAAATTGTATTGATCTGTAATCTTGTCATCTCATTTTTCATCATAGATCATACGGAAGTCATTTCTTTGACTTGTTTATAGTTGTTCTACTTATTAATTTATTTGGTGTTAAAGTTCGATTTCTTGATGTACATTAAAACCATCTGTAACCTCAGTCGGCCTTTTTTTTTTAATCTTTCACTTCCTTTCAGGCACGCATTTGATTTGCATTGATCAAAAACATCAATATTTGTTTTCAACATGTTTAATTGATGTTTATTATTTTTAACTGAACAATGTCTAAAGAGCCATAAATAAGCAATATTGCCGTCATTTGTTAGAAAGTTCTGAATCAACACTGTGGTATACATTCTTTTAAGTTATTTCTGATAATTCAGCGTAATACCTGTGTTTAATTTGAAGTGCTTCAAGAATAGATTGTTCATTCCGACTTGGACCTTAAATTTAAGACAATAAAAATATTTAAAACAATTAAATAACTGTTTTGTAATTGCTTCATTTACTTTTGAAAAATAAAAAAATAATTCCAAATTTTATAACTTATTAAAATTCTACAAGTCTTACACCTTATTGATCAAAGGGGTATAACCCATCTTATTTTCCAATTTATATATTGTATGTGGATTTTCATTCAATACAAAAAAAAATATACAGACAATTTTTGTTTTTGAAAAATGCATTTACAGAAAGTTTTTTATGTGTAAACATATATGTATGTGTAAACATTTATTTCCGAGATATGTTTCATAATAAACCTTTACTTTTTAAACGTTTGTCTTCATTAGATATGCGACAAACTAACAAACTAGTAAAAAATGTCATGAATCTATAAAAATAAAGGCTCCGAGGAGCCTGAATTGCTCAGGTGATTTCCTTGTCCCCATGCCAGAATAATGTGAAACATTAATACGATCTTGGTAGAATACAACCTAAAGCAATCCCTTTAGTGGTTTCAAAAATAAACTCCCAGCTGTTTTAGTATCAGTTGGTGGGAAAGCATAAATTTCACAAACATTGTTTAGAGAGGACTCCTTATAGACCTATTGCACAAAATTGTAAAGCAATCCCTTCAATGGTTTCTTTGAAGAAAAGTCGACCGAGCGGACGGGTGAAGGGTGCAAAGAGAGGGATGAACCTTCAGGTAATGTGAGCTGAAAACTATACTCTTACATGACAAAAAAGTAAATAGCACAATAGTTCAAGATGCACTTACTTCATCGCTTAGGTCATCTATAAGTTTCCTTTTCTTGAAATGATTAAGATATGTCTGTGTGATTGGTAAGGCAAAGTCTATGACAGGCATCCCTGGTAGCTCATTGTCATGTTTGTAAGGCGAGCTGTAGCGAGGTACCATGTAGCTACTGAACGAGTCGTTGTTTGGAGGCTCTGTGGTGGCTGATGACATATGCATTCGTTTTTGACAGTCTGCACAGGACATTAGAAATCGTGTTACAGCTTCTCGTGGTAAAAAGGCATATTTCTCGGCAATCTACAATAGATTTGGCCTTAATAAGCTTTGTGATGTCATATGTTATACTAGTAAATATACGCTCATTTAATAGAAATTGTAATTCACTAATATTCAAACCATTTTCGTTATTTGTCGACTCCTATCAATGTGTTCTTAAACTTATTTCCTGATCCCGATAGCCAAAATCTCCTAACTGGAAAAGACGCAATATTTATCAGATGTAAATGGCACAAAACAGCCACAGTAAAACTCACCGTAAAGGACGGTTTGAACTGATGTTGGCTCCTTATCCCTTTGAAGAATTACGATGTTTTGGGATTTTATTTATTATTATGAGTTAGAGGTTGATCGTGTATTTCCTATATTCTGACTCAGAATCGGGCTCATATCAAGGTGTCTCTCAGTGAAAAAGTAAACTTTAATCAACAAATAACTGTGGATTTCGCTTTTGTGTATTAATTTGTGTACAGAACTAGTTTGACTTCATGAAATTGGTTTTTTTTTTTGTAAAAGCAAAGAATTGAAAGGAACTGGATTATCTCGCTTTTGCTTTGTAAATCATTTATTTTTGCATCAATTAGGACCGTGTGGTTCGGATTGGAGGTTGAATCTGAAGGTTTTACAAGCTACCTATAATTTTTGATCCGTGCAACTACTATTACCATTTTGATCTCAAGCATCTCTCTTCCTCATAAATGATACTATTAAAATCATTCTGCAAATCAACATACAAATTCCTTCAAATCATCTATATATATATATGATCCAGATTTTCTTTAAATTCATTCATGAATACACTTTGTATGCAATTTTAACTATATCAATTATCAGCATACCAGCTCGCTACTCTTTCAACCATCGACTTCCATCTTGTTACCCTTTCAACAACCGAGTCCCATCTCGTTACCCTATCAACCATCTACTTCAAACAAGTTACCCTTTCAACCACCTACTTCCAGTTACCATTTCAATCACTGAGTTCCATCTCGTTATCCTTTCAACTTCCATCTGGTTACCCTTTCAACTTCCATTTCGTTACCTTTTCAACCATCTTATTTCATTTCGTTATCCTTTTAGCCAACTTATTTCATCTCTTTATCCTTTCAACCACCTTATTCCATCTTGTTACCCTTAGCTTTCAACTTCCATCTCGTTACCATTTCAACTTCCATCTCGTTATCCTTTTAACTTCCATCTCGTTATCCTTTCAACTTCCATCTCGTTATCCTTTCAACTTCCATCTCGCTACCCTTTCAACCACCTTATTCCATCTCGTTACACTTTCGACCACCTTATTCCATCTCGTTACCCTTTCAACCACCGATTTCCATCTCGTTACCCTATCAAATAACCCTTTCAACCACCTACTGCCATCTAGTGACCTTCTATATCACCTCTTAGTGTTCAAACAAGCCTGTTCCTTTTTCAAATTATCCCTGAATCTATCTGCGTTCTGCAAACTTTTCTAAGAGCCGTCAATTTACTTTGTTCAAACCATATAGCAACTTTTCAAAACTATTATTGTACATCTGGAAACAAATAACCTTTTAAGCATATTATCTGTCTTCAAAACATCTTCCAAAACATCTTGCTTTTTCAGCAATCTCAAACTTATATGAAACAACACGATGTTTGATACCAACTCCACAACTACCGTTCAAGACTGACAAAACCGTCTCGTTTACTCTGTGGTCTTCTGTTTACTTTTTATCCATCTGAGTATTTGTGAAAATTTTCAAAAGTTGCTGAACTTAAACAATTTTCTATACCATCTATGGACAACTAAGAAATAATTAGTCTTAGATCTTATAGTAACTTCTAAGCATGAAATGGTCTTAGTAGCCAGCTTAACTTTAACTTCACAGTAACTTAAAAATGATGAAGAAGGGCCTCTAATTCTCTAAGAATTCCAAAATGTTTCAAATGCATCAACGTACTATGGGTGGATGGTTCTGCTAGTCAGGAGTTTTCCTGTATGCTATCTTTACATCCTGTATGGGACAACTGTCTCAACGTGACGTCAAACAACCCGCCACCATAAGACGGGTAGGATGTGTTCTAGCATTCGGTAACGCTGACCCGCATCGATACGGATTTCCTTGTGTCTAGCCTAGCTCCCTTACCTGACGCGTCAAACCAAGTGGAGAAAATTGACTATACTGGCAGCAAAACCTCTCCCCCTTTTACTTTTCTCGTTGCTCACCCGTTGCTGAAGGAGCTATATACAAACCAACACACTTTTTACTTTATATTTCTTTATTTTGAAAGCGTTCTTCTTTTTGCCTGGTACTGTTTTATGATTTTTGCTGAAGGATTTTTAAAATTTAAGCAAGTAAAAGTAAGGCAAGGTTGCTTTTATGTACATCTAAAGGGATGGTGTATATTCGCTCAGAATAACAAAATACTATGAAGTGGTATTAATTAAACCGATGAAAAAGCGTTAAAAATTTTTCACGAGAATTCAAGTTAACCCGGGACAGGTTAAAAAGCTGTATTGTTGCCCGACCAACTCTTCTTTGAAAAAAATTGATTTCTGGTATCCGTGCCTAGTTTTTAAAATTTAATTTGCAACTTTCTGTTTTATGAGATGTTGTCTTCTAAAACAATTCATCAATACTGAGGCAATGTGATGTAATAAATTGGTATATCAAGTGTAAATTGGCTTCAGTATTTTGTCCACTAAGTACATTTGTGGGAAAAGTGAAATTCCCAAATTCTATTACAGTGCCAAACACATAACCAGAGAAAATAACTTATCGTTTGTAGCATTGATGGGAAGAGCTGTAATTTCAAGTAAAAACTCTATAAAATCGTAAAGAATGTTAAAATCCTTGACAATTTTTTATTAACAGATTGTGTCACTCGAAGGATTTAATCTTCGTCCCATCACGACGAAAAGAAGATGCTCCTTGTTGCTTGTAAACTCTAATCAAGGAAGACTTCTGAAATATTTGTAAAACGAGTCGATGTAATTCAATAGAACCTAAGGACAAACCGAGAATGAGATAAAACACAAGTCATTAGTATTCTGATGACGTTCGGATCTCCTTTCTTCGATAATTCCAAATGGGACATGCAAACGTCAAAAGAAAGTAAAGACTGAAAAAAACAAATTATACAGTAATGAGTCCTAGGAAACTTTTACCAACGCAATTAGTTACAATTTTAATTAATGACTTGATTTCAAGTCCAATGTTGGAATCTTGAAATTAAAGATATTTTTGATTTTTAACTTTGAAGTCGGTACAAATCTTTATACAATATAATCAATACTTAAATTGAATGTAGTGCTGAGTAAAATGGATTATGTAGAATCACGGTCCTTTCTGAAACTCACTTTTGATGCACTACGATACAAGATGTTACAAATGATTCTTTAATATTAAGCTTAATTATTCAGCGTTTATATGCTGATTGGTCACTGAAGCCATGACTAAGTCATTAACTGCAAGGTTTCGAAACATCCCAGAAAACCACGAAAAAGCCACAGGAATGTTTTTCTTTTTCTTTTTTGAAATAGGATGAACAAACCATAGCGTTGATAGAAAATTTCTGATAGTATTTCCAGACCTTGTTCTCTCAAGTAAAAAGGTCTGTTTTTATGTCTGTAGAATTCGCCTTGGGTTATGTCGGTATTTAGATATTTTTTCTAGCTGATTTGAAAGACAAAACTTCAATAATAGCGTCAGAAAATTACAATATATCGTCAAATAAGGAGTAAAAAATATGTGAAATAATGGGCGGCTTTTCTCCATTGCATTTAATTGTCTGAAGTAATTCTAAAGCTTCGGATCTTACTTTCGGCTAAACTTTCATCCATCTTAAAATGTATTGATTAAACGGCTTCAGTGATAGAACTTTCATGGGTTTCTCTCAGAATGTCCTACAAGAGTTAATCGATCTCCGGAAACTATCCAGTAAGAAAACTTTACAGTATTTTATCCTGTTGAAAGAATCGCATTATGAAGAGACTTTCTGTGAATCTGATAGAAAAACCGTTTAGCGGGCACATGAACTCCGTGTACACGACTAAATATGGCTTTGTTCCTTATAAACATGTTTGTGTATGCTTTGATTCGTGTATCAAAAGTTGTTCCTTGCTTTGTTCGCTTATGAATAAGTTTTTGTTGTTGTCTAACCACACATAGGGAGGTTTACACACCTTTATTAAAGATGAAATCATTGTTATTTCATTCACCCATTGTTTTTATCACCGCCTTCGTTTGTCTAAAAAAAAATCTTAGAAACATTTTTCATACAGAACTATAAATCATAGAGACTCGGTATTTATGCTTTCTTATACTTCTGTATTTGACCGATAATAAAAATCTTAGCATGATCTTTTTTATCAGCAAATAATACTCAGTGTTTGTATAGATGTATCTTTACATCAATTATAACAGTCTTTTGCTAATGTATTGAGAAAGCGTCAGGTGTGTCGAGTGAGGATTAGATTCAGGATCCTAGTTGTTTTTTTATTCATTCGTGTCCCGACTTTTTTGATGTGTTTATTTAGCCTAGGTCAGTGATATTTTCGTATCTTGCTTAGTTGCAATGCTTCCGTATATCAACTAAATTTCGGGTTTCGTCTTCTTACATTTGGGTTATTACGTCATCAAAGTACGGTTCCGGTTCTCAGAAAATAATATCAACAATTGCTTTTTCTATTTTTTTATATGTCAATGAAAGATTTGCTTCGTAACGGCAATATACGCTTTAGTTATAAATGCAAGAGTGCTGAGATCATGGAAATAGTTATATGTTTTGCTGTTTTCTAGTTTATAGTTTTCTACCTATACTGTTATCCCAGTGTATGTCTTGTTTTTATAGATTTAGTTTCCTCGGCTTGTACACTTGGATCTCAACATTTTAGTTGTTATATTTTTTTTATTGTAAATCTCTTGATGACTCGCATTTTTTGAAAATTCAAATGGAAGTCGAACAACACGTGAGAGTGAAAATAAAGTCTTGTTATTGATTATCGGTTGGCAGGACTGATCTACGTATTTGTCAGGAACTTCTGTCAAATTAGCACCTTTCAGTTCTCGCTAAATACTCACACCCTGTCAGGTGTTTGGGATATTTAGTATAGGCCGATGTAATTACATGTCCGGATAAAGATCCGTTTCAAAAGTGTCAACTACCAAGCTTACAGATTAAATACAATATTCCCAATGTTAAACATGATAGTCCAGTACACTATAATCACCACATTCACGAGAGCATGTATCTTTATGAACTTAAAACAACATTTAGTTTTACTTATTGGTCAATGTCAACCACACCATATTTATTTGTCAAGTGCCTTTGCTAATTTACCACCCTTTGTGTGCTCTATTGTCTGGCATGTTGCCTCACTTGTTGCTGCGAGTTCTCTGTTTCCCGTCATGATTTGTCTGACAACTTGTTGCTGTGAGTTCTCTGTTTCCCGTCATGATTTGTCTGACAACTTGTTGCTGTGAATTCTCTGTTTCCCGTCATGATTTGTCTGACGTTTCCTCACTTGTTGCTGTGAGTTCTCTGTTTCCCGTCATGATTTGTCTGACAACTTGTTGCTGTGAGTTCTCTGTTTCCCGTCATGATTTGTTTGACAACTTGTTGCTGTGAGTTTTCTGTTTCCCGTCATGATTTGTCCGACAACTTGTTGCTGTGAGTTCTCTGTTTCCCGTCATGATTTGTCTGACAACTTGTTGCTGTGAGTTCTCTGTTTCCCGTCATGATTTGTCTGACAACTTGTTGCTGTGAGTTTTCTGTTTCCCGTCATGATTTGTCCGACAACTTGTTGCTGTGAGTTCTCTGTTTCCCGTCATGATTTGTCTGACAACTTGTTGGTGTGAGTTCTCTGTTTCCCGTCATGATTTGTTTGACAACTTGTTGCTGTGAGTTCTCTGTTTCCCGTCATGATTTGTCTGACAACTCGTTGTCTCTTCATGTTCTCTTTATCTGAATTAAGTTTTAAATCATTTCCATGTATGTTCTCTATTGTGCAGCTTTCTTGCTAACTAAACGCCTTGTGTGTCCCATCGACGTTTATTTGGAACTAACTTTCCACTTCGTATGTTTATTTGCTCTCATTTTTTTTCTCTGTGGATGTGTGTGTGTGTGTGTTTTTGTTTTTTTTGGTTTTTTTTTATCGGGTGTGGTTTTTTTTTGTGTTTTGTTTTTTTTTATCGGGTGTATGCGTGTGTTTTTTGTTTTTATCGAATACGTGTGTGTCTTTTTTGTGTTTATCGGGACTTTCGTATTTTTCTTGTTCGATGTTATTAGTTTGCTTCCTTTTGCCTGTTGTGTACTCACCTACAACATATTTTTGATCTCTTTGTTCCTGTTTGTGTACTTACTGCTCTGTATGTCCTCTTTTGTCCGGCATGTTTACCACCTCGTCCATCCATTTCTACATGAACACTGTAAATGATGTCAAAGAAGTTCTCCACAATAGCGACCCGTTTGTACTCTTTACTCGTATCATTACTATTTGTGTCCGTCTGAAAAAAAAAAGAAGAAAAAATTGGAGTGGCATTGGTATTACTTTTAGAAACAAGAGAAAGTGGTGGGTACTTTATCTACTTTTCCCAATTTTGTGATTTTGGAGAGACCGAGAAAGTAAGACTAGCTCGTTGATATACATTGAAAATAGAGAGTATTCGATATATGAATTGAAAAAAAGCTCAGTTAATTAACATTATATTTATCAAGTTATTGAAAAAGAGAATGAAAGTGCGGGAAGACTTGTAGAATAAAAGATAATAAGAGCGGTGAAGAAGATATAAATGTACAAATAGAAAATATTCCAGCTAACAAAACGGCTACGTTTTCACGTGAAAGAAAGACGAAAATATCAAATAAGGACAATATTTATGATAGGGAGAAAGGGAAATCTCAATTTTTGACAAAATAATGATAGAGATCGAAGGAAGAAGAAATTTCATTTGCTCTCTTTCATATTCTTTCGTCAAAAAAAAAATCATATAAAAAAAATGTTGCGTATTTATAGGGACAACAGTTTAAAGGAGAAAGGCAATGAGACAAAGAGTAGCGAAAATCGGTATTTATTTCACTAAATTATGTATGAATGCCGCATAAGCACAGCTCAACGAAGAACAAAATTATTTAACTTAGACCCTTTTGCTGTACCCACCTGCTCAAAATTATAGTATATATAGAACATTTGAAAGTTGGAAAGACGGATAAAGAAATGTTATATGTGTTTTATCGTAATTCCACGCATGTGTAAGTTATCCAAAACCGATCTTTATATAAGATCAAAGCATTGTTTGTTTTCTTAAAAGTTCGAAGTTCTATTGTAGTTAAGGCACCAAATTTTACACCAAGATTGCTCATAATCGTGGACTTCTAAAAAAGAAAAAAAAAACACAACCTCGGAATTCACGGAAAAGGACAACGAAAAAAGAAAACAACTACAATTACCTCGCGGAACAAATAGAAAATGCATTGTAAGAAAAAAATATATTTATAAAACGTCGGAATACATAGAAGAGAAGTGTGGAGAATGAAAAAAATCGAAATAGATCATCAGAATACACGGGATAAAAGGACAATGGAACAAACCAAAGTAGAAATCCCGGGGACACATGGATAAGATCTAAAGTAAAATGAAAACAAACATGGACAGATACAATTGGAATTTTAAGAAAAAACATGAAACACACGATAAGAGCAATCGATTTTTCTAAATCTCAGTACACGTGAAAAAGTTAACAATAAATCCTCGAAGCACACAGAAAAGGACAGTGGAAATTAAAAAAAACTTTGAACACATTATCAAGTACAATGGAAAAAGCAAATACCCCAGAATACACAAAAAGGAACAATATATTAAAAAATAAAACCAGAACACATGGGGAGAAAGTTAAAAAAAGTTGCTTATTGGTACACCTAAGGGCAACTTTCTGTTACACATAGCTGGACAGTTCTAAAAATGATGCATAAGCTGAGATGAAAGATTGAACACCCCCCGAACGGTCCGTCAGGGAGGAAGGTTTTGTCATTTATGATGAATAGAAGTATTAATGATTTTCTTTATTCTTTCCTTATCATTACTTTCCTATTTATAAGTATTATGTTCTTTTATTATTTTTCTTTCTGTTTTTGCTTTTAAACAGAATTCTAAGAATGAATGGCATGTTTCGGAGAACAAAAGGCTGGACGGTCTTTTATCGTAGAAGACAAAAGATCTCGGGCATGTTTGACGTCAACCTGTGAGTCTTTTCCAGAAAAAGACCATATATAATATCAAAGAAAGATATTAAAGAATTTCGCTTCTGGAGGAAAGCAGTTTTTTAATCCTGACAAATTGACAGACCTAGTCTGTTTTGTAAATATTATTGTTTCTAATGGGCCTACGCATCATATATCAATAGTGATCTTTGTATTATGTCCCACAGTCACAGAAACTCATTTGGTTTCCGGAATGCGATCACCTGCTACCCGAAACGTTCCCACAGAGCCGTCATTACCAACCTTAATAGTTTTTGTAATAAGCTGCTCTTTGGAAGAAAGCTTGAGTTAGATAAAAAGATGCTGGATATTGATCTGGGACAAATTAAAATACACTCGTCTTAGAGAACAAAGATTTCTAACTAACTCAATCATTACTTTACGGCTTGATTTTTATTAGAAAATATAATTTTGCAGAAACCTCTAGATCAAATTACTGTCCTAGGATTGGGGATGACAACGTTGTTATTCCGATGTTTTCTCGGATTTTACCTGTTTGCCTCTTGAAGACGATCCCAGTAATTATACTCCATATGAGTTTTCTATTAGAACAGCGTGTATATTATAAAAAGAAGCATATTATTACTTGCAAACATCCAAACCCATATCATTTGGATAAAAATTAATTTTGACTTCTCTTATAATGAAAATCTGCAGGATATGAGATCAAGACTATGTCTTACATAGCTTACGTTACGACCAGCGATACATATTCACTAAAAATACCATTTGCAAAAATAAAATTTGTAATTGTTATTCGAATCATTTTTCGAATAGTATATGGTCACATTTTCATGATATATCTATATCAGCCCTATAGTTAAATCTCGATGCCCCACCATCTCATGTAATATCGGGAGGCGCGTAGTCATACACGTGTTTGAATGAGATATTACTTTTCAAACTCTTTTTACTGTTAATGACGCTTTTTACTTGCAGCATTTATAGGAACAAATTGGAAACAGTTATTTTCTACATTATTCTTGTATTATATTTTGTTGTTTATTCATTTCGTATATCCCCGTTCAATAATTTGCAAAGTTGAACAGGGCCATTTTGTTATAATCTTTTGGTATCCTATTTTGGTTTGACAATTTATCTCATAATACGACGTTACTCTTTTACGGCCTATCTTCTTTCTTCTTTTAATTTCGTAGGATTCGAAGGAAAGACAATAATGTCATGTAATAAGTCTTAAATTACTAAAAATCTAGGCCTACGTATCCCATGAAATCATAAATATTGCGTTTGAAATCTGTGTCTTATTAAATCCCGGGATGTTTAAACTATAGAGGTCTAGTCTGGAACGAGATACTTTTATTATATATCTGACATTGGCTAAGTTTTATATGCTACAGTATTAAGTATTAAGAGTCAAACAGCTAATCCAACTCTCTTTCATAAGGATATAGCTCAAGTGAATTTTTTTTTAGAAATTCAGTACTTCACTGAAAACAGTAAATCACCGAAATATAATATACGAAATAAGGAAGAACTAAACATTGAAGCATATTTTTTTCTGTCGAATTACTCGGTGATCTCCTTTATTTTACCCTTTCGCAAGTTCCTATGAAAATTTACATTTTAGTATGAAAGAAGCAGAGGTACCAATGGGGTATCCGAATGTCAAAAGTCCGAAAGGGTAAAGACAAAACCATGCAGTAACGGGACAAAACAGACAACATGTAAAACATGGAAACACAAAATAACTGAATGTCAATCAAGAATGCGAACTCCAGTCGAAACGAGAGTAAACTCAAGTGCTCCGGAAGAGTAAGCAGTTCCTGCTTGCTATAGCACACCCGTTGCATTTCCAACAGTCAATTCAGTGTGTCGATTCCGGTAAAGTCGGAAGACAAAACAAAACCCTATGACAAACCAACATCTGCACTCATCTGAGAGATCGAAATCCCATATTTGTCTATAAGTGCATGATGTCTTCCGTAAAATTTCTGTGTGTGAAGACAGCAACCGATGAGCAACATAACCCTTTGTGAGCAATTTTTGCGTCAGACGTGCCGCTCTGCTAAGGAAATCGATGTAAGTCCCACACGCTCTGGAGTAACGAATCAATTGAGATACGTAAACTCCATAAGCTTGAGCGGACGGAATGTTGCTACACAAGGAGGGAAAGTTGACGATTGGAAAGTTGAAGTCATCATGTTTGTCATACAGCTTAGTTGAAAGTCTTTCTTGAGAGTCAATTTCAAGATGTAGATCTAAATATGAAGCAGACTTCCTAGAATCCGTAGTGTGTTATCTGCATCTTGCACATGTCCTTGTTAATTCTTTAAACAGTGAATCAGTTAATATAGGAGTTTACGTTTTTTGGGGCCATTATTCTTTTAAATCCGATTACTATTTTGGCCACTATTCTCTATTCTTTTAAATTCTCTACTGCTTTAAATTGATCTTATTTGTCCCACTGATGGAATTGGGAGTCAAATCACACCGATATTTTCCCCCTTGAAAACACGAAGTATGAATAGCTACTCGGAATGCAATAACCATGGTACCAAATACATTAATATCATTTTTTTATATTTCAAATGTTATAATTTTAATCTTCCGATACTTTAATGTATGTTTTGTGATATAGAATTTTATGTCCCATAACCGAGCTTTTCTGTCTCAGCATAAATCTAGGCGGAAGAATATCATATTTTTATCTCTCGGGGGTCATCAATAATGATTGGCATAGTCCGATTGTATTCCGAATGTCCTGGGATGCATCAAAATCCGGGAATGACAATTAAATGAAATTGGAAGGGAAAAATTGTCTATACTACCCCAGTAACGAAACTGAATTCCCTCGGTTAAAATTGCTATAACAGTTAATACGTCGTAACTGACGGACTAAAACTTAATCGTGCGTTATTGTCAAACTTCAGACATTCTTTTATTTAGATAAAAGTAGAAAACAGACAGAAACTGTCAAAATTATTTTAAAAAAAATCCAAAAGTTTGACATGTGTATACTGTTGAAATCCAGGTTAAAATTACTAAAATCATCCTACGTCAGAAACCTTGATATTCTTTTTATTCATTTTGCAGACGAAGGTTCCTTATTGAAACAGCACATCCAGTTTAAGTTAGGGGTTATCCAGAACATTTTTCCATAAAAGGTCTTTATTTATAATTTTTAATGAAGTGCGGTAGCGCTTCATGTTGAAAATGTGCACAAAGGTCCACGCTTTTCCTTGAAAATATCTTAAATGTTTGCACAGGTTAATTTTATAAAATTGCACAAAATACGTTGTTCATCTTATCAAACAACTCCGCGTTAGTCGTTGTCAAGGTCCATGTGATGATGAGTATCATGAGAAATGAAACTTTACCGAAGTACCGGTAATACAAAACAAAATGAATGTAATTATTCGTTACCATAGAAAAGCGTTCAGAAGTTAGAAAAGGTGAGTGGTACTGTTTTATGATCTGTAAAATTGAGCCGGATAGCAAATTTGGCAAAAAATAAAACTTATCTGTTATAACTCGAACCGGTTTTTAAAAAAATCGATTTAATTTTACTTATAAAATAATTATGACAGAAAATTTGATATTCTTATGAGCAATTATAGCTGAATATTGATAATATATTCAAATTAAAGTTAAAGTTTTCATCAAGAATCTTGGTGGAATTCATACAAGATTCAAGATTCAATATTTTACTAAAAAGTCTCATCACTTGTAATACATAAAATTGATATACATTAACAATACTTACATGTACAATTTATAAAACACATTTAGTTAAAATACAAGTGCCATTCCAAACAGAATTATGAGAGACTATATCATATACAGTTTAAAATATGACTCGCAATAATAATAAACAGATATAAACAATAAAAGAAATGTTAACTTTAAAAGTTAATTAGTACAAATTAAGAGAATAAAAAGGTATGGAACAGCAGGTTTTGGCAACATTATAAAAACAATTATCTGCTATAAAGAGGTATATAAACTTTTCCTCATCTGACAAACTTGAAAATTCCACATTATAATTATTAATCTCTTGAAATAACTTTACTCTTAAATCTTCATACAGCGGACAAAACAATAGTACATGTTTCTCATCTTCAATAGAAGAATTATACAATAAAACATTTTCCCTCAATGCCTTTACCCTCAAAGCGACCAGTTTTAATTCTAATTGGTGCAACAACACATCTAAATTTAGCAAAAGCACTTCTATATCTATATAATTAATGTTACTCATTAAAAAGTTTCTTATATGAATTTTTAAACATTTTATAAGTGCTAAACTTTTTACTTGTATCTAAAGTTAAAATTCTATCATTCCACTATTAAAAATTATATCTTCTAGATTTACAATTGACCTTTTACTTAAAACACAATCTATATTTATAAAATTATCAAAATTACATTCTCTGAGTTTATATCTTTTACTCCTCATAACACCAATTTTTCTTATTAGCATGAAGGTTCAAACTCCATGTAAAAACTTTTAAAATTAACTGTATCTCTATCCATTACAGTAAACTTTCTCCACTGTCTGAAGAGAGATGACCACTGTTTAGCACAAGGCATCTTCACTAGGAGGCCTCCAGCCTACGTCACCATTTATTGTGTCATTAGGGGTATATTTCCCAAACCCCATGAAAAATCCGATAGCTCTTCTGGACAGCATCTTTACAGAACTTCAGAACTTCAGAACTTTATTTCAACGCTCAGACACCATACAGTGTAACATGAGGTACAAAAGTAAACAAAACATATATACATAAATGGCGAATTGAGCAATACACACTATGAGTCGCATTCAAAGTACAATACATAAATAGTTACAGTAATTTTGACATTTTTCTGATAAAACTTGACAGTTTTGACAATATCTTAATGTTACATAACGAAAATAAACCTGACATTTTATGCTTATTTGGTGGGTTCCAATAGTATTTTGAAATAAATTTTTCCCTTAAGTTAGAGATAGTGTCGTTTTTACATATAAATAAAATATGATATTCATCACCAACTGTTTCGTTGCAAAAATTACATAATCTGTGTTCTTTTGGAATCTTATTCCATCGACCTGTTTCAATAGGTAACTTAATGTTTGATGTACGAAATTTAGAAATAAATAATCTCTCTTGAGAAGATAGCCTCAGCAGGTATTCTTCTAGTTTAAACTCAGTTTTAATAATTTTATAAAAGTCTCTCGAAGAATTTTCAATATCAGAAAACCACTTTTGAATAAACAAATCTTGCAATTTTTGTCTGATAATATCCTTTAGATATGTACCATGAATAAAAAGTTGAGAATTAAATACATAAGGTAAACCTACTTCATTAAAGATTGATTGTACATAGCTAACCCATTTAAAATTACAGAATCCTTCCTTTTGTAATTTCAACATCAAATTGTATAAAGTGGAACTAAGTTTGTTTTCACAACTTATCAACCTATTCCAGAAAGATATCATTCTTGTCTTAATTCTCACTGAAAGGGGGAAACAACCTAGTTCCCCATAAACCATATAGTTTGGAGTAGATACTCTTACATGCAATATCTTTTTTAAGAATTGTAGATGTATCCTCTCCAGTTCTGATATGTTTTCGAAACCCCAAATTTCAGAGCCATAAATCAAAATAGGCTCGACTAAACTATCAAATAACTTTAACTGGAGATCTATAGGAATAGATTGATTTTTAATTCTTTTATAGACAGAGAATAAAGCACGTCTAGCTTGAGAGATGAGCTTTTTCCTGGCTTTTACAAATGAACCATTATAATTAAAATCTTAACCTAGATATGTATAAGAATCTACTATATCAATTGTTTCGTTATTAATCTTAAACTCGGGAGGATTTCTATATTTCCTCTTGCTAAATATAATAATCTTAGACTTTGAACAATTAATAGACAGTTTCCATATATCACAATACATACTAAAAATATCTAAGTTATATTGACAAGAAAAGCTCCGGGTGCCCCAAATGGCAGAGCCATAATTAATTACTGGCCAGACCAGGGTATCATAAAGTTCGGTGAAGGTTGAGCTCTGTTCCGGACAGCATCTATACAAGAAAAGCTCCGGGTGCCCCAAATGGCAGAGCCATAATTAATTACTGGCCAGACCAGGGTATCATAAAGTTTGAGAGATGGAAAGCACTTTACAATTAATAAACTAAGAGTATGGCAGTGGGATAATCTGGGCCTATTTTTATCAGATGAACAAGCCTACTGTCGCAGGAAACTCTGTTGTACCTGGACAACATTTCTGTAAACTGAGTGGGAAATAATAGACGAAACCATCTATAAAAATAGAATTTAAAGATAAACTTTCTTCCTTCTATCCCCTTATTCTTACGATAT
The DNA here is from genome assembly GCA_963971305.1 of Arcuatula senhousia. Lineage (NCBI taxonomy): Eukaryota > Metazoa > Mollusca > Bivalvia > Mytilida > Mytilidae > Arcuatula > Arcuatula senhousia. The sequence continues at coordinate 2,774,607 of OZ020303.1, forward strand.
CCAGCATTTCAATATCTAGTAAAAACTTGTGCTTTCCTGACAGCGCAAGGAGACATCCTATTGATCAAATTAGATAAAAAATCTTTCGATTCAAATTTTTTTTTAGTGTTTTAAAATCGAGATGACGCCTTGGTTTTTTAGTAACATTAATCGTTATTTTATCTCAAATCTCTGTAAGGACTGTTTTATTAGAACAAATTTGTCAACAAAATAGGTAAATGATCAAAGTTCAAAATAAACACTTTATTCTTTAAAAAATCACACCAGAATTGACATCTTTTAGGATTTTATAATTACCAAATTAGTTAGAATAACCACTATTTTATGTGGCTGAAACACCGAATAGTTTGATTTGTCAAAATTAACAAAAAAGGATTAAAAGATAAATTTTATTCGAAAAATGTAAATTAAGTTAACCACTAATTTATCAAATTAAGTATTCGAGAACCAAATCTTCCAACAAAAAGGATTGACCCTGTTTCACATTATATTCTTTGGCTCAATCGATTCTAGAATGAAATTAAAAGAACGAAAAAAAAAGTAAATATTTTTATTTTAGGAAAATTTAGTTATTATTGAGGTTCGGATCATCTTTAATACGTATCATTTCACGGCCGTCATTCGGTATCGTGAGTTTTTGACTCGTGAAGGAATCGACAACGGCGGCAAAGTATAGAAAGCTGCTCGTGGAGGGAGGAGGCGACGGTTCGTGGTGGAGGAATTCGGACATTTCAAATAGAAGGTCAGTCTTTTATTCTAATTTTCCTATATTTATATACAAAATATTCAAAAAACAAATATGTCTCACAAAATTAATGAACATTATGAACAAAGCCAACAAAAAATAAAAATAAAAATGCATTACTTTCTTCAAACTCATTGAAGGCGAATATTTCGTCATCATTTTTTCTGTAAACAAACATGTTATTCTACGAATTGCGGGTTGCCTTTTGTATAAAACGTTACAAATTTGGTATGTGCGTGTGCAGCATCTTCGGTTTTTACATATTCCACACCATTATAATGATTTAAAGAAAAAATGTATTAATAATCTAAGAAAAATATGCTCGGTACCGAAAAATCGACTCGTGATGAATGGTGTACCGTAGTTTTTTGCTCGTGAATTATGCTCGTGATGGAGGAATTTATCAATTATCAAAACTTTGTACCGGCACTAGTACTAGAATCAATCATAACCTAAATGATATTGCATATACATATAATACTTATATATATTTTTAACAAATTCGCTTGGGTATTTATTGTCATATTTTTATAACTGTAGATCATGAAAAGAAGAAAGAGCAATAATTATGACAACAGAAAGAGACATTGGGCAATAAAGAGAAGAAAGGTACAAACAACAACACCAGGAGAAAATGGGACGACGACCACAACACCAGTCGAAGACGAGACAGTAACACCAGTTGAAGATGAAATCATGTACTATTAACTTAAACTGATCCAATATTAAATTGTGATGAGCGATTAGACAGTAAAAAGGTCTAGTCAATCATTTCTGCAAAGTAGATCTTTTGCCTTGACATTTCACAGAATATACAATGGAGAACATACATGTAATGATAACTACAATAGTAAGCACTTTTACAAACGGCGATATGTAAATGAATGTTTGGCTGCACATATTGAAGAAAATGTTCATTTATGAATTTCATTTTAATTTTTTAAACATATTTATATATTTGTCTATAATCTTTCTCCAAGTTTTGGTCCGTATTGTATCTAATTTATTAGAGATTGACAACTTATGAACTGTAGATTACCGAAATAACCGTATCTATATATATATATTTAATTTGGATTTACTTTTTGTGCCTACTTAATGGCCGATTTATTGTTTGATCTAACTATTTTGAGGCCATTTTTTACTGGTCACGCTTGCTACTTCACGAGCGATAAATCGTCGCCGCATTCTTCACGAGCAATAACAGCATTTTTTTTTGGAAAAAATGAAATTTTATTACATTTTAATAACTTTTCGTTTCATATTAGCTGTCAAGATGTGGCAAAAATTGTTTTGGATATAATGATATGCTTAAAACGTCATTTTTGTGCAATTTAATACATATTTGTACAAAAAATGTCCCTTTTATAACCCCCAAAAATATAGGGTGCAGTAACGCCTTTAATTAATTCTCGAAATTAATAAAGCATTTTCGTGTACTTTTTTCCCATTCTACAGAGTAAAAACAATCATTTTGTGAGACAGTTTTATTTTCTTTATTTTTCTTCAAATAACTTTGATATTGAGTGAAATAAATCAACTTTCAGAAAAATTATAGTTTATGCTCCACCACGAACCGTCGCCTCCTCCCTCCACGAGCAGCTTTCTATACTTTGCCGCCGTTGTCGATTCCTTCACGAGTCAAAAACTCACGATACCGAATGACGGCCGTGCATTTGTTTCAAAAGTCTTAATTCTTATCTGATTGTCAATGTGAACGGAACAAAAAGGCATTACTTTAACTATAGCGTAGTGTATAATTCTATTCCGAGTAAATTTATTGTAAGCCTGATTATAAAAATGAAATTTTGCCTCAAAACCCAAATGTGAAATAATTCTTCAGAACCCTATATATATACTGCTGCTAATTTAAACCTGTTTTCTATACCCTCAACCGAGTGTTTATATACTCCCAAGCTTAATTGCAATTGAATTACCCCCATTTGATTGAAAAACTGAAGTGTCCCTCTTGCTCAGTCGTAGAACGGTCAGAGAACCTCAAATCAGCAAAATCTATGGATTGCCACTGAATTAACCATTAAATTTATTATTTGTTGTAATTATATAACAAACTAAAAGCCTCTGTAGTTATTAAATAATATTTAAGGTGATGAAAACACGAAATACTAACAAGGAAGACGGACGGATGCTCGATTGTTTTTCGTTTTCCTGTTGTTACGGGACAAACACATACAATGCGGAAGTTTAAACGGGTATCCCTAGGAATAAAGCTCATTTATTTTGAAGTCCCATTGGAGTTTACCGGATGGTACAAATTAAGTTTCCATAGTAACACGAAGGCGTGGCATCTACGTGTTCTTTGCTCATATTTTCTTAGTATATTCTTTATTTTCTTGTCCCATTATGTTTAATTAGAATGATGCTCTCTGTTTCTCCCATTTATTTAATCAATTGAGTCTTTGGATGGTTTTTAGCTTGCTTTGTGACATTTGACGACAAGAAAATTATACATTAGCAGTAGATGTTTCTATTGTTACAAATATAATCTGGTGCCTAATTAACTGTGCTCGCTGCTGACCGGACGCACCTGTCCGTCCAGGTGAGAGGATTAGTACCAACTATATAATTACCTATCTTATATATATTCTGGTTTCCACGGAAACATATCACATTACTCTAAATACATTTTAGGACATTTCTATGTATCTCAAAAGATCATGGGTGTCATCAAACTGGTACTTTACATTTTCCTGTGTGTATACACTTCCATGAATCATTATTTTTTTTAATATTCAAATTTAAAGGAAAAACAATATTGTCATCAGTTGAAAAATCTTACAAAGAATTATCTAAACTGGGAACTGAAATGTTAAAATTAAGTTAAAAGAGTACGGACCGCCCTTTTTCAATTTTTTCCCATTTAAATTATTTTGATAAGCACTTCGGGTTGCATTAAAGAAATAAAATAACAAGATGTTTTTTCTTCTTCTTTTATTTTTTTTCATATCCAAAAGGGATCTGCCAAATTTAGAGTATAGGAAACTGTCATGTCGGATACAACCTGTAGATAATAAAACACCTGTACCCCAGGACAATACGTGTTAATCAACAATCGACCGAACTGGGGAAAATATAACAGTTTTATACAATAACATCTGCTTTTTAGACCAAACTTTAATAGATCAAAATTCCATATGATATTTTATTTGTTTTAATCCTTCTTTTAAAAGTTGTAATAAAATTGTTAATCTTGCTTATTTGGATCGATAACGAAGAATTTGAAGAGAGTCACACACGACATGTTGTCCCAGGGAAGAAGCAATTTGGAGACTAATGCTGTTAACATGGTCTTAACGCAAACTTCATTTTAAGTCATAGATTTTTTAAGCTCCCAGAAGGCTCTATAATAGTTAATGGGACAAGTTCTACGTTCGGTGTGATATGAATTCCCTGTTAATGGGGAACTTGGTCCTAATAATGGTGAAGACATAATTCTCCGACAGAATCCCATTATCTGCATGGTTATGTCCGGTCGGTACTGCTAATTTTGGCCATATATAACGTATTGATCAGGGGATTATGAGATAAACATAAATGTTCAGGATATGATCACAAGATTATATATCTTACGTAGATATGTGTTTTTTTAAGTACTGCGTTTTATTGCGTTTCCTGACTTTATTTATTTCTGTGCATTTGTTGCATGTTAAAAACAACTTTCAATGACTTTTCTGTTTTAATATAAGGATTCAAAATGGAAAAAATAAAGATTGAATAATTTTGTAATAAAATTAATCAAAGATTCTGACCGCATCATTTAATATAAAAATAAATGGATTACTTACAATTGGCTTTGTAGGCACATAAAGGCACGTTTTCTCAGGATACGTCGGGTCTTCGGGTCCCAGTCTGAACCCCTTTGCCTTTACCCAGAACCTAAACTTTGAGTTCCCAGTGGTTGGAATCTCCTCTCCAGTTAATATGTCCACAATTCGTTTGTACTTTTTCATTGTAACTGTTTTAGTTTTTCCACTGTCTCCATAGTTTTGGACGGCCCAGGAATGAAAAGATTCAAACATATCTTTTTTGTCTTGTGCCATGTGAGCATACGATAGTTTGTCACCATCCATAGTCTGCAGACGACAGCCCTAAACTAAGGCGGGACTTACGTACAGCAAGCAATCAGGTACATGGAGAAACTGTCACAAACACCGCGGGCCGCGTCCAATCGTTGACAATAAGTAACAGATCCTAATTATCAAAACCAATATCATATTCGTGTGTTGTAAATGAAAAATTAGACATTAATTATTTCCGTTCTTTGTAAAGAACATATAAATAGCGACAAAACTGCACATCCTTTTTCTCTTGTCTTATATTGATTGGTTAAAGAGATGCTGGACATTTTTATCAACTGAAATTAAATTTAACATCATTTACGACTAAGACGTATTCCGATTTTATTCATAGAATATTAAGCAACAAATGACTGTAATTAGAAGAAAATATTCATACATTTAATTAAATAAATGTCGTAAGAAATAATAATATTTATTTTACTTTTTAATCATAAGAATTTCTTCCTTTTTCGTTTCTTGTTAGTGGGTAAACTTTAAATATAGACAGAATTTCCTTGTACATCCCATGATTCTAAACTGATTTTAATTGAGGATATCAGTACTTTAAAGTCGAACGTTATAAGTGTTTTGTCGTGTATTTTGGTGACAAAATCGTCTAGGACATTGAGTAGTAGTGGGGTGATATCTATGAGGACTAGCATCATGAGTTTGTGTGACATCCCGGGTCAACGTTCCATGTATTGAAATTTCTAACTTTATGTATATCTTCCTTCCTAGCAACTAATGTGTCTATCATGTTAATCGAATGGTACCTTTGTCCCGAGTGAATTAAGCCCAACAAAAACGTATTCCATTTTGATACCTCATTATCCTGTACATGATTGGTCAAATGAGTTGTAATTGTCTGTCGCGGACTTCTGTCCAGGATGGGACGTGCGGGTCTCTCGGGACGGAATCACTTAAGAGTATTCCGAACGTCACTCAGAACCAATAATGACATTAAGTAAACCAATGTGATCTTTTCTATATGTTTGGTAACGAACTCATCATCTCCATACCTAAATGTTGTTATTCTATAGGAGTCAATTTGTATAAATTCTCTTTTGCTTGGACTTCTTGGATGACAATAGTTAACCTATGATTTTTTTATTTTACTAACTTTGAAAAGAAAAAAGGCTTACCACACATATTTTACTGTTTTAATAGGATAAGGTGATTCTCCCGAAGTAACGCATTTACTCTATTTAACTGCACACAAAATAGTAATTTAAGCATTTCCATCTAGTAGACCACCTTTCAGTCAAGAAGTGGCAAAATGAACATTTTGAAGTTATTCTATCATTTATTTTAATTTAATCGAGTCGTTTAAAATTTATTAGTAAATAAGGGCCGCTAGATTTTAAGTTCATGAGGACACTCTCTGGGTGTGAACGGAGTTGTAAAACAGATTAACATAAACATAACACATATTTTTGTACATTTTCAAATATCCCGAGAAAAAAAAAATTATACCCAACTACTCATCCTGGGCATAGACCTGTATATCAAATATATAGGTCTATTTCATGGACAAACTGTGGCTACGACGTCGTTTAGAAATTGTCCAGTGAAATACTTCTAGCGGTAACAAATTCAAATATTTTATCCTCTTATCCCCGTGTTTAAAGTTATTTTTTAATAATCAACGAGTCTATTAAAATATTTGCCTTGGGATATCTTTCTCAGAAGACATTAAAAAAATTAATAATATAAGATTGGAGAGTTATGGAACTTACTTATATTCTACAGACAATACAATCTGCCGTTTTATTTTTAATTATTTGTTGAAGTCTAACGAAGCTTTTCATCTCAATATTCCCAAGGAACAAGCTAATATTTTACAGTATAAATTGAAGTACAAAGTTGATGTAATTGAAGTTTGAATTTGATCTCGGATCTAATGAGCTTTCCTTAGATTCTCATTTCGGTGCCTAACAGGCGTCCCTAATATGCAGAAGATTGGCCGAATCACAGTCAAACTCCTTTTTTCCTGTAAATTGTCCCATAAATTGAGACATAAACGAGAAATAGAGAAATTGCGAACTAACATACATTCATTAGTTGAAATTATTATCACCTTAAAATGGTCTTGTAAAATATTCTACAGAACATGTAATTCTAATGTTCTTAAGGAAGACATTTGGTTTTAATGACATTGTGTTTTTCAAATCTAAGACCGGGTGAGATCTTATTTGCTGACTAAATAAATGACGCGTGACGTGATTTGTCATCAAGAAAAGTATCCATTCAGTACAAATTGTGCAGTATTAAACAAAGACATGAAGTTGTATACTTGATTCTGTTCACAATTAAGATTCCGGATTATTGTTGAACAAATGCAAGGCAAGTAAGAGACAGATAGATGTAGAGACAATGAAAGAGATACTGAAACAACCAATCTGGTTAAGATTAAAGTGAGCATTAAAACGGGCATCTAGTACCGAAGGACTTCCTGAAAGCATAGGCGTTTGAGTCTAGCATTTAATTTAATAGTAATATAGCGAGGGTCATAATTTTTTATGCACACGATGAATAAGACATAAAATCCTAGACCCAAACGCATGTGCCAGAAATTTATACTATACACATGGTTCCACTTGTTTGTGAAAACTGTTTAGTTCAAAAGTTTATGAAAGGCCCAGTCCGCCATTAAATCACGAGACAAGTTCTTGTACCGAAATGATGGTTTTCAAAGTGCTAAACACCGATCCATCACCCCGCCGTTCGGACAGATACTATACTCCATAGGCTAATATATTTAACAAAGAACGCATTGCTTTCAAATAAACCGTAGTTGTAAATTTTTTCTTGCAATAGTTTTCGTGTAAATGTATAGTTTGTCATTAATCTGAACCCTATTAAACCGACTTTTGATTTCTTGTATAACTCAGGTTAACCAAATTTTCTTATTTATGTAACCAAAGGTTGAAATATTGAATTAATATTGTACTTTTGAAATTTAATTGTTCAATTTTACACTATACCTATTCTGTATCTTACCACTCCTTAATGAACTACGATTATGTGTAACAAACTCCAAATGTCCAACATTTGTGTATAATTCGTATAAGACCAACCTCTATGAATAACCACTATTACTTGACAATAACCACTGTTACTTGACAATAACCACTTAAAAATGAATTTCCTCTTTAACCCTGACCGCTGACCATGGTGGGCCAACGTGTACGGAGAGTGCGACGCTTCATGCACGTAAAAGACCCCTTTGTGGATCGCCAAGTAGTGCACCACATCGAGGCTAAGCTTTTTGCCCCTACCCACCTCTCCTCCGTTCCTGTGGTTCTTCAAAATTTCCCACCCCACCCCAATATTTCATTTATCATCATCATCATCATCATCATCATCATCATCATCATCATCATCATCATCATCATCATCATCATCATCATCATCATCATCATCATCATCATTTTATGTTCATTTAATCACCCTTTTCATGTTCATGGCCTGTAAATAACGTTGCACGGGCGTAAAACACCAACTCACTCACTCACCTCTTTATTCATTACTACTCCAAAATGACCTTTCTCTTTATTATTCCTCCAAAATGACCTTCCACTTTATTATCAATTCAAAATGACCAACCTCTTTATTGTTTCTAAAAAAATGAAAATTTCTTCATTATTACCCAAAATGATGTACCACTCCAAAATGATGTACCACTCCAAAATGACCAACCTCTTTATTATAATTCCCAAAATGACCAACCTTTTTATTGTTATTGTTTCTCCAAAATGACAATCCTCTTTATCATGACTCCAAAATGACCAACCTGTTTATTGTAATTCAAACATGACCAACTTCTGTATTATAATTCAAAAATGATAAACCTTTTCATAATAACTATAAAGTGGCCAATCTTTTTATTGTTGCTCATAAATGGCCAACCTATGATAAATAATAAACCTTATCGTAACTCTTAAATTGACAGCCTCTTTTTTATTTATTTCTATTGTCATTCTTGAGCGACCAAACTGTTCACTGTCGCTGTAAAATGATCAACCTCTTTATTATTATTCCTAAATGATCAACCTCTATATTATTACTCCTGAATGACCAACCTCTTTATAATTATTACTTAATGGCCAACCTCTTTATTATTACTCCTAAATGGTCAACCCTTTATTATTACTCCTAAATGGCCAACCTCTCTACTATTACTCCTAAATGGCCAACCTCTCTACTATTACTCCTAAATGGCCAACCTCTTTATTATTACTCCTAAATGGCAACATCTTTATTATTACTCGTAAATGACTAACCTCTTTGTTATAACTCCTAAATGGCCAACATCTTTACTATTACTCCTAAATGGACAACCTCTTTTTTATTACTCTTTACTGTTATCGCTCCAAAATGACCAACCTCTTTATCACTACTAAACAAAAACCCCTCTCTGTTATCATTCCAAAATGACCAACCTCTTTATCATTACTAAACAAAACCCTCTCTGTTATCGCTCCAAAATGACCAACCTCTTTATCATAACTAAACAAAAACCCTCTCTGTTATCGCTCCAAAATGACCAACCTTTTTATCATTACTAAACAAACCCTCTCTCTGTTATCATTCCAAAATGACCAACCTCTTTATCATAAATAAACAAAAACCCTCTCTGTTATCGTTCCAAAAAAAATGACCAACCTCTTTATCATTACTAAACAAAAACCCTCTCTGTTATCATTCCAAAATGACCAACCTCTTTATCACTACTAAACAAAAACTCTCTCTGTTATCATTCCAAAATGACCAACCTCTTTATCATTACTAAACAAAACCCTCTCTGTTATCGCTCCAAAATGACCAACCTCTTTATCATTACTAAACAAAAACCCTCTCTGTTATTATTCCAAAATGACCAACCTCTTGATCATTACTAAACAAAAAACCCTCTCTGTTATCACTCCAAAATGACCAACCTCTTTTTCATTACTAAACAAAACCCTCTCTGTTATCGCTCCAAAATGACCAACCTCTTGATCATTACTAAACAAAAAACCCTCTCTGTTATCACTCCAAAATGACCAACCTCTTTTTCATTACTAAACAAAACCCTCTCTGTTATCGCTCCAAAATGACCAACTTCTTTATCATTACTAAACAAAAAAAACCTCTGTTATCATTCCAAATGACCAACCTCTTTATCATTACTAAACAAATCCCTCTCTGTTATCATTCCAAAATGACCAACCTCTTTATCATAACTAAACAAAACCCTTTCTGTTATTGCTCCAAAATGGCCAACCTCTTTATCATTACTAAACAAAACCTTCTCTGTTATCGCTCCAAAATGACCAACCGCTTTATCATTATTAAACAAAACCCTTTCTGTTATCATTCCAAAATGACCAACCTCTTTATCATAAATAAACAAACCCTTTTTGATATCGCTCCAAAATGACCAACCTCTTTATCATAAATAAACAAAAACCCTCTCTGTTATCGTTCCAAAAAAAATGACCAACCTCTTTATCATTACTAAACAAAAACCCTCTCTGTTATCATTCCAAAAAAAAATGACCAACCTCTTTATCATTATTAAACAAAAACCCTCTCCGTAATCATTCCAAAATGACCAACCTCTTTATCATTACTAAACAAAACCCTCTCTGTTATCGCTCCAAAATGACCAACCTCTTTATCATTACTAAACAAAACTCTCTCTGTTATCGCTCCAAAATGACCAACCTCTTTATCATAAATAAACAAAAACCCTCTCTGTTATCATTCCAAATTGACCAACCTCTTTATCATTACTAAACAAAAACCCCTCTCTGTTATCATTCCAAAATGACCAACCGCTTTATCATTACTAAACAAAACCCCTCTCTGTTATCACTCCAAAATGACCAACCTTCTTTATTTTGACTCAAAGAAACCATTTTCATAATAATTTCTCGAAAATAACCAACATTATTATATTATAACTCCGAAATGACCAACCTCTTTATCACTACTAAACAAAAACTCTCTCTGTTATCATTCCAAAATGACCAACCTCTTTATCACTACTAAACAAAACCCTCTCTGTTATCGCTCCAAAATGACCAACCTCTTTATCACTACTAAACAAAAACTCTCTCTGTTATCATTCCAAAATGACCAACCTCTTTATCATTACTAAACAAAACCCTCTCTGTTATCGCTCCAAAATGACCAACCTCTTTATCATTACTAAACAAAAACCCTCTCTGTTATTATTCCAAAATGACCAACCTCTTGATCATTACTAAACAAAAAACCCTCTCTGTTATCACTCCAAAATGACCAACCTCTTTTTCATTACTAAACAAAACCCTCTCTGTTATCGCTCCAAAATGACCAACCTCTTTATCATTACTAAACAAAAAAAACCTCTGTTATCATTCCAAATGACCAACCTCTTTATCATTACTAAGCAAATCCCTCTCTGTTATCATTCCAAAATGACCAACCTCTTTATCATAACTAAACAAAACCCTTTCTGTTATTGCTCCAAAATGGCCAACCTCTTTATCATTACTAAACAAAACCTTCTCTGTTATCGCTCCAAAATGACCAACCGCTTTATCATTATTAAACAAAACCCTTTCTGTTATCATTCCAAAATGACCAACCTCTTTATCATAAATAAACAAACCCTTTTTGATATCGCTCCAAAATGACCAACCTCTTTATCATTACTAAACAAAACCCTCTCTGTTATCATTCCAAAATGTCCAACCTATTTATCATTACAAAACAAAACCCTCTCTGTTTTCGCTCCAAAATGACCAACCTCTTTATCATTACTAAACAAAACCCTCTCTGTTATCATTCCAAAATGTCCAACCTCTTTATCATTACTAAACAAAACCCTCTCTGTTATCATTCCAAAATGTCCAACCTCTTTATCATTACTAAACAAAACCCTCTTTGTTATCATTCCAAAATGTCCAACCTCTTTATCATTACTAAACAAAACCCTCTTTGTTATTATTCCAAAATGACCGACCTCTTTATCATTACTAAACAAAACCCTCTTTGTTATCATTCCAAAATGACCAACTCTTTATCATTACTAAACAAAACCCTCTTTGTTATCGTTCCAAAATGACCAACCTCTTTATCATTACTAAACAAAAAATCCTCTCTGTTATCATTCCAAAATGACCAACCTCTTTATCATTACTAAACAAAAACCCTCTCTGTTATCATTCCAAAATGACCAACCTCTTTATTATTACTAAACAAAACCCTCTTTGTTATCATTCCAAAATGACCAACTCTTTATCATTACTAAACAAAACCCTCTTTGTGATCATTTCAAAATGACCAACCTCTTTATCATTATTAAACAAAACCCTCTTTGTTATCGCTCCAAAATGACCAATCTCATTATCATTACTAAACAAAAAATCCTCTCTGTTATCACTCCAAAAAAAATGACCAACCTCTTTATCATTACTAAACAAAACCCTTTCTGTTATCATTCCAAAATGACCAACCTCTTTTTCATTACTAAACAAAAACCCCTCTCTGTTATCGCTCCAAAATGACCAATCTCATTATCACTACTAAACAAAACCCTCTCTGTTATCGCTCCAAAATGACCAACCTCTTTATCATTACTAAACAAAACCCTCTCTGTTATCATTCCAAAATGACCAACCTCTTTTTCATTACTAAACAAAACCCTCTCTGTTATCGCTCCAAAATGACCAATCTCATTATCACTACTAAACAAACCCTCTCTGTTATCACTCCAAAATGACCAACCTCTTTATCATTACTAAACAAAACCCTCTCTGTTATCATTCCAAAATGACCAACCTCTTTATCATTACTAAACAAAAACCCTCTCTGTTATCATTCCAAAATGACCAACCGCTTTTTCATTACAAAACATAACCCTCTCTGTTATCATTCCAAAATGACCAACCTCTTTATCATTACTAAACAAAACCCTCTCTGTTATCATTCCAAAATGACCAACCTCTTTATCATTACTAAACAAAAACCCTCTCTGTTATCATTCCAAAATGACCAACCTCTTTATCATTACAAAACAAAAAACCCTCTCTGTTATCATTCCAAAATGTCCAAACTATTTATCATTACTAAACAAAAACCTTCTCTGTTATCATTCCAAAATGACCAACCTCTTTATCATTACTAAACAAAAACCCTCTCTGTTATCATTCCAAAATGACCAACCTCTTTATCATTACTAAACAAAACCCTCTCTGTTATCATTCCAAAATGACCAACCTCTGTATCATTACTAAACAAAAAACCCTCTTTGTTATCATTCCAAAATGACCAACCTCTTTATCATTACTAAACAAAACCTTTTCTGTTATCATTCCAAAATGACCAACCTCTGTATCATTACTAAACAAAACCCTTTTTGTTATCATTCCAAAATGACCAACCTCTTTTTCATTACAAAACAAAAAACCCTCTCTGTTATCATTCCAAAATGTCCAACCTATTTATCATTACTAAACAAAACCCTTTCTGTTATCACTCCAAAATGACCAACCTCTTTTTCATTACTAAACAAAAACTCTCTCTGTTATCATTCCAAAATGACCAACCTCTTTATCATTACTAAACAAAACCCTCTCTGTTATCGCTCCAAAATGACCAACCTCTTTATCATTACTAAACAAAAACCCTCTCTGTTATTATTCCAAAATGACCAACCTCTTGATCATTACTAAACAAAAAACCCTCTCTGTTATCACTCCAAAATGACCAACCTCTTTTTCATTACTAAACAAAACCCTCTCTGTTATCGCTCCAAAATGACCAACCTTTTTATCATTACTAAACAAAAAAACCTCTGTTATCATTCCAAATGACCAACCTCTTTATCATTACTAAACAAATCCCTCTCTGTTATCATTCCAAAATGACCAACCTCTTTATCATAACTAAACAAAACCCTTTCTGTTATTGCTCCAAAATGGCCAACCTCTTTATCATTACTAAACAAAACCTTCTCTGTTATCGCTCCAAAATGACCAACCGCTTTATCATTATTAAACAAAACCCTTTCTGTTATCATTCCAAAATGACCAACCTCTTTATCATAAATAAACAAACCCTTTTTGACATCGCTCCAAAATGACCAACCTCTTTATCATTACTAAACAAAACCCTCTCTGTTATCATTCCAAAATGTCCAACCTATTTATCATTACAAAACAAAACCCTCTCTGTTTTCGCTCCAAAATGACCAACCTCTTTATCATTACTAAACAAAACCCTCTCTGTTATCATTCCAAAATGTCCAACCTCTTTATCATTACTAAACAAAACCCTCTCTGTTATCATTCCAAAATGTCCAACCTCTTTATCATTACTAAACAAAACCCTCTTTGTTATCATTCCAAAATGTCCAACCTCTTTATCATTACTAAACAAAACCCTCTTTGTTATCATTCCAAAATGACCGACCTTTTTATCATTACTAAACAAAACCCTCTTTGTTATCATTCCAAAATGACCAACTCTTTATCATTACTAAACAAAACCCTCTTTGTTATCGTTCCAAAATGACCAACCTCTTTATCATTACTAAACAAAAAATCCTCTCTGTTATCATTCCAAAATGACCAACCTCTTTATCATTACTAAACAAAAACCCTCTCTGTTATCATTCCAAAATGACCAACCTCTTTATTATTACTAAACAAAACCCTCTTTGTTATCATTCCAAAATGACCAACTCTTTATCATTACTAAACAAAACCCTCTTTGTGATCATTTCAAAATGACCAACCTCTTTATCATTATTAAACAAAACCCTCTTTGTTATCGCTCCAAAATGACCAATCTCATTATCATTACTAAACAAAAAATCCTCTCTGTTATCACTCCAAAAAAATGACCAACCTCTTTATCATTACTAAACAAAACCCTTTCTGTTATCATTCCAAAATGACCAACCTCTTTTTCATTACTAAACAAAAACCCCTCTCTGTTATCGCTCCAAAATGACCAATCTCATTATCACTACTAAACAAAACCCTCTCTGTTATCGCTCCAAAATGACCAACCTCTTTATCATTACTAAACAAAATCCTCTGTTATCATTCCAAAATGACCAACCTCTTTTTCATTACTAAACAAAACCCTCTCTGTTATCGCTCCAAAATGACCAATCTCATTATCACTACTAAACAAACCCTCTCTGTTATCGCTCCAAAATGACCAACCTCTTTATCATTACTAAACAAAACCCTCTCTGTTATCATTCCAAAATGACCAACCTCTTTATCATTACTAAACAAAAACCCTCTCTGTTATCATTCCAAAATGACCAACCGCTTTTTCATTACAAAACAAAACCCTCTCTGTTATCATTCCAAAATGACCAACCTCTTTATCATTACTAAACAAAACCCTCTCTGTTATCATTCCAAAATGACCAACCTCTTTATCATTACTAAACAAAAACCCTCTCTGTTATCATTCCAAAATGACCAACCTCTTTATCATTACAAAACAAAAAACCCTCTCTGTTATCATTCCAAAATGTCCAAACTATTTATCATTACTAAACAAAAACCTTCTCTGTTATCATTCCAAAATGACCAACCTCTTTATCATTACTAAACAAAAACCCTCTCTGTTATCATTCCAAAATGACCAACCTCTTTATCATTACTAAACAAAACCCTCTCTGTTATCATTCCAAAATGACCAACCTCTGTATCATTACTAAACAAAAAACCCTCTTTGTTATCATTCCAAAATGACCAACCTCTTTATCATTACTAAACAAAACCTTTTCTGTTATCATTCCAAAATGACCAACCTCTGTATCATTACTAAACCAAACCCTCTTTGTTATCATTCCAAAATGACCAACCTCTTTTTCATTACAAAACAAAAAACCCTCTCTGTTATCATTCCAAAATGTCCAACCTATTTATCATTACTAAACAAAACCCTTTCTGTTATCACTCCAAAATGACCAACCTCTTTTTCATTACAAAACAAAAAACCCTCTCTGTTATCATTCCAAAATGTCAAACCTATTTATCATTACTAAACAAAACCCTTTCTGTTATCACTCCAAAATGACCAACCTCTTTATCATTACTAAACAAAAAACCCTCTCTGTTATCATTCCAAAATGTCCAACCGCTTTTTCATTACAAAACAAAAAACCCTCTCTGTTATCATTCCAAAATGTCCAACCTATTTATCATTACTAAACAAAACCTTCTCTGTTTTCATTCCAAAATGACCAACCTCTTTATCAATACTAAACAAAACCCTTTCTGTTATCGCTCCAAAATGACCAACTTCTTTATCATCACTAAACAAAACCCTCTCCGTTATCATTCCAAAATGACCAACCTCTTTATCATTACTAAACAAACCCTCTCTCTGTTATCACTCCTTAATGACCAAACTTTTTTTTTATGTGACTCGAAGAAACCATTTTCATAATTATTTCTCGAAAATATCCAACATTATTATATTATAACTCCGAATTGACCAACCTCTTTATCACTACTAAACAAAAACTCTCTCTGTTATCGCTCCAAAATGACCAACCTCTGTATCATTACTAAACAAAACCCTTTCTGATATCGCTCCAAAATGACCAACATCTTTTTCATTACAAAACAAAAAACCCTCTCTGTTATCATTCCAAAATGTCCAACCTATTTATCATTACTAAACAAAACCTTCTCTGTTTTCATTCCAAAATGACCAACCTCTTTATCATTACTAAACAAAACCCTCTCTGTTATCATTCCAAAATGACCAACCTCTTTATCATTACTAAACAAAACCCTCTCTGTTATCATTCCAAAATGACCAACCTCTTTATCATTACTAAACAAAACCCTCTCTGTTATCATTCCAAAATGACCAACCTCTTTATCATTACTAAACAAAAACCCTCTCTGTTATCATTCCAAAATGACCAACCTCTGTATCATTACTAAACAAAACCCTCTCTGTTATCATTCCAAAATGACCAACCTCTTTATTATTACTAAACAAAACCCTCTCTGTTATCATTCCAAAATGGCCAACCTCTTTATTATTACTAAACAAAACCCTCTCTGTTATCATTCCAAAATGACCAACCTTTCTATCATTACTAAACAAAAACCTTCTCTGCTATCACTTCTTGATGCCCAACCTTCTTTATTGTGACTCAAAGAAACCATTTACATAATTATTTCTCGAAAATAACCAACATTATTATTTCAACTCCGAAATGACCACTTCGAATTCGTTATTACTAGTACCACTCCATCAAAATAACCAGCCTCTTTGTTTATGGTCAAACTCTTTTAATAACTCCAAAATGAAAACTTTGTGAAACTCCGAAAATGGAACTTCATATATATTTCTAACGTCCGTGACGGTTAGCGCTGCTGGTGGAGTTTTAATTCCCCGGGGTAAGCCCGCTCCGGCATCAACACTTTTGTGTTGACGAACACATCAAAGCTATAAATTATCCGTCTAAATTTCTAAATTGTCAAAACCCTAAGGTTCTTCCTACCCCAGACATAGGTTGGCCTTCGTCATAATTTGGTTTCTAGTTCGACATTTTTGGGGTATTATTCTATGCTCTTCATAGTCATATAGCGTTTGGCATTTTCAACTTTTGGTAGAGCGCCTCTAATGAGTCTTGAATAGACGAAACGCGCGTCAGGCGTAGCAAAATTTATTATTGTCTGGAACTTTGTTGTTATTTATATTTCATAATTATTATCTAAATCCAAAATGACCATATTCTTTTATGTCTCCGAAAAGGCAAACTTCTAAATGAGCATTCTTATTATGTACTGAAAACCGGTCTATAGCAAACAACAAATAGTAACTTATAAATTGCCGACTTTTCAGACATGCCCATTTAAGTAACCAATGGTTCTTCGTTAACCAACCCTTTCAGATACATACTTATACTTTATACTTTGTACTTCAACTTCTAAATCTTGGAAATAGTCAGCACTTGAAATCAATATCTGAGACAGTTTACCAGAGGCACTTCCGTACACAAAGTAAAATCTTATAATAAGTTCAATCCTGGGACATTTTCTCTACAAGAGTTTTCTTCGGAACAAATTTGAAAGAATTGATTTTCTAAGTGCTTTATCGTCGTTCTGTTCTAAATTTGATTCTTCAATAATTGTCAACCTACATTTTAAAATATGGAATTACGTGCACAGTCACAAGGTCTTATACAATTTAATCCGCAAGAAATATTTCCAATTTTATTTAATTTGCATTCTGTTGTGGTCACGAAACGTTTTTACGTTGAGTAATTGACACTCCAGGCAGGATGATTTCTTTCTTCGGCTGTCCTAACAGAATTGGATGGCTTTAACTTGTTTGCCAATTCCATATTGACATCTCAGGACAGATTTTAATGTGGAATTGCTTGATTCGTAAAATTGACTGTTATGTGAATTAATAGGGCAAGGCACAGACGGACTAACGACATTCCTCGTCCAATGGTTATGCACTGAGGAACAGACGGAAATTTCTAGTTAAGTGCTTACTATACTGACATAATAAAAAGGGGGAAAAAACAAGGACATGACAAATAAAAAACAGACATCATATATAAAACTACTGAATATCAATCAACAACGGGAACTCTATCCGTGATGAGAGTGAACCCAGGTGCTTAGGAAGAGTAAACGGTTCCTGACTGCTTAAGCACACCCGTCGTGCTCAGTGTGTCAAATCCGGTAAGGGAAGACAAAACAAAACCCTATGACAAACCAACATCTGCACTCATCTGAGAGATATAAATCCCACATTTAATTGTTGTCTATGTGTGCATGATGTCTACCGTAAAATATCTCGAGTGACGACAGCAACCGAGAGCAACATAAACTTGTGTTAACATTTCTTGAGTCAAACGTGACGCTCTGCCAAGGAAAGCGATGGAATTCCCACTAGTTCTGGAGTAACGAAAAGTTGTAGTGTTTTATATAGGTCCATGTCGGTCTGGGAGGTCTCAATGGATGGACTGTATTAAGAACATTCCCTTTCAAAAATGTCAGTCTTATAATACTTGTGTATTGAAAAAAAATTCAGATCTATGATGCTACTGACAGCAGCTCCTGGTGTGCCAGTTATGTAAACATACAAAAATTCCATTGTTCATATTCTTTTGTTTTTAATATTTTTTCAGAGTTTGGCTTTAGGGCCGTGTGGAGGTCGTAGAAAGCTTCCCCGTGCTTCAGTTGTATGCTCTTATATATTTTCGAATACTGGAATATGTGTTGGAAAGACACAGTTTACATATTTCCAAAATTTGACAACGTTTGGCTATTTCTTTAAAATTTGTTAAATTTATCGGTTTGGTCATTATTGTAATATTTTTGGCTTCTGTTTTTGTTTAATCAGATCTAATATTCCATACCAGGTTTTCCAAGTTTTCTACTCCTAACGTGTCTGATGAAAGCGCTTCACATGCAGTGAAATTTTGCTGTTGTACATTTATCAAAATCATTTAATAATAAAAACCGTTTTATTACTGAAAAATTATTAAAACAAGGTTATCGATACCACAAATTAGTAAAATCTTTTTCTAAATTCTTCCACAAGTATCGATCTCTTATTGAAAAATTTAATTGTACACGTCACTTTCTTATAGCGAAAGGAATATCACATCCTGTATTTTATGGTAATGTTTTTTATAAAGCTCACAAATTTAAAAGCAATCCAATAGAAATGAAAAATTGGCTTCAAAATTTATTACGGAAAGGATATGAAATGAATATCTTGGTTAAATCTTTGAATTTAGTGTTTTTTGGCAGAAATATTGAAAACTTAATACTCGCTTTGAAACTTCCATAAACATTTTTATTATTGTCATTTTTAAGCATTATAGCGATCAAGCGTGTCGGTTTTGTGTGATGACACTTCACTAAATCATTATTGCTTGAAGTGTTGTGTCGGATTTAAAATCGATACGTTTGATTTTTTTACATCAGTCGATTGATGATTCTCAGCTAGCTGTCAGTAACAGCGAGTGTTCTATAAAGAGTTCCTTTACCGTCCTTTTGTTTGTTCTTGTTTTTTGTCTTAGGTTCTCTCTAGTAGAATTGGACTTTGATCGATTTGTGTTTAGTTTTTGTGCTTTGTCTAGGAATATTGATAGGGGGAAGGTTGGGCCCAAAAAACTAGTTTAACCCCGCCACATATTACATGTGCCTGTCCTAAGCCAGGAATCCTTGACAAAGCTTTCGTTTGTACTTGTCTCTTTGATGTTTTCTGTTCCTTGTTTAAGAAGGGGGTCTATCTGTGACTATTTCAGGGCTGGATTTGAATTATATGCATCTTATTTAGACCATGGGCCAATTGCATAACCGCGAGCAGCGCCAAATGGCCTCGTTGAAGGCTGCTGGCGGTTGTCCATTGTGGTTTTTCTAAGTTGCCGTTTAATTGTGGGCTGTGTCGCGTACACTTATTCCACATCTCTTTATTTTCTATTCAATATACATGTGGATCGTGTCTTTCTGGCACATATTCCATATTCTTTCGTTTTTAATAACGTAGATCATTTTTCAAATTGTATAAAGAGCAACAACTCTGACTTCTTTGCTCATCATACTTCCACTGTCCAATTTTCTAAGGGATCGATGGCAATGAGTGGCCAGAAAATTTCTCAGAGCTTGTCACGCTTCGGTGAAATCTATCCATGGCCTCAAATTCGGGCTCTATATGTTTATTTTTCTGTGCTTTATATGTTTGTGTTTCTGGGATTCGGGCAAATTTGTAATATTGGACAATCGCATGGCTATGAAAAGCAGTTCGTCAAATAAAATTCACAAAACTCGAGCTTGAATTTTAATTATTATATTATATGTAAAGGCCCGAGAATGTCTACAAATATACTTTCTTTTTCATAATAAATTTTCAAAGCAATTTGTGTGTTTTGATATAGAGGGGTAGAAAGTCCATGTGAACGTAACAATGGCTAATACAGTTACGCCACCCCTAAACTCAAATCATGGATCCGCCCCTGCTTTTAATAAACCGGACCTTTAATAACCACCACTGTATTCTGGATAACAGGCCAACTGAAAGTTGTGTAAAACAAAGCGGAGGAATCTCCAGGGGGGTCACTCCTTACAAGTTTTGGTAGGAGTGAGCGGCTGGCACTCAATTAAGGACCCCATCCTTAGCGTATCAGCATATTAGTAAAATTTTAGCTATACTTAAAATTAGTTTTACATTAAAAAATCTTTAATTCCAAAGGTTTGGGAATAAAATTAGAAATAATTTATATATCTCAGACTACAAGGTCACCAGTATCATTGATAAAATCTTAGCTTATCTTAGCTTTATAAAAACATCTTAAATTCCAAATGATTTTGAATATCTTTGAGGCAGTTAAGGAGCTTTCGTTATATGGTCCAACTTAAGCATTTTGAAGAAACAAATATAGTCTTATGAAATTAAGCATGGGGATAGCCATTGATCAAGCTGGTCCAGTGGTTTTATACTCATGATAATACGACAGAAACGCCGATCAAATTAGCTATGTAGATTTTGGATGGTTTGGATGATTTAAAATATAAAATGGAAGTACATGACAATCCCCCTTTCTCCCGGGGGAACGAATCCGTTTCCCCGCCAAATTTTCGACATTTCTATAAAAAGCAGCCACACAACTGCATCCCAGATTCCGTTACCATTGTCATGCCTTTTTCATTTCCATGTTTTTAGCAAATACCCTATATATTCTACTATACAGGTTTATTTTATAGCATCCTCCCCAGTAGGCAAAAAACGGACTGACGTCTTTTATGCTTAATTTAGTTGCGACGTCAATCAAAAAGACCGTCGTTGAAAAGGCATATAAAAAAGATGTTGAAAAGACGTCTAAAAAAAACGTCTTTCCTTATATCAAATAAAGGTATAACAAAATTACCGAACTTGGAGGATCAATCTCAATGTCCAAGAGAAAAGACAACACATGGTAGATACACCGGAATAGTTATGGATCGCAATGGTCCTGACTTGGTACAGACATTTCAAATTTCAAATCATCAACCTGAAAAAGGGATATTTCATGATAAATTTATGGGGGTCTGGGATATTGGTACCCCCTCCCCTAAACAAGCCCCCAATGGCCATAGCCCCCTCTTAAATATATAATGGTTGCTCCCTTCTTTTGCCGCGATAATGCGGAAAACCTGACCGCAAACCATAGTGGTGTACCGTGTTGGGAAAAATGTCACGTTCCTCGCACGTTAAAGAACCCGGCTGCAGGTCTCGGTAAGAGTAGGACCCATAGGATCCCCATGCAGGAGGCAAAATTTCCCGTCCCTACCCATCACTCCTTTTTCCAGTGGCAGTCAAAACTATCCTACCCGATTGGCCTTGTGTCCCCATTTCCTCCACTTCATCATCATTTCATGTTCATTGTATCACCATTTTCATGTTCATCTCCCGGATATAGCCGAAATCGTGCTGCTTGGGAGTAAAGCATTAACTAACTAACTAACTAAATTGCCATTCATTAATCAAAATTCCTTAGGTTAGTAGTGAAGGCAGAACCCCGAGAACTCCGAACAGCTTTGTTTCCAATTTACGCGTTGCCGTCCCCTATCTTGTAATTCCTTTCTCTTCCTCGCTGTTCAAGGTCGATTACAATACAAGGTATTTCTCAGTGTACATTTCAGATATAAGCACAGTTTTTTGTAGACTTTACAAATACTAGAACAAACAGAATGATGTACAACAAATAAATGCGAACCCTATACTTACATCTCAAAACAAAAACATAACTGGCCTCCGAAGACCAGACAAACGGTCAAAAAATTGTTCCAAATGTAAAATTATAACTCTCATTTGTACACAAAAACCTGTAATGAGTTGTTTTACACAAACTCATAGCAATACATAAGTAGTGTTTATGTTTTCATCATACTGGTTACGTGGTATCTGACAATTTTATCCCGATTCATATTCACACTGGTGTACGCTGTTTCACAGTGTCCCTTTTTTTTTGCACACCCCTGCACCCACACAAAGTCAGCTTTCAACAAACAACACTTCACCATAGGCTCATAACATAAAATATGAGAAAGACATTGCCTTAAACTTGTAGATACAAAAATATAATCTATTCCATTGATAATTTCAAATAATGCCTGGGACGAGATACATGTACATGTAATTTGGGACGATGTATTACTATTTCCCGCAATTTTTCAGCACGAGCAGACATTTTTGAAAACTTCCGAAAATCAAATGTTTCTGGTGACAGAACGATTTTTCTTCCATGACCATAGTATTTTGAGTCTAGTGCAATTTGGCATACTTTCTACATTAAAGAGCTTGGGTCTCGGGTCGTTTCGTACCGAAACCCATTCGAACCTAGAGTCATTTCGTGCCAAAACCTGTTCGTACCGATTTTAAAAATAGGTGGGTTGTTACGTACCGATCTTTTATAGAAACTGGGAAAAATATTTTTTACTTAAACTAATTTACTTGTTGTTTCCTTTACGAAAATTTTACCCAAAGTCATCAGAAATTAGTGTGTCTATTACAAGAAACGGAGTCAAAGTCATGAAAGTTGGCTTGGTTGATGAGCAAATTCACACAAGCTATAATTGTTCAGGGATTAAAAAAAACTGATTGGACATCCCTGAATTGTTCTGCAAATCAATTTTGATGAAAGGATTGCAATTTGGCTACATGTATCTCACTCACGGTCTACCTTAATGATTCAAATCGTTCTCTCATTAATTGAAGTTAATTTGTTTATTTATTCGGTTTGGTTACTAAACAATAATCTATCATATACATAATAATTAAGCAGTGAAGCAAAAAAAATATTATCAATTTCTTACTTCATTCTGTTAGACATTTTTTCTTAGAATAAATATAGTGAAATAAAACCTAAAAAAGTTTAAAAACCTAACCCACACATAGACATATTAAATATTAACAAAAGTATTTTTTTTGTGATTGTGTTCGTGTATTTTAGTGTTTTATTCAGTTATGCTCAAATAATTTATAGATTCCAACTTCAATATCACAATCTTTCTACAAAATGTTCTAACTAAATAGGGTCGAAACGACTCAGTTGTAGGTACGAAACGACCCGGAGCGAAACCACCCGATACGAACGGGAATCGGTACAAAACGACCCGGATTCAAGAGCTTGCTACGCTCGCATATTATATGAACAGCATTTAAGTCCCACATACATGTAGCTTCAGAATTGCTCTTCTTAAATTTTCTGTTTTGGCAAACTACAGCTATGGTTCCTTAGCTCTTTATGGCCCTTTAAAAATAAGTAAAGAGCAATGGTATGGCAGCCATCCCACAACCAGAGTTGATTTATTGTGATTTCGTTAGAAACCATTTACCGCATAAATATGAATTATTTTGCACAAATCTATAAATTAAGGTCCAACTGTACCTTTCTTTAAAACATTGTGTAAATTTAAACCTATTTTTTGTAAATGTACATCCCAATCTGCATATTGATTTGAAATATTATCATCTATATATGCTTCATATTTAATAGACCATGCTTCATATTTACAGATACATAAATTTGTAGCATCACATGCACACAACACATACATGTATTGTAAGCATATTAATAGATGTGAATTTAAATATGTAAGGACATGCAGAAATGAAATCTACATGTATCTTAGTAATTATGTAAAAATATCAGCATCTCAAGATTTTGTCAGAGAAAAATATTCAGATGAACCTGAATTATTTATTCCTTGCAGATGTCAAATCCACCAGCAGGAAGAATTCCCAGACCCCCTCAAATGACTGGTCTGTATAAGAGAAGTCACAATAGACACTTAATGATTGCATTTGCACTATCCACAGTAGCGGCAGGAGCATATAAATTAATGGAAGATGTATGTTTCTACAATAAAGTAGAAAAGTTTGAAAAGTAAGTTAAACTTGAGACAGGCTTTCAGGTAAACCATGAAATTCCAAATCATTCAAAATAACTAAGGTTCTGGAACAAGCATCTTTTAAATTGTTCAATTACAAAATACTTTCAATCATTTCATTAAATGGACCTACATGTTTGATTTAAAAAAGGACAAGACTTCAAACCTTTCAGGTTGAAATTGATATAAAGAAGTGCTTGGATAGAATGAAAGTCTTCAATAGCATACACATGTAATTTTATATGTAGTAAAATAAAGATAATTAGATGTGAAATACAATGTAATTGTGCTGGACACAATCTAAATAAATTGACGACAATTTAGCAACTAATTATAAGCATATGTTTTACTACATGAGTTTATACCCAGTAAGGAACTACCAGAAGTCTGTGAAGCAAGAATTTCTTATGAAATCATTATTTCTTCAGGACCTATGATATGGATAAAGATTTTGAAAGAAAAATGAAGGCAGGAATTTTCCAGAGTGTAGATTCTAATGGTGTATACAGATTCATAGGGGAAGATGAATGATTAATGTAAGTCGTAAATAAAGGGCCAGGGCAGCCATTGATCTTGAGTAAAAAGCTGTGCAGCATTCTGTATTAGTTTGTTTTTATGTATGAAAATACATCAATATTTTGCTCCTTTAATTGTATAGAAGATAATGAAATGTTGATTAAGGGCTGTTCCAGAATAAAATGTGTGTGTGTGGGGGGCGGGGGGTCAGGAGGCACTTTTTTCTTTACTCCACCACCACCACCAATAACAAAATAATTGATTTTTATCATTGTTTCTTCACAAAATATTTCTAAAACACCCACCACCTACCATATATGTAATAGAAATTCCTCCCGATCCCCCCCACACCATTAATATCTGGAACACCCCTTAGTGTATCAGACACAACTTGAATAAATAAGCAAGAAATTTAAAAACAAAAAGAAGAAAACAGCTAGCAGCCTCGATGTGATTAGTGGTTGTCACTGGCTGTCTTGCAATTGGCTCCAGTTCAAAAATGATATATAATTTATGATCAAGACTGAAAATTAGAATTATAAACATAAAAACCACATTATGAACCATATGAAGAAGAAGAAGATACTTTATTTTCCAACTTAAAGGGCCTCTTATGAGACATAAGAAGATTCCTAGCTAAGAACAGGCTCATTTGAAGTATGTTGGAGTTTAAACTAGTTTTGTAGGCACAACCTTCCCTGATCAACAATCTTAGATAAAGCACTAAATAAGTTTAGCCTAAGCCCTTACAACTTCTGGCTAGTCTGATTAGTCTTAAACGTGAAACACACAACACCGTTTTGAATTGGTTGACTTTGTAAATTGTGATTTTGTTATTATACTTGTTAGTTAGTAAAATTATGCACATGAAAAAAAAACTTGATGCACATGAAAAAAAAACTTAAGAAATATTTTATTGTACATGTATACCAAAATAATGTTGAACAGGGGCTTTATATGCACATCAGAGTTTTACAACCAGTGACATCTTTTTCATTTTCTTTTCAGGTGTTTGTGTAGCTGAAGAAGATATAGACTTTATACAAATTTCTTTTTAATTGTTTGAAATGTAAAAAGTAAAAGACCAACAAATATTTTCTTGTCTTTGACCAAGTCAGGTTTTTATGGAACATGTAACTTAATTTTGACCAGAATTTACAAAATGAAAATACAGGTTACATGTATACAGTGTATAATGATGAATGTCAGTAAGGTGGCTAGGTGTGATGGGGAAATAGTTTCTTTACAGTTTTCTTAGCAATTACTAATCACAGCCTCTTAATATTTGGTATACAGAATCAGCATTGGGTCCAATACTGGGGAATTCTATTTGAAGTTTGTCAATTACCTGTTGAACAAAATCTGATCTTTATTTTAAACCCACTTCAAAGAAGAGGGGGTGGACTGTTTTACCTTCAGTTTGTTGGTAACAAAATTTACATTGCAGTTTCCCAAGCAACAACATTACAAAGATGTCTGATATTTTGCATATTGCTTTATCCAGTACCATATGGTATATAGCCATTTTATTGTCTCACCTGCGAGGAATATGCCCAGAAGGCGAGACATAGGTATTAATTTCCGGTAACAGTTATGGTCTATGCAATTAGCACCTTGCTGTGTGACCCTGGCCTCATTTTCATGCTTCAACCACTATGAACTTACAGACTTTTGTGGAAAATGAATCACTTGAAGAGTGTAATAATAAAGCATCTGATATTTAGTCTACAGACACTTGGGGTTGTGGTTTATGCAACTAGCACCATGCCATGTGACCTTGACCCCCATTTTCATGCTTGAATGAATCTTGGAACTTATGTCTTTTTATACGACCGCAAAAAATTTGCGGACGTATTATGGTATGATGCTGTCGTCGTCGTCGTCGGTGTCTGTTAACTTTTTAGTGTTTCCACAATAACTTTAGTTCCAGTTATCCGATTGCTATGAAACTTGACAATGATGTTCATTACCATAAAAGGATGAATGGGATTGATTTTGGGGGTCCCCCCATTTTTCGTTTAGAAATTAGGGGCCAAAAAAGGGCCAAAAATACTACTTTTATGTTTGTTTCCACAATAACTTTAGTTCTAGTCATCCAATTGCTATGAAATTTCACAGTGATGTTCCTTACCATACAAGGATGAATTGGATTGATTTTGGGGGTCCCCCTTTTTTTGTTTTGAAATTAGGGGCCCAAAAGGGACAAAAAATTCAAATATTTTACTTGTTTCGACCATAACTTTGGTCCTAGTTGGCTTATTGCTGTGAAATTTGGTAAGAATGTTTCTTATAATAAAAGAATGAACCTGATGAATTTTTGCGCCCCCTTTTTCCTCGTTGTGTAATTAGGGGCCAAAAGGGGCCAAAATAAAAACATTTTTAGTTGTGGTCCGATTTTGAAATTTTTTTTTGCATGTGTGTTCTTGTCAAATAGCGGATACAAAATTAAGAATTAATTTTTGTGACCCCCCTTTTTCCCCCTATAACGTAATAAGGGGCCAAATGGGGCCAAAATTGAAACTTAAGCTCACCTGGACCGAAGGTCCATGTGAGCTATTGCCATCACTTGGCGTCCGTCGTCGTCTGTCGTCGTCGTCGTCTGTTAACAATTTTTCAAAAATCTTCTCCTCTGAAACTACTGAACAGAATTCAATGAAACTTAGTATGATTGATCCTTAGGGTGTCCTGCATAAAAGTTGTGTTTTGATTTTGGATTCGTCAAAAAAACATGGCCGCCCTGGCTAAAAATAGAACAGGGGTGTCAGACTACTGTTTTTGGCTTGTAATTCAAAAAGTATAAGAGATAGATGAAATCTGATGCCATGCTTCAGCTTCAGGATCAAAAGTTCTACAAAAGTCTCCATTTGGTCGAAGTTGTCAGATGACCCCTTATAGGGGTTATGGCCCCTTAAAGGTGAAAAATAGCATTTTTTGATGTTTTTGCCCTATAGTATGAAAACTATTGCAGATAGAGAAAAGCTATTGCTTGCTTAAATGTTCAGCTCATTAAGCTCTACAAAAGTCTCCATAGGGTCAAATTTGTCAGATGACCACTTATAAGGGTTACAGCCCCTTAAAGGCGAAAAATAGTGTTTTTGGCCTATAGAATGAAAACTATTGCAGATAGAGAAAAGCTGTTGCTTGCTTAAATGTCCAGCTCATTTAGCTCTACAAAAGTCTCCATAGGGTTGAAGTTGTCAGATGACCCCTTATAGGGGTTACAGCCCCTTAAAGGTGAAAAATAGTGTTTTTGGCCTATAGAATGAAAACTATTGCAGATAGAGAAAAGCTGTTGCTTGCTTAAATGTTCAGCTCATTTAGCTCTACAAAAGCATTCATAGGGTCAAAGATGTCAGATGACCCCTTATAGGGGTACAGCCCCTCAAAGGCAAAAAATAGTGTTTTTGGCCTATAGAAGGAAAACTATTGCAGATAGAGAAAAGCTGTTGCTTGCTTAAATGTTCAGCTCATTTAGCTCTACAAAAGTCCCCATAGGGTCAAAGTTGACAGATGACCCCTTATAGGGGTTACAGCCCCTTAAAGGCAAAAAATAGTGTTTTGACCTATAGAATGAAAACTATTGCAGATACAGAAAAGCTGTCGCTTGCTTAAATGTTCAGCTCATTTAGCTCTACAAAAGTCTCCAAGGGTCAAAGTTGACAGATGACCCCTTATAGGGGTTACAGCCCCTTAATGCCGAAAAATAGTGTTTTTGGTCAAAGAATGAAAACTATTGCAGATACATAAAAGCTGTTGCTTGCTTAAATGTTCAGCTCATTTAGCTCTACAAAAGTCTCCATAGGGTCAAAGTTGACAGATGACCCCTTATAGGGATTACAGCACCTTAAAGGCAAAAAATAGTGTTTTTGACCTATAGAATGAAAACTATTGCAGATAGAGAATAGCTGTTGCTTGCTTAAATGTTAAATTTATTTAGCTCTACAAATTAAGTGCCCATAGGGTCAAAGATGTCAGATGACCCCTGAAAGGTGAAAAATAGTGTTTTTGGCCTATAGAATGAAAACTTTTGCAGATACAGAAAAGCTGTTGCTTGCTTAAACATTCAGTTCATTAAGCTGTACAAAAGTCTTCATAGGCTTGAAGTTGGCAGATGATCCCCTAAAGGGAATATGGCCCTTTAAAGGCAAAAAATAGTGTTTTTTTGCTTACAGAATGAAAACTATTGCAGATAAAAATAAGCTTTTTTGCTTAAACATTCAGCTCATTTAGCTATACAAAAGACTCCATAGATTTGACATCTAGACCAGGTGAGCGATTCAGGCTCCTGGGAGCCTCTGACTTGTTTATTTGTGGTCCGATTTTGAATTTTTTTTTGCAAGTTTATTCTTGTCAGGTAGCGAATCCAAATTTGAAAATTAATGTTTGCGACCATCCCTTTTTTCACTTGTTTTCTAATTAGGGGGCCAAAAGGGGCCGTAATCAAAACTTTTTTATTTCTGGTTTGTTTTTGAAAATTTTTTTGCAAGTTTATTTTTGTCAAGTAGTGAATCCAAGTTTGAGAATTTATTTTTGCGACCCCACCCTTTTTTCACCTGTTACGTAATAAGGGGCCAAAAGGGGCTGAAATCGAAACTTTTTTAATTCTCGTCCCATTTTGACAATTTTTTTGCAAGTTTATTCTTGTCAAGTAGCAGATATATTTTTGTGTCCCCTTTTATTACTGTTACATTATTAGGGACCAAAAGGGGCCAAAATCTTAACTTTTTTATTTCTGGTCCGATCAAAAAATTTTTTTTAACCAGTTCATCCTTGCCAATTAGCGATTCTAAATTTAAGAATAAATTTTTGCGACCCCCACCTTTTTTTCGCTCATTACCTAAGGGGCTGTAATCATAATTTTTAAAAAATTTCGGTTCGATTTTTAATTTTTTCCCCAAACATTATTCTTTTCAAGAGCAGAATACAAAATTGAAAATTTATATTTTTACCCCCTGGGTCGAAAGTCCATCAGAGAAGCATGTGTCAAAAATCTTTGTCAGTCCACCATGGGCTGCATGTGTCCAGAGCAATAGACTATCCATATTGGGCCTAAAACGTACAGGGTTCAACATGTTGCGGTCGTATCATGCTGCGCTCGGCGAAGCTTTTTATTTGGAGGTGTAAACCTAATTTAAGGCTTTGATGGAAAATGATCAGCTTGAAAGTCCATATATTAAGTATCAAGGCATGACATTGGACATGGGGCTCATGTTAATACATTTATTTTGTAAATAGTAGTTGATTTTTGTGACCAGTATTTTTATGAACTATGATCTCTTAAACCACTCCAGTTACAAAAGTTTATACTGGGTCTAAGTTGTCATATGACTCTCTATAGTAAAAAAAGGTTGTTATTGCCTCATACATTGTATATTGAAAAGGTTTTGTTTGCATACATGTAAATGACTTTTATGTTCTACTAAATGAGCCCCACAAAAGCCTCTATAGGCTGTAGTTGTAATGTATATTGATTCTTTAGGGGATTTTTTCCACTTAATTGCACTAAATATTATTTAAGGATCCTTTTCATTGTATTGGTCATTAAAGCCAGGTGAGCAATTAAGGCCCCTGGGAGCCTCTTAATATACATGAAAATGTCAATTGCAGTTTTTGTCTCGCCTGGGACGAATAGTTGCTGAAGGTGAGACATGTATTACTTTCCGGTACGGCGGCTGCATAAACTTTTGTGGACAGTGAATTGCTTGAAAAGTATAATAGCTAGGCATCTGATATTGGGTATACAGACAGTTCAGTTTATGGTGTATGCAACTGTCAACATGCCGTGTGCCCCTTACCCCATTTTCATGCTCCAGTGACTCTGTGAACTTAAATCTTTTTTAATGTTGTTAACTTTTTTGTAAGACTTTTGTGGGCAATGATTTGCTTAAAAAGTATAATAGCTAGGCATCTGATATTGGGTATACAGATAGTTGTGGTTATGGTTTACGCAACTGTCACCATGCCGTGTAACCGTAACCCCATTTTCACGCTTCAGTGACTTTGTGAACTTGGGTCTTTTTTCAGATCGTTAACTTTTTTGTAAGACCTTTGTGGGCAATGAATTGCTTAAAAAGTATAAAAGCTAGGCATCTGATATTGGGTATACAGACAGTTGAGGTTATGGTATAGGCAACTGTTATCATGCTGTGTGACTTTGACTCCATTTTCATGCTCCAGTGACTCTGTGAACATAGTTCTTTTTTTTCAGGCTTTAAACTCATTGTAAGACTTTTGTTGATGATGAATTGCTTGAAAAGTATAATAGCTAGGCATCTGATATTGGGTATGCAGACAGTTGAGGTTATGGTCTACACAACTGTCACCATGCCTTGTGACCCTGACCCCATTTTCATGCTCCAGTGACTTTGCGAACTTAGGTATTTTTTCAGGCTGAAACTTTTTGTAAGACTTTTGTGGACAATGAATTTCTTTATGAGTATAATAGCTAGGCATCTGATCTTAGGTATATAGAAACTTTTTGTGTTTATATCAAGAAATGAAAGCTTAGGTAGTTGATTATGGTGATGGTGCTGGCAGGCGAGACATACTTTTAGTGGCCACACTTGTTAAATTACTTGCATGACTCACAGGTCTGGTTTTATCGTAACATATGGTTTTAGCAATTTTGTGCTCCAAGTTCATCTATTCCTGTTTACTTAATACAGAGCAGGGGTATCACTAGTGAGCATAAGCTTACACATTTACTTGTTGTCTTTGGCCAATTTTTTAGTACTTTTCTTGCAGTGGCCAACAATGTAATTGCAATGTCTAATCTATGTTCAGGAAAAAATGGAGTATGAATATTTCCCTGCTTATCAAAAGCAAAAGCTGGTCTAGGAATCTATGGTCACTAATGGATCTATGACGACAGACATTGATGATGTGTACCTCACCTATTGGCATCATGGAATATTTATTTTAGATGCTCTTTCCTGTTGGACATTCAATCCTATAGTGTGTAATCATATTATACCCCCACTCGTAGGATAGGGGGCTATATTGCAATCAACTTGTCCGTCCGGTACAATATCTCGGCTTCTACTTGAGTGATTGATTTCAAATTTGGTAGACAACTTAAGCATGATGGGATGTAAATTCCATTACTTTCTAGGTCAGTAGGTGATCTTCCTGTTTTCTGTGCTGACTTAGACTATTTTAAGGGTCAAAAATGGAAAAAATTTCATTTTCAATTAAACAGATTTCTCAGCTTCTACTGAAGGGATTAATTTTAAAGGAGTAGAGCCACGAAGGCCCTAAATCGGCCCGGTATTTTCACTAATTTTTCGACTTCTTTAACTTGTCAAAAATTTAACTAAATTATGTTAAGGTATGAACAAACTTATCATATATGTAAGATTTAGCAAAATATTTACACCACAGGTTTAGCATTGAGACTTTAAACATGCCATAAATTTGAATATTCCTATTTTTTCACACATTTTCACTGGTTTCACTGAATATTTCGTCAAAATTAGTATTGGTCACATTCCTCGACCATCGTATTTTTTTGATAATGAATTTATAATAACATAATACACATTTCTATCACAAAATAATTTTGGTCGACAGGTGTGGCCCATTTCATATTCATCGATTTATACATGAAAATCAAGGAAAACTGTCACAAATTGTTATTTTTCACAAAAATAGTCTATTTTTTACCTCACTGCTCTCCTTTTTGATAAATAATTGAAGGAAACAATATTGCACTTCATGAAATATAAAGTGTAATGAACATTAATGCAGCAACTACAAGCAGATATATCAAAGTTGAATTTTTGGGCCATTTTGGGGCCTTCATGGCTCTACTCCTTTGGTACACAGCTTAAGCATGATAAGTTGTACCATGCCTCCTCTTTCCAGGTCAGTTTGTCATCTACTTTTTGTTTTCTGAATGATTGAGTAGGGGAATGCTTAGCACATCTCAGTGCAACCCCTTGTTTTCACTGGATCTTTCTAAAATTTTACAAAACACATATGCCCTTTTGGAATGTTTTATACAAATATGGCAGTGGCATGCTTAACTAGCAAACTAAAAATGTTACACTGAATATTTATGATATTTTTATATAAACCATGACCACCAACACATTCGTTTTGATTTTCCTATAAATCATGTGTCAAGTTTCTCTACCATTCAAATCTAAAATGGCTGCATGTTGCTGTAAAGGTACACAGAAAATTGGCATCTGTCCATCCATGTATGTGTCCAATTTACTAGTCAGCACTCTCATTTCTTAAGGAACGTTCAACACAATGCACAGAATATTGGTCAAGTTGTTCCACAATATAAGTTGAAGTTATGCATCTTTGACCAAAGAAATGACTTCAGACTAAGAACATGAAACAATATTTTAAATTATGGCAATATTCCTTTAAAATAATTTTTCGTGGGTTCCAAAATTCTTGACAAACAATTCTTTAAAGCTAACAGTAACCATATATTTCAACCATTAAAGAACATTTTCAATATTATTTTATAAATTGTACACTGGTTGACGAATCAAAAAGGTTAAAAGGGAAAATGTTTATATAATTATGTATTTTACCAAAAAAGCTAATAAAAATATCAAAAAGTCTCAATTTAAAACAATCATTACCAAAATACCACTGGCCAGTAGTCATGAGTAAAAAAAAAAATGTGTATATAAAATAAACATCATTTATTTCATTGGTTTAATAAATATAATATCAAAATACAAGTTAGGCAAGTTGGTATAAATTTGGAAGACTATATGACTGGACTAGTGTTGTACAATGAGAATTAGATGATACTACCAGAAGATGAATTAATCTTGTTATTGCTATAAAATTACTCAAGAATTATGAATGATGTAACTGAAACTATTCATTGCACTTACAATTTTATGGCACTCTTAGGCTACACTTTGGAGGTGAAACGAGAGGACAACCCAGATGGTTGGCAGACAGTTAAAAATGTATGCAACAGTGG
Organism: Arcuatula senhousia; assembly: GCA_963971305.1. NCBI lineage: Eukaryota > Metazoa > Mollusca > Bivalvia > Mytilida > Mytilidae > Arcuatula > Arcuatula senhousia. The sequence goes on from OZ020303.1 coordinate 2,808,816, forward strand.
CACCCTGTTTGGTGAAAACATGATAGATCAGTAAAATCATACACATGTAGCTCACAATTTATTAAGTAATGCCCTATATTGTATAAGTTCCTGATAAGCTGCTCTCCAAATAAATGTTTTGTTAGTAACAAATTAAAAATACAATAAAGATCCAGGCAATAAATTTTGTTAATCCCAACAATTTTTTTTTGTTCATTCAAAACCCATCAGAAGCTCTCTACTCAAAAGATTGAAAATGCCAAAAACGAAACCATGAATAGCATCGGATATAACACTAAATATGTTGAACTTGAACACAAATTATGACTAAGATCAACCTTTGCCTAGGGTAGGAAGAACCTTATTGACAGAAAAAGCAATAACAACAATATCTGCAATATGTGCATTTTTGAACATATGCATACTAAGAATGTAAGTTAAAAAAAGCTAGAATAGTTTTCTAGCAACTTCTTTGGTTCAACAGTCAAGTTTTGGCAACGATAGATAAATAATTAAAATCAATTACCAGTAAAAAGAAGTGATAAATTGTACAAAACAAACAGATGTAAAAAAAAATCTAAATTAATCTTAAGGAAAACAATTGAAATAAAAGTATACCAAACATAAAATAGAAAATCCAGTTATTAAAAAAGGTAAAAGTAAAGAAGATGTTTGTCAATACAGCGAACGGTTACAAAAACAATACAGTAAATATTTTCCATGACTAAACAGTGTTAATATAATGAGGTAACAATGTTAATATGTCTTCTTGCATAAAATAAGTGTCAACACTGAAATTTGTTCTTTGAATGAACTAATACTGAAATGATAGTTCTGTGTGGAGAATCTTGACACCAAAAAAGTAAATGTTGGTAGTCCTCCTCATCGTTTCGCTTTCTTCATGGATAGACGCCTCAGAAGCTTAGGGACCCTCTGTCCAATAGATTTTCCTGAAAATTATTTTAGAGGTATTTCAAAACTGTACAATAGATAAAGTAAACAATGGTTAATAAAAGTAATAACATGAATAACAGAACTTAAAGGAACAATCTCGAATGTCCAAGGCAGACGTATCAAATAATTTGAAAATCAAGCACACTTATATAGAATTCTGCTATATTCACAAATAAGCATCGACATGTTCTAATATTCCCATCCGATGTACATTTTTAACAAGATTTTTATCCCAATTGGATACCCAAAAGATTCCTCCCAAATCAAAATTCGACCGAAAGACAAGCGTTTTCATCTACACCGTGTAGCCACTTACTATTTTTTTGTCTGTGCATTCCACCACTGTAGTCCTCGTAAATGTTGTCATCTATAAAATTAAAACAGTTTTCTCAAGAAGATGCAAATAAAGGTAATAACAAAATTCCAGAACTGTGAATGATTCAATTCTTAAAAATAAAAAAAAAACAACTGGAGAAATTGAAGATCGCAATGGTACTGACTTATTACAGACATTTCAAAAGAAATAAGAGGTTAAATCATGTTTTATTGTGCACCAAACCTTCATCAACATTTGCAATCCGAGGGGCCGATAGTAAAACAAACACAACACCACTGTTGTGAGAAACAGTTTGAATAGTGCAAATGTTAATAGATTAAGAGTCGAAAGAGCTCAAGCAAACGATGTAAATGTACACAATGCGTGTTTGGTCTACCATTTAGAAACTGCAATACAAGTATATGAACAAGGACATCAATTAGTAGTGTAGAAAAGGGAACTTAAAATTATGATTTGCACAGAATTTCTTATCATATGAGGCAGCCATCTATTGTTTCATTTTAGGATTTTCAATATTTGAATAAAGCATGTATACCATTATATCTATCGTCATCATCGTATAGATGATTGGAAACTCCTTGTATGCTAGACTGGCTCTGGAAAGAGGGATTTCTCCGGAGATTTTCAACTGGTTTATCGGCCTCCTCCATGTTTAACTGGCTGGTAGACCAAGTCAACTTTGACAGTGACAGACGCGACAGTCGCCGAACTCCATCCTTCATTCTGTAAAAAAAGTTCATGTACACTAAAAATTAAGTTGATCAATGGATTATGTGAATCAAAATTCTGTTTAAGTTTGTTTGTGTAGCGTATATCAACGTTTCCCACTATAAGTAAAACCAAAGAGATGGATACTAGAATTTAAAAAAAATTATCTGTTATATACATGTACAGCTAGCTATATGGTATAACGTTGATTCAGAAGCTTTTTTTGCTATCTTTCGTCTTTCAATATTTTTCTCTCTTTTGATAAATGACAAGGACATTGTGTGGTTATGATATGTATTTTACTAGATGTTGGTTTTTGGTCAGTTGTGTGTTGAATATGAAATTTAATTAAATATGGTGTTCCTTTTGTTGACATGACTTATCATTTGGTATAAAGACACATTGTAATGACATTGCTCTATCCCGGCAAATATTGAACTTTTGATAGGTTTCCATTGATGTTTAGATGGTTATTTATTTCCATGTTTGTATACATTTCTGTGACCTTTATCATTAATGTGACACAAGAATTTACCTGTTTACAAAGTTAGTATTCCCTGAGGCCGAGCCGGCTTCACTTTCAGCTTTACATTCATAATCCTCGTAAGCCTGATCATTGTATTTGATTAAATCGTTGTATGTTTCTTTGGTTATTTTCTCAGCCCCCGTCGTTATCCACTTGGCTTTTCTGGGAAGGATAAAATAGCTTGGAGGAAAATGAAGTCTTTCTCGTAAATGCAGTGTTATACAGTGTCGTGTCGGCACCATTAAACACGAGTTGATTTTAGCATCCAGACAAGAATGTTTTCTTTCAGAATCTCTAGGAATCGGCGAAATCATTACTAATGGGTCTGACACATATTGCTCAAAGCGAATACTCTTATTGAAAGGAAGGAAATTATCAGTTCCCAGAGATGATGCCTCCATGGGAAGGTCTACCCTGTATTGCAGAATGTTAGCTACATCAAAACCATCATTCTCTAAAACTTCTTGTAAAGTCACATCCAGATCTGCTGGAAGTTTGATTATTGCACGATCCCGAATGGCATTAGAAAGTTCCCATTGCACAACCGGACACTCTCCGTACACTTTCTTTCCAAATCTTATTTTGACTATTTGAATATTAAAATTAGTACATTTTAAAATATCTCCACATTTTAAACAGAAAGGTTCAGGCACATCAGATGCTATCTCCTCAGTTACTTGCAATTTTATTTTCTCACGTGTATCTAAAACTTCTTGTACAGATTTAAACTGTCTGCTACATTTTCTAAAAAGACCCTTGACGTCACTTCCGAGACAATAGATTTCAGAAGCTGTAGTGGCAAGAACTCTGTCCACTTCTTTGTCTACACGGTGGACTATGACCTCAGATCCAGAACTTAAGTGGTCAGTGAATTGTGGCAGTTTATTTTCATAACTCGTAATCCTGGCAATCACTGGGAAATCTAACTCGAAATTGTCCACGAAGTCCGACAGAGGCATGACCCTGTCCGCGGGTAAAAAGTCGTCCATGTGGTCCATGACTTCAATGTCCTCGTCTAGAGAAACCTTCCACTTAATATCATGGTTATCAGGCGGTGACACTATGACATAGAAGTTAGGTCTGTCCATTGAAATAAAACCAGTATAAGTAAGAGGCAAACCTGTGAGCCGAGACAAAAGCTCGCCATTGTTTCCTATATTTGTATACAGATTAGGTTCACTTACATTCACGATGTCCAGTTTATAGTTACCCTCGGAAAGCCTCAGGGTCCGTTTTGTAGCACCGAACTGAACAATCTCCTGAAGTGTGTAAGATATGGGGTCCTCAAGCACCGTGAAATCACCCCTACACGTAGAAGGTAGGGACAATATGTGGCCAGATTCGTCCTCGCATTCTAAATACAATTGTTGATCGCTAGGATTACGTGCTCGTCGTATGAATTTGAATTTCTCACCTTTCCTAAATATTTGAGGGAGGTACGGATCCTCCCGTCCATAATTAGCCTGAAATCTTGTGGGCCAGACGTCTAGCAGTTCCCTTACTGTGGTGTAAATCCTCCGGAAAGTTTCCTCAGCCCCATGAATAATATTAAATTTTACCTGGCTATCGGGAGGGACCTTTACTTCACGTTGTATACCTGTGTCTGTGTCAAAATATGTCAAACATAACCATTCAACCGCTAAGGTATGTAAAAACAGCGAGTCACCCACACGTAAGGCTGTTGTATGAGAGTTACTGTAGAGCCCCCGACCCCCTAACACCTTGAAGGTGCGGGGTGGAGGGAAACATTCTATAAAATCCTTTAAAGAATAAACTGTCTTATTGATAGATCCTCGGTTTTCCGCCATTGTTAAATATTTTTTCTACCTGGATGATAACAATATTTGATATATTTCTTTCACATCAGGTAAAATTGAATTATTGTCTCCCTTTTAGCTCTAACTTCAAGTAAGTTAACTTGCAATCGCATTATATCTCTGCATCAAAGAAATAATAGGACTATCGGCGAAAGTGTTTTCTAGAAATCACAAACTGAGGTTTCTATACATATTCCGTGATCACTGAAATAAAGATACTCCATTAATTTGCACTTGAGACGATTGTTTTAAGATCACTTTCAGATGTGTTATATGTTATATTTCCATCAGACAAAATAATTAGTGTCTCCTTGACAACAGCTAGTTGTTTTGATTTGTAAAACTTGTACTAATTATTACCAAGATTAACAAGTAGTAGGTGTAGAAGATACATCTCTAACATCTATATCTTTTTTAAATGTTACAATTTCGCCCAAGGTAAAATTGTTGTGTCATGTTCTAACGAGATGGCCGTAGATTATGACCGTCCTTATCACGGCCGTCATTCGGTATCGTGAGTTTTTGACTCGTGAAGGAATCGACAACGGCGGCAAAGTATAGAAAGCTGCTCGTGGAGGGAGGAGGCGACGGCTCGTGGTGGAGGAATTCGGACATTTCAAATAGAATGTCAGTCTTTTATTCTAATTTTCTTATATTTATATACAAAATATTCAAAAAACAAATATGTCTCACAAAATTAATGAACATTATGAACAAAAGCCAACAAAAAATAAAAATAAAAATGCATTACTTTCTTCAAACTCATTCAAGGCGATTATTTCGTCATCATTTTTTCTGTAAACAAACATGTTATTCTACGAATTGCGGGTTGCCTTTTGCATAAAACGTTACAAATTTGGAATGTGCGTGTGCAGCATCTTTTGTTTTTACATATTCCACACCATTATAATGATTTAAAGAAAAAATGTATTAATAATCTAAGAAAAATATGCTCGGTACCGAAAAATCGACTCGTGATGAATGGTGTACCGTATTTTTTTGCTCGTGAATTATGCTCGTGATGGAGGAATTTATCAATTATCAAAACTTTGTACCGGCACTAGAATCAATCATAACCTAAATGATATTGCATATTAATACTTATATATATTTTTTAACAAATTCGCTTGGGTATTTATTGTCATATTTTCATAACTTTAGATCATGAAAAGAAGAAAGAGCAATAATTATGACAACAGAAAGAGACATTGGGCAATAAAGAGAAGAAAGGTACAAACAACGGCAGGAGAAAATGGGACGACGACCACAACACCAGTCGAAGACGAGACAGTAACACCAGTTGAAGATGAAACAGCCACACTAGTCGAAGATGAGACAATAACACTAGATATTGTTCATTAAAGTTCAAATTGTACTGATTACCCTGTAAGTTCAGCTCAACAGAAGAAAAACTGAGACATAAAGACAAAAATATATAATATAAACAGAATATAGAGCAACTCTCGTGTAAACACTTGGTATCAACTGACTGCTACATGTTACTTAGAATCATATCGAATTAGAATACGACTCAACACTTCAAACAATAATAATTCACTCACACACTTGATCGTTGTAATGCTTAAAAAGTGATACAAGTTTAAAATTGAAATTTACATTTAAAGTAAATATCAAATGGTTAATATTGCTGCCAAAGAATGCTAAATTGAAATTTAACAAGAATGTTCAACTCTACCCATTAATTGTTTTAACATTTTCATTCCCATTAATTGTTTAAAAACATGTATAAATAACCATAGAGATTCACAAAAAAAAATCGAGGTGAAGTACCATCTAACTCACCTTTCTGATATGGGCATGTTGTGTTGATAAGTTTTTCATTGGCAAAACTCGCGTCGGGCCCAATCATGTACTATTAACTTAAACTGGTCCAATATTAAATTGTGATGAGCGATTAGATAGTAAAAAGGTCTAGTCAATCATTTCCGCAAAGTAGACCTTTTGCCTTGACATTTCAATGAATATACAATGAAGAACATACATGTAATGATATCTACAATAGTAAGCACTACTACAAACGGCGATATGTAAATGAATGTTTGACTGCACATATTGAAGAAAATGTTCATTTATGAATTTTATTTAATTTTTTCAACATATTTATATATTTGTCTATAATCTTTCTCCTAGTTTTGGTCCGTATTGTATCTAAATTATTATAGAGATTGACCACTTATGATCTGTAGATTACCGGAATAACCGTATCTATATATTTTTTTTAATTTGGATTTACTTTTTGTGCCTACTTAATGGCCGATTTATTGTTTGATGTAACTATTTTGAGGCCATTTTTTACTGGTCACGCTTGCTACTTCACGAGCGATAAATCGTCGCCGCATTCTTCACGAGCAATAACAGCATCTTTTTTTGAAAAAAATGAAATTTTATTACATTTTAATAACTTTTCGTTTCATTTTAGCTGTCAAGATGTGGCAAAAATTGTTTTGGATATAATGATATGCTTAAAACGTCATTTTTGTGCAATTTAATACATATTTGTATAAAAAATGTCCTTTTTATAACCCCCAAAAATATAGGGTGCAGTAACGCCTTTAATTAATTCTTGAAATTGGTAATGCTTTTTCGTGTACTTTTTTTCCAATTCTACAGAGTAAAAACAATCATTTTGTGAGACAGTTTTATTTTCTTTATTTTTCTTCAAATAACTTTGATATTGAGTGAAATAAATCAACTTTCAGAAAAATTATAGTTTATGCTCCACCACGAACCGTCGCCTCCTCCCTCCACGAGCAGCTTTCTATACTTTGCCGCCGTTGTCGATTCCTTCACGAGTCAAAAACTCACGATACCGAATGACGGCCGTGCTTATACACAGTAAATTACCTAATATTTGTCAAATCATCAGATATCTCTTATATCGATATCTTATAGGACCTTTTAAAAATCTTGAAGGACGTCCCTTTAAGGATAAGACCACAGCTTAATTCAACAAAGTTGCAAGCGACATTAAAGACTCGTCAGACAAGCCCATGCAGTAAGTTGAAAGGCCAAGGTAAACCAGATACCTATGCCTGATAGTGGAATCAAGGTGGAAAAATCTTATTATCTTTAATTATTTAGAAACTTCAACTGAAAATATTAGACTTTGATGTATCTTTTAACTCATAAATTTAAGTGCGGAAGCGGGTAAACCTCGCCGACATGACCATACATAGGGGGTCCCTTGCTATCACTATTCTGTCTCACAACATGTTATGTTTTGTGCTTCTACTGGACCCTAAGATCGCAATGGAAGGGGGAGGTTTGGTTCCATTAAACCTGATTAAATCTTTTTTTTTCTTTTGAAATGCCTGTACCAAGTCAGGACCATTGCGATCTTCGACTTTTCCGGTATGCCTTTGCCTTGTATGGGACATATGAGATTGATTATCCCAGTTCGGCATAACAAAGTTTCAGGCAAACAATTTAAAACTGGGAAGAAAGAATTTTTCTATCAACAAACCAGACAAATCCAAGCTTAAGATTGGTAGAAAAATCGTTAATGTTTTATTTAATTCAGATGATCGCCTAACACTATCCCTATTATCTCACAGCCTGGTTGTGTTGTACTAGTATATTACTAATTGACACTTAGATCACAACGAAAGAGGGGCTTTGGTCCCATAAAACCTTGTTTAACCCATTTCATTTGAAATGCCTGTACCGAGTCAAGACCATTGTCATGATTGTGATCTTCAATTTCACCAGTATGACTTCTTGTTTTGTCTTTTAGACATTGGGATGGATCCTCCTAGTACAGTCATTTTGTTAGATCACATTCGGTATTAGATTAGTTCTGTTGATTTTGGACATGGGGAAACCTGAAAATGTAGGTGACACGAGGGCTGTATGACCCTGCACGTTGACTTCGTTATTTTCTCATGTTTAAAGGGCAATATATATCTGTTCCATTATATACCATAGCTTACGATGGAGGGGTTGCGAAAATCTGAAGATTTAGTAAGTTTTGTTTTCAGAACACATTCCTTTTGGGCCGGAGTTCATGAAGTTTCATGAAGTGAGTAATCCGGGTTATATGGTAAATGGGGAGGATATTTTTGAAACCCAATTTTTTTCTTTTTTGAAAATGAAACTTTTTGGTCAAATGATATAATTTTAAATCTAAAATTTAAGTTAAAACAAAATATTCAATAATATTATTTAATTTATTTTGATTACATCAACATATTTTATCTACACAAAAAAATCACATAACTTTATATAATAACATTGTATATAAATAAACAAAAATATAAATACATATAATAAATGCTGTATACAAAAATAAAGTGTTCTGTAAAAAATATGATCATCATAGCCACCTTATAATATTGTAAATGATGGACAAGAAATCTATCGAAGATTAAGATTGGGGCTTAATGTAGTGATGACAAGGGACATCTTTGAATTATGCATTATTTTAAAAAATCTCATTTTGGCAAAGAGTTTGAAAGGTAACAATGGAGTAAGAATTGACATTTAATTGGTAATAATATGTAAACATGATATGAGTTATATTGAATATCTGTTTTGACTAGATTCGTTATAAAAATATATATAGGTGATTCATATCTCAATGTCTTTGCATAAGGAACTTTCATACTGGCTATAAAACTTTTTTGGCAAACAGAATGATTTTCTCTAATGTAATTATCTACAGCATGAACGGTGCTGTTTTCTTTGATTTACAACTTTTGTCCCTGAAGTAAAGTATGATAGGATTTTTAAGTCCAACATTTTCCAATTCTGAATCAGACATTCGGGAGAATCTCTTGCCATCAACGTTCTTTTTCCTTAAATGGTTCACCACTCTATCTGGTGTCCCCATGTGTTTCAGGAAGGTGAACATCTCCTCCACTGTAAATTTAGAGATGTTGCCATCGTTTGGTACTGTAATTTCATTCTCTGGAATAAACTTTGTCACTTCTACAAAAAAAAAGAGAATATGAGATATTACCTTTCAAAACGCATGACAACTTTTCTAATGAAAGATGATATTATGGATGCCTAAGTGTACTTAGGTATACTAAAACTCAAATAACCACGCACACATTTTTAACTAAGAGGGTGTATGTTCAATGTGCAATGTTTTATTTTTATATCAATCAAATAGGGGTATGTATGTATTTGATTGTTATACTAGTCGATATATGATTCTAAACCCGCTGTAAATAACAATAAGTTAAAGATGCTAGGAAGTCATTTGTACCCAACGATTTGAACAAAATACTTGTTGAAATTCAAGTCATTTCAATAATTGGTTGTAAAGTTTAAGATCAAGAAGTATTTTCGAACTGGATTTCTAAGGAAAAAAATAAATTTACACAATGTGTCACTGTGAATGAACTTAAATTTAGAACCAAAAAAATCACTTTAAATGAATAGAAGTGCATGGTATGCCTAACTCACAACCTACCAGAAAACATCTACGTCCAATCATTGTAGCTTACCTGAAGGCGGTCTGCTTACTTTAATCCTGGGAGGAACCATTCTAGGGGGTTGGGTTGGGAGTGGTGGGCATATGTCATGAGGCACGGGTGGCAACTCTCGGGTACTGAAAATAAGTAATATACATGTAGCAAGATTTATGCCTAAAAATACAACATGAAAGACTTACTTTGGTAACACGAGTGCTAAAAATGTAGAATCAAACACAATAACACGAATAGGAGACAATTTTTTTCTCAAATAATAAGAAAATCGGAGAAAAATTGAAAATTAAGTCAAAATTATTAACTAGAAAAAGTTTTACCTGTAAATTGCAGTCATACTAATGGTAGATTTAGGTAACTATAACCACAAAAAACTATGTGCTTATATTTCATTGATAAAATTTAAACTCCTACAACTATTTCAGCTCAATCAAAATAATTGTCACTAAAGATTGTAGCTATGATTCATAGACCGGGTAGGTGGAGTAGTGGACCAAGTCAATCAAACGTAGCAATCACAACAAAGTGGACAATAGAGCCGCTTAAGGCTGGACTTTGTTAGCATATGTTAAACATAAATAATTAAATAACATCTGAATAGTTGTAGAACTTATTCATCTAAAATACATAAGTCACTTGTTTTATAAAATTTGTTTTTTTTTTTTTTTTTTTTTTGATATTTTTTTCCTCTCAAGTTTTGAATCAATTAGTCGTCATGGTCATATTTCGACGTTATAGAGTTGTTTGACTATCAAGTTAAAACACATTTTTTATCAATACTGAATTATGAATAAACCGCTTATCCTAAGTTATAGTAACAATAAACAAGATTTTTACCCCTGAGTCAATCATTCTGCAATTAAAAACCAACGTTTCCGACTAAATAAACCTTTGAAATACATTTAATAAATCTTGAGGAAAATTCATAAGCGTACATATTCGATTTTTTCAACACAAAGACTTCAAGCAATCCTTGAAAAATTAAAACAAAATTCCCAATCAGAATTCCCTGATACAACTGACATTGATTGAATCGACAATGACATGTGTTGTAGAGAACCCGAGAATTGACCAGTCCACATACCTTTCATGTCCATTTGTAAGATGTACTCCATTCTTCAGCCCATGTCCGTCGTGTCCGTTCACGGGCAGTGTTGACAGGTCAGTAAACTTACTGACAAAATCTTCGTCTTCTGCCATCACGTTTTATAATAATAAATAAATAATCAAGACCAGGCATGCGTGACCCTGCTACCTGTCCTTTAAACACCTCCTTCACTCGGCTAACTGAGAACTCGGTCAGTTGGTTTTATTTAACATGGAGGCTATATGGGAAATGGGTCTGTTGAAGAGTCGGCTATAGGTCTGTTGAGAGTAAAATCCAATGGATGGTCATGAAATTTTGTGAAAAAGATGTTATTTTGGCAAAATGACAATTAATTGTCAAAATACAAAATCTTTCAACCAAAATGATATTCATTTGAGCACATTTTCAACTTGCAACAGAGTCAATTAGTTATACCAGTGTTCGATAAAACGAAAAGGCGAGACAGCGGTATGCTCAAATTTGGCAACTATGAATGATTTTTTTACAAATAAACAAAATTTTTATACTTTTGAAATATAATTAGCGATTCGGAAAGTAATCTTCAGTTTAAAAATAAAATATTCAAACAACAAAAAGTGATTTAATGTTAAAATGTTATAAAAAATGAGTTTTTCTTAAAAAAGTGCCGGCTAAAGTCTGTTGGTGAGTCGGCAAATTAAATTAAAGTCTGTTGAGAGTTAATTAGCCGAGACAGAATGATTGCAAGCGAGGTATATTTTGAATTTTTAAAAACTTTTAGGATTAACATTTTATATTGTATTAAATCAAGAGTGAAATTATCTCTAATTTTGCGTGTATGTACAGAAAAAAGAAACATTAAAGCACGAAATCAGTACACACTATATGGTACTATAGGATAAGGCTGTATACAAGGTATTATACCCCAACTTCTATGTCATGAAGTGTCGAGAAAACTGTGAGGAAAATTTTGCATGTATGTACAATACATCTAAAAACCTAAGTTTTCGGTTAACAAGAGGTAGATGACCTAGGGGCGTAAAATCGAAATACACCATATGACACTTTAAGACAAAGCAAAATACCAGACCTTTACCTTATGTAGTTGCTTGAATAACTGCGACGGAAATTATGTCACGTACGAACGAACGGACGGACATATGGATCAGGGTTAAACAGTATACCCCTCTTCTTAAAAGCGAGGGCATAACTATAAGTATTTAACTAGTCGAAGCAGCCACGCTGCATACCCCCGCGCTACTCTGGTGTTTGATAGTATAAGGGCAAATAATTAAAAGAAACAAACTATGACTATAATAAGCATTACTAGTACTTTCAAATGTGTATGTATTAATATGAGCTGGTAGTGGGAGTGATAGTCATGTAATGAATTATGCATGACGAAGGAATAATGTGCCCTTAGGCAATCTATGCAGCCCAGCCCCTAGGGGCATTATCAAAATTCCGAAACCTTTGGCAGAATCTACATCCATACTCCATAGTGCAACTAACAAGCCAAGTTTCAGTTCCATATTCCAAATAACCTAGGAGGAGTTGCGTGACGAAAGAATAATGTGCCCTTAGGCTACCTATGCAGCCCAGCCCCTAGGGGAATTATCAAAATTCCAAAACCTTCGGCACAGACCCCACCCACAATGCAATTAATAACCCAAGTTTCATCTTTCTACTCCCAGTGGTTACAGAGATTATCCTGGACATTAACGCCATACGTACGTACGTACATCGAACAGCAAAACATTTTCCCCGCGCTTTCGCTAGCGCGGGGATAATAATATGGCTTTAAAATTGTTGATTTTAAATTAGTACTTTTTACTTGTACACATTTATAAGGGCTTCAAATTGCATAAATTAGAACCGATCTGATTTATGGATTCAATCACTGATTATCATATGGAAATAAACAGACCGAACGAACATCCCATCCCCCAACCCACCCGGGTAGTAACAGACTGTTTAAATTCTCGATTTTTTTAATGCACGTATCATGTATGCTTTAAAACGATTGCCATATATATATAATACATTATACTTTGGAGGTTATAATGGTTTTTGGCCATGTTTGCAATACAAAATCAGTTGGCATAGTTTATAATTAGTTGTAATCTTCCTCACTCTCTTTCTAAGACTAGTGTTACAATTTTTTATTAGTATTTTAGGGATAAGCGTTTCTTGTTAAACGTCTTCATCTTTGATTTTTTAATTCTTTATTTTTTTTTCTTTCCATGCTTTCTGTTGGAAAAATTCATTCTTTTTCTTTTCATACTGAAAAATTAATGGTAAGCTTGATCAAACAGACTGATGTGCTTGTTATAATGTGATTTATATTAATTTTACGTCTAATCTATGACTAAACAATCATCACTACGAATATATACGCTTTATGTCACTTTGTAAGATATTTCTATTTGTAAAAAATGTGTGTTATGGCACAAATATAGTATGATATCAGTTGAATAATTTACTCTCAACAGACTGACCAACAGACTGAGTTCATTATAGCCGACTCACCAACACACCCAAAACACAATAAATGCCACAAAAACGCATGTCTGTCGGTTTTTCTTTCTTATACGTACAGTTATATGTCAAACATACATGATGTACAATTTAAGTTGCGTTTTTCGTAATGCTTTCGACTTAATTTTAGCAAAACGCTGTTATGTTTACATTTTTGAATGACAAAATTGATAGAAATATCTCGATGAGTAACACGCCTTTCCATTTTGTAGCTTACCAATGTAAGCTACAGGGAAAAACAATGTATGAATACGTTCAGTATTCAATATTGTTTTGCCCAACATAATTTTTTTATTATTAAAGTAAGTAAAAAAGAAATATTTAGTAAAATATATTGACCTTGCTATGTTTTTCTCGATAGTATTTGATCAACAGACTTTAGCCGACTCTTCAACAGACCCATTTTCCATATAGCCTCCATGTTAAATAAAACCAACTGACCTAGTTCTCAGTTAGCCGAGTGAAGGAGGTGTTAAAGAGCTTGTAAATATCTATTTTGTCAATTATCAAGCAACAAATATGAGTTTCAATATGTTGACACGTTAGAATGATGATTTTAAAAAGGCGTTTTGACCATGACCATGCGGAGCATTCAACAATTTGAAAGAGTCTCACCCTATTAAATATTGTATAAAGAAGAAGCTCTTCTGTTTAAATTGAACTCAGCATGTTTATTCTAAATGTTTCATGAAAAGAGTTTTGTTTGTTATATACAGTATTCACTTAGAACTTACATTTAACCATCTGTAATATTGTAAAATAATGGTTCTTATTTCAAAAAGGAGGTTAACCAAGTCTTGTCTAGACCAGATTCACCATAGAGGCCGTCAAATGTCTAGACCGATGGAAAAATGTTGGCTCACCATCTTTTTAAAAGGCCATAGTAAGTTGTGTTATACTTCTGCTGGATAAAAAATGCTTTCAAAAACAAATATCTATTTGCATGTACATGAGAATGCATTCCATTTTCAACTTTGTGGCATCAAAAACAAACAACCCTGAATATTAGAAACGGTAACGTCCGCTTCGTTGCTGATTGCAGGTTTAGATGTCTTTGGAGTTGTTTGGGTATTTATTTGACGGATTTTGTCTTTGCCTTTCCGGACTTTTGATATTCGAACACCCCATCGATTATTCTATACTTTTTTCAATTAGTCATTTTAACATTATTTCTGAAACATGTGGCTTAATTTTGGTTATAGCATTTCTTGGTTTCATGCTGTCTTTTAATTCTTATTCTTGTTATTGTTTTTTTTTCTCATATCACCATAAAGATTACCAGTACAATGAATATATATAAATGATTAAATGTAGCTAGAAATATTTACAAATAAATTGATAATGATTTTTTTATGTTTTTATTCTACAGCATGAATGGAATTTTCTTTTTACACGAACTTCTGTCTCTGAAATGAATAATGATAGGATTTTTGATTCCGATATTTTCAAGGTCCGTGTCTTTTAACCTAGAGAACTTGGCACCGTCTAGTTTCTTCCTGTTAAGTCTTTGCACTATATAGTCTTCTATTCGCATATACCGGAAGAAAGTAGACATTTCGTCCACTGAAAATCCCTGGAGGTCTCCATCTTTTGGGATAGTTAATGGACTAAGATCTTGAATTGCTGAAAATTACATATATATACACACATTTCAATAATTGCATTAAAAGTTGAATTCTGATGTAAATTTTCTTGCAGATTTCTAGTTCTTTATTTGAAATTTTACATGGTTAAAAACCAATGCTATATATATAATGATTGAATTATTTGTTTGTTTGTTTGACAAAACTGTAAGAAATATCTGTGCATAAGAGTTTGTTCCAGCAAAGAATAGTACTGTTTTTCATTTTGGAAGAACTGGTTTTAAACGACGTATTATGCCCCTGTATTTTTCTTTCATTAACCAATTTTGTGGGCTTGGTACAAAAACGTGAAGCAACCAAGGAATAGTGAGATATAAAAATGAAACCAACAATCATGCTTATTCTTCTACAAACAAACAAACAAAACAATAAAAACTCAACGAGATAATTGATAATTACCTTCTGTTGCCAAGGACTGTAGACTTTGTGAAAGCTCTTTCTTTTGTTGGATTTTCTGTTGTAAGGAACTGCAAAATTGAAAAGCAATTATATCCAATATCTAAAGAGTATATATGCAGAGGTTAAACCCTATTTATACTATACACTTCTGTAAATGCAATGAGACCGACTGTTTGGTCCTCTTTTTAAGAAATTCACGCCCTTATACACTACAGGTTATTTATGTTTCTTTTGTGCAGCTTGAAACCCAGAAGACAGGATCCCTCTGTTTTCTTAGGGCAATGATTTATCCTTTAGATAATCTTTACAAAACAACTGTAAGTGAAAATGCAAAAAACATCTTCATAATTGATATTAACGTATCCGAGAATAAAAACAAAGCAGGCTATCAAAGATGAAACAAAGGTCATCTATCCAAACAACAAACAAACAATAAGAAAGAGAGAAAGACAGCAAGGAATTTATAATAGATTTTAATACACGAAAGAAGGAAAGTACCAATGGGAATGTCAAAAATCCGGAGGGGCAAAGATAAAACCAGTAATCACGAACGAGAGCAACACGAGTAAACATATAAAATAAGAACACAAAAAAAACAACTACTGCATCGCGAACTCAAGTCGTAACGGGAGTGAACTCAGGTGTTCCGGAAGCGCGAGCAGTTCCTGCTTGTTGAAACAAGTCTATCGTGTTGCGGACAGTCAATTCAGTATGTCAAATATGGTAAAAAGAGGACAAATCCGATGACAAATCAACATCTGTTCTAATCTGAGATAGAAATCCCCTATTTTTCTATGAGTACAAAATGTCTTTCGTAACACAGAAACGTCAGTCAAAGGGAAAAGCTTAGTTTCATGTTCTCCTGAAATGTGGAACAAATGCTAAAAACAGCTGATTGTCAGTACTATATTTAAAGCATGTCTCTACAAAAAGCAACTTCAAGATAAGATCTGAGCAGTGTAAGTCAATATCTTTTACATTCTCCAGCAATAGAACAAAATGCCCGAGCAGTATGACAAAAAGACCCCTACCTTTTATGAGGCATGACACTCCAATAGTAAATTGACCTGACTGTTTACATGAGCTTTAACCAACTGACCAGAACAAAGCCTACTTTATCTTTGACAGTATTTAATGCCAAGCCGTGATTAACATGATTCACAGAGTCTTTTATGTAATGTGATTCAGAGAGGGAAGAAAAATACAAAGTAGGGTTTTTATTTGTAATTTAATTTGGCAATATCTCAAAATCATTTAAATTGTTTAGAATAGAATCACATCTCCATGTGCATACTGAGCCATCTAACATTTTATTTCAGTATTTTCTATATTTTTGGGGTTTATGTTTCCAGCAACATTCAGATTCACTTAAAATAATATCTTGAAATTTGGAAAATGAAGTACGGTTTATTCAATTATAATTTTAATTACATAATAACTTTTTGTACCCCCGCAAACAAAGTTAGGTGGCATATAAGAAACACCCTGTCTGTCTGTCTATCCGTTTGTCCGTGTCTTTGTCTGTCCAAATACCTCGTAAGCGCAACTTCTCCTAAACCGCTCAACGGATTTTGATGAAACTTTACATGAAGGAAGTACATCATATGTAGGTGTGCATAAGAATTTTCATCGCTCTCGAATATCATTCAGGGGAGAAAATTGGACTTAAACTGTTTGAATATAGTATTTAATGGGAGACCTCGTAAGCACAATTCCTCCTAAGACGATTGTCAGATTTTGATGAAACTTTACATAAAGGAAGTACATTACATGTAGATGTGCATGAAGAATTTTTATCCTCTCGGAGAGATAATTGGACTTTTTTTTTTGGCAGTACAGAGTCCAATAAGAATCAGGGGTAACCACAGGGGCGTGTGTACAGTAAAAAATATATACCCCCTCTAAAAGGGATAAGGGGGTATATATTTTTTTTTACTGTACACAAGCCCCTGTGGGATAACATTCGTGAGCTCACTCACAGTATTATTTGTTTGTATTGTCAAAAGATATTTTTGATGCGTACAGCTGGATCAATCTAAAGTTAACAAGAATATATTAGAAACACATAATGCTCCATCTTGTAACATTCTGGGACGGAAAGACGAACGGACGCAAGGACCCGAACACTATATGTTCCCTACTTTCGGAGATCAAATATTACAATTCAGATGTATGTGCACCAAGCCTTTATGTATTGTGCAAATCTTAAAATTGCACTTTATTGTTATTATAAGTCTTTATCATATGTACTGTGCCCCTCGTGGGCCCAATATTGTGTTTTTCTTTTTCTTCGTACACAGTCAAGCGTCATTTTTAGCAATATTCAGGTGAGAGAATGATCACTTCAGGCTACTGGCCAAAGCTGGTGATGTAGATAGTGTATCACGTACATTTATACCACCGATCTATGTAGAGTGAATAAAAGATAACTAACCTATCAGCCTTTCTTTGAGGATGAGGTGATTTCTTCATTTTCTCATAATCTGGAGTTACACTGTCAAATTCAATCTTATTACTGTTGTGATGTTTAGAATTGCTCTGTGAAGTTTTTTTCATATGATTAAGTTTTGCATATCCACTATCCTCGGATGTCTGCCTCGCCAGGACCTTATTATCATGCTTGCCTGATGCTGGCCTAGGTTTGGGAGGCAGTCCTAACACTACTCCTTTAGATTGTAATCCTTGTTCTAACACGTTCCACTGATCAACTGAGATTCTGTACTGAGAAAGTTTACTGTCGGATCTCTCTGGTGGGACCCTTTCTTTCTTGGGTGTGGCCTCTGCCAGGCGGAGCTCTATTGTTCTCCATTGATCCTCTGAGATTTTATATTTATCCATTCTGTTTTGAGGGGTTTCCTCAGTAAAACCGTTCATGGTTACAGAATTATCACCCATATTCTCTAAAGCCTATTTAACTTAGTAATGTTGTTTGTCCAGTCTTTTAACTTTAATAAATTCCAGTTTGAAAGTTAACTATCCTACTACAAATCCTAGTTGAAGAAACATTTCCTCACATTGTTAAATTTAAATTGGTACTTTACACTAATTAAATATTAATTAAAATTGTCATTAAAGAAAATTCCACTGTCATAATAAGTCAACAATATGTAACAAAAGATTACATTGTCAGCTAATGAAAGTCCTTCTATTTAAATCTACATATAATAGGTAACCAAATCTTGTGTAACATAAGCACTTAGAGTATTGATCTATAACAAGAATTTAGTCCATTGATCTTACAACAATGGTCTGTGGAGTCAATCAACCGTGACCATCACAACTATGGTCCTGTTATAAGCACAAAGAAGCATTGGCCGAATATAAACATGAAATATGACAATCTGGGAGTCTTCATCTTATTCCAGGCGTTTTAAAACACCAGTGATGTAAAGAATAGAATTAGTCAATCGGAATTCATAGCAAGTCTGATTTATTTTAAAATATATCTAGAAATTATTCATAACTGTTATAGTTGAGTTATTCTATTCAGCCTCCAGTATATTACATCTGCTATTAGCTTTTTAGAATAAATTAAAACAGAGTACAAATTGTCATTTCCCATTTCATAGGTATAATTACTTACTAAAAAGGTTCATTGAATTCACTTTATAATTTTTGTACATCATTCATTACTTTACTTTTTTTCTGTTCACATTTTTGTAAACTGGGTTCAAACATACCTTATACATAAAAATGTTGATTTAATTTGATGCGATAAAAATACCTCTCAAACTATTTAACTCAACTTTATAGTGTCTCCCTAAAATAAAATAAAACCTTAAATCAAAGCCTTTCCATTTCATCTTGGTTGTCAATTTACACTGAAGATAAGTACAAAGATTTATGTTGTAATCCCCTGACCAGCCGATGACAGGACAAGGTTTCACCATTCAAACCATGTTTGTCAGTCAACTGGACAGTGTATGTGTCTAAGAAATTTCTATTCAAATCTGAAATCTGACAAGGTTAGACCTTTCAAATCAAGTTTGTAGCTTTCAGTTTAACATAAACTTTCACTGAGTCTGAATATTATTCTGTTAACTTTTAAACATAATACATGTATTTTGTTTAATAAAATTTCGTCCAAGACAAAAATAACCTGATTTTGTGATGCAGGAAGTAAGTGAGTGACAGACCTGAATTCAGTTCCCACATTATTGGACCCCTTACTTATGCTGCAAAGTACATATAAAGAGGCTGTAATAGGTAGTTGCTGAGGAAACTGATACAAAAATGTTTCTGCCACCAAACACCATTTTATAACATGAATTTTTCACTTTGATATATCCAGCCAAAAATCAACAGCAAGACTATATAAAATAGGTTTATTGTAACATGACAAGTTTGTATTAAAATACAATAAATATAAAATATTCCCATCCCAAAATCTGTTGTTAAGTACACTTTAACATGTTAGTTTACCTGTTAAATGCATGACGTTAATAAAAATACAAGTCTTCCACTTACTTAAACATTGAACGTAAATGTGTGAATATATTGCAAAATTAATATCAGTTTGAGCTTCAAATGTTTACCTTTCTTGGATTATAACACAAGAAACTTGAAAATGATGTAAAATGAAAAAATAATAAAGAGGGTAATTTTATATGAATACACCCTTCTATAAGCTGATCAATAATTTTTTATTTAAAACTTTACTACCGTACTTAGTACGTCTTCTGCTGACCAAATGTGTGTATAGTTGAACATTATGTTTTCTTCTTCAGTTAAAAAACCCATAACTACTGCAGCATGGGAGAACCAAAATGTTTGGAAAGTAAAAATTTAGCTTATCGTTTTACTATTGTGAAGCAAAAAGTAAACATTCATACAAAATGTATGCCATTGATGGTTTTAGAGGTAGCTAGAACATATTTTACAGACCATGTGTATATATGAAAAAGAAATCCAAAAAAAGTTACATATAAGTTAGAAAGGGGCAGAGTACTCAATATTAATATTAATACAAGTACTCAGATATGGGTATTAATTAAAAAGCACAGACTTAGGAAACATTCAAATCTCAATGAAAACATAATATGATAAATCTATATATTAATTTGATAATACAAGCATTAAAATAATATCATATAAATAAGATTAACTGTACATAGTTTCATTGTTTTTTTCATATTATACAACCTTTTTTTACCATAAAAGACATATGAATATAATTTTCAAAGAACAATATTCTTTGTCTGTCAGTGTGTTGTAGCTAAATATGCAATTCTATGGGACAACTTTACAAAAAATGAAATCTTCTTTTGAGTCTTTTAATGATAAAATTATTTAGTCTTTAGATAGGTTTAGCTTGATTTAAAATATAAGGTTAAGCATTTAAATGCAACTCACTCCCCCAAAACACATGGTGTGACTAGATACCATTATATACAGTGACTCACAGAGTTATCTCCCCTTATCACAAAAAAACATAACATCACAGACATTTGATTTTGATAAACTCTACAGTTGCTATATATACAATAAATGAGGAGTCCCTAACAACCTTAAAATAGGCAATAGTCTTTAGATGTACTTGAAAGGTACAAGACTTGGGAAAGGTAAAAATCTCAACAGGCTGAATCTCGTATAAATTTGTTTGTTTTTTGAAAATAACTTATACCCATAGTCTTTTAGATCAAAACTCTAAATAGGTGGCTCTCGCAGGGTTAAAAACAACCTGCGACCTTAGGTCTTTTTAATGGCGACTTTCGACCTACACTTCATAAAATCGACCTAAGCCAAAAAACGACCTGCGACCTCCGCCAAAATATGCTTTTTAAAAGCGACCTTGCGCCCCTTTTAATAGCGACCTTGCGACCTGAGGGGGGTACCCTGCGGGAGCCCCAAATAGTATTCGGTGAAAAAAATCCAAGACCTGTGTAAAGTTAAGAATCCATATTGCTAAAAATTCATAGATCTAGTTACATATTGCATTATATAAAACTATTTATTGGAGGTACATGTATTGTCATAGCAAATGCATTTGTAGATTTAAACTGAAATCATTTTCTACTCTACAGCTACAAAAAACACACACAGCACTATACAAACTAAACGGTCTGTTTGACTGTTACTAAAGTTACAATGTTAAGTTGTATATAATAGTTTCAAATTTCAAGCTACATTGTTTGGATAGTCTAATTATGAACGCTAAAATTCATTATGAAGTTTAAAAATTTTAAACATAGCAGGAAATCGCCATCTCGCCTTTCATCAAGAAAAAAAATTCTACAAACAGCCAAGATAACCATGAGCATAAGATCTTCGTAAACAAGCTTGAAGATACCCTGTCTTCCAAAGCCTGATTAGTTTTTGTTATAAATGCATTGAAAATACAAATACTTTCCAATTGGCTGGGAACAACTAAAAATATATCACAGGACTAGATGTTTTAATTATATGAATTAACTGTGTTTTATAAATCAACATAAATTGTTAATAAAGTGACTTACTAAATTTTCAAGGCAGTGGCTTGGTCCTGTTGACTTTTTAAGAATAAAATGGTTAAAATTAAAATGAGCTGGTTAAAAATATGGACTTTATACAAATGACAAATAAATAGATTGCACAGGAGAGGCTGAGTCAATGATTTCGTTATCTGGCAGAGTTTGGGTGTGAATTAGGTATAGATTGAGTTCGTCGTGCATTAATTTGTCGTTGACGGGCAAGAAATGACATGCCATTTGTGCTGTTGTTGAGTCGTTCCTCTGTGGCTTGTCTGTGAAGCTGGAACCCCTGAAATCAATAAAAAAGTTGAAGTACACTATGAAATTATAACTGGATACAAATTATATTATTAACCTGTAAATGTTTGAATTTCGCTAGTTAAAACCAGCATGTATACACATACCGTATTTTGCCGTGTATAGTGCACAGTTTTTAACAATAATTTCCAGAATCTAACATAGGGGTGCGCACAATACATCCCTATATGATTGAATACAAGAATCATAACTCCGTGATTTCTTTTGAATCCTGTTCATTATTAGTATCTCTAAATATAATTTATCCTGCTTTTATCAAATAAAACTTAATTCCAGTGTCTTCATGTGTTTGTTTATATTAATGTCATTTTCATATCGACCGCCATTTTGGTTTAATGTTATTGTTAGTTTGGTAAAACTATTTGTACTCTTAAAAAATACTTCTATCCAATTTCTTTATTCAAAATAAGAATAATAAAATATGATTTTAATTTATTTATTCATTCTTCCTTTACTTGTTTCCTTTCTGGATCAATAATGTGTATTCCCCTAAGTAGCCTCATTTAAATAATTCTAAAAATAGAACGGTTTGTTTACATGATTGTGTATTTTCTTTCATGTAATTATTTGAGCACCAGATAGCCATTTCCTTTAATATTGTTTTGTGAATAAATACTCATCCCAAGCTGGAGATAATTTAGATTTACTGGTAATTATTTGTTTTGACACCACCTTTGCAATTTGCACAAAACATCGATCTTTTGTAAACAGGCTTGGACAATTAACAATTAAAGCCATTCAGCTGTAATACTTCAGGATTGTTTGAATAGTAATTTGTTGATCATCACTGTTTTGACACCTTTATTGTTTTTATCAAAAGATGTGAGCTTGGGTTAACACTTGTTGTTTGTTGATTGAAAAGGGGGACCATTACCGGGATTTACGATTTCGCTGTCATAATAAAATACACAAATAGTATAACAGTTTATTTTTATTTTCACAATAATTACAAAACAATTTTATTTTCATTAAAAAAATCTTCATCTGTAGTCTTTCTACCTGAAAAAAGAGACAAATTTTGAGGGTTCCTTGTCATAGAAAATGATCGCGCATTTTACACAAAACTTCGTTTTTTCCCCAGATTTTCATAATGAAAAGGGGGTGCGCATTGTACATAAATGCGCACTATACACGGCAAAATACGGTACTAATATTTCTTGTAACACTTGAAATCTTAAATAAATAATCCAAATATCCAGGATACAAGTGGTAACTTTTAAGTTAAGAATTCAGTAATGTCTTGTGACTTACCAAGTTGTACCAGGAAGCCACCATGTATTTTTCTTCTTCATCTCGTAATTGTCTAGCTTTTTTGTTTTCCTCCTAAGAAATAAATAAGAAATAAAATATCAAATATTTCTACAGGACAAGTCATCTGAAACTTGCCTCCTGTTGTCATATTTTATACAACTTTTTATTGGTAAAATCTGTTTTCTGTTATTTACATATATGAATCACTTTGTCATACACTAATCTTCAATTATATAAGTATTATACTTTTTTCACAATACCCCTTAAGAAGGCACTGGATGAATTGAGGCTTTTTTGTTTCTCTCTCTGACCTTTAAGTCTACGAAAACTTTTGGCAATGGCAGAACTTCTATTTCATTTTTTTTATCTGTTGTCTTTCCAAACAGAATAAATACAGTTGATCACTTTTTTTTAGTAGTAAAGTAGAATCTGAGAAGTACATAGCTACACAGTCAGTAATTTCATATCTCTTTTTGAGCATGATGCTATTAAACATACAAAACACTACAAGCACATTAAATTATTAATAGCAGATGCACTGCATGGTAAATTATGATTTAAACTCAGCTTTGTTATTGATTTAACATGAAAACCCACCTCCATTTGTTCAATATATCTCTCTTTCTCAGACAACTGATTTCTTAATGCCTGAATTTCTGGGCCAGAGTCATTACTCTTTTTGACATCAAGTGATTTAATCACCTAAATAAAAAGAAATGTTTACTTATAACTCACTGAAGAAATGTACTTGTAAAAAACAGGTTCAAAATTCTGGTTTCCTAATATCTATAAAGATTATTTTATCAATATTCTTAACAAATTAAGTACAAAATGCAACAGCTAACAAGAATATGTCCAACAGACATAATGCCTCATCTTGCAACATTTGTTTTTTTCCCAAATCACTAAACCATGATGTTGTTCCACAATCACTAAACCATGATGTTGTTCCAAGAGTATAATTTTATGGACTTAAACCATAGTGGCCAGTCATGCAGAAAATAAAGGTCACAGCCAGCATCTGAAGCATACATTGTGCTAAGCATCACTAGGTGCACCTACCATACCAATATAGTTGATGTGGCACATGTCAGTAAATGGGAATGGACTTTAACCATTTTTCTGTAAGAGGTCATCCATGCAGAAAATATAGGAAAAAACCAGCATCTGAAGCATGCATTGTGCTAAGCATCACTAGGTGCACCTACCATACCAATATAGTTGATGTGGCACATGTCAGTAAATGGGAATGGACTTTAACCATTTTTCTGTAAGAGGTCATCCATGCAGAAAATATAGGTAAAATCCAGCATCTGAAGCATGCATTGTGCAAAGCATTACTAGGTGCACCTACCATACCAATGTGGTTGAAGTGGCACCTGTCAGTAAATTTGAATAGACTTTAACCATTCTTCTGAAAGTGGTCATTCATGCGGAAAATATAGATCACATCCAGCATCCGAAGCTTGCATTGTGCTTAGCATCACTAGGTGCACCTACCATACCCATATGATTGATGTGGCACATGTCAGTAAGTGGTAATTTGGAAATATGGGGTTTGGGATGGACAAACGGACCCGAACACTATATGCCCCTCTACTTTCGTAGATTGGGCATAAAAACATGGACATACATATTAAATTTGAAATTCAAAGATTTCACATAACTAATTTGTTGAAAAATGCTGGCATTCGAACTTTAAAAACATAAAAGAAACTTTAAAAACTCTAGTCCATGCCCTGTTCTATAAACCCTTACCAGTCTTGCTTTGTCGAGGTATTTTTTATACCGTTCCTCCATCGATTTAATTTCCTCATCTTTTTTATGAATCAGATCTTGTAAGTCTTGTATCACATCAGATTTTGATGATAATTGTGATTCTAATTCCTCCGTAACTGTTTTTAATTTTGTCACTTCATTGTCTTTTTCCTGGGATCGTTTAATTTGTTCATTTAATTTTTTCTTGATTTCTACAATTTCTTCCGTCGACACATTTTTCTGAGTTTCTTGTAAGTCCTCCACCTGACTTTCCAACTCCATAATTTTCTGGTTGGCAATCCTGTAAAAGTTGTGTGTAAATTATTATAAAACTTTATGCAAAATGTCAATTCAACCTTTCATAACATACAGAAGCAGAAAAAATATTGTCTGTTATCTTTAGAATTCATTTGTTTTTTATTTCTGAAATTTGGTCAACCAATACTCTTTTTATGTTTGCTCATAGTTTTTTTTCTTTGATTACAGTGCTAGAGTAAAATTATTTTTTTTCAATCTTGTCTGTGCAATTTCTCACATTATAACTATTTAGTTTGCCACATTAAGGAAGGTTATTGCAATAATAGGCTCAGTGCTATTTACTTCATATGATTCTTAGAATTTTAAAATGTTTTTCAATCATTAAAGACAAGAATATGTCCAAAAGACATAACGCTCCATCTCACATTTTGAACAGATGGACGAACAGACAAAAGGACCTGAACACCATATGCTCCCTACTTTTTTAAGAATAATGAAATGCTTTACATTTAATATATTCAAATTAATATATATGTGGTATTACAGCTTTATATGTTTTACTATAACCAGTAAATCCAAAGAAAAAGGAAGGTCAAAATGAAACACTAATGTCCACTTCCAATCTTATGATATTGGGATGTTTTAAAAATCATAAGGATCAAAATTATGGGAAAAAAGGAATGACCAACCTACCCAACACAACCAATTATAATTCTGTAGAAACAGAAAAAAAAATTAACATGGGGGAAAGACAGGCCAACATACCCAATGAGAGGATGTTGAAAAGATACCATGCCTTGAATGTACCTGAATTTCAATGAATATCACATTAAAAACATACTGCAGAATTTTTCCAAAGAATGATGAATTTTCCAGACAGATAATATTATATTGGTATAACTAACATGACTAGTAAGATACAAAATACATGCAATAACTTAAATGTTTGAATCCTGATCTCCATGAACCTTCAGAATAAATCAGGTTATACTATGAAGTATTAGGGTACAAACTTTCATAAAAGTCTTACTTAAACAAAGACAAACTTATCATAAGAAATTAAAATTTAAATGCATTCATTATAGTCATATTGTTGAAAACAACATTGTCTTCTGTCTAGTGCAATAGCATTTAAAACTGATATAGATAAGATTAGATCAACCAAAGATTGCCCTACCTGAGTTCAGTTTCCAGTTCATTTTTCCGTGAATTGGAATCGTCTAACATGGATTGGAGCACAGGGTCATCACTACCTTCTGTACTGTTGGATTTTAATTTCAACATCTTATTCTCGTGTTCTAGACGTAAAAATTTCTCTCTACAAATATAATGGTAATCTATTGGTCAAAGGGAAGTAATCAATCATAAATTGGATGAATTTTCAAAAATGATGATATCATACACATTTTTCATGATATAAAGAGCATTGTATAAAAACTTCAAACAGTATATAATATAAAAAGGTAACACATTAAGCAATTGTTAAAAGTATTCTGTGATTGTTTTTTATGAGTTTAAAGTAATCACTTATGCATAACAATATAAACCAAAGCTGATCTTTAAAAGACCAAAAATATTTTTTAGGTAAATTTTGTTGCAAGTGCAGAATTCAGCAAACTATAATATTTAAAATTTACCAGAAATATGATTAAAATATTAATATTCTTTATACTTTGTTTTATTGTTTCTTTTCATTTTTTTACATCAAATTTCACAAGCATCAATTAAAACATATTTTCTTGGAAGCACTATTTTCTAAAAAAAATGTGTTCGTAAAAAAATAAGCAAAGTAAGAAGACTGTTGAGTTTTTAAAACCTACTTAATATCAGGAGGTAGAGACAACATTTCCACCCTGGGTGTAGCTGTGAGGTTGTTGGGTTCACTGTCTTCCATCGTCTGTAGTTGTGAATACTTCATTTCATCATTCATCTCCTTCAATGAGTCTCTTTCTGTAGCTATTCTCTAGATAAAAATAACATGATAAATCATAGATATTTTATCAGGTGTGTGTGAAATAAGCTAAAGAAATATCTATAGGCTGGTTAATGTTAAGTCTAACGAAAGTTTGTGTTTAAAATCCACTAAGAAACATTGCTGCTGTAAGCAAGCAAAAGGCATAAAACTAGAAAATGTGTATATGAGCCACAGAATGGACCTACTGTTAGTGATGTCTTTGGTATGTGACCCAGCAGTGTCTTGTCTTTTGAATAGAAAGGTTACATCAGAGGATACCCCTTAGAAAGAGAAACTGCCTGGTCCATCTGGTCTTTCGATGCACCAACCATACAAAATACAGTTTGTATGAAAACCAGACAACTTTTTAAATTAAGCTATTGTACCTCTTTTTCCCTCTGTAATGTTGTCATTTTATCCACAGCTCTCTTATATTCAAAGTCAGACTTGTAATAACACCCTTAATTAAAACTTAACCTCTTTTTCCCTCTGTAATGTTGTCATTTTATCTACAGCTCTGAACTTGGCCTTGTTATATCGCCCTATATAGAAACTTTACCTCTTTTTCCCTCTGTAATGTTGTCATTTTATCAACCGCTCTCTTCGCTTCGAAGTCAGACTTGTCAGCTCTCTTGGTTTCATCGTACAGTTTGTTCTGTAGTTCATGGACCTGTCTTTTGTACATTTCTAGCTGCTGCTTCATTGGACCTGACTTTCTCATTTCCTGTTTACATAGAAATTATGGATTTGAAATAAAGTTTTTTGGTTCTTTCAAACAGAATTAATTTGCAAATTTCTCTAAATATCTACCGTGTATGTGTGACAAAAATACCAGAATAGAGATGGGGGTCAAAAATGTACATGTACATCTTGATCTAAAATTAAAGTTTGTTTTTGCCTACAAAAACAATGTCTCCCCCCGTTTCCCCAAAAAGTTCCAAGTTCAAAGGACCATAACTCCAAAAAACATTTGAGAATCAAAATTTCCTGGTAACATGCACAACTGCATATGGTGTCCTTCCTATATACCAAGTTTCGTTGAATTGGGTTCAGTAGTTTCAGAGGAGTTGCGCTGACAAGATGATATTTGAGGATTTTCAGCAATTTTCTAAGTTCAAAGGGCCATAACTCTCACAAAAATTTGAGGATCAAAATTTCCTGGTAATATGCACTACATATGGTGTCCTTCCTATATACCAAGTTTCGTTGAATTCGGTTCAGTAGTTTCAGAGGAGTTGCGCTGACAAGATGATAAATAAGGATTTTCAGCAATTTTCTAAGTTCAAAGGGCCGTAACTCCTACAAAAATTTGAGGATCAAAATTTCCTGGTAATATGCACAACTACATATGGTGTCCTTCCTATATACCAAGTTTCGTTGAATTGGGTTCAGTAGTTTCAGAGGAGTTGCGCTGACAAGATGATATTTGAGGATTTTCAGCAATTTTCTAAGTTCAAAGGGCCGTAACTCCTACAAAAATTTGAGGATCAAAATTTCCTGGTAATATGCACAACTGCATATGGTTTCCTTCCTATATACCAAGTTTCGTTGAATTCGGTTCAGTAGTTTCAGAGGAGTTGCGCTGACAAGATGATATTTGAGGATTTCAGCAATTTTCTAAGTTCAAAGGGCCATAACTCCCACAAAAATTTGAGGATAAAAATTTCCTGGTGATATGCACAACTACATATGGTGTCCTTCCTATATACCAAGTTTCGTTGAATTCGGTTCAGTAGTTTCAGAGGAGTTGCGCTGACAAACGTTGTGACGGACAGACGGACGGACACGACAAAAAACAATATGTCTCCCCACAAAAGTGGGGGAGACATAACTATTAGAACATGTACCTTGGAACAATTCATTATAGCAAGACTGATTAAGGGTTTGATCATTTTTTGTTCATGAAGTAATGTTGTTTATTTCAGGTTAATGCTATATATTTGTTCAGGTACCATCAAACTTAATCAGATTTCAGAAGTCATTACCCTGATAACAAATACAATTCCTTTATAATCCATGCCCCAGTTCTTGACCATCATTATTTTTATTACCCCAGTAGACAACCACCTATTTGGTTTTTAGAGATAATTTTTTGCTTAATGTTTGAAAATACTTTGTTGGAACCTCATGCGTTCCCCCCCCCCCATTTTCTTGTTTAACACATGATGAAACAGAGAATTTTTTGATGCTGTTAAGAACTACCTCTTCCATTTCCAGTTGTTCCTGCATGTACTTTGTATTCTTCTCCTCTAGAAGTTTGACTTGAACCCTCAAATCTCCCATCTCATCTAAAAAAAAAATCACTTTGGAAATAACAAATCTCTAGGCCATTGAAATAGTGCTTATTGTCAACATAAATCTTCAAGTTTCAAAGAAGGTGGCAGCTGGTCATATAAACTGGAACATTTTTACATGTGTAGATGTCTGACAAACTGGAGCATTTTTACATCTGGATTTCCTATGTTTGGGTTCTAGTGCTGCTGATGAGGAATAATTTTCCGAAATGACCATACAGCTCATAAAAATCAATTGCAGTTGGAGTTAACATTTGTGTGTAGTCTCATGTTCATTTACTCCATATCCTTTCATAAATTATGTGTAGATGTCTGACTTCAAATAAGAAACAAGAAAATGCCTTAAAGACAAAATGTCCCACTTTGCAACACCACAAATAACTTTAAGACTTTCAAACTTACCTAATTTTTTCTTGTATGATTCTATCATGGCTTCATACTTTGTCTAAAACAGAAAATGTTAAACAGAACTATATATAAAACAAATTTTTCTACTATTTTATTAAGTAAAGGTATGTTGACTGCAACGTCGTGAATAGTGTGTAACAAAAAGTAGAAATTATGTATGTTTTTATACTGTAGAACACAATTTTACTCTTATTTGTTATATAAAAAAAGAAATTTGAATTATAATATTTTTCAAGATTCAATATTCTTTTTCTTTGCTTTACTTTAATTTTTGATTCTTACCCTAAGAATAGATAGGTTTTTATTTAAGTTATTGGAAAACACCCCCTGATCATTCGTGAGCGAGATGGCTGGATGTGCTTGCATTCTCAAACTGAAAAGGGTTATTAACAGAGAAATAGAATGTTTTTTTGATATAACTATTTCTTTATCCTAATGATAGGTAACAAATAAACAGAAGATAGGATGAAAGACTGACCACTTGTTCTGAAGAGTGTCGGAGGACATCAAGTTCATCTTTCAAACATCTAGCTTCATCTGCAATGGCTGTCAATTCTGAATTCTGTAAAAAACACAAAAGACCAAACATAAATATATAAACCAGAAAAAAAATATATCAAAACTTGCTAGGTTACCTAGTAAATTCTTTTGTTTTAAAGAATGATTTCATATCATTATATACATTACCATATATCAGGTTATTTTCATAGGTCAACAGAAATCAAGAAAATAAATTGCACGAAAATATCCCTCTAACAAAATATATAAATAAACACATCCACAAACTGTGAAAAATAAAACCCCCAAAAATTTATTACACACTTTATAATCAAGTTCACAAAGATTGACCCCTGCCCTGGACAGATAGACAGAAGGACCTGACTCCTAGACCTACTTTTGCCTTTGGCAATACAGGTAATAATTCTTTGCCTTTGGCAATCCATTATAATTCTATTGTATACTGGAAACATAACCAATACAAGAGGCTCCCAGGAGCCTGAATCGCTCACCTGGTTTTGATGTCATCCCTATGAAGAACTTTGTAGCAACAACAGCTTTTCTCTTTCAGCAATAGTTTTCATTCTGTAGGCCAAAAACATGCAAAATGTTATTTTAAGGGACATCTGGACACTTTGACTCTATCGAGACTTTTGTTAATAGCTTATTGAACTGAACATTTAATCAAGCAACCACTTTTCTTTATCTGCTATAGTTTTCATTATATAAGCCAAAAACATGAAAACATGTTAATTTAGGGGCTGTAATCCCTATTAGGGGTCATCTGATAACTTCAACACTATGAATGCTTTTGACAACTTCAACACTATGAATGCTTTTGTAGAGCTGAATGAACTGAACATTCAAGCAAGCAACGTCTTTTCTCTACCTGCTATAGGCCAAAAACACTATTTTTCACCTTTAAGGGGCTGTAACTCCTATAAGGGGTCATCTGACAACTTCGACCCTATAAAGACTTTTGTAGAGCTAAATGAGCTGAACATTTAAGCAAGCAACAGCTATTCTCTATCTGCAATAGTTTTCATTCTAGAGGCCAAAAACACTATTTTTCACCTTTAAGGGGCTGTAACCCCTATAAGGGGTCAACTGACAACTTTGGTCCAATGGAGATTTTTGTAAAGCTAAATGAGCTGCACATTTAAGCAAGCAACAGCTTTTCTCTATCTACAATAGTTTTCATTCTATAAGCCAAAAACATGAAAAAACGCTATTTTTCACCTTTAAGGGGCTGTAACCCTTGTAAGGGATCATTCGACATTTCGACCAAATGGAGACTTTTGTTGAACTTTTGATGCTGAAGCAGTGGGGGGCATCAGATTTCATCTATCTCTTATACTTTTTGATTTACAAGCCAAAAACAGTAGTCTGACCCCTCTGGTCTATTATTAGCAACAGTGGCCATGTTTTTTGACATATCAAAAATCGAAACACAAGTTGGTGCAGGACACCCTAAGGATCATTCCTACCAAGTTTCATTAAATTCTGTTCAGTAGTTTCAGAGGAGAAGATTTTTGAAAAATTGTTAACGGACAACGATGACGACGGACGCCAAGTGATGGTAATAGCTCAGATGGACCTTCGATCCAGGTGAGCTAAAATCAACCCCTTTCCCCACTGGTATGAATCAGATTACCTTTTGTTTCATATCATTGAATTCTTTGGTCATTAGATCTAACTTAATTCTGTAGTCGTCCCTAGCTGTAACGACAAAATAGATTATATTATATATTTAAATGTAAACTTAATCCTGTAGTCGTTCCTAGCTGTAATAACAAAATAGATTATATTATATATTTAAATGTAATTGTACATTCAATCATTTGTTAAGAAACAAGTCTCTTGTGTTTTCAATTAAATCTGTTGTTCTTTTTAATTTTGTAATTATGTGTAACATGACTAATTTGGTCCCCTTTGGGGTTGAAGATTTTATTCAGGATTCAGTGTCAACAGGTTTTATTGTAGTTGAAACGCAGAGTGAACTAGACCATGTACTCCACATATTATAGATAATGGGACATGGAATACATCATCATGAGGCAACATCTGTGGAATCACCAGTATAAAAGTCCACAGCAGTAAGGCATTCTGGTACTGCATATTGTTTCAAAAAAGTGTTGTTCTTACAGATCATGCTAAGATACATCACCTTAAAATGGCAAATCTATAAGCAAGTCTGTCTTAGGCCAAGGAATCTTTTTGTTAGATGTTCTATGTTCAAAAGGGGATCTTTCTTTGGCAATTTTAGAATTGGTTTTAAATTGTATGCATTATAATTTTAATCTTAGAGCAATAAAATGAGCAGTCACATTGAAGGCTGCTGGCTGTTTTACATTGTGAATATTGAAATTGCTGCTGATGTTTGTAAGTTCTGGCATGTACACTTATTCCACATGTCATTTTGTCTTTTTAACTTCCCACTCTTATTGTACCTGCATCCATTTTAAAGTTTTCTTCTTGGAGTTTCTCTACCTGTTGTAATAACTGTTGATACCTTTTACCTGCTGGTGTGCTGAAAGTAGAGGAACAAGAATGTCCTAATACAAACCAGTTCAAAAAGTGACACAACATACATCAAGATCTCAAATATTGTCTTATAATGAAGTCTTTAACTACGCTGATGTTGGTATATGTTTTTACTCATTACTCTAAGATTTCCATGGAAGAGGGAGGTTAGGCACCATAAAACCTGGTTAAACCAACCATATCTTTTTAAATGCCTGTACCAAGTCAGGACCATTGTGATCTATAAATTTTGCCAGTGTGTGTTTTGCCTTATTTTTTCTTTTATTTTTGACATTTGAGAGTGATTATCCCAGTTTGGCAGTGTATTTGTCTATGTTAATATCCTAATTTGCAAATAATATTGTCAACAATGCTTTAGTTTATATGGATACTATATGCTAGTAGTACTATATGTATATAGCATGTGCAAATTCTAAACTAAGTAAATGGCAAGCCATGACCTTAAAGGGAATACACACACACTAACAAACATCAACCTCATCAACACCTCACTTCAAACATGAAAACATTGGAGTTTTTAATGGATAATAAAGCAAAGAATCATCACATACAGGTAGAAAACAGGAGTTCATAACAAAGGACCATTGGTCAAAATTTTCTTTTAACTTACAAGTTTACCAATCAGACACATAGTTATTCAAGGTACATGTATTAAAATTTGTTTTTAATAGCTGATCAAACGATGCATATAATTCAACAATGGAAAACAACAACATGATTAGACATTTATGACACCAATAGGCCATATTGTCCTCAGCCAGGTGTTTCAACTTTTTCAAATATTTTGTGCAACCAGATGACCAAACAAACACAGCCTGATCGGTGGAGTATACATGTCCTGCTGAATGAAGTATGACCCTAAACTTACCAAAAGAAGCCACTACCATAGAAATTGGTTGAAGATTAAATTCATGTTAAAGAGAAGCTTGATTCAGACATTATATATTAGGTTACATGTAAGAGAAACCGACAATGCATAAATTGAAGGTCCATGTTTTTGTCAAAAAATCATTTAACAATGGAGAAAAGTTACATGCCAACAATAGATGTTTTAAATTTTCAGAAATTATGTTGCACACAATTTGGTGTCTTCAGAACACCTTTACTTTATTCATGCATGTAGCTATGATAGATGATAGAGCTATATTCATACTAAATATTGTATTTAAATTAAGTTAGTAGAAAAGTTTTATATTCATACAGGGTGCAATATCATATATAGCGCTCACACAACTTACCTAGGAAAGAGGCTAGAAACAAAGTTCTCTGTTATATATATCTTTCTCTTTCAATTTTGGTTTTTCACAATCTAATTTGTTTAAACTGTAAAACTCCTTACCATTAAACAAGTTTGGTGACTAATAATTCGATTGTGTGATACTTAAAACTTCCCAAAACTCAGAAAATCAAGCATTTATAACTTTGTTTTAAAATAAGATTGTATTGTCTTCAAAGAAAACACTTTATGATGAGAAATAAATTGAAGTTATTCCTTAATTGACAGTTTATGGTAACAATGTTACATGTTGATCATATTCTAATGATGTATTTCAAAAGTGTTTGCACTTATCTACATTGTGTTTAACACAGACATTTTTTCTAATGACATGTCAATAAGTTATCATAACAATAAACAGTAACCACTGCCTTCGCTCCCAGAATCTAATTTCTACTATCAGTATACCCTGGGCAGTACTGAGATATATTACCTAGCTTCATCTAAGTTCTCGGCCTGGTTCAATCTGTCCTGTAACTTGTCATTCTCACTAACAAGCACCTGCTTCTCTTCTAACAGACCTGCAACCTGCAAATAATACAATATCATACAATATTAGATTAATAAATTCTATAATGTAGAAAACCAAGGTTTTCTCTCAAATCTGCTTCAAAACTGTTATGAAACCAGTTTTACAGTTAAACAACTTATAAATTTTATAATTTCTATTGGAACTGTTGAAACTGGTAAGCTTTTTCAGAATAGAATCTCAAATAACATTTAACATTTTTCACCTCTATAATCTAGTTACAATTAATATCAGTGCAGGATAAACAGACCGACAGACTTTTGTACCTGGAGATCTAGTTCATGACATCTCTGTGTTAGGTCTTCTTTGTCTTCTAAAGCAGAGTTCAAATCATCTACTGCTTTCTTTAGCTGGAATACAATAGCAAAACAAAAAAAAAACCTTAGCAGTTATAGAGCATAGATATTGATGAGATATGAAGTAGATGGCCACATTATTAATAGAACATTTTATTACAGATTTAAAATAGAAAAAAATAATTTCCAGTTCTGCAATCGAATAAAACCAGTTGACTTCAACAAACACCATGTAGCTAACCTAGGGCATATTGTATTACTGTAAATTCAACATTTTTTTATCAAAATACACAAAGGGTCCAATTGAAGTAAAAATAGAAAAACATATTTTATGCTGATTTTTTTTTAACAAAAATACATCATCAACATAAATACAGAATTATTACCTGTCAATTAAGTTATTGGTCTGTTTTAGACTTAAGTTATTGTTACTGATTTTATCATGTTCTTTTCTGACTTAAAATATTCAAAACTGTTCCATTGTGATTTTTTAAATTGCTGTTTCTTTATGTTGGTTGTGTTGCATGCATTTATTCTACATTTCTTTATCCTCTATCCTTTGCATACAAGGCATTGGATCAATCCCTTACCTGATCAGCCATTTCAGAATCACCATCCCCATTGGTAGAAACTTCCTTCATCATAAGCTGAAAAAATAATTCAAATGTAAACCCATTTTTCTCATAAGCTCAATTTTGAAAAACATTAAACACTTGGACAATAGTTATTTATCTTTAATAAGATTTTCACTGTATAAAAGATGATGCTTTTCAGTACTAAAGTAAAACTATAAGTTAAATACAATAAAGTAATCGAAAATTTATCAATAAAAAATTATACAGTACCCCCTCCTTTATTAGCAATACTCAATATAATTTGATATAAGTCACAACTTATTGAATATATCAGGATTATGGCAAACTGCATATCATTTTCTTAGCTTTGCTATAAAGTAAGGCCTAAGGGGTTAAAAATGTTATAATTTTAAAAGTCTACCAGCTTTTCCAATCTTTTCTATATTCATTTCAATGTGTAATGCTAAAAAATACACTATGTAAAATGTTTTGTACTGACTTCAATCTGTTATTGTGCTTATCCTACCTCCTGAATGGCATTCATGACAACCTGTTGTACAGACACCTCCATTGACATGATACGCTGGATATATTCTTGTTTATCTGCACAGTTAACAGCACAACCTAGGATCAACTGTAACAATCGGCCAAGCTCTGAGGTGTTACAGTGTTCACCTAAAATAAATGTTATCATTTACAATGCAGAGATGTTAATTATGCACTTAATAAATGGAAAATTACAATAAAACCTGATTTGAATTTTATCAAATCTAAGTTTGTAAAACTGTTGAGTAGAGGCAAAAATTAAAAGAAAAACATTTTACTGTTGGATTGTAAAATGTTAATAAAATACTTTTCATTGGCCATCATGGCTGTTTTGGCAGAATTTTCTATCAGGACTATTTTTGACAGCTACTACAGAAATAAATGTATGGAATCTGAAACATATCCCATCGTTCATCTTTAGATATACAAAGACTTTAACTAAAGTGTGTTCCAACACCCCAATATATCATGTACATTTTTTTCTTGAAATAGCCCCAAAAAGACTTTTGCTTTGAGGTTACACTGTGTGTGTTATCTTACCAATATCGTTGACATTTGGCATCTGGAAATCCTGTATCTCTATTCCGAGGACCTGAAGCACAAATAATATTCTTAAAATTCATTCTACATAACAATACATGCACATGTATACTTAATTTAGGTTTTTACATGTATGATATCATAAAAATTAATTTTGGTGTTTTGATGGATGTTTTAAGCACAAATCTTCTAAGCCCATTGTTACTGTAAGTATAAATAAAATCATTTCATTAAATTCAATTAGATTGAGCTAAAATACTTAATCTGTAATATTCTAACATTTTAGTACTTTATTATTACAATTATCTTTTTTTAGGGGGGGTTTGATCAAGATCTTGGTGGAGGGTTGAAACATGGCTCTAATTAGAAGTATCTAAAGTATACCATACCTCTAAATTGAATTCTAGTATGCCTTTCAGTATTTTCTTCAAGTTGCTGATCTATCAAACAAACAAACACAATTACATATATGTGTTCCAAACAAAAGATGTACATTCTGTTTTATGATATAGAAATATTAAATAAAGGCACATTTTAGTATAACCTTAACAAAACACAGGGTGATAGCCACTTTTATAAATTTCAAAGTAGAACTCAATCACCTGAAGTTCCCATTGGCTAGGTAAAAATTACTGGTTGTTTGTAGATAGGACAAAACTGCTGTCTCATTTACAATTATTTCAAGTTGGTTAGACCCTATGTATAGAATTGTTTTTTAGAGATGTACCAGTTAAATAAACTATACGATAATTCCTGTCTGATTCATTTACTATATGTTTAGCGTCAGATGATAAAATAATCTGTACTGAGTTTTAAATCCAAAATGTAAATACAAATTCAAAATACAACAAAAACCACATAAAATATACCTGCAGATTATACACAAAATTAACTGAATTATGTTTGTTTATCTTTGGAAACATCTAGAATTTTATCTAAAAAAACAACAAATTGCAAACCTTTAATCTCCAATTAGTATCAACATCTTCCTTGATTTTAGAGAGCCAGCTTTCATCAAAATATTCTGGAGCTCTGAAATAAAATTTAAAAAAGACCACTGTAGCACTCATTCATTTTGCCACACATTTTTTTCATACTTTCTTCTTAGCTTTTAAACTTTATTAATAATTATTAAGTAAATGTTTCTCTTAAAGTGATTGAATTTACATCTAATTAATATCATTGATGAATAATTTATGAATATGAATAATACCCAAGTTTAAATACATTTTTGTACCTCTTTCCATCTATTTCTTTATACTGCTCTTAATTTGGACATCACACAGAATAATAAAACTATGATATATTCTTGATAAATAGAAGAGTAAGATACTTACATTTGATTGAGCACTTGACTCATGGCCACCCCATCACTTAGATCTGATGCTGAATTACATGGTGCATCAATATCAAATGTCTGCATCTGAAGAACAGTTGGATTACATATCAATGGAGCAACATGAAACAACACAAGTCTAGTGTTAACAGCATCATGGACAGAATTTACTGGCTTATTCTTTTCGGGGAGCTGCATGTTTTAATGCATAATAGGAGATATTCAGTCCAGATGACAAAACTCTTAAGCCTAATTTCAAAGGTATGCATGATTGTTTTCTGCATTAAAGGTATTTTCATGAAAAAAAAAAAACCAAACAAAAAACAGATATCACATTCATGTCATTTTTATGTTATCAAAGTTTTTCATACTTTTAACCATTTTGACACAGTCACATGCCTGATTTATGTACATGTATAACTAAACATTTTACACATGGAAAACAGGTTTAATAATTTGATCGAGGGCACCAATCCTACATCTGAGGCTATTTTACTTGTATACATGTATGTCAATCATTGTTAATATGGGACACAATCCCTAATACCTGTATATAAAGGAGGAACAATTTGGTTTTTTAGAGGGGATATGGAATAGAAAGACAGGATGCAGCTTTTGGCTGAAAAATTTATGCTAAATTCAAAATTAAATTATAATGGTAGTCTTCCATAGAAAGTGTATGTCGCCTGTGTCTTGAAATATAATGTAAACAGGAATTACACAAGTTATTGGTAAAAAATTGCACTATACCACACAGTACTAAAAAAGGAGGCTACATGGCAAATATCAAGAGGCTGTGACATGTAGTGGACCGGAAAACTATGACGCCGCAGGACAGCGGATAGTGTCAAATTGACTCCTATATGTCGCTTTTTAACATGTTGCAGGCGACATAAAAAAGTTGCAGGAAGAAAATTACTTTAAAAATATATTATATGTATATGTCACCATTTGATTTTTGATGGGTAAGAAGACTTGTAAATATTGGAAACAGATCTATATTTTCCTTTTAATTTTTTTTACAAAGACTTAAGTTCTTGTAGATTCTCGCCATCATTATTCAGCTGATGTCATACAGTATGTTTGTAATATATATGCTTTGCACTCTAATAAACATTATTATTATTATTATTATTTGTCATCATGCAGTGAAACAGTTTCAACCTATTCATGACCTCTCCTATTTTCTTTGATCTTTTGGAGCACCATAATTTGTAAACAATATTATGGGACGCAGTCCCACATATGTAGAAATTTCCAAAAGTTAATGGTTTGTATTTTTTTCGAAACGGATGTGCCGAGTGTGCGCAAGGGCACTAGGCACAAATTTCTATGGGGCCAAAAATTCGATGTTTTTTTTTAAATAAATTTTAAAATTGGCAGATTTAATACCCACAGTTAAATTTCTTTTATAAATATACAGGAGAATACGGATGGAAAGTCAAAACTTAACTCTCTAAACATATTTTCAAAGAAACTCTCATTGTTAAAAGAGATGAAATGATCTCGCCAAGTTCTCGCGAGAATGGTCATTGTAAACAGGTGCGTTACAATCGTGATTAGTGATTGTTTACTAGTAATAGTATGGCGATGTTTAAGACAATAACAATAAAAGATATTTAAAGCTTTACAACACTGAATAGTAAAAAAGATGGTCTTACATTAGGCTTAGCTGATCATGGAGATTTCTTAATCAATCCTGTGCATGTGCATGTTCCAGTGTTTTTTTTTCAATATCCTGATTGAAACAAGTCGTCATTTTCTGCCAGGTTTTTATATCGATCTTCTCCACCCAATACTTCTAAAAAGATATATTGGTATACAGAAAATCACCCAAACCTGGCAGAAAAAGGAAGCTTTGTTTACTTCTGCTGGAGAGCGAAATACTCTGACCGGGAAATGACGTCATGGATTACATAACACCAAAAGAAGGTTATTTCATCCCGTCAACGTCATCCTATTACATTTTGACACTATTTTAGAATATAATCATATTACTGGATTATTCATTGAATGCTGCTGTTTTTTTTATCTTGTGCCCCATAAAACATGTCATATACTTCCATTTCATTATATTATGGGTTCCATTGTATTGCGGTTATTACATATATACATGTATGTCATTTCAACCTAATAATAATGTGTTGTCACCTTTTCTACGTAGCTAAGCCTAAGGACCACGATATTACGAGATACCAGTACTGTATAGGTTGCAACCAAATCATATTAACTTCTTCTGTCTGCTTTTCTTTGTCATATATCAATGTTTGATGATTTTGTTGTTACTTTCCTTGTGTTTATATTGTAGTAATTTGTACATATATTTTGTGTACACGTAACAAGTAAAACACTCACGATTTTTATGAAGCATAACAGAACATCTTAAATCTAATCCTTAAATCAAAGTTCAAAACAATCTGAAATACTTTACCCATATAATTAAGCTATCACAGACTTCTTCTCGATTCATTTTGAGCTATTTTGACGCCCCAATTCTGTCAGAACAGCAAAATATCTCGCCAAAGGGGAACAACTCTTCAGTTCCGCTTCCGGTTTCGATTTGTCAAAGGGTGCAGGACATAGTAATTCAAAGTGACGTCATTAGACCAAAGCAATGTCATTTCCATGCTCTGAATAAAATCTGGCTTTCACTTGCACTATGGACATTTATATATCAATAAAAAGATAAATCTGCACTCTTATTGATGGTCTCTATTCTATGAATCAATAAAAGTCAGTATAGTCCAATAAAAGTGCCAAAAACAGACCTAAAAGGGGGTGTTTTAGTGAAAAATTAAGGGGGGTCATCACATCTTCTAGACTTGATTTCAGCAACTTCTACAATAATAAAAATACCTGAACCAGAAATATCTGAAAGGCCATGTTTCCTTTTGTAAACTGTGAAAATATTGGGGTACGTTTACCTGCTTTTTTTAGAAATATCTCTGTTTACATAAAAAGTGGCGATTTGTCATATTCAAAAAATGGAGGGTTTTATAGTTATCCCCCTTTGTACAAATATTATCCAAAAAATATTTTATTTTACAAAAGCAGACCTGATATGATGTTTTTCATGCAGAGAAGTATGTAAACAATCACAAAAGTACAAAATAAATGGTCATTCTAACTTCCGGTACAAAAATAGACAGGATTCCCTTCACTCATTGGTCAATATATTGGGCTACCACCACTAGTCTTTTCTACGAAACTGTGTCTGGCATCGTTTAAAGCAAAAGAATTGTTAAATGTATAACATTTACCTATTTTTTCTGGTTCGGTATTTCATTGCGATTAAAATGGTACCTCAGTTTTGTCGTTCGCTTTAAAAATGACGAAAACATAGTGATTCTCATGCAAGACCCCGCAATAGGTTTTTGGCCCATTTTGTCTAAGTGGATTTTCTTTAACCAGAACATTGATTATTTTCACTTAACAATGGTGTT
Source organism: Arcuatula senhousia (assembly GCA_963971305.1). NCBI lineage: Eukaryota > Metazoa > Mollusca > Bivalvia > Mytilida > Mytilidae > Arcuatula > Arcuatula senhousia. The sequence goes on from OZ020303.1 coordinate 2,850,509, forward strand.
CCTATACTTTAACATTACTTTCATAATTTTTGCAATACTTTTATTGCAATATTAAGGTAAATCTATCTTTTCTTATGGCAATTTTTTAGTTTTACTCTCTGATTTTCATGTAATATAGCCATACCAAAGTCTTCTTAGCTATTGTTTTAACAGAGGTTACATAGCTGTATCTAAATAACATTTATATTGAGCTTTTAGATGAACTTATTAAAAGTGTATGAATGTGAAAAATAATTTTACACCCAGCCAAATGAAATGTTCCAATTACATGTACAATTTTTGCTTTCGAAATCACATGAACTTCATTCTAGGAAACCGAAACAATGAAACGTCACAAATGACGTCACATAAAACATAATGACTTTGCATACTTGACCGGTTGCTATGGTGTTTTTGCATAACATATTAATATTAGAAAGCTACAAATGGACCATTACATTGGTATTGTGTGTATAAGCAAATTCACAATTGGTTGCAGCACTAAAATGGACTGTAATAGACCAGGTAAAGCATTCAAAATCTTATTATATGCCTTTAAAGGGTGCAGGACATAGTAATTCAAAGTGACGTCATTAGACCAAAGCAATGTCATTTCCATGCTCTGAATAAAATCTGGCTTTCACTTGCACTATGGACATTTATATATCAATAAAAAGATAAATCTGCACTCTTATTGATGGTCTCTATTCTATGAATCAATAAAAGTCAGTATAGTCCAATAAAAGTGCCAAAAACAGACCTAAAAGGGGGTGTTTTAGTGAAAAATTAAGGGGGGTCATCACATCTTCTAGACTTGATTTCAGCAACTTCTACAATAATAAAAATACCTGAACCAGAAATATCTGAAAGGCCATGTTTCCTTTTGTAAACTGTGAAAATATTGGGGTACGTTTACCTGCTTTTTTTAGAAATATCTCTGTTTACATAAAAAGTGGCGATTTGTCATATTCAAAAAATGGAGGGTTTTATAGTTATCCCCCTTTGTACAAATATTATCCAAAAAATATTTTATTTTACAAAAGCAGACCTGATATGATGTTTTTCATGCAGAGAAGTATGTAAACAATCACAAAAGTACAAAATAAATGGTCATTCTAACTTCCGGTACAAAAATAGACAGGATTCCCTTCACTCATTGGTCAATATATTGGGCTACCACCACTAGTCTTTTCTACGAAACTGTGTCTGGCATCGAAAACAAAACAAGTTCAAAACAGAAGAAATGCAAGTCCAGTGAAAAGTTTCATCAGTTTTGTCCTTTAATGACTGTATACAAAAATCTGACACCATAAACTTTGTATAGTACGTATAAGAATGTTCTTTCATGTCTGTTTAGTCATGTCATTAATACAGACAATTGTTTTGGGGTACCTCGAATTACTGGAATCCCCCGTAATTACTGGAATCCTCAGGTAAATACTGGAATCCCCTTCGAAATTACCGAAATCCCCTATAATTTCACTGCAAACCCTTTGAAATCGATAAATAATGTGTGTTTTTATTAAAATATGTTATTTTGGGGTAAATTGATTCAGAAAAATGTATATATTAAAGCGTTTTTGTATATATCCTTTTCACTGTATAAAAAACAATATGGCGTCTTTTGGGGGGAAAAGGGAGGTTACTCTATGGTCATAGTCATCATAGTTTATTTATTCCTTATCATCTTATAGGGAAATTTGTTCTTTTTGTTTTTTTTTCATACTCAAAATATAACAGTATTAATCAAACAAACAAAACAGTAATTACAAAAAAGTTTATTTGTTTCAATATACATTGTATAAGTTATAATTTATTTTACAAATCTTACTACTGAGATAGTACATTCATGGACCAACTAAGAGCTTTTCCCATCGCTCTTAGCATGAAAGGTTTGTAGGTTTGAAGTAACCGATGCAGGTATTGTAGTGGGCCAATTCTTTTAGGGCTGCATTGGCTTGTTCAATTGTTGTCTTCTTATGGTGAATTCTTCGGGTGTGCAATGACGCGGTGAAGATCGGTCTACTCTGGACATAAAAATGACTGCCACGTCTCTTGAAATGCAGACTTCGGCTAATTATGTTGCCTCTTGTTGAACTTGAACGGGAGATGTTGAAATCGTGGCTGACTATCGATGCTAGATTCCATTCTCAACGATTATGAGCAGTTTAATTTGTAATGACCAACGCAAGTAACTATGCTTGTAAATCAAATTATTTCGATGTTTTGCTAACTACCTGTTAAATTAAAATAATGGAACTTCTTTGATCTGAGAGTGGCAAAGAATTTTCCGCATTGTAATTGGTTTTGGACCAAAAAATAAAAAAATATAGTCCGGGAAATTTATTTTTAATCGCCGTATATCGATGACATTAAGGGTATCTCATCAAAATATTCAAATCTCTGATTATATATATGTGTTTTTCGTATTTTTTTATAATAGGTATCTTCCTTTTTTCGGAATGGTGTTATATGGCTTAGTTCTTGCTTTATAATTGAATGCGGAGACTTCTTAAAGTATTAGAATTGCATTCTCGGCAACCATATGCATATTCTGTGTATTTATTTCAATATTCGAAAGATTCTCCCAGTATTAACACCTTATCGCCCGACTGTTTTGTTATTCTCCGATTTTACTGTACCAGTTTTTTAATAACTTTGCATCGTTTTCGATCCAGTCTGCTTCTCGACGGTTTAGTAAGAGTTTTCTGGTTTTCTTTAGACCCTAGTTTATTGATTTTTATTCCAGTCGCATCTGTGGGCTTCCACACGATCACTTGAGCTATTCATGCGGAAGCCAGATTTGGTGGCTGGAAAAATCAAAACTCGCACGAGCGAGATGCACATTGTCCATCAAAGGAGGGCGTACGTCATTGATTTGTCATTCAAAATTCAATTTGGACTTCCGACACTTTGGATCCTGGCTTCACTGGGGATGAGGTTGATTCTCGAGGTGGCCGTGTGGGGCATTTGAATTGCCGTAGCTCCTAACTCTTACTTTGCTTTGCTTTCGCTTTCGACTTTTGACTTCTATATTTGATAATATATAATAAGTAAATTGAATGATTTGTATAGTAAAAGCCTGTATGTATTTTTTTCTTCACATCATTTCATGTTCATTTTGTCAGGCCCGTCGTGTTCATCTCCGGCCTTGTTTTACTTTATATATTTCAATGATGTACGCCCTCCTAAAGTGCTTGAAAATTCCTTTGTGGAAAGATTCTCCCAGTATTAACACCTTATCGCCCGACTGTTTTGTTATTCTCCGATTTTACTTTACCAGTTTTTTAATATCTTTGCATCGTTTTCGATCCAGTCTGCTTCTCGACGGTTTAGTAAGAGTTTTCTGGTTTTCTTTAGACCCTATTTCAATATTCCATATATTACAGTTAAATACATGCTTTACATATAAAAATGCAAAGTTTTAAACATTTTACGCCGTATAATTTGTAATGACATTAAAATATAATTACCTCTGTATTTTTTTTCAAAGACATTATCTTTGTTCTTTTCGTAGAATGTATATTAAATCTTTATTTTTCAATAAGTTTCTTTTAAGTTATCTTTGAAAAAATATTTTCACGGACTTTAACAATAAAACTTAAATAATTGTTTCGAAAATTGAATTGAAAGTCTTTTAATTTATGATTTGTTTGGCATACTTTTTGAAAACATTAATTGGATTAAGTTTTATTGCCTTTAATCAACTGACTTGTGGCCTGGATAAAGTTAATTGTCGTAAACGATGATTGACACGTGGCCTGGTCGGGTGCCCGTTAAGGTTAATAAAATAATTAATTAATCAAATAAACTTCACCAAGCCTCAGGATGAATTGCACACACTGGGGGTGGTAAAGGGGGGGTACGTGCACGGATGAACGGCTAATAAAAAATGACAATCACGATGAACGGCCAATAAAAAAATGATAATCACGATGAACGAAAAATGAAATAGAGAAACACGATGCACGATGAACCTCCATGCACGGCTGAACGGGAAATAAAAATTGCTCAACACGATGCACGAAAAAAACCCTTTACCACCCACCACACTGTCAACCACAACTTTTGGGGAACTGGACATGGTTTATTGCTTCCAGCACTTAGAAATGGAACCTCTTGAACTTTATTATCTTTTATAATTATAAAAAAATATTGTACATTTTTTTTCTTTCCTAGATCTTTTCTTAATACAAAATTAAAATAAAAGTTGTTTTAAATTATATGTATCTAAACATGAACCAATAGAGACAGTAACAAAAAATATGGCAATTACTATTAAAAAAACCCCAACAAATTAATAAAAAATAGACTTGGTTATATACAATAAAAAATGTATGAACATATACAAAATACTACAAATAAACAGGGATTAAATAAAACTTGTTTTGGACATCCCTGAAATAAACAGTTCAATCAATTAAATCAAACCTTACATTTATTATCATTTTATTTAATAAAAAAAAAAAAACAAAACAAAACAAAAATCATCTTCAATAAATTTCTTATCATTCAACAGTCAATCTAGAGTTGCCTTTCGTTTCTTTGACGCCATCTTGAATTGTCAACCATGTTGTGTGCCAATATTAAACCTGCAAATAGAAATAAAATATAAATGCTAAAAGCATGGAAATAACATATTTTAATAAAAACACCTACTATTTATCGATTTCAAAGGGTTTGCAGTGATATAATAGGGGATTTCGGTAATTTTGAAGGGGATTCCAGTATTTACCTGAGGATTCCAGTAATTACGGGGGATTCCAGTAATTCGAGGTACCGATTGTTTTGCTATCTATATTCAATGATATTAGTAGTATATCTTTATTGGGCCTTAAGGTCATTGATACGCTCCCAAAGGGAGCGTTAATGGTAGAAATCTCAATATTTATGTTCCCCAAACGAAGTGTGGGAACATATTGTTTTTACTCCGTTTCTTATTATTAAGTCGCCCAAAACTAAGTTTTGGCGACTTATTGTTTTTACCCCGTTTCTTATTATTATTATTATTATTATTCTTCTTAACAGTTACTTTTCCGGAGGAATGCCGTTGCAGTGATTGAGACAGGGGCTTGATATTTGGCACACATATAGATCATCTAAAGCGGGGTTGCTGAGGTCGGACAAATGTGTCAAAATGGCCGCCATTTCAAAATGGCTGCCGTTCTAAAAATAGTAACATCGAGAAATATTTATCGGATCGTCTTCAAAATGATATCTAACGGTAAATGGGGTGTCCTTATCTCAAATCTGCAATCAGAATTTTTATCTGAGCTTTCGTTTTAAAATGGCAGCCATGTAAATACACCCGCCCCCCATGAAAAATCATCAATTTTGTCCGAAGTTTTATTCTGACATGCTTTGAATGAGATTAATGAAACTTTGCAGAGTGATAAAGCACCATCTGAAGTTGTGCAAGAAGTTTGGAAATTTTCAAAATGGCCGCCGTTTCAAAATGGCGGCCAAAAAATGGCAAATTTTCAAAGTGGCCGGATTTCAACGAAATTCGATTTCTAGGCATATTTTGATGGACAGAATTAAATGGAATACTATCTAAAGGCGATTTTGGGCGACTTGTGTGTTGGCATCCCAACACGATTATTTTTAATTATTATTCTTCTGATTCTTTATCGTAAAGTTGTCCTCCCTAATTCAAGAAAATGGTTCAAGGAAATTGAATAACACTTGTTGGATTGGATAGTGGGTCACTCAAAGGCGTGTAATCAAGTTTTGAAATTTTCAAGATGGCCGCCGTTTCAAAATGGCGGCCGTCGGAAAAAGTGGGCGGAAAATTTTTTTTCGTCGGATCGTCCTGAAAATTGGTCATCTGGGTAAAGCGGGTATGCTGAATTCAAATCTGCGACCGGATTTGAAATCCAACTTCCGGTTTCAAAATGGCGGCAATTTTACTACACCCGCCCCCCTTAAAAATGTGAACTTTGTCCGATTTCAATGAAATTTGATTTCTAGACTTATTTTGATGCACTGATTTGAATGGAACTCTATCCAAGGCGATTTTGGGCGACTTGTGTGTTGGCATCCCAACACAATTATACCTAGTTCTTATTATTTTTCTTCTTCTTCTTCTTCCGCACTCTAAAAAAACGCTTGTCCGGGTATAGCCGAAGAGATGTGAAGACTGAGCTTTATGAAACTTTCCACAGCTATAGGGCACATATCAGAGGTATGCACAACGTTTTCGGAATTTTCAAAATGGCCACCGTTTCCGAGTAAACAGCGAAAGTTCATTATATAGGACATTGCTATATCTCGGTAACCTAGGTGGTCAGGACCTTGAAAGTCGGTAGGATTATAGAGCTTGATGAGTACTACAAAAATATCAAAAAAAAATTTGAAGCGATATTTACGGTTTTTCCGCAAAATGCGAAAATGTGAAATTTCAAAATCCAAGATGGCCGCCAAAATTTAAAAGTGCTTGGATTTTGATAAAATTTAATATTCTGGTAGATTTTGATGTTGCGAGTAATGCTGCACATCAGAGGTGTGCACAACGTTTCGGAATTTTCAAAATGGCCACCGTTTCCGAGTAAACAGCGAAAGTTCATTATATAGGACATTGCTATATCTTGGTAACCTAGGTGGTCAGGACCTTGAAACTCAGTAGGATTATAGAGCTTGATGAGTACTACAAAAATATCCCAAAAAAAATTTGAAGCGATATTTACGGTTTTTCCGCAAAATGCGAAAATGTGAAATTTTAAAATCCAAGATGGCCGCCAAAATTTAAAAGTGCTTGGATTTTGATAAAAATTAATATTCTGGTAGATTTTGATGTTACGAGTAATGCTCCACATCAGAAGTGTCCATAAGGACTTCGAAATTTTTTTAATGGCCGCTTTTTTTTTATATCTCAGTAACACAAGTGATTAGCACCTTGAAACTTCGTGGTATTATAGAGCTTGATAAGTACTACAAAAATATTTAAAAAGTTCTAAAGAGATATTTACAGTTTTTCCGTCAAATGCAAAAACGTGAAATTTCTAGATCCGAGATGGGTGCCAAAATTTATCCAAGATGGTATGTTTAAACACATCATTGACAATGCCATGAACATTATACATATATATTCTATATTTTTACATCATTTTCACATTCTATAAAACTGAAAAAAGGCAGTATTTTTGCTGCTTTAAGGTACATCTTGTTCGTTTGGGGAACATCTGTGACGGCTGCCGTCACAATCAGTACTCGTTTAGTTGTACTATGGGCTGAATTTTCCTTCAACATCCGGTAAATCACGCTTTTTTTCTATATAACAACACAGAGCTGATTGTATTTCTGTCTCTGCATCTATGTATGTTGAGTAATGTATCAAAATCGAAGTCCAATGATCCCATTTTGAAATGCACTTGCTGTCTCAATCCCTCTCTTTCCAGGTTATAATTTTCACAATTAAATAAATAATGTTTGATGGTTTTTGTCTCCCAGTGGCACATCTGTTACTTTCAATGTGTCAATTAATCAAGTGTTGGTCATTTTTTTTAGCTTTGAGTATCCCGATCATTCAGTATTTCATTCTGATGCCATTCAGTATTGCAAACTGTTGTGGCGAGGTGCTTTCCCAATTAATATATATACCCGTATACATGTACATGTAAATTCAGCAGGTTAGAAAGAATTTTCAAAATTCACAGATGCATACAAAAGAATAATACTGGTGACATTAGAAAGGTTCTTTAGGAAATGGCTTATTATAAGATGTTTTCTAGTACATGTAATTAGAATTAATATAGTAACATGTACATGTATAATTTTAATACATGCATAGATTAAAGAAATTAATGAGATGTGGAATAAGTGTACGCGACACAGGCAATTTAGAAAAACCACAATGGACAACCGCCAGCAGCCTTCAACGAGGTCATTTGGCACTGCTCGCGGTTCTGCAATTGGCCCATGGTCTATATTAAATGCATATAATTCAAATCCAGCCCTGAAATAGTCACAGATAGACCCCCTTCTTAAACAAGGAACAGAAAACATTGAAAAGACAAGTACAAACGAAAGCTTTGTCAAAGATTCCTAGCTTAGGACAGGCACATGTAATATGTGGCGGGGTTAAACTAGTTTTTCTGATTCAAGGTGCACTGGTGCATCACTATCTTTTGTCTTATGTTCTGCCTGCAAAATCACTTGTCCAAAAATCAATAACTGTAACTCAAATAGCAAGTTCTATACGAAATACAAATTATTTATTTGTTATAACACATTTACAATAAATAGCAGAGAACAGAAGAAGGTGAAGTTTTACAAAAACATGGTGAAAATTCTTTCCAACCAGTAGACTTTACATACCGGTATATATATTGATAGGGTGCACAACTCACCAGCTTACATGAAGTGGCTACAATATATTCTTAATAGCCATTAGTTATAGAATTTTTGTCTTTGCCAGTAGATGGTAAAGTTCAAAAGTTAAGTAGGGTTATAAGGTCTAAAGTAATTTGTCAAAGCCCGGTATACTGTTGAATGAAGACTAAAACTGGAAGTAGCATTTGTAAATCAATCCAAGAAATGCAACAAGAATACCTTAATTTCAGACTTATTTATAGCAGGTGTCAAGGAAAACAGGAAGTTGTATATGACTTTATGCACTTAATTTCTCAAATTTATCCAATTATTTTAGATTTTACATGTTAATTCTAACTTGTATGAAAATGTACTAAAATAAGATAATAATGAATGAAAATAAATGGAGAAGATTTCCAACATATGCTTACAAAAGAATGATACTGGTGACGTTGATTTTGTTTTGGTTATGAAAGGGCTTATTACTAGTAGTTTTTATAAAAAAATAGCCTATTTTATGAAAAATATTTTTCTTTTTCCAATGAACATACTCAATATTTTTTTAACATGTACATGCGTGTCTGATTCAAGGTAAAAGTGTGTTACCATTAACAAATATACTACATGTACATGTATGTATCAAGTATTAGCAGAGAATCTGTAGACAATATCCCAAATATAAAACTTATGTATAGACACTGTTATTTTGAACTTATCAGTGTCAGATTGCCTCAGTGACATTGTACAACACTGGTCTTATAATAACAGTCATGAAAAAGTTATTGACCATATTATTAGCTCACCTGGCCAAAGGCCATGTGAGCTATTGCCATCACTTGGTGTCCGTCGTCGTCGTCCGTCGTCGTCGTCCGTCGTCGTTAACTTTTCATAAAAACACTAACATATTTATTGTAACACAACTACACTGCAATGGTCTACTCATTATACATTTATTTATCTTAATTTTAGAGAAGAAAGTTGTATTTCTCTTCAGTAATTCAGTTTCTACCACAGTTTTAGGTAATACTCGGTGGAATGGGAGGATATTTTCGGAAATCAAATATCGTAGAAGGGATTGGAGACGAACTAATTTTAGCCTTTGCTGTTTTGTTAGGGATACTGGTACCTCTTGTTATGTTTTTAATACGATTAAGGTAAGGATGTTTATTTTAAATGTAAGATAAGAACTTAGATTTAATGTGTTGAATTGAAACAATTAAAAGATTGTTCAAATCTGTCTTTAATGATTAAATGATAGAACACTAGAGAATTTTTTTTTTTTTAGAATTGAAGTAAAATAAAAGAAGATGCAGAATAAACGTATGTGACACAACCATGCATACCTTTTAAAATCCTCAATGAAAAAAAAAGGCTGATTTTAGCTGATTTTCAATTGGCCTTACCAAAAAGCAGATGGGTACAAAAATGAGCTTTAACCAATGATTTATACACAAAATATCTAAAAAGATATAAATTAAGCTGTGGACTTCTAGTACATGTAGTTTAGGTATCCATCAATTATACATGTACTTATATTTATTTTTATTTTTTATCAGTCGCCAGCAAGGACAGATGACAATACATCCTGACAGCGCAGAGAGAGTGGCTGAAACAAGGGAGGCAATTGAACACAATGATCATCAGCAACGTCCACGGAGGAACACAAACGATGGGACTGTTGTATGTCCTATCTGTCTAAATACAGCGGAGTATGGCATAGAGACTAACTGTGGCCACTGTTTCTGTGGTAGGTTTTTGGTCAACAAATAAATATACTGTAGAAGCAGAAATATTCGTGGGGGATTTTTAAGTTTATTTCGTGGGTAAGAAAAATCCTCGAAATTAAATCCCACGAATTTAAAAAATATTATGTTAAAGAGTGTGTATCAAAATAAAAAATCCATGAAAATTTGTTCCCACCAACTCAAGTTTGTGCTCTAAACCATGACATTTTGTCCCTACAAATATAAATGCTTATACAGAAATACATTTTGTATGTACTTATATTATAACTTGTTAACTGAAAAAGCAGTGTCATTAAAAGAAAACATATGAAAGTTTGACATAAAGACATGAAATTAGTTTAAAGAATTTTGAAAAGGAAACTGCATGTCTTTTTAACTGTTAAATTGTATAAAATACATACATTTGTACATTGTATTTTTAAATCTTTTGTAAAGCTCTTAGTATCAAGTTGGAGGCCTGGGTGGCCCAGAGGTCTAAGGCGCTCATTTAAATACCACACTATTGATCACTGGCAATCACCTCTCAGCTGGTGTTTGAGTCCTGTTTGTATTTTACAAAAAAGGGACTTCCCCAACTGTATGTGATTAAGTTTGTCAGTTACCTGCCCAAGGTCGGTGGTTTCCTCCGGGTACTCAGGTTTCATCCACCATTAAAACTGACTGCCCTACATGGCCCAGGCGCGTCGATAATGGATGTTAAACACCAACACACACACATAGTATTAAGTTACCAAAGGTGCCTTTTTGCTTTTTTCTTACTAAGCAACATCTCAAATCATTGGGCTTTATGTTTTTATAGAAGGTAATATCTTTTCCAAACATAAATAGAAAGAGCTATAACAGAAAAGTAAATTTTTATTGTTTTATTTTCAGGCCGCTGCATAGTAACTTATTGGCAGCATGGTAACAGATGGTTGGGGACAATTGCATGTCCTGTTTGTAGGCAACAGGTAATTCTTTGAATCACTTTAAAAGGAATATGATGTTTAAAAGGTTCAGATACTTGAAATTTCACATTTTAAAGATTTATACATGTACAAAAAGAATATAAGAGGATCTTAAAAATTCATGTTTCTATATTTTTATATATTTTTTTAAATTTTCAATATTCATTTAATTTTTATAAGATATTATTTATTCAACCTGATGGTATTTAGTGTAGTGATATTTAATTTGTATTGTTTTGCCTTGGCAGGTAACTTTGTTGTTATTAAATTTTACACCAGAAGAAAATAACAGAGTGACAGATGAGAGAAGAGAAGTATTAACTAGAGTAAATGAATATAACAGGAGATTCTCAGGTCAACCTAGACCGGTATGTATGACTAGTTGTAACATTTTAACCTAAGGCCAAAAAAATATATATGTGTTTCTAGTTTCCCTACCTACCCTAGTTTTTCATGCCATCACTAGCCTCTTTATTGCCTTTTCTGCTTAAGCACCATTAAACTTTAAATATGTTTTTAAACTTGAGATTTTCCCCTCTCCATACACTCAATTGCAAGAAAAAAAATACTTACCTACCCACCCTATTTATTTCAGGCAAGAAACCAGAAGCACACAAACTTTTTTGGCTTATATTTGTGTACAATATTGTTGGGTAGGACATGTGTTGAAAAAGTGTTTTACAATAGCTGTGACATATCATTTTGTACAAAAATTCTCATAAGCCAAAGTTATTGTTTTATTCTTACAATGCGATTATATTTAAATTACATATTTCATTGAATTTTTGTACCAAATAAATGTTATTCTTAACAATTTTGTAAACTTTTTTTTTTGAAACAACAAAAAGTCTTGGGTATTTCGGTCTGATATGTTTATTTATAGAAAATAATGAGATGTGAAATAAGTGTATGTGACACAGTTCACATAACAAGCGGAAATTTAGATAAATGTAAAAGGTGGTTAGAAAATAATGAAAGCTATCTTGTGTACAAGTATACCATCATAAGAATATTTAAGAGCATACACCTCAAGCATAGGGATACCTTTAACTGCATCAACACGGCATATAACTCATTACAGCTCATTTTTATACTAAAGTTAAACAGTTAAAACCTATTCATTGTGTAGTTCTAAAAGTCAATACTACTTTGCCATTTTATCATTTCAGTGGATCGACTACATTCGTGATTTACCGACACTTCTACGACATCTTTACAGCGAGTTCTTCACTGTTGGAGGACTGATATGGATGTTCCGTCTCCGTATTGTTGTTTGTTTCGTTTTAGCCTTATTTTACTTCATTTCTCCCTTAGACATTATTCCTGAAGCAATGTTTGGAATTCTGGGATTTTTAGACGATTTTTTCATCATTTTACTTCTTGCTATTTACGTCACACTTATTTATAGACAGTATGTACAGAATCGGGGTGCAGCAGTAAATTAAGTAAGAAAATAATCACAGAGCACCTCATGACATGTTTGTCTCTTATATGTTATTATACCCTTACATGTACTAAGTGGTATTATATTTCACTTATTTACAGCTGATTTAGTACAATAAGATGAAGTTCAGCAATATACAATATATATTTATTGACTTGCAACATCATTTTTGCTAAAAGCCTGTCAGTGTCAAAAATATCCATTATGTTTGGATGCCCCATTTTCAGTTGTTGGTTGTGTATCCTCTGTTTTTTGTAGAATGTAAAAAGTAAAGGTGCTATGTAATGATTGATATGTACTTAAGTGACCTTGGAAATGGAATGTTTGTTGTTTGTTTTGAATTTGTAAGAGTAAAAAGAAATTGTATTATATTTTAATATCATAATACTGATGTTAATGGTTGTTTTAAATATATTACTTATTGAATTAATTTTACCTGAAGTGACAGAAGTTTCACTCATATTTCTTAACTTATATGTTAGGTTATTTTTATTGTTATATGTTTATTTTTTGTTATAACTATTTTTTTTGCTGAATATAAAGCTTCTTTTCATGTATTTATTAGCTCACCTGACCACGGGTCATGTGAGCTATTGTTATCACTTGGCGTCCGTCATCCGTCCGTCCGTCGTCCGTAAACTTTTTAAAGCGTTAACTCCTCTGACACCATAAGTCCAATTGCAACCAAACTTGGAATGGTTGTTCATTTGCATTCGGTGCTTAGAACTGATGTGGGGATTTTTGATTCGTCGTAAAACATGGCTGCCATGGCTAAAAATAGAACATAGGGGTAAAATGCAGTTTTTTGCAAATAACTCAAAAACGGCTACAGATATCAAAATTCTGGCAGGATAAAAGTGATCAGCACCTCAAGATTTACCTACCCTGAAATTTTTGTGAAAATCCAACAACCCATGTAGGAGTTATTGCCCTTTTTGTGGATTTTTTGCAAATGTTGCACCTATTTAGCTCAATATCTTGAAAACTATACAAGATATTTGAGAAATTTAAATTGCATATTGATAAGCGCATCAAGATCTACAAAATATGTAATAGGGTCAACGTTGTAGGACCTTTCCTTTGTGGAGTTTTTGCCCTTAGAACGTCAAAATTGAGCAATTAAAAAACATTTCCTCATTACATTAAAAACATTAACTCCTCTGACACTTTAAGTCCAATTTGAACCAAACTTGGTATAGTTGTTTATTAGCATTAGGTGTATATAACTGATGTGGGGATTTTTGATTGGTCGTAAAACATGGCCGCTGTGGCTAAAAATAGAACATAGGGGTAAATGACAGTTTTTTGCAAATAATTCAAAAACGGTGACAGATTTTAAAATTTTGATTGGGTACAAAAGTGATTAGCACCTCAAGATCTACCAGCTCTGAATTTTTGAAGAAAATCCAACAACCCATGTAGGAGTGATTGCCCTTTTTGTGGATTTTTTGCAAATTTTTCACCTGTTTAGCTCAATATCTTGATAACTATACAAGATATTTGAGAAATTTAAATTGCATATTGTTAAGCACATCAAGATCTACAAAGTATGTAATAAGGTCAACATTGTAGGACCTTTCCTTTTAGGAGTTATTGCCCTTAGAACATCAAAATTGAGCATTTTAACAGCATTTCCTCATTACATTAAAAACGTTAACTCCTCTGACACTTTAAGTCCAATTGAAACCAAACTTGGTATAGATGTTTATTAGCGTTAGGATGTTTATTAGCGTTAGGTGTCTATAACTGATGTGGGGATTTTTGATTGGTCATTAAACATGGCCGCCATGGCTAAAAATAGAACATAGGGGTAAAATGCAGTTCTTTGCAAATAACTCAAAAACGGCTACAGATATCAAAATTCTGGCATGGGTAAAAGTGATCAGCACCTCAAGATCTACCTACCCTGAAATTTTTGTGAAAATCTAACAACCCATGTAGGAGTTATTGCCCTTTTTGTGGATTTTTTGCAAATTTTGCACCTATTTAGCTCAATATCTTGAAAACTATACAAGATATTTGAAAAATTTAAATTGCATATTGATAAGCGCATCAAGATCTACAAAATATGTAATAGGGTCAACGTTGTAGGACCTTTCCTTTGCGGAGTTTTTGCCCTTAGAACGTCAAAATTGAGCAATTAAAAAACATTTCCTCATTACATTAAAAACGTTAACTCCTCTAACACTTTAAGTCCAATTTGAACCAAACTTGGTATAGTTGTTTATTAGCATTAGGTGTATATAACTGATGTGGGGATTTTTGATTGGTCGTAAAACATGGCCGCTGTGGCTAAAAATAGAACATAGGGGTAAATGGCAGTTTTTTGCAAATAATTCAAAAACGGTGACAGATTTTAAAATTTTGATTGGGAACAAAAGTGATTAGCACCTCAAGATCTACCAGTTCTGAAATTTTGAAGAAAATCCAACAATCCATGTAGGAGTTATTGCCCTTTTTGTGCATTTTTTTTGCAAATTTTGCACATGTTTAGCTCAATATTTTGAAAACTATACAAGATATTTGAGAAATTTAAATTGCATATTGTTAAGCGCATCAAGATCCACAAAATATGTAATAGGGTCAACGTTGTAGGACCTTTCCTTTGAGGAGTTATTGCCCTTAGAACGTCAAAATTGAGCATTTAAAAAGCCTTTTCTCATTACATTGAGAACGTTAACTCCTCTGACACTTTAAGTCTAATTGGAACCAAACTTGGTATAGTTGTTTATTAGCATTAGGTGTATAAAACTGATGTGGGGATTTTTTATTGGTTGTAAAACATGGCCGCTGTGGCTAAAAATAGAACATAAGGTTAAACTGCATTTTTTTGCTTATAACTCAATAAGGGTGACAGATTTTTAGATTTTGATTGAGAGCAAAAGTGATCAGGACCTTAAGATCCACCATATTGTCAGATGACCCCCCTTTTTAGCTCACCTGGACCGAAGGTCCATGTGAGCTATTGCCATCACTTGGCGTCCGTCGTCGTCGTCTGTCGTCGTCGTCTATCGTCGTCGTCGTCTGTTAACAATTTTTCAAAAATCTTCTCCTCTGAAACTACTGAACAGAATTCAATGAAACTTGGTATGATTGATTCTTAGGGTGTCCTGCACCAAACTTTTGTTTTGATTTTTATAGATAGAGATTAGCTGTTGCTTGCTTAAATGTTCAGCTCATTTAGCTCTACAAAATTCTCCATAGGGTCGAAGTTGTCAGATGACCCCTTATAGGGGTTACGGCCCCTGAAAAATAAAGATTTTTCATGTTTTTGGCCTACAGAATGAAAACTATTGCAGATAGAGATTAGCTGTTGCTTGCTTAAATGTTCAGCTCATTTAGCTCTACGAAAGTCTCCATAGAGTCGAAGTTGTCAGATGACCCCTTATAGGGGTTACGGCCCCTGAAAAATAGCGTTTTTTTCATGTTTTTGTCCTACAGAATGAAAACTATTGCACATAGAGATTAGCTGTGGCTTGCTTAAATGTTCAGCTCATTTAGCTCTACAAAATTCTCCATAGGGTCGAAGATGTCAGATGACCTCTTATAGGGGTTACGGCCCATGAAAAATAGCGATTTTTCATGTTTTTGGCCTACAGAATGAAAACTATTGCAGATAAAGATTAGCTATTGCTTGCTAAAATGTTCAGCTCATTTAGCTCTACAAAAGTCTCCATAGGGTCGAAGTTGTCAGATGACTCCTTATAGGGGTTATGGCCCCTTATAGGTGAAAAATGGTGTTTTTGGCCTATAGAATGAAAACTATTGCAGGTAGAGAAAAGCTGTGGCTTGCTTAAATGTTCAGCTCATTTAGCTCTACAAAAGTATAGGGTCAACATCAAGACCAGGTGAGCGATTCAGGCTCCTGGGAGCCTCTTGTTAATCTTATGACCCTTTCAACATCCAATAGATTTTGCCTAATAACCTTTACTTCAGGCACATATGTCAGGTGAGCGATTCAGGCTCCTGGGAGCCTCTTGTAGTGAAATGCTTTGTCCATGTTGTTCACCAGTCATTCAATCCTAATGTTATATATAAAATGTTGACGATCTAGAAAGATCTAGTTCTTTTTTGAATCCTTAATCTTTATTCTTCCTTAAATAATTTTCCCAAAGAATACTTTCCATATATTTAAGACATCAGCATCAACCCAAGAAATGGAACCATTTTGCTCATAATTGCAAAATTATAATATATTAAGCAGTGCTTTTTAAATGCTGTGTTAAGTTCATTTATTATATGGATTTCAGTATAAATAAATTTAAGACCATGTTTTATTTAGAATTTTCTTTTTTTTTTGTCAACAGGTCTTACAATGTTCACGTCTATTTATGTTTTTCCTGATTATTTGTGTAAAAGGGAAAGACAATCAATAAGTACTTATGCATTGTTCAAGTGCTTTTCTTACAAATATATATATATATTTATTAAAGAAATAAATATTTACAAGTTACACTGACTTTATCAATCATTACATGTACCAAGTTACACACATATAAGCTACAGACAGGTGAAAAAAGGCCAAAGGTGTGAAGTCTGTAGGGTTTCACATAAGTCAGATGTACACTTTTTATTGAAAGGTTATCTCTGATGCCCTCTGGCCCTGATCTAGGTTTTGCAGATTCATTAATTTGATTACATAAAATGGTCCTGTGTGTCATTAATGATTTTCATTAACAAGTTACAAAGGAGTACTTTTTTAAATGATTTTCTGATCACTGAATATGGCTCATGCTTTCAGGTGTTATCTTGTAATGTTTTGAATCAAAATAATGTATAACTTGAAACAAATTGAGTTACTTCCCTTCAGTAAAACAAAGGCTTCAACATTTATCTGCAGATATGACTCTTAACTGTAGTTTCTCTATTTTGTTAATATTGTGTTTTTATGCCAAATCTACAAAACAAGATGGACATATAATGTTCAGGTCTGTTCATCTGTCCGTCCTAAATGTTTTGAGATGGGGCATTATGTCTTAAGGACATATTCTTGTTAATTTTTCATTGTTGATTCCATTTTTATATGACTGAAAATAATTTCCAACGTATAATGGTATGAAGCTGTGTTGGTGTCCGTGTTGTCTGTTAACTTAAGTGTTACCATGAATTATCGGCAATTCGCGGCATTTTCCTTTGATGTTTGCTGGTTGAGATAACTTGTATCACATACTGGCTGTGATACAAAAAATAACAGGTCACTTCTAAGGAGGCGGGTGAGGTTGCTTTGCATTAACCTCGCGTGTATTTGTTCTTTTGCGTCAATTAATGAATTAAAATATTGGAAAGCCATCCTCGAAATCACCACATCACCGCCTACACTTAAATAGATACTTCATGAAATGAAATTATTAGAAAATAAGAAGTTGTTCATGATTAAACCGGTATTGCTGATAAAAGAAATATAAGACATTTTGTTTTTGAGATGGATTTTATGACGGCTATACGTATCAGGCTCAACATACTTGCCATGATAAAATCCATCTCAAAAAAGAAATGCCGTATATTCCTTATACTAGTTTAAGTTTATTTTAAATTTGTTGTTTTCTGAATATTTTGTCATGGACATTAATTCATCTCATTAATCTTACTTCTTGTCTTTTAAGACAGTTGGTTGGGGATTCATCCTAGTAGTTTTAAGGATAACTTTTGATGGTTAAGAGTGTAAATTTGAAGTCAATAGAAAGATACCTGTGATTCCTTTACTGCTGGCCCTATGAATTGTTGTTCAACATCTCCCATCCTGTTGTATATAATACAAGGTACTAATTGTAATCTTTCAATAATGGTTTGATATCTGTGTGTAGGCCATATATGGGCCTAGATATCTCATGCACATTTATTTTACAAGTCTATATTTCATTTTTTGTCTCGCCTGCGACGAATGTTGCAAAAAGCGAGACTTAGGTATGGTGATTCCGGCGGCGATGGCGGCGGCGGCGGCGGCGGCGGCGGCGTCCACAATTGGTTAAAGTTTCTGCTTAAGTCCGTTTTATGTGAACTACTTATATTACACCATTGATATTTGGTATGCAGTTTCATCAGCATCAGTACAGATCAGTTTTCAAAGGATTTGACCTTTATGCTCCTGCAGTCACGGTCTACTGACTTTGAAATTATACATAGATTTGGCCGAGGTTAACCTTTTTTCTTACGTCTGTTTAGCATGAACCAGTTATGGTTCACCATTGATATTGGGTATGCACTTGCATTAGCATCAGTACAGATCAGTTTTGAAAGGATTTGACCTTTATGCTCCTGCAGTCACGGTCTACTGACTTTGAAATTATACATAGATTTGGCCGAGGTTAACCTTTTTTCTTACGTCTGTTTAGCATGAACCAGTTATGGTTCACCATTGATATTGGGTATGCACTTGCATTAGCATCAGTACAGATCTGTTTTGAAAGGATTTGACCTTTATGCTCCTGCAGTCACGGTCTACTGACTTTGAAATTTTACACCGATTTGGCCGAGGTTAACCTTTTTTCTTACGTCTGTTTAGCATGAACCAGTTATGGTTCACCATTGATATTGGGTATGCACTTGCATTAGCATCAGTACAGATCTGTTTTGAAAGGATTTGACCTTTATGCTCCTGCAGTCACGGTCTACTGACTTTGAAATTTTACACCGATTTGGCCGAGGTTAACCTTTTTTCTTACGTCTGTTTAGCATGAACCAGTTATGGTTCACCATTGATATTGGGTATGCACTTGCATTAGCATCAGTACAGATCTGTTTTGAAAGGATTTGACCTTTATGCTCCTGCAGTCACGGTCTACTGACTTTGAAATTTTACATTTTCATACATTTGTTTAGCATGAAACAGTTGTGGTACACCATTGGTATTCAGTATGCACTTTCATTAGCATCAGCGCAGATCAAGTTCAAAAGCGTTTCATGTGTATGCTCTTGCAGTCACGGTCGACTGACTTTCAGATTTTATAGCTAATGCTGATGTGGCCAATGTTAACATATTTTTGTTGATTTTGTCAATTTGACATTGTGCATCATTCTGCAAATCTTAATATATAGAAAATTATATACATACTTAAAATACTTTTGTATTTACACCAATGGGTTTCATTGCTTTCTTGTATCATTCCAAGTAATTTAAGCAATATAATGACAATTTAGATGGAAAATTTGGATGCAAAAGTACGTAAGTAAGTTTTAATGTATATTTATTTATTCCTTTACATACACTGTTACTGTTTCATTCCCTTGCAGGTTATCACTATCTTAATCAGCATGCTTTCAGGAACAACTTTTAAGTTTGATTCACACATAGATAATGTCAAGGTATTGTTCATACTAATACATGTTATTTCTTATTATTGTTTATCATAAATTTTATTCTTAGTCTTGAACAATTTATATAAAATAATTTATTCTTTATTGATATAAGCATCACAATCAAATACACATAAAATAAAAATATAAAGTATATGATAAACAATTTGTTTCCATTTACTACAGGTTTTTAACTATGGCAGTCTCAACATTTCTTCTGAGATGATCAGGATATACAGTTTCCTTTTGAGGGTGAATGTGGATGATTGATTTGAAACCTTATATTTAACTGTACTTTTTATCACTGTTAACATTTTAGAATGTTTTATCCACAGGAGAAAGTCTTTTTTTTTAAATACCTATTTAGATATTGTTTATTTCATTCATTTATAATAATCTTTTAGAAATTGTTGCTCATCTGTGGATTTTAAATATGCACTTTATGCCCCCCCCCCCAAGATAAAGCCTTTATTAAATGCATAGTTGGCACATAATATGTTTGATAACATTGGGCATTGTTAGTACATTATCCTATTTACTAATTATATTTATACATTACATAACATTAAGCAAACATTTTTTATATGTTAAAATTTAACAATAGGAAAACATGATTGTTATGTATAGTCACTTTAGTCTTTCAGTTTACTTATAATAGTACAATAAACTAAGAAAACAGACACCAACCTTCATTTAATATTATATCAAGTAATTGTAATAATTTATTTTTCAAAAGTTTTTTAGGAGTTTAAAAAAAATGTTTACTTTTTTATTCTTGTTTATTCCTTTGACTATATACTATTTTATTGTTGTGAAAATCTGCACAATACACGTATACCTGTTCCTACTCTTTTGTTTCATTTGGTAATTCTTTTTATAGGAAGGCATTACCTGTTGTCCAACAAAGGGGCCCACTTGTACTTCGGCAACATATTCACCTGTACCACCTGTGGGAAAACCTACAAAACCAGAGTAGGCCTTCAGAAACATTCATGCCACATTTGTTCGATCTGCAAAAAGTCATTTCCTACCAACCAACAGTTACAACGCCATCACTGCAAGGGTGAATTTCAGTGTCCAAAATGTAATTTGATCTATACATCAGAAAAACGCATACTGGCACACAAATGTAAATTTTGTACGGGTTGTGAGAAGATCTTTTCAACAGTTCAGAAACTTTCACGACATTGCTGCCCTAATAAGATTGCTCAACAGAAATTTACACCTAGGCAAAACCAGAATGGGAGCATGAAACCAGCTACAAATGAAAAGTCAGCCCCCCAAGGACAACCCAATGATGTTACAAACAAGGAAAATGAAGACTGCAAAAAAAGTGGAATCAGCAAACTAGAACAGCTCTCTCAACAAAATGATACAGATCTTCAATTAGTTGCTGCTCGTGTAGAAGTTTATCATTTTACTCCAATAGACCTGACATGGCAAATGAACAGATGTCAAATGCTTGGAATTACTCTTGAAGCTCCATCTATGCCATTATACAACACAGACTATGATTGTGAAATTGGAAGACCAAGGAACTTAAAGCGTATTGTTGGAGATGGCAACTGTTTCTTCAGATCAATTTCATTCATATTAACTGGAACAGAAAATTACCACCCCAGACTGAGACAAGCAACAGTCAATCACATGCTTTCCCTTGGAAATAAAATGG
The DNA here is from genome assembly GCA_963971305.1 of Arcuatula senhousia. NCBI lineage: Eukaryota > Metazoa > Mollusca > Bivalvia > Mytilida > Mytilidae > Arcuatula > Arcuatula senhousia. Next base: position 2,871,899 of record OZ020303.1, read on the forward strand.
CATCCATATTACCTAATACTCAATCACCAAATGCATATATTCAACAGAAAAAGATGGACCAATCAGGAACATGGGCTACAGAAGTGGAAATATTTACAGTTGCTGATATGTTGAAAACATCCATATTCATCTACTCCTCATTACACAGCTGGATTGAATTCTCAGCGTCTTATCTACAGCCACAAATTGCTCCATCACCAAATGCAATATATATAAATCACACCAATGGAAATCATTATGATGTTGTAACTTCAACTTCAACTGTATATGTTCCAGTTATTGATAATGATAAACAATCTTGCAATGAACCATCTAACAGTATTAATAACAGACCAAGCAGAACGGAATATTTTAGGATCTACAAGCAACAGAAAAGACAAAACTTATCCTATCGTTCAAAAGAGACTGAAGCAAAGAAACAAAAAAGATCTGATGATTCCACTGTTCAATTAAAAGAAAACTTGTATAACAAAAAAAGAAGATCAGACCCAACTTTTATACAGTTCGAGAGGGACCACAACAAAACAAGAAGATGTGATCCTGAATTCCAACAATTTGAGAGTGACTACAACAAAGCTCGAAGATCTGATCCCAAATTCCAACAGTTTGAGAAAGACCTCAACAAAGCCCGAAGATCTGATCCCAAATTCCAACAATTTGAGAGTGACTACAACAAAGCTCGAAGATCTGATCCCAAATTCCAACAGTTTGAGAAAGACCATAACAAAGCCCGAAGATCTGATCCCAAATTCCAACAATTTGAGAGTGACTACAACAAAGCTCGAAGATCTGATCCCAAATTCCAACAGTTTGAGAAAGACCATAACAAAGCCCGAAGATCTGATCCCAAATTCCAACAATTTGAGAGTGACTACAACAAAGCTCGAAGATCTGATCCTGAGCACCAACAGTATGAGAGGGACCTCAACAAAGCCCGAAGATCTGATCCCAAATTCCAACAGTTTGAGAAAGACCTTAACAAAGCACGGAGATCTGATCCTGTGTATAAAGAACGAGAGCAGCAACATGACAGAATAAGGAAAAGATATAATGCTTCATATAATAAAGTGGAAGACGAGGAACAACTGATTGCCACATTCAAACAAGACGTATCAACAGCCTGTAACTACATCTGTTCCTGTTGTGAGCAGCTTTGGTTTAAAGAATCAGTTGTTAGTATATCTAGAGCTAGTCGTGTGCAAGAACCACTTTATTCCCAGTGCATACGAGGAGTTATTAGTTTTGATGGAGCTGAATACCTATGCAGAACATGTCTTAGTGGGATGATTAAACGAAGACTTCCAACACTAGCAATGTATAACAAGCTTGGATTTCCACATAAGCCAGAGGTTTTGCATCTCAACTCACTTGAAGAAAAATTAGTTGCTCCTGTCTCAACATTCTTCCAAATGAGAGAACTACCAAGTGGACGTCAACATGGAATACTTGGGAACGTTGTCAATGTACCAGCTGATAACATTTCTACAGTAAAGATGTTACCAAGGCATATCCCAGAATCACAGACAATACCTGTTAAGTTGAAACGAAGACTCCGATACAAATCACATGTAATGTTCGAAAACATTCGACCTAACCATTGTATTGCTGCTACTAAGTACTTGCTTAACAAACCATTATATAAGACTTATGTAACTGATGGGTTAGATGAAACTTGGTTGCCTGAATGTACAACAAATCAACTGGAATCAAAGTGGGATAGTTTTATTCAAAAGAAGAAACCAGAAGAACCAGATCTAGTACAGGGTAGTGATGAGAACATTCCAAAAGAAGATGAAGACAAACAATCTGAAAGTAGATCAGTTAAAACAAGTGATGATATAGATGAGGAAGACAACTGGAGTGAGACTGAAGACATTGATGATGAAATTTTAGCAGAATGTGATGGTGTTTATGACACAATGCTGTATCCAGATAATATAGACGACCAGAGAAAGATATTGTCTTTTGCTCCAAGTGAGGGAAACCGGCCTTGCAATACTTTTGGAAACAGTATAGAAGAGTTGTCTTTTCCAGCAATATTTTGTGGAGAATCTCGTCCCACCAATAAAGAAAGAGTTATATCCATCAAATACAGTGAAATTTGCAAATCAGAATTGAGAAATCAAGATCGAAGAGCAGCAATGAATATCACAAATATTTTCTTCAAAGCAAAGAAACTGCAAATGAAACAAATACAAGATAAGATATGGTTATCTATGAAAAGGGTAAAAACCTCAGGAAAACGCCTTACTGCCAAGGAAATGAGGGATGAGTCCAACATCGAACAACTTGTAAGATTGAATGATGGATTTAGAATATTCAGAACCTTGAGAGGGTCTCCTCCTTATTGGGAACATGCAAAGAAAGACCTTTTTGCCATGGTTAGGCAGCTTGGACTGCCAACATTCTTTCTGTCAATGTCAGCAGCAGAGACACACTGGGTACCACTTTTAACATCTCTAGCCAAACTTATTGATAAACAGAACTTCTCAGACCAAGATGTTGAGAACATGTCTTACCAAGATAAATGCAGACTGATTCGTTCAGATCCAGTTACGACAAGCAGATATTTTGACTACAAAGTCCAGAAGTTCTTCAATTCATTCTTACAGTCTCCACTTCATCCTCTTGGTGTTGTCCAAGAATATTTCTATAGAATAGAGTTCCAGCAACGAGGATCTCCTCACGTACATTCAATACTTTGGGTAGAGAATGCTCCTGTGCTGCATGAATGTGACAATGAAGAGATTGAGAATTTTATATCTAAATACATTACTACAGATAGACAATATCCCACTGACAGCAGTCAACCTGACTTTGTCCGAGTGCAATGCCATCGTCACACCCACACATGTAAAATGAAGGTTAAAAAAGAGTGCCGATTTCACTTCCCATTACCACCTATGACCAAAACCAGGGTGTTAGATCCCTTACCATGTGATATATGTCCAAAGGAATTAAAGAAACACAAAGAAAATTACAAATTGATTAAAGAAGAACTGGCTAATAAAACAAGACTAGATTCTTCATTTCAAGAATTCATCAACCAACTTCACATGTCAGAAGAAATGTATGTCCTTGCCATCCGTTCCTATTTAAAAGACACTAAGATCTTCTTGGAAAGAAAACCAGAAAGTATTCGAGTCAACAGTTATAACAACACTGTACTAAAAGCATGGTGTGCCAACATGGACATCCAATTCATCACTAATGCATATGCCTGCCTCATGTATATCGTTAATTATGTTAGCAAAGGACAGAGGGGGATGAGTGAACTGTTGAGAAGGGCTTGCAATGAAGCAAAGAAATCCAACACTGACATTAAGCAGCAAGTAAGGGAAGTAGGCAATAAATTCTTGAAACATGTTGAAATATCTGCACAAGAAGCTGTTTACATATGTCTACAGATGAAATTAAAGAATTCTACATGTGGCCACATATTTGTCAACACGTCACCACCAGAAGATAGACCTTTTATAATAAAACCTTCGGATGAACTTGAAAAACTACCAGACAATAGTACAGATATCCAATGTGGGAATTTAATACAAAGGTATTCTTCTCGACCTAAGTCTGCAGAGAACATGTTTCTAGCTGATTTTGCAGCATGGTATGATATGAAAACAACACCAGCAGAAAGAAATAAGAACAAAACAATAGATGAATTAATTGAAACTGACAATGAAGACAACATAGAGGACTGTACTTACAGTAGTGACGAACATGAAGAAGAAGACCATCCACAGACATTAATGTACAGGAATGGTGTGATGATGAGAAGGAGGAAGAAAAAGAAAATTATCAGATATGTCAGATATTCAAAAGAAAAAGATCCTGAAAACTACTATCGGGAACAGTTGTTATTGTTCATCCCATGGCGGAAAGAAGAAAAAATATTTGATCCATATGACAATTATGAACAAAAGTACAGAGATGTTCAAGAACATGTAACTATGAACAGGAAACTTTATGAACACCACAGTGAAGAATTAGAGGCAGCTGCAGAACAGATAGATAGAGAACTAGATGATGAGGCTTATGATGAAGTAGCACCTAATGCACAACATGTAGAACTTCAAGACCTAGACAAGATGGAAGAACTTGACTTGCAAAAAGAAGGAGAAGATTTGTTCACAAATTATGATATTGGAGGCAATGAAACTTGTGCTGCTGGCACAGATGTCAATGAAGAACTTGTTAAGAACAGAATTTCAGATGCAGAATTTAGAGTAATGGCACAATCAATGAACCGTAAACAGTATGAATTTTTCTACCATGTTTTGAAGAAGGTTAAAACAACAAATGACCAGTTCATGCTTTTTCTTAGTGGGGGTGCAGGTGTTGGAAAAACAAGATTGACTAAATGTCTGTTCCAGGCACTCCTCCGTTATTTGAATGTAGTTGAAGGTGAAAACCCTGATCAAATAACAGTTCTACTCACAGCTCCAACAGGAAAAGCAGCATATTTGATAAATGGTAGCACCATCCACAATGCTTTTCACATTCCTGCTAATCAAGGATTCCAGTACCGACCACTGAAGTACGAGTTTTTGAATGCTTTAAGATATAAGTTAGAACACCTCAAGATAATCATTATTGATGAAGTATCCATGTGTGGAACTAGAATGTTTTCTTTTATTAACCAAAGGCTACAAGAAATCAAAGGAATAACAAAACCATTTGGAGGATTGAGCATAATCACAATTGGTGACCTGTTTCAATTAAAACCAGTCATGGACTCATGGATCTTCAAACAGCCATCTGGAAAATCCACTGAAATTCTTTCAGAAAACATTTGGCAAGAACGCTTTTTAATGTATGAATTGACAGACATCATGCGACAAAAAGATGACTTGTTCTTTGCAGAGTTATTAAACCGTGTTAGAGAGGGAAATCAAACAAAAGAGGATTTACAATTTTTGAACACCAGGAAAATTGATGTTAAAGACCCAGGTTACCCAATAAATGCAACACATTTACTTTATTTCAACAAAAAGGTAGATGCATTCAATAATGAACTTTATATGCAATCCAAAGAACAAAAAGCAACAGTTGAAGCTGTAGACATAGTGATTGGTGATGTTGCCCTAAATGTCAAAGAACAGATAAAATGCAGTACAAAGGAATGTGAAATGGGACTAAGTAAAGTTTGTAATGTGGCTTTAGGAATGAGGGTAGAATTGACTGTTAACCTAGATTTGAATGATGGTTTAGTTAATGGAGCTGGTGGTATTGTCAGGAAGATAGAATGCACAGGCACCACAATCACTAAGATCTGGATTGAATTTGATGATAAGAATGTAGGAAAGGATTGCCGTGGACAGTCTACAAGAAAAAACAAGAGAAATGTGTTATGGACACCTATTAACAGAATATTGCGTGAATTTCCTGTAGGTAAATACAAAAGTTGCAAAGTTGCAAGGAAGCAGTTCCCAATACGTTTAGCAGCTGCTAAGACACTTCATCGTGCTCAAGGAGATACACTCAAAGAAGTTGTAGTAGAATTTCCTACCAAGAAGGAATGCCACATGCATTATGTTGCACTTAGCAGGGCACAGAAGGCTGAAAATCTTTTTATCATTGGAGAAATAAATGGTGACAAGATCCATGTATCATCAGAAGTTAAGGATGAAATGACCAGATTGAGAACTACCAGAAGCCTTTCTCTATGCTATATTCCATTGTACACCATGGACAATACAAAATTCAAAATATGTTTCCACAACTCACAATCGATACATCTACACATTGATGATGTGAAAGCAGACCAAAATTTCCTTTCATCTGATCTGAATATGTTTGTGGAATCAAAGCTTTGCTCCTCAGACAAAGACGAAAGATATGTTCTTCCAGGATTTCACCTGTTTCGAAATGATTTTCTAAATAAAAGATCTTCATATGGATCTATTATATATATTAAAGATGGTCTTCTATGCAAAACAGAATGTCTGAACTATACTACAATAGAAATAACAAAGGCCACATTTTCCTTTCTTCAATGTGTATGTGTATATTCTAGACCAAAGGAGAGCATAAAAAAAGTCATAAGAGCGATGAAATATCTGATCTCAATTTTAGATCCCCATGTAGAGACTGTTATTATGGGAGACTTTAATATTGATTTTTCAAAAAACAGTTGTGATTCCAAGACACTAACAAATCTTATGCAATCCCATGGTTTACAACAAGTAATGACAGAGATTACTACTGATGGTAAAACAACCATAGATCTTATTTTCACCAATATTGCTGATGATTCATATAATTGTGGAACTTTGGAATCATATTTCAGTTATCATAAACCACTTTGGTTTGCTAAGCAGATGTAGAACATTTGATTTTAAAACATTTTAAAACATTTTTTAAATTATATTGTAAGAGCCAACATTTGACATTTTACAACAGAGGATCCATAATCCAGCGTTTTATAATTTTTGGATGCAGGATGATACTCATCCATATCGGTTTAAGCCACTAGACACATGAAACAGATTACCTGAATTTTTATTGACAATTTCTAATGAAGACATGAAACAGATTACCTGAATTTTTATTGACAATTTCTAATGAAGACATGAAACAGATTACCTGAATTTTTATTGACAATCTCTAATGAAGACATGAAACAGATTACCTGAATTTTTATAGACAATTTCTAATGAAGACATGAAACAGATTACCTGAATTTTTATTGACAATTTCTAATGAAGACATGAAACAGATTACCTGAATTTTTATTGACAATTTCTAATGAAGACATGAAACAGATTACCTGAATTTTTATTGACAATTTCTAATGAAGACATGAAACAGATTACCTGAATTTTTATAGACAATTTCTAATGAAGACATGAAACAGATTACCTGAATTTTTATTGACAATTTCTAATGAAGACATGAAAGCAGATTACCTGAATTAATCAGAAGAAGAAGAAATATACAATACAGTAAAAATTAATTTCCAGGTAATTATTTGATGTAATAGTATGTGTGAACTAAAGAAAAAATCTGCTTACACCAATATAGAAAATATCTTAGATTCTCATCCCTTCAGCCTCAATTCTTTTATCGGCCTGAAAAAAATTATGTTGATTTTTGGCAAATTAGGTTCATTTTTCATGTTTTTGGTCAATTTCCTTTAAAATAGCAGAAAATTTATCAAAATGTTTTAAAATTAAAATAAAATTTGTCCACCTGACCCATATTTTATATAATTTTGTATGAGAATCCATGAAATATTTATTATACCCTTATGTATACAAAGTGGTATTCATTATAGTAACTATAGTAACATTCAACATCATTTTCTTTAGCGGGATCCAGAAATTTTCAAACAGGAGGGCATTCAATTTTAAAAAAATTTCTGTGAGCGCTTATTTCATACAGTTCCTAACCAAACAGGAGGGCATGTGGCGCGTTAGCTAATTCTTAATCTACCTTGCATTTTTTTATTGTGACCAGCTGCGTCAGGCGAGACATCTCTCTGTGTTAACAGTTTATATTATGCTCCAGCGATAACATATCAGGGCATTAAGTTTTACTATGTCGGTGTGTATGAATTTCTGTCAAGGTTTTCTCATAAACCATACAAAAGAATGATAAAAAATTAGGTAAGGTGATTCAGTATTACCAACTGTATGTCCTAAGCAACTTTCAGACCTGTCAGACTTTCATTTCCTGTTTGAACCCTATGTGTCACATGGACACATTCCTTCTTTATTTTTGTTAATATTTTATAGCTGTCATATATTTACCTTTTTAAACATTATTCTTATGAGAGGAAACGATGACTAATTGAGGAACATGTAACATGCATGTTTAATATTACATGTCTGCATACATTACATGATGTCTTTTCTGATATAATTGGGTTAACAAGTTATCTTCATTGTGAAAATTAATTCTTTGTTGACACTTTGTGTTTGTTGTAATTTGTTAGTCAGTCAGCAGGAAGTGGATTTCAGCAAATGGGGAGTAATAGATCATTCTAGACGTGGCTAAGTCAGGATTGGTCCAATGTTATGTTTGTTCTTTCTCATGATCATGTTGTATTTAGTTACTACTGGACCGTTAGATCACAATGGAAGGGAGAGGTTTGGTACCATAAAACCTTGTTCAATCCATCATTTCCTTTGAAATGCCTGTACCAGGTCAGGACCATTGCAATCTTCAATTTCTTAATACTTGTTTTTTCTTTTCTTCTCTAACATTTGAGGTTGATCATCTCAGATCAGTCATTTTGTTATTACATGTACATGAACCTTAATTTCTTGTTCATCCATGTTTATATTATTTTGTCAAGAAAAGTCTGATTTCTTTCTGATAACTGTAAGATTGGTTTTGAATCATTTGCATTAATATATTTCCATGTTGTAAATGCTGTTATGTTATGGATGGTGTGTCATGGACTTTCATTCAACATCTTAGTATGATCTATTAGAAGGCATCTAATTGGATCTTTTTTGTTCTGAATATAAAGTTTCAATTAAATCACTTTCAATCTTTTCTAAGGTGTCATTGTATGATACTATTTTAGTAGTGCCGTGAATTAATATTATAAACAATGTTAACCAGTGTAAACTGAACCCTGAATAAATCCAAAACCTGCATGAACCACATAAACCAAACTGTGTTTCAGTCCCCTTTTATATTTTCTGCATCATTTTGAACCATAAAAATATGTCAAAGTAAATGGCCAGATTTCATTAAACATAGAATAAAAGAGGAACAAACTTGAAATTAAATCTAATGTTATAGGACCCCACCCTGATGCTGTATACCAAATCTCAAGGCTATTATGCTGCTCAGAAACTGTTACAAAATCCGGCCAATAAACCAATTCCATGAACAAACTTGCAAGACCCATAAAGATTTGCTAAGATAGGCTCCACTGTATATATACTAGGGATAAAACAAAAGACAAAATATAGCATTCATAATTTTTAATCTTTTATGTATAAATGTCAGCAACAACATCTACTGAATGTTTGAATCTGTATCACAGAGATGTTTGGGATTTCTTGTATTCTCGAATCAGAAATGGTTTTTCTAATTCTACATATAAAAATTGAGTTACATCATTTTCTATCTAGAATTTGATACACATCCTATAACTAACACAGGAATGAAACCAATTAAATATACAAAAATATGAATCTCCTTTGTAATGAATTATTAATTCAAAACCATTCATTGATAACTTACAATACAAGATTTAAAAGTTTTGGCTAAAAAAATTAACATCAAATGGCTCAAAGAAAGATTTTTTTTCTGTTTAAAGTAAAAATTGTAAACAGTAGTGAAATTCAAAACCATTATGGATTGGGTTATGTACAGATAGTATTCTGTTCTATTGTTGGGGTACAGATCAGTAAAGTTGCCGTAGATTCTCACAACCTCTCTCTACAATCCATGTCTGCAGTAGCTTTCAATGAATCGTGACATTATATACAAATGGTTAATGATAAAAATTCAATATTGCACTAAATAGACCAGTAATTTAAAACTTGACACAAATAGTCATCATCCATAAATAAGATATGTTTTATCTGCCAAACTTAATACATTGTACCTAAAGTTACAATTCCCTTTAAAAAAAAATTCACTGTTTATTTTAACCATATTTATGAAGAAATTTAAAAATAATTGAACCAGTTTCCGAATTCAGGTAGAAATCTACCTCTTGAGTATTATATTCAAAATGTAAATGAGAATGAAGAGATTTCGTACAGGAGTAAAGACAGGTGCTAAATTTTCAAATCAACAAGATCATATAATTTATAAAAGCTGATTCTTAAGGTGGACCAAGACAGTGGTCATGTGACTTGCCCAAAATAAAATGAAATTTGAAAAATATTTTGAGATTTTTGTGTTTTTAGAATCTTTATACCTAGTTTAAGCATATTTTATCAATATGATTAAAATTTGTATTCTAAAAGTAGTATAAATTCTTAGCTAAAGTATGGTCAAGGGAGGTAATTTGGCAAAAATCATGAAAAATCATCGTTTTTTACTCCTTTTTTTGCTTGTACGTACAAATCAAGGGAAGAAACCCCACTTTAAATTGATTTAAAATGATGAATTGTTGCAAGATCTATAAAATGTCAAAAAATGAGGGAAATCTATTGACAGGATAAAAAGTAATGGAACATTTTTGTGAGTTTTTATGGCTTTCCCTATATAATTCATAGTAAAATATTGATACTTTAACCTGATATTACTCGAAAAGTAGGGAAGAAACCCATGAATTTGGAATCAAATTATGATAAAGTACATCAATTAGGACATTTGTGTTAATTTTGAAGAAAATCTATTGACAAATTAATTTTGGACCCAAGTGCCACGCTCTACCTTAATATAAATTTTTCCAACAAATTCAATTATTTGCTCAATTCTATTTGCTTTTATTCCAAATCTGTGTATGTTTAAGTAATTTTAGTAATTGTATTCTGAAATATCCTCCTTCACTGAAGGAGTTGTGTTGAAAACTCCATCCAAAAACTCAAAATTGGTGTACAACAAAAGTAAATACACCACACATGGTGTAGGATAAAATTAGGTCACCACCAATGGTGTACAGTAAAATTAGGTCAGCCAAAATGGCTACATTAACTTGTCATGGTATAGTCATTCCCAATAACAATAACTTAAATCTATATATAACGACTTCTTATTTACATATTTATATAAATAATGTGAGAATTAAATACATTATATACAATATTTGATATGAGATCACAGATGATAAAACCCACTTGGCCTCCCTTACAAGTCAATTTCATGGAAACTGAATTAAATTTATCTTAAAAGGATAATAAAGAATAAAAAATCAACAGGTAATTAAATTAACAATATCAAATTTAAGATTTGTTCTATGACTAAGAATGTTGAATTTAACACATTCCTGGAACACCAAAAATATTTCAATATGAATAATTTGAATTAAATGTGAAGTGCAATTGAATCAGGAAGACCAACGGGTACTAATTGTACACCATAATATCAGCCCAGCATAAAGTGACATAACAAATGGAATTATCGTTAACATAAAAGTCAAAAAAGCATATGTTAACACAAAATTCATGGCAATAAAGAATTGCATGTTTCGTTGCAAAATCAGCATAAATGTGTAATTTTCGTTCCATTCTCATCGGGAACTGTAGTGTCCCTGAGCACCTAACGCAAGTTAACAACCCAAGAAAAAAATAAATCACAGAGTGCTCAACCAAAAATAAATAAACAACAACAGCTAATGCGTCTTTGGCGGGGAAACTTTTTTAGTCTGAGTAGATTGAGCACTATCATCGTCTTTCACTTCGTCCATGTCAAATTGAAATTTAGTGTCTTCACTATTGTCTGAGTTTCGTTTGCGTGTGGAGAAGCTTGCAGACGGACTGACAGGGATTTGACTTTGGTACCAGTCTCGGTTATCCTCTAACGTGTCTAAGATTTCTTGAGCGTCTGGGAAAACTAAATCTGCCCAGGTTTCCCACAAAGGGTGAACGATATAGTCAATAAATCCAACCTGAAATATAAGTAGACAATAGTCAGATAAGTTCTAATAAATAAGTTCTGGGTGTTTTGTATGACTTGCAATTACCATTTTCAATCTTTTGACTAGACTATCTCTGATAAGTCTTTAAAATGTGCCTTAGGGGAAGCAAAATTTAGAAAAGAAGAAAATGATAAAAAACTTTGAATATCTCAATGGATGAAGTTTTAGAAAAAAATAATCAATATTCAATTTAATTCATTAAATAAAGTCTTTTAATATAAACTTGATACTTGGACTAATAATAAGTACCTGTGACTTTTCTATGGTAGCGTTGTGTCTGTCACACATGGGACTAATGTCCATCCCTCGTTCTCTCTCCTTATCTCCTTGTTGGAAGAACTCTTCCATCAGTCTATCCACAGATTTTTTGTAAATTTCTAGAGGTTTGGTGGGATTGCTAAGATCAGAACAGTGAACCATATTTTGCAGAACCTGTAATTAAATAAAAATTTAGAATGAAAATGTAAAATATTTACAATGAGAATACATATTGTGCATCATTTGTTAGTGTAATAAAACTGACATTTTGTTTTCAAATTCATTACTATCACGTCTGCACATGATGTCTCGTGTAATACTATTTGCAACACCTTTGTAGCTTTTGTCTTTGTTACTTTGTCATGAGTTTCAATTTTGTGTTGCTGATTACAGTTAAGGTGTTGTTTATAATTTGTTTGTTTTTGTGTTATATGTCTAATGATTTTGTCTTTAAGAACTAAAATCCTTTAATTTTCCCCATTAATGATCTTTTGCTTCTTTTGTTTATCAGTGCTGATGTCTAGCATCAAAACCTACCTGAATTTTGTCTGTGTAATTATCCAGCATTAGAACACCTGAGCCTGCCACTTTTTTCGTTTCGACCATTGTTTTCAGATCGGCTAATAAGCTCATATGTTTTGACATGTCCGTAGCTAACACCATATCGATCACCATTTTACGTAATGTTTGTCTCTGTTTATCACTTAAATTGACAAAAATGTTACAATTTTCCTCCTGTAAGAGTTTGAATGCTACTGCCAGGTGATGATTTTCTAACACAGATTCATCATTGTACATTACAGCTAACTCCGACCCTGAAAGAGACAGATTACATTCATATCGACCCTTCATAGTAAAATGATTAAAATTCTCTATCATAAATGGATATATAAAACCAAAGCAAGCAAATGTACGTATCTCCTTACAAAATGGTTAGCATTCTATTTGATTGCTTAATTTTTGCTGCATTGTGTTTTCTTTGTAAATGTGTCACAAAAAGAGTTGTTACTATGCATAAGATGTAATGCAATAGGTTTTCTAACAGGAATATTATAAAATTTATTCTATATTTTATGTTTTTATATGTTTTGCTGTTTTATCAGAATGTTTAGTAAGGTTTCTACCTGTTTGTACTAAATACTGATTGGTTAAACCCGGATGGTCCACATCGTGGATAGCACTTGCAAATATGGCTGCTAGAATTTCCAAATCAGTGAACACATTCTGTAAATAATAAAAGATAAATTCATAGGAAATCATTTAAAAAAATAAGAAATCATATTGGAAGCTTGGAAGTAGTTTTCCTATGCAGATATCAGTTTGATATATGTTCATATCATAAAACACTTTAATAAGGTAAAACCCTAATATTTCACACAAGTTCTGTATTACTTTGATGTTAATGTTTTTTATGTGCCGTAAGCTTTTCTTTATTGAATAATAGTGGATAGCAATCAATACTGTGTTTTTATTTAATTTTAAGGCTATCTGTATGATATATGAGTCTAGTTTATTGACTTATGTAAAATAATCCGAAGAAAATGGCACACATGACCTAGATATATCTGTTTCTACGTCAAACAGAACTCCATTATATATATGTAAAATGCAACACAAGAAAACATATTCTTTAAGTGTTTCTGACTGAACTTCGATAAAAGTGTCTTTTAACACATTGTGTTGTCGTATTGCTACCAGTCCCTAACATTATGGTTTAAGGTTTGGTTCACCCTACTATTTCATTATAAACGGCTGTACTAAGTCTGATATACAGTTTACTGTATTCAGTATGTACTGTTGTTTAGGTCTGCTTTGGGTAACAATGTTAAGCCTACTTCTAGTGTTAGGTAATAATGTTTAGCCTACCTCTAATGCTTGAGAATTTTTGGTCTGTTTTGGGTAATATTGTTCAGTCTACCTCTAATGCTTGATAATTTTTGGTCTGTTTTGGGTAATATTGTTAAGCTTACCTCTAGCGCTTGAGAAGACAACAAGACATGTGTGGATTGTGTGACATCAGCAGCGTGTGTAGAATTATGATATGGGTTGTCACGGTGATAGTGGTCTTCTAAATGCATCAAGTAGTTTAGGAAAGTTGGAGCTGGGATTTTAAACATACTAAGTAGATCTCTTTCCTGAAAAATAAAATGGTCAGAAAATGTATTTACAAGCTTGAACTTGAATTGAAAACTATATACAGGATTCAATGTAATGTTATAAGGTAGAATTAACTCGTCTTAAAGAATTAGTGAGGCTGGCGGAGTAATCTTTGATACAATATCAGAGTTTCCTGAGTCATAAAGTACAGGTTTGGACAGTAATTAAACATACGAAATCAATGCTCTGACGTCAAGTGATGATAAGATATAATTAGCCTCTGCTACCATTGATCAAAACAACATGTATCAACACAGGTTCAACACAAATCTATAGAATAAATTGACCAGACAACATTTTTAAGATTTCTTGAATTCTCAGATGTTACATTCTCAATTTCTTATGTTTTTTATTTACAACACCTTGGAGAATTTTAGAGGATGACATTTTGCCAAATGAATTTTTAATCTTTCGCTTCCTGATATCTTTTTCTAAAATCTCTTTCATAAAACTCGTTATATCTTTTAATATATACACTATCCTATATTTTTGTTCTAAAAGAAACCATAAGATTTATAAATTAGTGGCAGAACTTTGAGCTATGACGTCAATGGGATGAAGTTATAACACACAGACAGATAGAGATAATTATTCTCAAGTTACTTTATATACTGACAATGATGCAAGACTGTGTTCCCTTGTGAAGACACTATTACTTGAAAAAAAAATAATTATGGGTTCTAAAAGAATTCTTAATAGGGTTAACTTGAGAAATAATGATTATATCTAGGTCACCAGAACACTTGGAATTCCCAAGCTCAAAAACCAGATGAATCACAAATTTAGAATGCTTAGAAAGGAATATTTTCATACTTTATGATGAGATAACGTCATACTTAGCAAATTGAAGAGAAATTTTCATGAAATTCTTCATTGTCTCTGTAAATCCTTCGGAAAGATTTTATTCTGCAGAAGTTTGTACTCATTATGAACTTTGCTATAAATATTATTATATTGTTGCACAATCTGGGAGAGTCTTTATTGAAAAGATACTGTTTATATAATCAAACACACCTTGAGATAAACTTAATCTATTTATAGAACTAGCTAAAGACCTACCTGAAATATCCTGTAGGTAACACAAGTAAGAGGTCTGAAGCCAGAGAACTCAGCTATTTTAAATATATCAGCTCCCCATTTATTTATTTCTGCTAAATGCTGAAAAAAAAATAAATAAATAATTGTATATTTTTTTAAAATTTCAAGTGTTTCATAACTTTCTTCAACTGTGATATAATGGTTGACTACCGTGTGACAGTATAGGATAATTGTATAAAAACAATTTTCTAAAAGTTATATAAATGTATTGATCACTAACATATTTATGTTATATAAACAGTTATAATGCGAGACAATTGCATCAACCCACAGGCTCAAATTCATAACCCAATGATCTATGGTTGTTAAACTGTCTGCTGTTACGGGCCATTAGCCACCGAGAGACTAATATCTGGTACAAGTAATAGTTACATTTTATTGACACGATGCCGAATTAAGTCTTGTCAATATTGATTTTTAAAATTCGATGTTAATTAATAGATTATACAACAAATATATTGGGTATTTAATTGTGAAGAACTGGGTCATTGCTCACGTCATAACTCATGTTTGATTTACCTACAGGAAAAGTGACACCGTTAATACATTTTGATTAGTTGTTACCTTGGGCCTACAAACGCTACCCCCTGCCTTACTCCGTATTTTTATAAAGATATTCAATAATTCATTTCAAACATATGTTCCTAGTCCTATACAATAGGAAAGCTTTAAAATCTTTCAAAGAATCAGTATGCTACATTAATAGGTGTGGAATAATTTGATTCCTGAAAGGATAACCATTATAGAAAAGCACTTCAATCAAAGATGTAACATTAATGCATAGACCAGGGGGTTGTTGAGGGCAGAGGAGTTAACATCAAGACTTTAAAAGGGATATTCTTTAGGATGTGATTGATAAAGGTTATACCTGTGATAGAGAGTCTGCATTGCTGGGTTCTACGCCATATTTAGGTATAATTCCTGTAAAGCTATTGGCATGTTTCATCTTTCTAACCCCTGGGATTTGGGTCATCGGACTTTTACGCGTGTCATTGCTCTCCTCTTCCTTCTTCTTTATCGTGTGGTGCTCATCAACTTTGACCGTTGGTAAATCTAGTTCTTGCTGTTTATCTGAAATGAAGAAAAGGGGGATAAATCCTACGCCCGGTGAGGCTTAAAATGTCACTGATCTATATCTACAAGAGTTCGACAGTAGTTAATCAAGTCATTGATCTTTTACACAGGAAAGCTAGAAGGCATGTGTTAATCAGGGATAATTAAGCTGCTGACTTTTGAAACATAAGAGCCATTGACATGACCTGACCCTGAAATTATGGCAAAACAAGGGACATAACTGAGAATAAAGTTAATTAAAATTTATTCTATTAAGGAATAAAACTTTTATCATGAAAAAAATCAGTTTTTAAAAAAATATTTCAGAGATTTTTGCCAAATTAATGCAAGGCCAATTTTAAGGATTACATGACACTTTTATTGATAAAACACTGCTTTTTAACCCTGGGAAACTGTTATGACCTTGGCAGTTTCTTACCAACCCAAGCTTTCTGCCACAATCTGAATATTAACCTACATCAGCAACTGTAGGGAAGGACTATTTATGTCAGGTTTACGGCTTGTGCAACAGTTTCAGTTAATATTTGGCCCTGAACACGACTTTGCCTCATTTCATATTCAAATCTTGTGGTTATAATGTCAAGGAAAACCAATTTATACTCAAAACTTTTCAATTTTATGAAGTAAGGTAATAAACCTGCCAACCTTTTATGGATTTTTTGACACAATTTGCATGAAGAAGAAAAAAATGTAACATTACTGAATTAATTCACTATATTGTAATTAAACTATACTTGAAGACTTGAATACAAGATATCACCAAAACAAGCAAAAGTTTAACCGAGATTAGCTTGTTTCCTGTACAAGTCGGACAAGACTTTAAAAACGTCACTTCATTAATAACTGTGTAAAGCCATTTCCTGCCGACTGGCTTTATCAACGTCTTACAAATTACAACAAACCTACAAGGTTTGTCAGGTCAACAAAGAATTAATTTTCACAATGACGATAACTTGTTCGCCCTTTTAACTTAGAAAAGACACCATGTTATCAATGCAGACATGTTATATTAAACATGCATGTTACATGTTCCTCAATTAGTCATAGTCTTAGTCTAGAACAAAAAGGTGAAGGAGGCAAAAAGATCAACATGGTCTGAAAACAAATGAACAGCGGAGTTGTATGTTGGTGAAAAATAAGCACAAGATTGCAAACGGAATCAGGCATAATTCAACTTAGGAATAATTTGAAACATACAATGTATTTCACTTTAGTAGCAGGGTCTCATGTAAACGGAATCAGGCATACAACAACTTGGGAATAGTTTGAAACATATTTCATTTTTGAAGCAGGGTCTCATGTAAACATATTCAGGCTACTACAATTTAGGAATAGTTTGAAACATATTTCACTTTAGTAGGAGGGTCTCATGTAAACGGAATCAGGCATACTACAATTTAGGAATAGTTTGAAACATATTTCACTTTAGTAGGAGGGTCTCATGTAAACGGAATCAGGCATACTACAATTTAGGAATAGTTTGAAATATATTTCACTTTAGTAGGAGGGTCTCATGTAAACAGAATCAGGCATACTACAATTTAGGAATAGTTTGAAACATATTTCATTTTTGAAGCAGGGTTTGGTTGTTCATTGCAAACAGCATACTGCCTCTTCATCTATACTACTATATCTTATCAAACAAATCTATTGAAAATATTTAACCCCCACATAAACAAAGTTCTGGCTATTAATTGTCTTAACTTAACAAATAATTAAGTTTGCAGACAAAAAGCAACATTCATTAGCTGTAACTGTATTATGGAAATTTGTCTAAAATTAGCTGGTTTTGTTCCTTAAATAAGCCTTGATTCTGTAGGGTCACTTCATTAACAATCCTACACTTTTGCATAAATTTACATATGAAGAGTAAAAATGTAGAAACAAACAAAAAAATAGGTATATCTACATATCATAAAACTTTTTTCTCTAAATTTTAGTCTGACGTCTTGTTATTTATTATATAAAATAATGTTAATAAAGTATAAATAATGATTATGATGAAGTATAATCCATTCATTACTGTGATAACAAGGAGAAAATTGTAAATAATTTGTTATTTGTTAAACATAGGAGTGATAAAGTAAATTTATAATCCTGTTTTGTACATTGTAAATCTGAAAGGTTTGAGTTGAAGCAGTATGTCCAATATATGCTACCAACAGAGTATTCAGGAATTTTATCATTGGATTGATTGATTGATTAATGTTTGTTTAATGTCCAGTTGATGAATGCTTTTGTTGTTTGTACTTATTTACACCAGAATCAGTGGTCAATAGGAATGAATTGACCAGATTTACAGGATCAATAAGAAAGGACTGACCGGATTGTTTCCTGCGTCATTAGATAGGAGTAATCTCAGTTTGATGTCACTTCAGTCATGAACACCAGATTTGTTTTCTTCACACCTTATCACATAGCAGAAAACCAAAACATAAAAAACAACAACAACAAACTAGAAATACTGTGAGCTTCTGCTGAGAAATGAATCTGCCCTGCTTCCAAATTATTAATCACACCAAATTAAGAAATAGTAGGTGCATATCTATATTATGTCACACTGTGTGAAAGTTTCATGAGAATCCAAGGAGTGGTTTAGGAGGAGTAGCAGACATTAAGAGACAGTAACCCTGAGGTATAACAGACAGACAAACGTTTGAATGTACAGAGGGTCAGTCATACAATCATACACTGCCATCACTATATAACCCTGAATTTTCAAGGGGTTGGGTAAACATTAAATTATATATAATTCAATTACATTTGTTTTCAAACCTGACTAAAGGAAAAAGGTTTCAAAAGTTTAAAAATAACAAATGGAAAAAAAACCCAAAATCAGTATATTAAGTGTTACAATCAAAAGACAACAATGGCCAAGGACTTTCAAATGAGCATTAATAATTCCCATTATTCTTCTTTCTTTCTTGTTAAGCAGTACTCAAAATTAGCACAGGTCTACTTGATACATATTCTGAATTCAAGTTAACTATAAAGTGTATAGTACTCTTTCTATTTAATACGTGTAATTGATTGTCTTACAGATTAAAAAATTTGTGAAAGTGTCTGAAGATTTCATAGGTATAAAATGAATTCATTGAAATTCCCCAAAAATCATGAAACATAACCAAAATTCGTGAGAATGATAAATCTTATGCATGATATTAAAGGGCTCTTTAGAAAGCACTTCCCTTTTCCTCAAAATTATCAAAAAAAAAAAAAACCCATAAAAATTACATAATAAACTTACAAGAATCCTGTATGAGTTGTGAATTGAATTTCATGCGATCAGCTTGTAAATAGCTCGACAAAGTTATTACAGAATGCATCAGAATCATGCTGAACTCAGAGTCACTCGTTAAAAAAGTTATGTTTCTCTATGAAATATGTCCTTTTACAAAATTAAGTTTCACACAATTGTTAGTTTTTCCAATAATTACAACATCATTTGGTTTTCCCCCACTAACATCCGATTGTTGTCTATTGTTATCATGTCAGTGTAATAAGCTCTTAAGATGTTTGAATTCTCTCAATCATTTAACGTTGTATATATACTACGCTTTGAGCATGCTCAGAAGTGGTAATTAAGAACTTTCACCTGAACGCATTCGTAGGTAAAAAACCTATTGTACAATATTTACACTGATTAGGAAATGGTCTCCGGATTTATTTATCAAGTGGTTAACTGGCAGATTTTAAAGAGATGCTTATCTTTTAATGATTTGAAAGCGTTCTCATTTAAGGACAAGTACAGTAACAATATAAATTATAGTCAACACTATAATGTTATTGGTTTCAATTTGAATTAATGGATACTAATTTACAAATATTTTCAGTCTTTGCACAGCTTAAAATCTACAATAGAATTTGGTCAGTGAAGGATCAACAGATTGGCTGGGGTTTGAACTTTCCCTTTCCTTAAAACATTTTGTTATTATAATGTAGATTATGACAAAAAGGGGCAAAGATTTGTCTGGAACCCCCTTTAGTTCTGGTCACTCCACAATGACTCTGGATCATAGATTTCTGGATCAGCAAGTGGAATTTACAATTCTAATTAGACACCAAACAACATTATTTTAACAAGTATTTTTACATATTAATAAATGTATTTTTAAAAATCTGTTTATAGCTGACTGGCCATTTTCAGGCCAACAGAAAAATATCCTGCACTTATTTTAACTAACCATGTTTTAATTACAAGACAATAATGTTTTAAGGTGTTACTTAAGCAGGAGAATCTTTCACCCATTTCAAACTGATGAATGATTTATTTATATTTGCTTTTCCCCATTGATGATGTTAATGAGTCTGAAAAGCTTTAAATTCTGACAAAAGAAAACATCAATTGCTCAAGCCCAAATTATTGTAAATGCTTAGGAATCAATTTAGTAATTGTAACGAAAGTAGAAATAGATAATAATAGACTCAAGAAATATCATTTAATCAGTGATAAAACCTGAATTGAGTACATACCTTTAAACCATTAATGGATTTAAACCAGTCTAACATGAATTTAGACTGATGCAGACAGATCTTAACCACAAAGCCAATTAACTGCAAAACCGAGGTTTAGACTGCCAGACATAACCACAAAACCAATGTTTGAACTAAAACTCACAAATTTTAACCACAAAACCAAAGTTTGAACTAAAACTCACAAATTTTAACCACAAAACCAAAGTTTGAACTAAAACTCACAAATTTTAACCACAAAACCAAAGTTTGAACTAAAAATCACAAATTTTAACCACAAAACCAAAGTTTGAACTAAAACTAACAAATTTTCACCACAAACCAAAGTTTGAACTAAAAATCACAAATTTTAACCACAAAACCAAAGTTTGAACTAAAACTTACAAATTTTAACCACAAAGCCAAAGTTTGAACTAAAAATCACAAATTTTAACCACAAAACCAAAGTTTGAACTAAAACTCACAAATTTTAACCACAAAACCAAAGTTTTGAACTAAAACTCACAAATTTTAACCACAAAACCAAAGTTTGAACTAAAAATCACAAATTTTAACCACAAAACCAAAGTTTTGAACTAAAACTCACAAATTTTAACCACAAAACCAAAGTTTGAACTAAAACTCACAAATTTTAACCACAAAACCAAAGTTTGAACTAAAACTAAAAAAACTCACAAATTTTAACCACAAAACCAAAGTTTGAACAAAAAATTACAAATTTTAACCACAAAACCAAAGTTTGAACTAAAACTCACAAATTTTAACCACAAAACCAAAGTTTGAACTAAAAATCACAAATTTTAACCACAAAACCAAAGTTTGAACTAAAACTAACAAATTTTAACCACAAAACCAAAGTTTGAACTAAAAACTGACAAAGTTTAACCACAAAACCAAAGTTTGAACTAAAAATCACAAATTTTCACCACAAAAACAATGTTTGAACTAAACTAATAAATTTTAACCACAAAACCAAAGTTTGAACTAAAACTCACAAATTTTAACCACAAAACCAAAGTTTGAACTAAAATTCACAAATTTTAACCACAAACCAAAGTTTGAAATGAAAATCATAAATCTTAACTACAAACTCAATGTTTAAACTGAAACTTACAGATTTCAAAAACATATAAAAAAAAAAGCAATGCTTGAAGTGTGTGTGCTAGGAATGAATGCCCTTTTTGACGCTCCTAGGCCATATAAGGCAGTCAGTTTTAATGGTGGAGGAAACCTTAGTACCCAGAGGAAACGCCGACCTTGGGCAGATAAATGACAAACATTATCACACACAGGCTAGAAAGCCCTGTTTTTGTAAATTACAAGCGGGACTCAAACACCACCAGAGAGTGATTGACTAGTAATCAATAGCGCAGTATACAACTAGCGCCTTAGACCACTTGGTCACCCAGGCCCCAATGTTTGAACAAGAACAGCTTTAACCACAAAACCAAACTTTGAACTAGAACACACAGATTGCAACCAAAATTCCAATGGATAACTATAACACTGAGATTTCAACCACAAAGCCAAAGATTTCAACACAAACCAATTTGATACAATAATTACAAAACAAGACTTTCAACTCAAATTGAACATTTATAACCAATACTAACAAATGTAAAGCTCTGAGTTGATACATTTCCATATTAATGTGTATTTAGTGCAAACTATTCTGTAGATATATTAAACTGAAATAACCTAGCCTACAACTAAATGTACTTGAAACAAGATTATTTATTTTTATGGGGTTTTTAATTCTTGTGGTTGTAACCTCCTCATAAAAAAACCCTAACATTTTGCAGGATTTCTATTTACGTGGTTGTTTATGTTGCTTCAAGGAATAAGTATCAAACTAAAACTTCATAGGATTCTTATTTTTGTGGCTGATGGTTGTCCAAAAAAAACCAATGAAAATTGGTACCCGTTAATGATAAAAAACCCCAAATATATTTAATGAACTTCAGAAAAAAAATCTTCCCAATACTGGATGCATTTTTTGTTTTTTGTTTGTTTCGTTAAATAAATGTGTAACATACAATATTGCAAATGTGGATAACTTAAACTAAAGTTTACCTCCTCTTAGAAAAAAGTGTAAGTAAGGGATTGTCGCTTCTGATTGTTTTTTACACCAAGGATTTCTTCAGCATTTAAAGGTTAATTCTAAAGGAGTTCTTTACTCAAAATTCTGAAAACGTAGAATGAGTATCCTTACTAAAGTTAGCCTCAAAGAAAAGTAATATTTTGCTGTCTCATGGTCATTAACAATTTTTCCTGAAATTTCTGAAAAAAATTTTTCCGAATCCTCCCCCCCCCCAAAATGGTAAATGTATATTTACAGATCAAATGAACCTAAGAAATCACAGATACTAATTTTCTGCTTTTGTTTTTTTTTTTCTTTTCAATTCAAATACAACCCAATATTTGTATGTTTCTATCTTTATTCAAAATTTAATCATTTTTGTTCATTTTACCAGAAACTAATGACAAGGCCTGATGGTTGTAGAACTTTTCATTTTCTACCTGACCAATATCAGGTAAACCAATCAATAAGGAGTTCAATCACTGACCATTTAATACCTACTGGTTCAATGACCATGTTTAATTAAAAAACTGCTTTGTACTGAGGTATTATAGTCATGTCTTAATAAGAGATTGACCCTATATAACTGTCCACTCAAACGGCTTCCTTCGTTAGCGCTGCCTTATCGTTAATGCCACTGTCCAGTTCAGTCAAATTATACGGAGAGAAATGTCATCATAACTTAAAGTAGATACCCTATAACAACAACGGAAATGTCATAGCTATTACTGAGAAAAAGGGGGGCTTGGATCAACTAAGGGAGATTATATCTGAGAAATTAAAAGTCTGACATGTTAATTTTCGACAGTTTTGTTAATAATCAAATAAAAATAAATAAATTTGATTAGCTCACACACTAGCTGAACAAAGAACACACACAACTCTACCTCTTTCTTCTGGATTTTTAGTGGAATTCAATAAAGTTGGTTTTTTATCTAAAATTTAGCAAAATAAAACATGACCAATAATATACAACTAATGTTTTAATTAATGTAAACTTTTATGAAATTCTTTTCAAAGGCTGTGTCAGTGAAAAACTACACAGAGTGTCAATGTTCCCTACTGCTCAGAGAAATAAATATGAGACCCAAATTCTTGAAGTGCACAATTCTACAGCTGCAATATGTAATTCAAAAAATAAAAATGTACATGTTGTGAAATGTCAGAAAGACAGATACGTGTAATAATAAAACAACTAATGATGAAGATCTTCTAGAGCTCTCACATCATATCCCTCTGATCATAGGACTTTTTCCTTCCTTTGGTATAATTACACAATGAGAACAAGGCTTTGATTTATCTTGATATTGGACTGGAATACGTGAAAATTGTTTGATATGCAATGGATCATATGATAAAATTAAAGGATATCATTGAGTAACCTTCAAATTAATGAGAACAATGTTGTAATAGATTGAACAGAAAATCTAAAAGAGATCCAAATTAAAATGTCACATTACTTAAACATCTGTCAAAAGGAGGTAAATCACCAACAAATTAGTCGGTTTAACATGTAAATTATAGAGTCACTTAATTAACATATATGTTTAAAAGGGAATTTATTATTGTGGAAGCATTAGTATTTGTGGGTTCTAAATATTTCCATTAATCTGACAGACAAAATTCAAACCATCATGGTATCATGATTTTACAATTTCCAACAAACAAATTCATGGATATCTTCCCTTTCATTAGAACCAAAATTTCATGGTTTTCTACGGACCGACAAAAACAATGCAACTAATAGTTCCCAATGTACAAAAGTTGATCAAGTTAAAGGCTTAAGTAACAGACTTCTCAATGATTCCTCCACTCTGTCACAGGTGAAGTCCTCCAACATAGCTCTATAAGGTTTCTTCAAATGTTAGTCTGATCTTACAAGTATCTGATGGGGAATTTTCACTAATAGAATTTAAACATGACAGGAAGCTCCTCTGATTAAAGAATTGTCTAACAACTAAAGAAGTCGAGATAATGGAACATGAGAAGTGCACTTGTCTGAAGCCATACAAACAACTTTCTAGGTCAAGACGTGATCTCTCAGACTACAACATCAACCAATAACCAAAGAGAAATATATTGCATTTAGATGAAAAAATAACCTTCGAAATATTGAGTGATACCATCATCTAAAAATAAAAACCTAAGAAATAGCTGGACTCAATTTAGCATGCACAGAGTACACTGAAATTTTAAAACAATTTCACGAAGGAGTGTGTTGTCTCATTCCAGAATTTGGTGCAAGGTGTATTTAATTGGTAAAATGTGACTGACTAATTAGGAAAAAGTCGTCCAATAATTAGAATAGACTTTACACTTGAATGTCTCGGTAAACATTCTGACGTTTCATATTCGGTGCAACTGGATATCAATGGGTGTACTTCATTGGTTCATAAGTATTAGTGAAGTTCAAGCTTAATTGATGAAAAGTTGTTTTGGTAACGAGTTTCATTATTGAATGGCTTTTTGTCAAGAATTCCTCCCACTGACTTTCTGTAGTGATCATATTCTGCCAAAGTATCAATGAGATTTCTTACAAATATCTCAAATGTCAATCAATGGTCTCACATTTAACTATGGGTTCCCAAGAACTGAAATTCTTCTCTAGTTTTTAGGGAAACTTATACCTTTGAAGAGATTATAAAGCTGAAAATGTATTCCTACTTTTAAGGGAAAGATAAAAGATAATGAGATGTTGAATAAGTGTCACGACACAACCTACAATATAAACGGCAATTTAAAAAATCCACAACGGAAAACAGCCAGCAGCCTACATAGGGGTCACATGTCAATTGAATCTCATGGTGACTTTATCAAAGTAAAAAAATCTATTACCAAGGTACTTTTTTTCACAATGGCCATGTTTATACATTTGAACTTAAACATTTTTTACCATCCATGCTTAACAAAAAAATAAAATTCTGTCATTGGAACATGCTGCTAGGGTAAAGTTTTATAAGTTACATAGCATAACTCCAAGTGATGATAATGGTTAACATGTGCCTTAATGGCGGGGAAAAGTGAAGCAGGAGGTTCCACCAAGAAAGTCTTCCAGTACATAAAATCATACATACCTAAATAGGTGTTACATATATACTCCGCTATTTGATTCCCAGATTTACTGGATTCTGCAAAATGGCTCAGTTCTCTGTTTAACATTCTTTTGAACTGAAAGTAGAGATTATATATAAAACCTTTAGAATCTGCGAAATCTGTTAGAAAGTCTATTGTATACCAATCTCTCCCCTTTTGGAAACAAATGATTCATCTTCTAAGGAATAGGAAAATTTATTTGATTCATTTATTTGCTTTGTTATGGTGAGACAGTATTATTTTATCAATTCAAAGAATAAATATAAAAGTAAACAACTTTTAGTGTACTGCTAAATAAATTAAACTTTTCCAGGGTATGCTTTCTTTGTGAGGAGCAGTAAAATGATTACATTACTGAATCTACTGATGTTTATTCCCTATTTTCGTAAATAGTGAGTTATCTCCCATTTGCAAGAGTTGTCCTCCATTACAGTAGGTATATAACATTGGAATGAATGGGGAAAATAAAGTTTTTATTTTTTCTAAATTATTCAAAGGGCCTAGCGGTCCCTATTCGTAAAGGAACATGTTAAATACCTTTTTGAAGATCATTATATTTAACTTTTAGAAATTTTTTGACAAAATAAAAAAATAAATGCAGAAAAGCTTATATTTCCCCACAGTAACTAGTATAAAATATCTTCAGGAAAGAGAAGATAACTCTGCAAATGGGAGATAACCCACTATATACGAAAAGAGGGAATTTATCAGTCCTTATTTCTGGACACTCTATCTTTTACAGTTTTCTCTTGAAAATAATATCATCCAGTAAGTTTGTTTTTTGAAATTTTAAGCTTTTTCAGATGTTTTTACAGTTTCTTCTTCATACAAAATGTGTTTTATTTTTATTTAAATTGCAAAAATATTCTCTGTCTTTCGCTTGAAAAAGCATAAAAATATTGGACATCAAGATAAAATTTTCAAGCTTAAAGTATAATGAAGCCAGGGTTTGTATTACATGTGAATCTTAATTATATGTCATACATTAGTGCATGTCCCAGATGTAATTAAATCAAATCATTTAAAAAAAATATGATAGTAATTGGAAACATAATGTACTATTAGCAGGGCTTTGTATCTTGTATTATTAGGATTTATGTTAGACTTTTTAACCATTTGAATGCAAGTAAGAATTAACGTCGTAAACACAGAAGATGAAAGCTTTGTCATAGAATCCATGTCTGTTTCAGCGTAAGTAACCTTTCATTTCCTTTGAAAGGGGAGTTAATATAAATTCTTGCACACCTGGGTCCAAAACATACCCTTCTATATATATCCAAGCTTTGCGTAGTAGTTATAAAACGTTGAGAAATTTCACGTGACTATACTCAGTAAACATGAACTTTGACGATAATAGGTATCAAGGTTGTCAATACACATGGACAAATGTGAAAGGAGTTTTCTTGCTAAAATTCACTTCATTTTAAAATTATTCATATTGATTGCTAATGTTGTTTACTCTCATTTCAACAAAAGTTGACATTGCTTATGGCAGCTTCGTTCTTTTAGTGTTTTTTTTGTACGGTGCGGGTTCCTTTTTCCCTTTTTTTATATCCTGTCTGGACAAACAATATTCAAATGTCCCATAGGTATTCCTTTCTTCTTTGAATGTGCTGATACCATGTGACCACAGATGATTTTGGTTGCTATAGTTACCTTGCTCGATGCCATATCACTGACGGATCGATGAGTTTGGATAGTCTCTAACTGGTCTAAACACCAATCTAGTTCTTCTAGGGTATCCAGGGCCATTTGTGAGTATTTTTCATCTGAAAAAAAAGAACCTTAGTGAGCATTTTCATATCCCCTACACATCCACGTTTTTGTCAGAGATTATCTATTTAGAGTTAGGAATCAAAAGTCATAGTTGCTTTCTTTCCAAGTCAGCTCATTAAACAGGAAGTGGATGATAGACAAACCCAAAAATGTATGCAACCATATGGAACTCTTCCCTTATGCTGTCATATCAAATATCAAAAGCCTACAATTAGTAGTTGCTGAGAAATCTGTTATCTAGAAAATTTAGTGAAAAAGTCTAAGCTGGCTCATTAAACATGATGAAGATGATCAAGTCAGATCTGAAGCTACCTGAAGCTACATTTCAAATATCAAAAGCCTACAATTAGTAGTTATTGAGAAATCTGTTATCTTGAAAATTTAGTGAAAAAGTCTAAGCTGGCTCATTAAACATGAAAAAGATGATCAACAGATCTGAAGCTACCTGAAGCTACATACCAAATATAAAAATATCTGATTCATAATTGCTGAATTTTTTTTTACTGAAATTGTCAACCCTGAAAAAGTGGAAAAGTCTTAGCCGGCTTGTTTTACAGGAAGTAGATGATCACCAGACCTGAAAACATATATCACACCATATGAGACCCCTACCTGAAGCCACATACCAAATATCAAAAGCCTACAAAACCAATACTCTCTGATATATCTGTTACAGAAATTTGATAGACTGAGTGGCGGACCAGTCAAAAACATTATGCCCTTCACAACTTCATTGAATCTGAAATCAAATAATTTCTGATCGATGATAAATGAAACCAAAGAGTGAGTACAAATGTATTCCTCTATGATGTACACTCTTCAGGTAAAGTTTCATCTAGATCTATCCAGCAGTTTTGGAGAAGTTTGCCAGGTTAAGAAAGGGAGATAATCACTCATGATTGAAATAGAATAATAATTGACAAGCAATTTTTACACCAAAAGAACCCCCATTTTCATATCACAAATCTATGTGGGGTATTTATATATTGAAGAAATGGAAGTTGTAGCCTGGAACCCCTATTTCATTTTCAATGGACTGTTCGCAGACCAACCCCCCTTTAGAAAACTTCTTGGTCTGCTCATGAAAACTGTATCCTTGTGTTAGTTATTCCCCTGAGGGCGGATGCCCGATGGGGGATAACTGATTTATACCACAGGACTGTAGAGGGTGCTAAATGAAAGTTTATGATAATTAATGAGGGGGGTCTTTCAGGAATTTAGCCTTATCTACTGATAAAGCATGATTAATGCAGGGTATCTCGTTACATTTTATGACATAGTGGTATAACAGTATTTGTTGATGGTAAACAAAACCTACACACAGTGAAAAATTTCATTAATGGAAATAAAATCTGTGTTAATTGTCACATTTTACTACATATCATAGTAAATTAAACAAGTTGTCTGTCAAGGAATAACAAGTAAACATTATACAGAAGGATGGACTTCAAACAACTAATTTCTCTAATCTAAACTTAAGTTTCCTGTCGACCTCATTATAAATTGTTTACTAGTATGTTCTACTAAAACTAAGGACATCATATAACGACCTTAAGAAGTAGAATTTCTTTAATGAGCCTATAGATAGATTGGTTTTTAACATTTAATTGACATCTGAAAAAGATCTTTAATACAAAAGAAAACCCCATACATTACTTGAATATTGACAAAAAATAAAGACAATAACAAAAATACCTAACTTGAAGAATCAATTCCTATGTCCAAGAGAAAAGACAAAACATTGAAGACACACTGGATAAAATAAAGATTGCAATGGTCCTGCCTTGGTAAAGGCATTTCAAAAGAAATGTTGGGTTAAACCAGGTTTTATGACATGTTAAAACTTCCTCTTCCATTGAGATCTTAGTTCTACAATCACTAACCATTAGGTTCAACATAATTTGGGAAGAATTTCTTTAGAGATCATATGAAACATATTTTCTAATAAACTTGGTCTATATATATAATAGTCGGTTATGGAGACAGAGGAGCTGAAAATCTTTGTACAAGCCCTGGCATATTGAAATATGTGAATTATAAGCACTGTAAGCAGGTGAAGTGGGAATGTTACTTTCCAGGTAAGGAAAGTTAATAATTTGAAAATTTAAAGTTGTCTCTTTTATCATAAATTTAAAAAAAAAATCTAACAATTCAAATGAAATTTGAATAACCAATCCTCAAATAATACTTTATAGTAAATAGCTGTATAAAGTCTTTACCCCTGAGCTGGCAGGCCAATTAAATAGGACTCCTGCATTATTTTGACATAGTTAGTGCATGTACTATTTGCTTGTTAAGGTGCTTAACTTGTAATTTGTGCAAACACCAGTTCACCTTTTTCTTTATATAATTAAAAGATCTGCTTTATATATGACTTTTAATCTATTCTACTAAGATCCAATATACAGTTTTGAGGAGAAACAATTAATTATCTCAGCTTGGACAAAGGGAGATAACTCCTACTGACCTGGCAGTTTGTTGTTTTCTTGGACTGTTGATGCACGTCCATGACTATGGGACCCTGAAGGAACTGGAGCACCTCTTGATCTGTCAAGGAAAATAGAGTTATTGAAATAATAAGCAGTGGGAATAAGTAGGTTTTATAAGTTCATAAGGTTTAAAAATCTGGCAAAACAATGCACATGGGGTATATCCACATTTTTATCAAGTTCAAGTTGGCCACAAAATTTGTAATATCATTAGTCAACTGCCTGTAGCATGCCATATCTTAATAATTTTTACAACTGTACAAGTTTACTTTCAGATATTTATGCTAAGCAAAAGAACAACTTAAGACATTACCTACAAATACAATGTTGCCAATGTACTTATTTCAATTTAAACATTTTATTTCACTTTGGCATTTAGAATTTCTCATTATCATGGTTGATAAAATATCAATCATCTATAAGTGATCTCTTTTAACATTCTTTTAAAGAGTTTTGCAATGCATTGATTTCTAAAATTGACAGTTGATTGTTTCACAAGACTTCTTAAGGACACTTGATTTAAAAATATGTCGTTAGGGAGGAACTAGATGGGTCTCAAAAGAAACAAGAAAATATCAATTAACAAAGTTAGATGATTGACTGCAGACTAATTCTGCTATCCCAAGACTTAGACAATCACTGCTTCTTACAAATAGATGATCATAAGTACATTATCACATATTTTTAATGCTTTAAGAAGTTTTTTTTTAAAGTACCACTTTTGATAAGAATCATGCAAAGAGCAATTCATGGGAGGAAAGCCTACACCAATTTATGTTGATGTGTTACTCCTACTAGCACCCTGCTTTGATCTTTTGTGCTCTTTTTCCAAACAAGCCCTTGTCCTGAGAGAAAAAAAATATATTGAATGCATTGGAAAAATGTAAAAAAGGGAGATAACTCTTTAAATTGTCAATAATTTCAATAGAAACCATTGTAAACAAAATGGCAAGATTTCTCCCAGGACCAGGCAGTTATGAGCAAATTGTTATTTATTTCTTATTTTGTATACTTTGAACTATCTTTCGTTAAAAATAAAACACTGTAGCCTTTTTAATGATGAATCACTTTTCTTCAAATTTGCATGATTGGTAGGTTGACTACTAAGTCACATGACAATTATGTCCTTAATCTGAACTGAGTAGTCTTGCCTGACTGAATACAGAAAAGTTCTATACAACCAGTTAATACAGAAAATTACCTGCTATCAAAAAGGTAAAATAACAACAGCCAAAGAATTAATTTGTCCTAATGCAATGATTGATTTCTGCCGCAATCAGTAAGGGATGCTGGGTAATAGACATCGTCAACACGAAAACCTTATTAAAAAGGATCAATTGGGTCCAATCAACACACAGCTTGCAAAATGTCAGATGTAAAAAAACATCCAAGTGAAGGACATTTCGATCAATCATTAATTGATTCAACAATCATCTAGTATTGCTAAATGAACCAAAGGAAATATTCATTTTTGGCAAAGAAGGGAGAATGTACTTATGTAGTTCATCAATTGTACCTGGATTTTTTTTCTGTAGCAACAAATGCTTAAAGGTCTAAAACAGTATTTTAGTGTCATATTCAAAAGTTCAAACTATATAGTTCTTGCAAAATGAAAGCATCTTCACCTTTTTTTGTTAGCAGACTTCACCTTTGAAACCAAAATCAAAATCTTTGCCACCATTAATAGTATAACTCTTAAGTTAAGTGTAGCTAAATGTAAACTAACTGCTTGGCAAAATGTGTAACATTGACCTTTGACCTATTAACCCTGAATAAAAAGTCTTTTTTTTAAGGTTTTGGAAGGTATTCATAAGGCCTTCAAAGGAAAATAAGTAAGCCTTTAAAGATTATGCTTTGGAGACCAATTTCAGACTATGGTTTTTTAAAGTTTTTATATTTTTTAAAGTTTTTACATTTTGTGACCTTCATTCATCATTGACCTTTTGACCCAAAAATTAATACCATTCTTTTAGACTTTGATACTTTTGTATTGTATTATAAGTCTTGGGCCAATGCAAGACGGTAAGCAGTGACCTATGGTCATGTTGAAGACTGCTTGCTGTTTTCCGTTGTGAATTTTTGAATTGCTGTTTGTTAATGTTTGTTGTGTCGCGTACACTTATTCCACATCTCAATATCGTATATTATAAGCTTTAATATGCACAAGTCTAAAAAATTCTTTCAAAGCTTCAAACATTTTGCTTCAGAAACATAAGCTTTAACATATGTAAATTTATATGGGACGCAGTCCCTCATATGTAGAAACTTCCAAAAGTTAATGGTTTAATTTTTCTTCCAAACCGGATGTGCCGAGTGCGCGCAAGCGCACTAGGCACGAATTTCTATGGGGCCAGAAATTCGATGCTTTTCTTTTCATAAATTTTAAAACTGATAGATCTAATAAACACAGTTAAATTTCTTTTTAAAATATACAGGGGAATACGGATGGAAAGTCAAAAATAAACTCTCTAAATATATTTTTCAAGGAAACTCTCGTTGTCAAAGAGATGAAATGATCACGCCGAGTTCTCGCGAGAATGGTCATTGCAAACAGGTGCGTTAGGAACAATCGTGCTTAGTGATTGTTTACTTATAATTCAACCAATTTATGGCGATGTTAAAGCGGGTGTTTTAAACATGAATAACAATAAAAGATAAAATTTTACAACACTGAATAGAAAAAAAGATGGTCTTACCTTATGCTTAGCTGATCATGGAGATTTTTTAATCAATCCTGGGCATGTGCATGTTCCAGTGTTTTTTTTCCAAAATCCTGATTGAAACAAGTCGTCATTTTCTGCCAGGTTTTTATATCAATTTTCTCCACCCAATACTTCTAAAAAGATATATTGGTCTACAGAAAATCACCCAAATCCTGGCAGAAAAAAAGGTTGCTTTGTTTACTTCTGCTGGAGCGCGAAATACTCTGAACGGGAAATGACGTCATTGATAACGTAACACCAAAAGAAGGTTATTTCGTCCCGTCAACGTCATCCTACTATTTTAGAATGTTACAAATATTTGTAATTTGCACAAATAATTCGACATTTGTAATTATTAGTTATTGATCAATGACATTTTTGACAACTATTTTCTAAAGCTGTGTCCCATTTTAGGTTGCACCTATTATCATATTACAGCTTATCAAGATGTGAAACCTTTAGGCAGCACTCCAAAACCAATTATGAAAGATAGA
This sequence comes from Arcuatula senhousia, assembly GCA_963971305.1. Lineage (NCBI taxonomy): Eukaryota > Metazoa > Mollusca > Bivalvia > Mytilida > Mytilidae > Arcuatula > Arcuatula senhousia. The sequence continues at coordinate 2,905,147 of OZ020303.1, forward strand.
CCGATGGAAAGCCCAATTCTCTGGAGCCACTCACGTCGGTTACTTTAGCAGTAAGGCAGAGACCAATATACAAAGGAATCTCGAACAACTTTATTAATGTTTACATCCCAGCTCCTTTGTTCTAACAGGGGTGATCTGAGCCAGATCATCTCTCGGAGTACATGGTTCTACTTTTCAACTCTATTGTTCTTTTTCTTTTGTTTTTTAAAGCACATTTTTTCGAGAAATGTTCACGAAGTTGAACTTTGGAAAATTATAAAATCAAAAACGATTGAAAAATACATCACTCCCACTGGGATTTGAACTAGGGTTCTTGCTATTCCTAGTCTACCTTCAAATCCACTAGACCACTAATCAGATGGAAACACTACGCTAAAAAAAAAGAATATTGAAGGGGCCCAATAAGGATACTTTATATTATATATTATAAAAAATGTTTTCTATTTATTCTAAATGCACAGAATGCATTCTAATGTTTGTATTTAATTTTTACATGACATATTTTGAAGGCTAGGATGTAAAATAGTTATTACATTCCGACTTGGTGTGTCAGTAAGATCACCCATTCCGGCCTCCGGCGGTTGGGGTGATCTTGAACCGACACACCAAGTCTGAATGTAATAACTATTACAGAAACTTTTAAAGTTAATATGTAAAATGACAAAATCAATTCAATTAATTCTGATTGTAAGAAATACAACTAAGTTTATTAGCCTTAACATACGAAAGCATACATACACATCATACTTGGCAAACCTACACCCCATACGTATCTCATAGCGTGGTGCTTTAAATATCCCAGGGCTCAGAATCCAACTGATTTATCCATCATGTACATACAACATGGGACACAGCTGTTGTATGATTATATTGCATGAACAACCTGTGCTTTCATATAGGTGTCCAATTATACTGTTTGTATAGACAACCTGCGGCTTAGTATGTGATGCACAATGGCAAAATAATATAGGACCAAGAAAATGGGGATGGGATGTAGTGCAATATGAATGTGATTGGTGTTCTAAAACTGAGATAAAATAAAGAGACACTAGAAAGGTTTTTAAAGACTAAAAAGTATGTACGCTTTGATCAAAAGGACTACAAAATGTATGCCCTTGCAAGAAACAAGCTAATTTTAAACATTTAAACATATTCAGTTATTTTGTGTTTCCATGTTTTACATGTTGTCTGTTTTTGTCCCGTTCTTGTCGGTGTTTACTGGTTTTGTCTCTGCCCTTTTGGACTTTTGACATTCAGATACCCAATTGGTACCTCTGCTTCTTTAAAGAGTACATACCCATAGAAGTGACCATCTGACATTATAACTTTGATTGTATGAAGAATATTGCTGACCTTTTTATTTGGAGAAAGATTATTCATTAATTCTATACTTTTTGATCACTAGTGAGACAGGCACTACTTTTTTAAGTAATAATGGCCAATGGCTTTGTCACCAGTTACAATTTTGTGCAGTTTTGGTGAACTTGAGGAGCAGTGTATAAAGTTTCAAGGCAATGACTTCAGAAGATAATATATCTAAAGAAAAGGAACACACAGCAATTAGTCCACATGATACTTTGGTTCAGGTGAGCTAAAAATGTCAAATATATTTGAAAGTTGTACATGTAACGCAATACTGCAAAGCAACTGTAAAACTAGACTCGTATGGACTCTAAATTTAAATATCCAAGAAAAAGTTTTTTAGCCCATATCATATCTCAATCTTGTGAAATTTTGAAAGGCTTGATTTGGCTCCCCTATTGATACAGTACAAAATACTGAGCTGAAATGTAACAATGTACTTTACATTAAAAATCAGATGTCGCACGAGATAATTTTATACTGCGTAGAAGATTTGAATATAAAAGAATTTCCCCCAAGACATCAAAATACATTAGATTATATATTTTATAGAAAATATGAAAAAATATCTTCATCTCAAGAGATTTTAAAGATTCTTTGAAGAATGGTTTAAATTTTAAGATTGAGGCTTATGTTTCAATTTTTCTTAAAGGAGATTCTAAGAATTCCTCAACAATTGGCTATATATTCTACTAATGAGACTTCATTTCAGATGGCAAAGAAAAAAAGGAACAATAAGCTATGGCCAGAACACAACTTGTTTGACAAGTATGTACCATAAGAACTTGAGATTTTTTTCCAAACTGAGATAACCAATAGATAAATAACACTGAAAAACATCAAATCTTGGAATAATGATTCATTTTAGAATTCTTGATCTTAAAAGAGAATGACGTCAAATTCCAACTCAATAAAGAATTATTGAAGTCTATCAGATCATTGATTCATCAACAGTTCTAAATAAAGACATGAAAATCCGCAAAAACACTGAACTAACACAGTAAACACGCTTTATTTAATTATCAACAATTAGTTTACTAATAACCACAGAGTTTACAAATGTCAACCTTTATTTGTGTATTGTGTTCTAATATTAATTCTTAACAATAAAAAAATTAATTAAATTTTTACGCTATAATTGCTTGGAAATGATATCTTTTCTCGGTGAAAATCGATGCAATTATTGTTCTTCTGTATGGGGTTCAAGGTTTACTTGTGTGTTCAACAAACAATTCTTTTGTAATCTAAACACAAGGTATAAATCTGAAAAAGAGGAATCCCCCCTCCAAAGCATGAAAATCTTATTTTATTCCGTTACCTTTGAAGTCCATTGTAAGAGAACCTAGAAGAAATGATTAGGAAAGAAATGGTAATTTTTGATAATCTACGTGCCTGGTCTCCGAGATAATGACAGACATCATCTGTCGATGACATTCCTGGGTCATGTGACTTGTTCTTTGATATACAATATAGAAGGATCGGTGAGAAAAATCAAAGAATGTCAAAATGACAAATTGCCTGAGGTAGTTCTAACCAGTGACCAGTGGGAGATCGCAATCAGCGAGATCAGGGAACGTAATTTCCATCAAATAGCCACACACAATCACGTTGTGAAACCAAAACAAGAAGAATTAATTCTTTTTATAACATCACCTGCGTCATAACATAATACGTTCAGAAATTATATTTCTTAAAAAAATGCTGAAAAAATATTTTTTATGGAGATGGAAATGTATGGAAATAGATAATATGTAGGCATACATGACCTTTTTGGAGGAAGTTTGATGAACTTAAGAAAATTTGGTAAAATCAGACTGGTGTTAGGTATTCTTAAGGTTCATCTTTAAAAAAAAATCTTTAAATCTTAAAAAAAAAACTCTTTCCTCAAATTTTAACTTATTATCATAAATAGCCAGAAGATAACAGTGTAATGTGGAATAATACAAGTCACAACATTTATATACTAACAAATCAACAATCACTGCTGAACAAACATTTCAGAGATGTCATACAATGAAGAAGTACTGGCAAGCACAATATTTAATAAAGTTGTATGGTAAATGGTTAAGAAAATGCATACAAAACATTGGTAGGTTTACAAATAAGTGTCCGGGTCTGACCTTCCTCTCCCGTAGGTCCATCCTTCATACATTTAATTGTACAGTACAACTAATAGCTTTGGCATATTGGAAGTAATTTATATCCGAATTGTGTTCTCCCATTGTACTAAGCAAATGCTAAATCTGATCTTGGCTTAACAAGAAGGGAATACGGTCAATTCTATCTGTAAACAATAAATGTCAGCTCGGACAATAAATGTCATCAGTCGATATATCCTATAACTTAATCTTGTTCTTAGACACCACAATCAAGAAGGAACCAGACCCAATCAATCACCCTGTGTTTATATTACTCTGAGGAACTTACAATTAGATGGTATCCAACAAGACAAACTCAGAAGACATGCTTCAGAAGTAAAATGCTTGGTACAGCAGGAGAAACTGACATGAAACCTTAGAAATTGTCACAAGTATCCCTTGGACAAAAACAAACAGGCGTGTCAAACAGAAATAGTGCTCCCATCATTGGAAAGTACAAATGTAACTTAAACCTGGTACCCTGATATGGGATGAGCCATTTAACTAACCCAAGCACCTATTCTATCTTGAGCTGTAATGAATGATTAATAGATAGTCCAGGAGTTATTCTCTTTCACTTCATGAATTAGACTTTGGTTTTCTGTCTTTTAAAGACAAGGAGCAGGTATAAAAAGGGACAAGAAAAAGGGTCAAGGGGGCCACGAGTACTGGGGACATGAGGACTGGGAAAAGAACAAAAACATGTAAATAAGAACAAAGTAGAAGGGGTGGTGTCATAGGGGCAGGAAGCTAGGACAAGTGGGGCAGGGAACAGAGTTGAAAATGCCCTGTACAACACACAAGACATGTTTCATGTGACCTTTTTGGAAAAACTTACCATGCCCTTTTTGAAAGCTGGGGGAAACACTACAGATATGTAAAATGAATGTATAGGACACAACATGCAATCTGTTGAATGATACGTGTTTGTACAGACTTCCCTTCATTTTTCAGCACAGTAAATGAAGTTTTTACTCAATTTTCATAGTGATATCAGGCCATTCAAAGATGAATTCAGTCATCATCTGTATATATAAAAAATTCATTCAAAGAACTTTTTTTCAAACAACTATAGTCTAAACATAAAAAGATAAATTGCATTTAAGAAGGAAATGAGGAGGGGAATGGAGGTCAGGAATTTTTAAAAAATATAAATAAGGTTTCTTACCTTTCTCGTGGAGCCTGAACATTGGTTAAGGTTATGTAGTTGTTGCGTACACTGCGTAAACTTGCTAGAATCTGTGCAAACGGTGTCACAATGAGGTCATCTGCATGTCTAGAATTAAAACAAGTAGAAAATCGACGTGAATTACTTCTATCACGATCCCGTTTATTTTTCACTACTGTTGGACACCCATTACTTTTAAAATGAGGTGTCAAGTACTGTACAATTTTCTGCATAACTGGGCTAAAACAAAACGTCGTGGCGAATTTAAAGGTCAACTGAAATAAAATGTTAAGTTAATATTGTCGCTGCTTGGTATGCAATGTCTTAATCCAATACACAGCCCGCCACAAGTAAATAAAGGAATTGCTGTCAATATTAAGATGTCTGCGGGTTGTCATTTTCTGTAACTACAGCGTTACAAATAGCACACAAAATCAAATTTCAATACAATCTGAAAAAATCTGTATTTTTTATATCCTTTAGTTCGAGGCAGATGGCGTTCTCTATACACACAGCAAGTGTATAGGAATTCACTGAATTATTGACAATTTAAATTGATCAAAAGTCATCGCTATCCCTTTTGAATAAACATTTAAATCGGAAATCCAGTTTTTCATTCCTAAGCTGAAATATTTGAAGAAAAAGAATTGCAAATGAGTAGATTACTGGACTAATGCAATTCTGTCTATTGATTCCTCCGTCTACTAACACGATATCTCCATTACACTAAAACTCAATAATCACATATCATTCAATGTCAATCGGCCAAAAATTTGTCAATAAAAGAAAAGTTTAATGCAAAGTTAGTAATTACGTCATTTAACTTTTCTTTAAATGTAAATCAATTGTAAGACCTATTTAGTATTAACTACTGCCTATAGAGTTATAACAATGAAACTTAATAAGGAATTAAGTCTTATTGTTTGGTTTGGAACTCTAGAATTATTGACTACCATAATTCAGGTCATTAATATTAGTACATAGAGAAATCATGTTAATACCTACGTAAAATGTTAATCCCACGGGGTGAAGTTTTGTTACGAAACCTGTAGTAGTGCATAATGTCATTATATATATAAACTAAAGAAATAAGAATCTTAAGGATGAGCTTAATTCTACAACAGGGCTGCAGATTTTAGTTGGGATTTGAATTTTTATACAATATATAAATGAAAATAAATGACTTGTCAAATATGAAGACTTTCAAAATATTAATTTTTGTGTTTTTAATTTGTCTGGGATTATTGATAGGGCAAAAAAAAAGTTTCACCCTGCCTGTCCTAAGCCAGAAATATTTGACAAAGCTTTAGTTTGTTCTTGTCTTTTTGGTGTTTTCTGTTCCTTCTTTAAGAAAGGGGGCTAACTATTTCAAAACTGGATTTGAATTATGTGCATTTTTTTAGACCTTGAGCCAACTGCAGAATGGCACGCAGCACCTCATTGATGGCTGCTGGTGGTATTTCTGAATTACCACTTGTTATGTGAGCTGTGTTGTGTACACTTATTCCACATCTCATTACTTTCTATTGCATATGGCAAATGTTAAGAAACTTTGGGTGAAGTGTTCAAGATGTAACCAGCACCTTAGACCCCTTGCCACTATTATCCTACCAAAGATTGTTTAAAAGCAACTATGATCATTGACTGATATTTAATCTTTTAATTTCATGTAACAAAAGATGTTTCAAACAATAAATTCCTGATGACAAAGTTAAAAGACTTATAATTATTATTTTGTAAGGAGGAAATTCTGATGCATAGAAAACAATGCACAGGAAACTGTTTGAAATGACAATACATAAATATTTTACAATATCTTGTTGTTTTGATGAAATTGTTCATTTATATAAATAATTAATGAAATCTTACAGAAAATATGATACTGACTGGAAATGACAACTGACAGAAAATCGTGAAAACCTTGGGGCATTTCTTAAATATCAAGTCGTAATAAAGGATGCAGCTAGCTTTGTCATGATCCTGTTTCAATGAAAGTGTAAAAGACGGAGATAAATAAGGAGGAAAAATGTGTCCAACTGACATCTTTCCTGATGCAAGGCTTGAGTGTGTGCGGACTGACATCTTTCCTGATGCAAGGCCTGCAGTGTGTGCCCACTGCCATCTTTTCTGCTGCAAGGCCAAGCACTGTGTGCCCACTGACATCTTTTCTGCTGCAAGGCCAGCACTGTGTGCCCACTGACATCTTTTCTGCTGCAGGCCAGCACTGTGTGCCCACTGACATCTTTTCTGCTGCAAAGGCCTGCACTGTGTGCCTACCGACATCTTTTCTGCTGCAAAAGCCTGCACTGTGTGCCCACTGCCATCTTTTCTGCTGCAAAGGCCTGCACTGTGTGCCCACTGACATCTTTTCTGCTGCAAGGCCAGCACTGTGTGCCCACTGACATCTTTTCTGCTGCAAGGCCAGTACTGTGTGCCCACTGACATCTTTTCTGCTGCAAGGCCAGCACTGTGTGCCCACTGACATCTTTTCTGCTGCAAGGCCAGTACTGTGTGCCCACTGACATCTTTTCTGCTGCAAGGCCAGCACTGTGTGCCTACCAATATCTTTTCTGCTGCAAAGGCCTGCACTGTGTGCCTACCAACACCTTTTCTACTGCAAGGCCTGCACTGTGTGCCCACTGACATCTTTTCTGCTGCAAGGCCAGCACTGTGTGCCCACTGACATCTTTCCTGCTGCAAATGCCTGCAGTGCTTAACTTGCACATCATGCATATTACATTGTAGTAAATAATCACTGGTTCACAAAGATTTACAAATCATAAAACACAAATAGAAAACTTAATGACTCTAACAAAGTTGTGAAGACATAAAATCATATGTTGAATGCATGAATTCTTAAAATAAGCATTTTTATAAGCATAACAAAATTACAAGTTTTAATTTTTAAATTACAAGACACATGGTACTGTGTTTTGTTAACAGTTAAAACTTTAAAAGATTTGATTAAGGACAACAGTGCTAATAAAAAGCTATGCCGAGCAAAACATGTTGAACCCTGTAAGTTTGCAACCCAATATGGATTGTCAAATGCTTTGCAGCCCATGGTGGCCTCACAAAGCTTTTTGGCACATGCAGCCTTTGGTGGACTTTCATTCCATATTTGATTTTTCTTTTAATACAATTATACAAGGAAAACTTATCCTTTAGGCCCCTTTGATCCATTATTTCACAAAAATGGTAGGAGATATTGCAAATCTGATTGAAAATGGCAGTCAGGTATTTTTACAAGGATTCCAATGAATAAAATCATTTGAAAATCTGACCACATATAAAAAAGTCGTTTTTTTGGAATATGGACCCTTTTTGATGCATTGTAGCATTGTAAAGGTGCAAGATACATAAAAATGTGTCCCTATATTTTGTTGACAGAATTTGTCAAGGTATACAATGAAAAAAATATGTCAAAGTCAAAAATGGCCCGATTTCCCTACACAGGAAGTAAGTTAGCGACAGACCTGAAATCGAATCTCACATTGTGGGACCCAACCCTGATGCTGTATACCAAATATCTAGTTGCTGTGATAAGTAATTGCTGAGAAAACTGTTACAAAAAATTCTTCCGGCCTGCACGCCGCCCACCTGACATTCACCATTTTATAACCTGGATTTTTCACTCCGTGAAATCTGGCCAAAAATGAACAAAATCATATGATAAATAAATGTTCTACAGCAGTTTTGCTTTAACATCCATTTTACCCCTTTTTCTCTGGAATGGTAGGGGCCACAATCCCTTAATGCATAAAAAAACTTTCTCTAGTGGTTAGAAACATCATTTAAACAAGGTAACAATTGGGCAACCAACTTAAACTAAAATTTTTGAATAAAACCATTTGCAGAGACAAACCCTTGAAATGGGAATTTATGGCCCCTTTGGACGTTAAATTCTTGAAAACGGAAGGAGATTATCAATTGCAAATCTAATTGAAAAACAAGGATTCCAATGAAAAATAAATTTTGAAAATCGGACCACAAATAAAAATGTTGATTTTTGGGTGTAGCCCCTTTTTGACCCCTCATAGCAATGTAATGTTGCAAGATATCATACATCAAAACTGTTGTTACACTTTGTTGACAGAATTTATTGAGGAATACAATTAAAAAAGAATTATCAAAATTGGATGACAATTTAACATTCTACAGACATATGCCCATTTTAGCCCCTTTTGGCCCTTTTTACTAAAACGGTAGGGGCCAGATACCCAAAATGCAATACCAAACTTCCTGTAGTAGTTTAAAGTTTTATAACAATTTGTTCACTAAAAGTTATCACACAGAAACAAAAGTGTCTCCAGACAACTACAATGATGATGACAACAACATAACATAATATGATCACAAAAATTTGAGGTCGTATAAAAATTGAATAACTAAACCTATCCAAAACTTGTAAAACACATGTTCAGAAATGGGTATTTTGCTGATAATTTTGTAATTAGTATTGAATCTTATGTATTTTTTATTTAGTCTTTGGCCAATGCAAGATGGTGAGCAGCAAATTCTGGTCATGTTGAAGACAGCATTGTAATTTTTTTAATTGCTGTATCTTCACGTTGGTTTTGTCATGTTCACTTATTCCACATCTTATTGTCTTCTACACTTATACACAAAGTAATAAGAAAATCTTTTAAAAAGGAACAAATGATTTCTTCAATTTGTATGTGCACCAAAAAAAAAGTAAAAGTACAATACTTCAGGTTATACTTAAGCTTGTTCAAGATCAAACAAACTGAATTATCACAAATATGACTTGAATTTTTGTCTTACAACAATGTCTGATAAAGATATAGTAGGCTAAATGATAACAGAAAATAAGAAAAATCAAAATGAGTAAAAATGTACAATTATTTGTTTTTCAGATACATGTACATCAAAAGAAAGATAACTCCAACTCTTATTTGTATTTTCAATTCTATTTGTACACAAATTCCTGTCAAAAAAACTAAAACTGAGAGCTAAATTATCCAGAGTGTTGCCCAAGAAACAAACAATTAAACTCAAACCCATAAACATATAAAAGACATATAATCATAAAAATCACAGCTGTTAACTTTAAAATATAACATTTTTGCTGAAAAAATTTGCCTATGAAAATTTGATTTTATAGTCAAAAAAGGCAAAATGTGTTCATCTCTTTCACAAAAGCCAAAAAAAAAAATCTACTGACAAACTCCTTTTTTATTTAATCAAAATTACTATTTAACAATATATTTTGAAACAAGTAATAAGTGTAACAGTGAAACTGTTACTAAGTCTCCCAAACGAAGTTTCCCAATTGACTCCCATGCAATAATCTCAGACTCCCCTATGGTTACAAATGCTTTCTCTTAAAATAAGAAGTAATAAAATATATGGTTATAGGGTGGGGATCTCAATGGCTTTAAAGATATTAAGGATTTTGTTATTTGAGGGGGCGGGGCATGACCACATGGGACCCCCTGGTACCCCTCTATGGCAACAAATAATTTGTCTTATCATAAGGAGAAATAATATATATGGTTATAGGGTGGGGATCTCAATGATTCTCAAGATATTAAGGATTTTGTAATTTGAGGGGGGCGGGGCATGACCCCATAGGACCCCCCTATGGTACCAAATGATTCGTCTAATCATAAAGAGTAATAATATATATTGTTATAGGGTTGGGATGTCAATGATTTTCAAGAAACAATGTATTAAGGATTTTGTAATTTGAGGGGGGTGGGGCATGACTCCCTGGGACCCCCCTATGGTACCAAATGGTTCGTCTTATCATAAGGAGTAATAATATATATGGTAATAGGGTGGGGATCTCAATAATTTTAAAGATATTAAGAATTTTGTAATTTGAGGGGGCGGGGCATGACCCCATGGGAGCCCCCTATGGTACCAAATGATTTGTCTAATCATAAGGAGTAATAATATATATGGTTATAGGGTGGGGATCTCAATGATTTTCAAGATATTAAGGATTTTGTAATTTGAGGGGGGCGGGGCATGACCCCCTGAGACCCCCCTATGGTACCAAATGATTCGTCTTATCATAAGGAATAATAATATATATGGTTATAGGGTGGGGATCTCAATAATTTTAAAGATATTAAGGATTTCATAATTTGAGGGGGCGGGGCATGACCCCCTGGGACCCCCCTATGGTACCAAATGATTCGTCTTAACATAAGGATTAATAATATATATGGTTATAAAGTAGTTATTTGAACTATTTTGGACATATTGAAAAAAATATCATTTTTGGGGGTATTTGGGGGGCGTGGCACAGCCCCTGGGGGGTCCCCATACTTGAATTTCAGGGAGGACCCACATCTCATAGGGTTCTACCACTGTGCCAAATTTGAACTAAATCGGTCAAGTATAAAGTACAAAAGGGCCCCGGACTAAGTTGGCGGCGCGAGAAAGAAGAAGAAGAATAATAATAAAAAAAACTAGTGCTGATTGTGTTGGGATGCCAACACATAAGTCGCCCAAAATCGCCTTGGATAGTATTCCATTCAAATCAGTGCATCAAAATATGTCTAGAAATCAAATTTCGTTGAAATCGGACAAAGTTGACGTTTTTGGGGGGCGAATGTGGTAAAACGGCCGCCATTTTAAAATGGCGGCGTTCGCGTCAATTTTTTTTTCGGCATGTTTCTCAGAAAGGATCACTCTATCAGTGTACCAATTTTCATTAAAATCCATCCACCCATTTCCAAGATCTGAGAGGGGCCCAAAAATCTTAAACGGCGGCCATTTTGAAAATGGCGGCCATCTTGAAAATTTCAAAAGTGGATTGCACACCTCTGAGTGACCCTCCACCCATCTCAGCAGGTTTTATCTTGATTGGTCAAAGCGTTTTCAAAAAATGTGTCGGACAAGTTCATGATTAAGAAAGGAAAAGAATAATAATAATAAAAAACAAGTGCTGACTGTGTTGGGGATGCCCAACACAAAAATGTCTCCCAAACGAACCCATTTTTGACCTCATATTATGATTTGCCATCTTTTTAAACCCCTAAATACAAAGTTATGTCGATATCGAAGCATTTTGCTGATTTTGGCATTTTCGGGCCCAAAAAATCACATTTTCGCAAATAACTCGAAAACCGTAAATATCGCTTCAAAATTTTTTTCCGTATTATTAAAGAGCTCCTTTTGCTCTATTCACCTACAAAATTTCAGCCTCCTACGCACCTAGGTTACCGAGATATTGCAATGTCCTATATTATGAACTTTCGCCAATTACACGGAAACGGCAGCCATTTTGAAATTTTTTAAAAGTCCCTCCGCAGCTCTAGTAACCCATCTACCTTCCTACAATGTTTCGTTAAAATCCTTCGAGGCGTTTTGAAGAAACGGTACGGACACGTTCATGGCGGGAGAAAGAAGAAAAAGAATAATAATAATAATAATAATAACTAGCTATAATTTGTGTTGGGATGCCAACACACAAGTCGCCCAAAATCGCCTTGGATACTATTTCTTCCCATTCAGTACAATAAAATATGCATAGAAATCAAATTTCATTGAAATCGGACAAAGTTCACATTTTAAGGGGGGCGGGTGTAGTAAAATGGCCGCCATTTTGAAACCGTAAGTCGGATTTCAAATCCGGTCGCAGATTTGAACTCAGCATACCCGCTTTACCCAGAGGACCAATTTTCAAGACGATCCGATGAAAAAAAATTTTCCGCCCACTTTTTCCGATGGCCGCCATTTTGAAACGGCGGCCATCTTGAAAATTTCAAAACTTGATTGCACGCCTTTAGGTAACCCACTATCCAATACAACAAGTGTTATTCAATTTCCTTGAACCGTTTTCTTGTATTAGGGAGGACAGCTTTACGATTAAGAATCAGAAGAATAATAATAATAATAATAATAAGAAACGGTGCAAAAACAATAAGTCTCCCAAACTTTGTTTTGGGCGACTTAATAATAATAAGAAACAGAGTAAAAACAATATGTCTCCAAACTTTCGTTTGGGAGACATAATAATAATAAGAAACGGTGCAAAAACAATAAGTCTCCCAAACTTTGTTTTGGGCGACTTAATAATAATAATAATAAGAAACGCAACAAAAACAATAAGTCTCCAAACTTCGTTTGGGAGACTTAATTAAAAAAAATAAATAGGGGTTCAACAGCTTAGGTTTTACTCCATTTCATAAATCTATTTTGTAAATTTTTGGATAAGTTTTTACAGGAAATTTTATCAAAATTTTAAGGTATAGTTGATGCAACAGTTTTACTATTAGGAAGTCTTATTTAGTTATAATAACTAGAACCATTTAACATCACTTGAGTTTTCCACATATTTTGCATTTTCATTTTTTTATGGTCACAGGACGAGCGTCCTTCTCTACCTTAGAATGATCATATACCTCATTGGATGAGACAAAAACTTAGTCTTAGAGCATATGCTAAAAGAAGGAATCGTAGTAAACAGAGTGATACATATTCTTAGTCAAAACACAAAGAAAATATATAATAATCTGAATTACCTATCAATTCATAGCAATGATTTAAATCACAGAACAAGAAGAGGAAATCAGTTGGATCCACTTAAGATTAGAGTACTAGCAATACTTTGAGTGGGCTAACGAACCGTTTAAAGCCCTTCAGCAGTCTTCTTATTGAAGTATACTAGTCCAATTATCTCCCCTAAATGATATCCAATGCCAAAGAATTTTTCTTATCAAATATGAGGACAGACAGACGAAAAACAGACAGACACACAGAGCTATTCTGGTATACCCCTTCCTAAACTTTGATCGCAGGGGTAAAATTTAAATATTAAAATAACAAAGTGAAGGATAACCTGTTGATAGTAATATGTTGTTCTTTTAAAACGATAATGATTATATTTTAAGCATTTGACTTCTCTTAAAAAAACTCTAAGTTTACAATGATTAAGAGATCCAAATTGCACATATCAGAGTAACAACTGTAATAAAATACCAACAAAACAGGTATAAAAACCGTTAATTTGGTTATGCTGTATATCAATACCTCTTATCAACAGCATTTGCATCAAAACATTAGTAGGGAAAAAAGAAAAGCCAAAAAGTTCCAACAGGGTTAACCACTGAATGACCTAAAATCCAAATCCTATTTTATTTATAATTATTTTATTTTTAGGGCATTGGTCTGCTTGTGCATAACACTGCTGTTTAAATCAACATCTCTGATCAAGTACATGAAGTATTTGTATTGAAAGAAAAAAAAATTATGGTATTAGTAGCAGAAAATTATCTAGGTTATGCCCCTTTGTACAGAACTTTGTCTTACCTTTGCCAAAAGGAATACCGAGATCTGGGAATCCGTAAAACACTTGTACTTAGGACTCGATGTAAATGATTATTACTCATTTTAATTACAAACTAGCCTACAATCTATATAATGTAAACAATAGTCATTATCTCAGGGTAGATATCAATCCATAGTTGTTTACTGATAGGTTGGTCTTTAGCTGTACCACGTATCTGAAATAAAACGAAAACTTTGTAAGAAAGGATTAAGTCAAGTCCTCCTAGGCATATAACAATAAGTATAATCAGGTGGAACAACTCTTCTATCGATCACATTCTACTTATTTATAAAATAAATATAAGTTTTACTTTAGTGTGTCACAAGATTGTATTCACTTTACAATAGGTACTTCATTGGGTAGATCACAACTTCTATACATCTTATGTTAATAACAAAGAATTCACAACTAGCAAAATCAACATGGAAGAATTCACAACTGTACAAAACATCATCGGTAAACAACAGAATTAGCACCTTTAGCTTCTGCCTATGATGTCAGGTAGATCCTTTAATTTTAACTATTGGCGATTATTGATTGAATCTTATCTCTCGACAGATTCATTAGCATATCTTGAACTAAATACCATTTAATTTTTTGTTTTATTTCATACAGCTTACTGTCAAAATACATATACAGGTATCTGTCTGCAAATTTTTAAGGGATTTAGTTTGATTTAATATTCCTTAGAGAGAGATTGATAAATGATAGCAATGCAAAATTTTGTTAAATTATTGAAGTTTATAAAGTGTCCTGTGAAAACAGAAATTGATTCTCCAAAATATATATTGATTTTAATATTTTATCAGTTCTTCCTTATAAATGTTAGGTTCAATGCTTGTCACTGTTAACAACCCTTGTTTAAAAGGAAGATATTACAAAAATGTAACATAAAATACGTAAAGGTATTGTTACAATTGATAAATAATTTCTTAGTTATATAGATTACAACAATAAGAGAGCTTTTCCAACATAGATGTATAGAGATGTCAAAATACAACATGACTAAGTAAAAACATAGATCATTAAATAGTCAGGAATTCTTTTAAAAAGTTCTATATCTGATTATAATGCTCTGTGAATTTGTTTTGAACTGATTGTTTTTAAGGTACAATACTTTAAGAAGTATGGAGCTGTCGAGTCTTTTCCAATCATGGGACCCCAATGAGAGGCGAACAATCAAGAACAAAGATTACAGGGGAACAAATGGAACTTTCAGACAGACTTCTCCCTGTCCCACAGTCACATTATACAATACCCTTTGTTTTACCCTAATAATTTATTCCTACTTTCCATAACCTCATCATTATTGATCACCAGTATAACAGTATAAATCAAACTATGTCAGAACAGGTCTCCAAGTCAAACTGATTCCTAAAGTGCTCATTAAATATCAATATAATAGTAACATGTTGCTCAATCAACATCATCCATCACTGACAAGGAGCCAGGACAGCTAGATCATCATCTTATCTCTAAGTCTTTCACTTTGTTTTTAAGGTTAAATTTCATTTCAATATTTCATTATATTGTTCTTTCTTTGCTTTATTAAAAACAAATGTGAAAAAAATATTGATTTTCTCTGCATTTCAAAGTAATCACTATAGGTTTTTTCAATAAAAAAAATATTGGATATGAAATTAATTTTTTCCTTAATCCAATATTCAATACATGGAGATACAATGTCCAATAACAAATGATGTTTTCTCAAACAAATAAAGACCCAAACGACAAAATAATAATTCGCTGGTATTAAACCAAACAAATACAGGCCAGATGACAAAATATTAATGCCTAAGTATTAAACAAAGTCAGGTTTTCTTAAGACAGTGGGGCAAAGTTTATATCGAATTTGTAAATTAATCAGTAAATTAATCAATGTTCTTGTTTTGTTTCCCATGAAAATCTGAATTAGAGACTTAGAATTTGACAATTTTTATGAAAGTTTGGGACAATCTTTCAATAACAAGTGTGGCCACTAAAAGTATGTCTCGCCTGCCGGCACCATCACTAAAATCAACCACCTAAGCTTTCATTTCTTGATATAAACACAAATTGTGTCTGTATAACCAGTATCAGATGCCTAGCTATTATACTTTTCAAGCAATTTATTGTCCACACAAAAAAAAAGTTTTCTGCCTGAAAAAAAACCCTAAGTTCACAGAGTCACTGGACCCTAAAAATGGGGTCATGGTCACATGACATGGGGACTGTTACTTTAACCATAACCTGAACTGTCTGTATACCCAATATCAGATGCCTAGCTATTATACTTTTCCAGCAATTCATCGTCCACAAAAGTCTTACAAAAAAGTTTTCTACCTGAAAAAGACTTAAGTTCACAGAGTCACTGGAGCGTGAAAATGGGGTCAGGGTCACACGGCATGGTGACAGCTGCGTACACCATAACCTGAACTGTCTGTATACTAAATATCAGATGCCTAGCTATTATACTTTTCCAGCAATTCATCGTCCACAAAAGTCTTACAAAAAACTTTACGGCCTTAAAAAAGACCTAAGTTCACAGAGTCACTGGAGCGTGAAAATGGGATCAGGGTCACACGGCATGGTGACAGTTGCGTAGACCATAATCAGAACTGTCTGTATACCAAATATCAGATGCCTAGCTATTATACTTTTCCAGCAATTCATCGTCCACAAAAGTCTTACAAAAAATTTTATAGCCTGAAAAAATACCTAAGTTCACAGAGTCACTGGAGCGTGAAAATGGGGTCAGGGTCACACAGCATGGTGACAGCTGCGTAGACCATAACCTGAACTGTCTGTATACTGAATATCAGATGCCTAGCTATTATACTTTTCCAGCAATTCATCGTCCACAAAAGTCTTACAAAAAAGTTTTCTACCTGAAAAAGACCTAAGTTCACAGAGTCACTAGAGCGTGAAAATGGGGTCAGGGTCACACGGCATGGTGACAGCTGCATACACCATAACCTGAACTGTCTGTATACCCAATATCAGATGCCTAGCTATTATACTTTTCCAGCAATTCATCGTCCACAAAAGTCTTACAAAAAAGTTTACAGACTGAAAAAACACCTAAGTTCACAGACTCACTGGAGCGTGAAAATGGGGTCAGGGTCACACGGCATGGTGACAGTTGCGTAGACCATAACCTGAACTGTCTGTATACCAAATATCAGATGCCTAGCTATTATACTTTTCCAGCAATTCATTGTCCACAAAAGTCTTACAAAAAAGTTTACGAAGCCGCCGCCGCCGCCGCCGCCGGAAAGTAATACCTATGTCTCGCCTTCCGCGACTTTTCGTCGCAGGCGAGACAAAAACTGTATGAAACAGCAATTTAAATATTTGTTGTTACTTCTTCAAACACTCAGCTTGACATAATGTGTCATAAATATATAATATAATTGCATGTAAAGTTATATACTGCCAGTATTGTAAATACCTTACTATATTAACATGTACTTTACAGAATGATATAATTATATTTTGATTCGTTTTTCATATTGATGCCAATTCCCAGAGTGACACTTTCCCCCCAATCATTTTACCAGTAAATTATCCCTTGTTAATGTTTTAATAATCGTGAAAAAAACCCAATTAATTTGACTAAATCGACCATTCTGAGTAGCCATACATCAATAATCTATATTTTAATGGATTGGTATGATTGTTCTGAGTTTTTTGTGATTTGTAGAGAATATATACTACACTCGGGAGGACCTAAATAATATCAGAGTATTGTCCCCATTAACACCTTTATCTTATAGCATGATACCACAAATGTACAATAAAATGGTCTACCCCAATAAATTATTTTAAATGTTTCTTTAGTAAACTGTTTAAATGCTGACAGTAAATTTTGAAGAGAGAACAAAAAAAGTACTCAATAGCTTAGGCCCGGCGTTCAAGTATTCTATAGTTTTGAAATCATAAGACATTAAAGACATTAGATAGACAAAAAGGGGGCCTACAACATAACAAAATATACACACCATTCAGCAATAGTGCAACTCAAATGCAATATAAAGGTTACAACAAGAAAAGACAAAACAAGGCAAAGACATCCCAGGGAAACCAAAGATGGCAATGGTCCTGGCTCAGCAATAGGAACTCAAGTGGAAATGAGAGTCAACTCAGGGGCCCTCTGAACAATTATGTAGTTCCTGCTTGTTGAAACTTCCATGACAAGCCAACTTCTATACTAATCTGGGAGATGTTATTATATAGCAATTCTTAAAGAAAGAACCATCAGGTTGTCATATCATTAATTAGCTTCATTTACAGTACTAACAAGACTAATTATTGGTTAAGATACTACAAGACCTTGACACAGCAGAATCATCAAGCGACTAAAATGAAGCCTTCATCAACAGACCTGAACTATAATTCTCAGATAACTGTCAGATAATTGAATTTCTACTGATCTAATCACTCAATTAGCAAAAATAAATTCAAGGAAAACCAAGTTTAAAAATTCTCTAAAATCATTAAAAAAGACTTTAAGTTTCATTTGCCTCAGAGCTTCATAAACAGATTCCATACAACTTTCTGGGGTTCTATCATACAATGGATACCAAAGAACTAATTTAAGATATTTCAATCATGATGATCTTCTTTAGAGAGTTTTGTTTTTTTATGGAATGTCAACAATTTAAATGGATGCTGACATTTCTGAAAAATATTTTCAATTACTAATTCACCTGTTTTCAATCAATTTTTGTTTAAAGATTAATGAAATGTTCATTTATATAGTTCTATCAAAGAAATAAAAGCAATCTGCATTCTGCGTTTTAAAAATTCAGTTTTAACTTTTAATCTGCCATTATCAAAATGTCAGGGACATTTATTGCACAAAATTCTTATATATCTTAAATTTGGCTATTGCTTAAAATGCACTAAGCATTAATATGTTTTAACTGTTTGTTCATGGTTTGTGGTTTATCATACTAATGGAATAGTATTCTCCATCCTCAAAGACAACTCACCAAGCAGTTTAACGAGGATTAGGATGACCATTCCTTAAGCAGGCAGATATAACAGAAAAAACGAATCTACAAGACAAGATATCTAAAACATGCATGGTCTTTGGACTAGGGTATTAGGTTTCTTTTAACAATCTTCAAAGCCTTGATATAGACACGAGAGACTACTGTTGCCATGTACTTCAAGTGTTACTAATTTTTTCCATTGTTTTTTAAGGTTTCTTAAAGTTGGTACTTTGGACTTTCATTTATAGCTCTGAGTCTCCTGACATTTATTTCCAAAAACTGTGGAATCGTTAAAGTTTGTTACACAGAACATTTCTTTGAAGAATTCTTCTTGACATTTTCTTTCTGTATCTAATATGAGATTACATATTCGTTTTCCAATTTACACCTATTAATCACATGAAATTTTGAAGTATCAATATATTCCATCTTATTGCAGCAATAAATCCCATCAAGAGAACATAATAAAATGCCACAATGGAGACATTGAATCAATTTATTCTGAAGCATGAGGGATTTCAAATTAAAAACAGAGCTGTTGAAACTTTGATTTAAATCAGGAGGCTGTACTTGCATGAAAATTGACATTTCTTAGGTGATTATAATGCAGTCTGCACTGATTGAGTTAGTTATATGTTAATTCTATAGAGTTTATTGTCTGATTTTAGAATTACCAAAGGTTCTTGTTAATTCTGTAGAGTTTGGTGTCTGATTTTAGAATTACTTCAGGTTCCTGTATATTCTATAGACTTTGGTGTCTCATTTATAATTACTAAAGCTTCCTTACAGACTGTGGGTGGCTAAGGGTCATTTGGTGAAGTTTGTGACACTTGGCACAAACATTAAATGAAATTCAGACAGTGCAAGCTTTAAATTCAAGGAGTGCAAAGAAAATATGAATAAGCAGACGAAACCAACAGATACTCAGGCTTCGACTTTTACTGTAAGAATTTTCTGCTTTTTACTTTGTAAAACATTACCACTGATATTGCCAGGTGATACCATAACTCTACAACATCATTTTTTTGCATAAAAAATACAAAAATTGAGCAAATAGTCAGGTCAGCAACAACTCAAGAAACATGCCAAGGGTTCTATACAGTAATGCCCTGGGTCCCATTTTACTAAAGAACTTACGACCTATGACCAGTAGTAAGTTATATAGAATGTTCATGAGCTATGACCAAGCCATGGACTTACGACCTTTGGCTAAGCAAGACCCTGAAGTTTATGATGTCTCCATAAAGAAAAAAATCCACTGACAGCAAACAGGCATAAAAGGTTTTCAGACAGAACAAACAGATATTAGTTAAACATAGAGAATATTCTTAGGAATTGTTTTGTCTTTATTTTGGTTCCAATGCACCATATTATACATTACATAATAAGTAAAATGTTTAATGGAGCCATGCCAACTAAAACATATTGTTGCATTTTACTGTAACACAACCCAGAAAATGGTTGCACCAGAATGTTTGGTTATCACTGCTTGACTTAATAAAAATACTTTACCAACCTATTCTTGATGTCCTGCAATTAGTATGTATAATGATCAATTAGTATGTATACTCATTGATTCTACATATAGTCTTCAAAATAACTTTTAAGGTCTCATTGTTGCAAACTGGATTTCCTGTGAGCAAATGTATTACTCTTGGATAGGCTATTTGAAAAGAGTTCTAAATATTTCAAATCTCACATTTCACATGGACTTATCTCACAGATCTGATTCTTTATGTTTTAGAGCACCATGCAATAAAGAATGAATGTTTCCAATTATAAGCTGGCATGTAAACCATGATCTAATAAACTATCAGGTAGTTCAAAGGCCTTTGATCATACTCAATACAGAATCTCGCCTAATAAATCAAATCTTAACTAGATTGAGAAAACACCAATGAAACAGCCATGGAGGTTTCATCCCAAAGTAAATACTGCCAAACAATAAAACTTCATAATCAAATTCTATCACAAGACATAAATATTTCATGTTCTCACCTTTATATAAAACTCAGTCAATAATTGAGAAAATAAGGAAGGCTTAATCGACTCATGTCACAAACTTTGAATATTTAGTTTTGAATACCTCCCTTTGCATGTAGAACTTACGAAAAGCTTATCTCATGAATAATTCTGTTGAAATGGGAGGAAATGAAATAAAAGGATGAATGGCTTGTTGTTGAAACATCAAAGCCCTTAGAGTAGAGCCCAATCACTCTCTTATTGATACCAAACCTTGGAAAAATATTCAGCCTTAACATGCAAGCTTTTTAAGTCATTGTTTTTCCCAAAGAATTTTGATTTCTATTTTCCTTTTTTAATTCAAGAAATAATTTTTCTATCTTCCATCTTTTGTTCAGAAAATTGAATTTATCCATCTTCAACTCCTTAAGTCTGTTGATCTGAAGATCTTCTAATGACTCAGGTTTTAGGATTTAAAGTTCTTTTTTGCAAATCAATATCAATCAATTAAATCATAAAAACTTATCAGAAGGACTCGAGTGTACACAGAAAAACTATCTCATGAATATCAATGAACCCAAAATTTAAAAACTTGAAGAGACAATAAAAAACGTACCTGAAATGATAAAAGGTATTTACATCAAATGTCAACCTGACTGACCAAACATTATAATGGTCCTTGGCATTAAGTTTCAACCTGACTGACCAAACATTATAATGGTCCTTGGCATTAAGTTGAAGTGTCACATCGATAAATGGTCAAACTACCTGACCAAATTGAGCTATAATTTGATTGTTAACCTATCATTAAGATGATAAGATATGCTTTATTAAAGAACTGACCACATACAGTATTGAAATAGAAAATATAATGATGTACTGTGATACCAGATGTTCATGTTATAAAACATCAAGACCACGTCTAACTTAACTAGTTTTAGTCCCTTCTTCTAAGTTTTGCTCAAACAAACCACAGGTTACCTGCTAAACAAAGCTTATTAAGTCATTTCAACAGTTGAAAATTCTGTAAGACAGTTATACTCAGGGTCAATCATGTGACAGCAGAGTGAAATTCTGTAAGACAGTTATACTCAGGGTCAATCATGTGACAGCAGAGTGAAATTCTGTAAGACAGTTATACCCAGGGTCAATCATGTGACAGCAGAGTGAAATTCTGTAAGACAGTTATACTCAGAGTCAATCATGTGACAGCAGAGTGAAATTCTGTAAGACAGTTATACTCAGGGTCAATCATGTGACAGCAGAGTGGATTCTGTAAGACAGTTATACTCAGGGTCAATCATGTGACAGAAGAGTGAAATTCTGTAAGACAGTTATACTCAGAGTCAATCATGTGACAGCAGAGTGAAATTCTGTAAGACAGTTATACTCAGGGTCAATCATGTGACAGAAGAGTGAAATTCTGTAAGACAGTTATACTCAGAGTCAATCATGTGACAGCAAATTCTGTTAGACAATTATACTCAGGGTCAATCATGTGACAGAAGAGTGAAATTCTGCAAGACAGTTATACTCAGGGTCAATCATGTGACAGCAGAGTGAAATTCTGCAAGACAGTTATACTCAGGGTCAATCATGTGACAGCAGAGTGAAATTCTGTGAGACAGTTATACTCAAGGTCAATCATGTGACAGCAAATTCTGTGAGACAGTTATACTCAGGGTCAATCATGTGACAGCAAATTCTGTAAGACAGTTATACTCAGGGTCAATCATGTGACAGTAAATTCTGCAAGACAGTTATACTCAGGGTCAATCATGTGACAGCAGAGTGAAATTCTGTAAGACAGTTATACTCAGGGTCAATCATGTGACAGCAAATTCTGTAAGACAGTTATACTCAGGGTCAATCATGTGACAGCAGAGTGAAATTCTGTAAGACAGTTATACTCCGGGTCAATCATGTGACAGCAGAGTGAAATTCTGTAAGACAGTTATACTCAGGGTCAATCATGTGACAGCAAATTTTGTAAGACAGTTATATTCAGAGTCAATCATGTGACAGCAAATTCTGTAAGACAGTTATACTCAGGGTCAATCATGTGACAGCAGAGTGAAATTCTGTAAGACAGTTATACTCAGGGTCAATCATGTGACAGCAAATTCTGTAAGACAGTTATACTCAGGGTCAATCATGTGACAGCAGAGTGAAATTCTGTAAGACAGTTATACTCAGGGTCAATCATGTGACAGCAAATTCTGTAAGACAGTTATACTCAGGGTCAACCATGTGACAGCAGAGTGAAATTCTGTAAGACAGTTATACACAGGGTCAATCATGTGACAGCAAATCCTGTAAGACAGTTATACTCAGGGTCAATCATGTGACAGCAGAGTGGATTCTGTAAGACAGTTATAATCAGGGTCAACCATGTGACAGCAGAGTGAAATTCTGTAAGACAGTTATACTCAGGGTCAATCATGTGACAGCAAATTCTGTAAGACAGTTATACTCAGGGTCAATCATGTGACAGCAGAGTGAAATTCTGTAAGACAGTTATACTCAGGGTCAATCATGTGACAGAAGAGTGAAATTCTGTAAGACAGTTATACTCAGGGTCAATCATGTGACAGCAGAGTGGATTCTGTAAGACAGTTATACTCAGGGTCAACCATGTGACAGCAGAGTGCAATTCTGTAAGACAGTTATACTCAGGGTCAATCATGTGACAGCAGAGTGAAATTCTGTAAGACAGTTATACTCAGGGTCAATCATGTGACAGCAGAGTGAAATTCTGTGAGACAGTTATACTCAGGGTCAATCATGTGACAGCAAATTCTGTGAGACAGTTATACTCAGGGTCAATCATGTGACAGCAGAGTGAAATTCTGTAAGACAGTTATACTCAGGGTCAATCATGTGACAGCAAATTCTGTAAGACAGTTATACTCAGGGTCAATCATGTGACAGCAGAGTGGATTCTGTAAGACAGTTATACTCAGGGTCAATCATGTGACAGCAGAGCGAAATTCTGTAAGACAGTTATACTCAGGGTCAATAATGTGACAGAAGAGTGAAATTCTGTAAGACAGTTATACTCAGGGTCAATCATGTGACAGAAGAGTGAAATTCTGTAAGACAGTTATACTCAGGGTCAATCATGTGACAGCAGAGTGGATTCTGTAAGACAGTTATACTCAGGGTCAATCATGTGACAGCAGAGTGGATTCTGTAAGACAGTTATACTCAGGGTCAATCATGTGACAGCAAATTCTGTGAGACAGTTATACTCAGGGTCAATCATGTGACAGCAGAGTGAAATTCTGTAAGACAGTTATACTCAGGGTCAATCATGTGACAGCAGAGTGGATTCTGTAAGACAGTTATACTCAGGGTCAGTCATGTGACAGCAGGGTGAGTTCTGTGAAACAATTACACTTTAGGGTCAAAAATATCCCATTAGAACTCTTTTCATCAAATATTTACTGATATCAGATCTATTTTTGTTCTTCCTGGAACAAGACACCAATTCTTCTACTTTCCTTAAGATTGAAAATTTCCTAGATTGCACAACCGTAACATTTGTCTTTAAACTAACATGTAATTTTATATTTTATGATTTATTTGAAATATGTCTCATTTTGACAGAAATAAATAGATAGAAAATGTAAACAAGTGTGCAGTATGGTACAAGAAGCCATTATACAAAACAGAGGCTGGTAATAATGGGTGGTAACAGATGGGCTGGGGGTGTGCAGTACCAAACAGGAAGTAGAATACTCATCAAATTTCATATTGCCGGAACCATTAGTCAGGACAAGTGCGGTTTTCATTTTTATAATTACATGTATTTTTTCTTCATTTTTGTTTGCTTAATTTGATTTGTCATGAAAAAATCTATCAATTCCTTCGATAATAATAAAATTTGACTGACTTACCAGGGGTTTATCTATATTGACTGAATTATCAAAATTTATCATATATTAACCTTAAAAGTCGGACAAAAGAGATTTGTTATTCTGAAAAAAAGTTGTATTGAAATATTGTACTTACTATGTCCCCAAGTTAGAAAACTAACTTCTAATAATAAGTACAGGTCATATCAGTCCGACACTTATGAGGAACAACACCAATATATACATACATATATGTCATTTAAATCATATTGTTTACATTTTTTACATACGACCTAAATATAGTTTTTTTTCCTATTCATGAAGATCAAAAGCAGGAAGGTCTTAATGTGCGAGTTATATAATAGAACCCACAAACCCTTTAACAATGTTTATTTAATGATCTCTCTTACAGCTTTAAATACACCATGTTAATCGTATATGCATAATGCCAATATTATATATGACATGAATATATATTGAAAATTCTTTCTTTTGTGAGTAGAACATGCAAGTGCATGATACAAATATTCTTTGAAGTTAAGTACAAATAGTATATCCTCTATTTAAGTTAAGAAAGAAACTTATCTTTGTCAATACTCATTAAAATCTTCCAAAAGATTCATCTGATAAATGACGAAAATCCATTTTAATCTCTCACAAATTATTTTCAACAATTTTTCATATCCCTAATAAAAACAAAAGAAGCCCCGCAAGTTGATGCCTACCCGAGTTTGAACACAGTGATAAATCCTCAGGTAAAAGTCCTTAACAACTAATTATTGTCTTGGCTGGAGATGAACGATCACTCGTTATAACTTCTTATGTTAGTAATATGAACAAACTTATAGTCTTAATTTACTTCCGAAAATCTACGTCCATCCACTTCATAAAGTAACCTACACCATAAATATGTGTTCTATTTATATCTCATTACAATACAAATCTATCGAAGATCTTTCCTCAGTGATTTTAAGTTTAAATCAGAATAATTTAATTCTTTGGTATAATATTAACCTTCGTATTAAACAGTTCAAATCAGATATGAGTAATTATTTGGTAACGTTCAGACTTGGCATAAAATAAGACGTTCCATTAATGAATCGGAATTATGCAAGTACAACTGTGATTTCATATTCAACAAGTTTGTTAAATTATTATTGATATCCATCATACAACTCTTTCATGTAAAGTTTTGGAGTCGACAAATCACAAAGTTTTTCATCATAAACAACAAATGTAGTAGTTTATTAATAGCAACATTATGTTTTCTTTACAAAGTGTGTCAAGTTCATTGGATCAGCCTCATACATGATGTAGAGCATGTTCATTATATTGTAAATATTGTAAACTTGTCTTGTAAATAAAAAAAAATAGACCATAGGATGTTTATTCTGTCAGCAAACTAAAGAGAAAAAAATAAAGAAACATTTATCATAAAGTAAGTAGAACATGACCAAACTAAATATGTAACAAGAGGCTCCCAGGAGCCTGAATCGCTCACCTGGTCTTGATGTTGACCCTATACTTTTGTAGAGCTAAATGAGCTGAACATTTAAGCAAGCAACAGCTTTTCTCTACCTGCAATAGTTTTCATTTTATAGGCCAAAAACACCATTTTTCACCTATAAGGGGCCATAACCCCTATAAGGAGTCATCTGACAACTTCGACCCTATGAAGACTTTTGTAGAGCTAAATGAGCTGAACATTTAAGCAAGCAACAGCTAATCTCTATCTGCAATAGTTTTCATTCTGTAGGCCAAAAACATGAAAAATCGCAATTTTTCAGGGGCCGTAACCCCTATAAGAGGTCATCTGCCAACTTCGACCCTATTGAGAATTTTGTAGAGCTCAATGAGCTGAACATTTAAGCAAGCAACAGCTAATCTCTATGTGCAATAGTTTTCATTCTGTAGGCCAAAAACATGAAAAAATGCCATTTTTCAAGGGCCGTAACCCCTATAAGGGGTTATCTGACAACTTCGATCCTATGGAGACTTTCGTAGAGCTAAATGAGCTAAACATTTAAGCAAGCAACAGCTAATCTCTATCTGCAATAGTTTTCATTCTGTAGGCCAAAAACATGAAAAAATGCTATTTTTCACCTTTAAGGGGCCGTAACCCCTATAAGGGGTCATCTGACAACTTTGACCAAATGGAGACTTTTGTAGAGCTTTTGATGCTGAATCAGTAGCGTGGCCTCAGATTTCCTCTATCTCTTATACTTTTTGATTTATAAGCCAAAAACAGTAGTCTGACCCCCCTAGTCTATTTTTAGTGACGGCGGCCATGTTTTTTAACGGATTAAAAATCAAAACACAAGTTTGGTGCAGGACACCCTAAGGATCATTCATACCAAGTTTCATTAAATTCTGTTTGGTAGTTTCAGAGGAGAAGATTTTTGAAAAATTGTTAACAGACGACGACGACAGACGACGACGACAGACGACGACGACGGACGCCAAGTGATGGTAATAGCTCACATGGACCTTCGGTCCAGGTGAGCTAAAAATATGAAGTACAACAAAACATAACTTCAAATCAGCAAGCCTGGTGCATGACATTCTGACACAAGTAAATAAACTACGATTGAATATGATTCTTTCTCTAATAATTCTTTAGTCACTACAATCTGGGCTGAGAACTCATCGTTACACCACTTTCGGAACTTTATATTTTAGTAACAAGGAAAAATCTTGAAATCCAAGGAAAAAACCCAAGAACATAGAAACATTCATTTACAAACCACAAAAAACATACATAAACAGGATTACAGACCCGGGATTACAGATCGTGATTTAACAAGAACATATAAGGCATCAAACAGTTGGATAATGAGACTCGACAGGATAAAACCCTGAAGTATGATCCTAGACTAGGAACATTAATCCCTGAAGTAACTGGATCCAAGTACCTATTAGGTATATTAGCTTAATGTAAGATAACCATTACAGTAATAAAAGTCCATTGTTATTTTATACCAGATACAGGAAACTTATTGATTCTCTGTGATATGATTAAAGTCATCTAATAATTAATGATCTAAGAAACTCAATCTCGCAAACTTTATGTCCATTAAACACTAATAACCTGATTTTTTTAAGCTATTTCATTGGTACCAACATCAGAATGATTTAAGTGATTCCTTAGGAACAACAGGTTGTTTATTTGCTACAGGACAAGTAAACAAGAAAACATGTAAATGATGTCCAAAATCATGTTTCATCATAAAATGACCACCCCAGTCATGTAAAAGTCAACAGTACACATTTTGTTGATTTTGTCTATGATTCACAATGACTTTTATGCCCTGGAACAGGTACATCAGCAATACCTCTTGAAGAGCTTACATTTCTAAGAAAAAACAAGCTATATAATTAACACAGGGTGGTCAGAGAGAGATGGAGAGAGTTTTTGTTTTACTCCCTAGCTCACATAAGGTCGATCATTATAAATAGAAATATTATGTCATAAGATTTTAAAAGGCTAAATTATGCCTATTAACATCATTATATGCTCTGCATGGGATGATAAAACAAAATCTTCACTAGTTCTTGCAAGGAGACTAACAAAGGAAAAGGGTTATAGAAGTTGTTTGTTTTTATTCCAGTCATTAATTATCTATTAAAACAATAAAGAAATTCAGTAATTCTCTGATACATCACAAGCAATAAAACCTTATGTCTCCCTAATGATAGAGGACAAGGGGACAGATTCTATAATGTAATTTGACAGATATTCTGAATTATTGAAATCTTATCCATAACCAGTGATTTATCTAAGATTTAAGACAGATTTGTTCTGTTCTATAGTTTCAGCACATCAACTGATGATGTAATTTTACTGCAGTTATGCAAATAATAATAATCACAGTTGGATTAGCTGCACTTTTCAACAGCAAGTTGGATTAGCTGCACTCTCCTGACAGCTTCAATAAAACCATCAACATAATTAACATCTTTTCTCAATAAAACCCCTAAAAGTTCAATTTAACCATTACAACACAGATGTAAAGTTAATTTGATTAATGCTCTGAACATTATGACATAAAGGTGCTTAATAATAACTCCAGAACACTAAAAAACAAAGAGAGTTTAAGATAATTATGTAACTTCCCCAGCAGATGATAGTACAACTCAATCTGTTTTCAAAGATAATTTCTATACAAAGTACTTTGAGCAGCTGACTAAATTCATGTAAATTTACAGAAACCATGTGGAATTACGATTTTTTTCTATGAAAAAAATGATTGAGAACATCATAACTGATTCTTACCTGCCGTAAACTGTTTTATAAAGAAATCAATGAGATCTATACCATCAACAGATGTTTGGCCGTTAATTTACCATTATTTTCAAGTCAATTTATCATGTATGTTAGCAACTGGTACCTTGTCACAGACTTAATTAACCATAATCAACCTCATTTCTGTAGCATTAATATCAAGAATATATGAAGTAAGTTTCATATCGGTCTCGTGTCCTGTTTCTGGGAAAACTTGGAGGAAAATTTTCATGTCAGATCAGCCCAAGAAAGTAGGTGTCTAACAGGTTTGAAAATCAAATCGGACTTAAATTGATAATGCAAAATTTCAAATCAAACTCATGTATGATTCGTTACTGAAATAAAGAAGGAATGTGTCCATGGGACTCACATGCCCCTGCTGGCCCTTAACAGTAACTAAAAGTTGCCAAGGACAAACAGTTTGTCATACTGAACCATCCTACCAAGTTTCAAATCATTCCTGTGTACAGTTCCTGAGAAAAGCTTGACAGAAATATTCAAAGTCATGTTCACATATTTTCACATTGGCCTAAATCCCAAACAGGAAGGTCTGAAAATTGCTTGGGACGTACAGTTTGTCTACTGAACCATCCTATCAAGTTTCAAATTATTCTCCTGTACGGTTCCTGAAAAAAGCTTGACGGCAATTTTCATGTTATGTTCACATATTTTCACTCTGCCTTAGTCCCAAACAGGAAGTAGATGTCTGACAGCTCTACAAATGGCTTATAACGTACAGTTTGTCATATTGAACCATCCTATCAAGTTTCAAATCATTCTGGTGTACGGTTCCTGAAAAAAGCTTGGAGAAAATTTTCATAGTCATGTTCACATATTTTCAAATCGACCTTAGTCCCAAACAGGAAATAGATGTCTGACAGGTTTGAAAATGGCTTAGGACATACAGTTTGTCATACTGAACCATCATACCAAGTTTCAAATCATTCTCTTGAACAATTTTTTAGAAAAGCTTGACAAAAATTCATACAGACGGATGGACATGAGTAAAACTTAATGCCCCCGACATGTCGTCGCAGGGGCATAAAAAAGCCTGATGACAATTTGTTTGATATATATGAGTAAAACTTAAATCCCCTGGAATGTTGTTGCAGGGGGATAAAAAAATCGGTCAAGACGACCAGAATCACAATATTGATAAGAATAGTCATAGCAAACAAAGTTGAGCTGAGGAAGAAAGTCATAACCCATTGTGAGCAAAATAAATGTACATGGTACATGACTGACAACTTTGACCAAAAGAAGACTTTTGTAGAAGTTTTGATTCTTAGCCTAGAAACCTTTGGATTTTTTCTATCAGGTTCAGTGATTTTATCCATATGTTCTATTTTTAGTAACAGTGGTCATGTTCTTATTGAATCATTTCAAAATGAGGACTGTTTGTTGCCAACATGTCATATATCACAGTTTCAGTTAAATCAGAGGAGAAGTTTTTTGAAAGGAAGGATGCATAGTAAAGGCATAAGCTGACATGGTCTTTGGCCAGGTGAGCTAACAATCAATATGAAAACCCCCAACTGAAATATCAAACAATTACTCAAGCTTGGAAACTTATTGAAATATGACAAGAAGATATGGAAATTGGGATAATAGCTCTTAGTTTCTATAACAATCATATAAAATTTGAGATGTTCAATTATTTAGTTAAATATTCAAATTGCAGAACTGATGATTTTTTTTTAATAAAACTTTTGAATCATGAAGACCTTCAGTTCAGTAAGTAACAAATGATGGCAGCCTCTTGTTCTAAGTGGAGCTAGAATTGTGATTACATATCATTTAGACATTAAATTTTGTAACAATAAACCCATGAAAGGAGAAAATCGACTCCAATTTCACCATATACCACTAAATCACTGGCGTAAATCCCATTTCAAAAGGGAGAGAATCATTATACCTAAAAACTCTCAGTTTCCATGGCAACTGATGGACTTCTTTAGAGGTTTTTTCCTCAGAACATTTGATGAAAATTCATCAAAGAAAATTTAGAATAAAAGTTTTAATGGTATGGTGGAATTTGTTTTGAACAATGACATTTAGAAGCTCATTAACCATTAGCAAGCTTTATGGCAATATAAAGTCACATTAAAACTCTATAACATACAAATGAAGCTTCATTGATACACTGTTCCTGGACCCTCCCTTTTATTGTGAGGATACTTAACTCAGTGATGTAATGATTCTTTCCCATCAAAAATAGAAATCAAATCAAACAGAAATTATATATACCTTATAGTCAAAATGAATGAGTTTTTCTGTGGAATCATGAAAATACCCAAAACATTTATGATGATCAATTTTTTACTATAAAGGTTTTATTTCTTAATGATATAAATTTTCTTTAAAAATTGATTGATCTCTCTATTAATGCTTTAAAGAAATCAAGATAAATATCGGAGAACAAGACCAACATTTGCACTGGTCCTGACATTTCTATATGTAATATATATTTCCACTGAAATGTGGCATTCATTTATCACAGCAGATGACAAATATTTAGACATTACTGTTTATTTTGTAATAAACAAAAAGTTTTCAACTTTAAGATAATTTCCTTGTGATATAGAGCAACATGTTTTGCCAGACTTCTTAGACAAGGAATCAGACCAAATTATTGTAAACATTTATATCATCCCAAAATAGATCAGGTGTAACTATTTATAGAAAGGGAATTCTATTTATTCAAAGAAGAAGGGGGATTGTTGTATTAAATAAATCATAATTTTTTTTAAACAGGATAAAAAATAACTTTTGGTTTCGATCTTCAAATAGAAACAAACCATTCAATGTGACTTATGTTTTCTGTATTGTGACTTATGTTTTCTGTATTCTTTTCTTCATTTTTCAATCTTTTTCTATTCTAAATTTTTCAACAAGGCAATAAACTTATTGACTTTTCTTTAATTTAAAAAAAAAAATATGCCTTAAAAGTCCATGTAATACATGACCTGACCATTGATCAAGCACAACTTTTAACCTTAATTTGAACTTTTTTACCTTAATCAGTTCAATAGTCAAATCTTAAGGTATACATGAAGGTTAATAGTCTTAGAGTTGGATCACTCATAATGCTAAGTTACTGTGCATACTGTTAACCTGGAAATTTTCGATACTTCTTTTTTATTCGTGGTAGAAAGACTGAAAGTAAAGTTTGCACAGTTTTAAATTCTCGCTAAAATGTTATTGTCCGAAGACTGCAATAGAAGAAAAATATATTTGTGTCATTTAATTTTCAGCTCTAGCAGAGTTAATGGGAAAATAACAAAAATAAAACTGCTGCAAAAATTTCCAGGTTTATGATAATATGGTAACTTTTCTTAAGATACAGAATTATTCAATTTCATCAGAATTCATCAATTAAAAAATTGGTTACAAAAGTTTTCAAGATAATTCAATTTCAATTTACATTAATCCACAGAAATATCACTTCTGCATATCAGTCCAGATTAATTTTTATGTGACGTGTGGGTCAATCAAAAGAATGAAAGTATTTATTCAAATGATTAAGAAATTAAACTTAAATGAAAATAAAATAATCATTTTACTAGGCCAATTTAAAGGGATATTTGAGAGAAACTTTTTCAATTCCTTGTAAATCTACCATTAATCTTATCAGCTTTATAACTGCATGTTTATAATACAAGTCTACCAGAACACATGAGTTGTAACACTTGATTTCTCAAAACACTAAAAAACATGCTCCACTTTCCCACAAACTTAACACTTATAAAAGAGAAAGTTAAGACTTACCTGTAAAGTTTCCAATCTGATTGTTTCTGTGGTTACATCTGAGAAATTCCAAAAATAAACCACCGCTGGTACTGATCAGATGATGAAACAAACTGCCGATACTCCAGGTTTTACGAGGGTCAATTAAGTCTGTGTTTACATGTATTGATTAATATCACATGTATTTTGAGATTACAAGTTCAGAGATAAGAATCTTGGATATCAGGAATCCTGGACTTTAAAGCACTCGATGTGGTAACTTCTCAGTCTCTGATAATCCGTAACAACAAGCTCAGTAATCCTAAACAAAGCTTAAAGCACAAACTAAACTTATCTAAACATCTTAAAGCACATGGTCAAAGTTTGTTTAATGTTAAAATATTCTTAATTATTTAAGCAATAAATATTTCCTAAACAATCTGTTTTTTGAGATCTTGCATCACTTAGTCACTGATGTTGATATGTAACATATAAAACATCTGTTTGAACTAAAAAATCGTCTTAATGAGGATCAATAATTGAAGATTTCTTATCTAATGTATAAATCATATGTAACCTAAATCATACTGTATAGAATCTATGGTCTGTTCCGACAGTAATTATGTAATCTGTGCAGCGATTACATGGTTCAGAGAACTGTCTTTGTGGGTGTATACTTTAATACATCGCTTTAAGATCAAGCACCAATGTATGATAATATTTAATCAACCTTATTTCACGGTAAATACATGCAAATCAACATTGTCAATCTAAACCAGTTAAAACGATGAGTAGCAGACATTAAAACAAAAGTTGTCTCAAGAACAATTATAATAGTGATAACCGAATTTATACCAAGCCTGCACAAAAGAAAAAAGATAGGAAAATGGAAGGAAATAAGTTTGAAGAATGCAAATCAATCTATGTAAAGTTAAAGTGTCGATAATTCACAGACTTATGCCGTTTTGAAGCTATATATTCAATTTTATATACAGGTAATAAGTAAGTGAAATTAGCTTACATGATTTTAAATATTAAAAAAAATGTTTGTATAAAATATTTTAAGGTAATGGAGATATTTAGCACACAAGACAAGTTATTAACGTTTCCAATCACTGGCGCTGCAGCTAAGCATAGAATGAAGATTTACAGATTGATAGTTAGCCTTGTATGCTAAGGCAAAATACTGGACAAAACAAAACAAACATTAATAAATAACACATATACTAGTAACAACATATTATTAGTAAAATTTCTTGTCAATGAAAATATAAAAAATGCTCATTAAACATCTAAAACAATATATCATCAATCTTTTTCAAACTCAAAATACATA
Organism: Arcuatula senhousia; assembly: GCA_963971305.1. Taxonomy (NCBI): domain Eukaryota; kingdom Metazoa; phylum Mollusca; class Bivalvia; order Mytilida; family Mytilidae; genus Arcuatula; species Arcuatula senhousia. The sequence goes on from OZ020303.1 coordinate 2,939,258, forward strand.
CTAACATTTAAACAACAAAGTCTTATTTAGTATATGCATTCGAAAGCAAATCAAGTTTTTAAAAAATACTTGACAACAAAACTGATACCATCACCATTCCTTAGGTTTTAGCGCAGAGTAAAAAATAAAGAATACTGGGCAAAGAGAGGTAACTCTAATGTAACATTAAAACTTGTGCCACTACAAATGTAACTATGGATTATATTGAGTGCAATGATTAGTATGATTTTAAGAACTAAGAGACATGACAAGCGATTAATCACATGGTATGACTTACTGTTGATTTTTAGATGTTGGAGTAGGAGGCGACCTTTAAATAAAACAAACTTAATTTATATCTAAAATTAAAATGAAACATTCCTGTTTACAAAAAAATTCTTAGGTTGTAGAATCCAATCAAGAGGACAAAAATGTGACCACTTGCACAAGGAAAAAAAATAAAAGCAGTATTAAAAGGAAGATGCATGCCTGGGTAAACAGGAAGTAGAAAAGTTAAGAACCATCAATCCTGTTTATATTAAAGGCTGCCAACAAATATCAAGAGCTGACAATAAACTGCACCTACATTGTCAACACATGAAGATGAATAGATGACCCCTATATATATATTGCTTTTGTCAACACAGGCAACATGTAGGACCAGAATTGCAGTGTTTAATAATGGAAGACATATGTTCCATCACAGTATTCTGTAACACAAATAAATGAATTCAGATAAAGTTACTATGAAAGCTGAAATAAAATCTTGTGATGTTTCAGAGTGACATGGAACACAAGACTACATCTAATGTCAAAGTGACCTCTATATAATCCATAGCAATTCCTATATTAAATACAGGTGACAATCATGGTAAATCATGTGTTAATTCATCTGTCCTGAAATATCAACAAACTCTTATATGTCCTAATAAAGAAATATAAAAGAATTTGTATAACTTTAAACAAATGTTGTTGTCAGCCTACAGCATTTGAACTGCAATGTACGGTACCTATGTTAAGGCAGCGCAACAATGAATTTTGATACCTCAAAAGGATTTTTAAAAAACAATATAAAGCTTAGATTGATATAACTCTAATACCTACTTCGGTAAAATGTATTTAATAATACTATATACACAAGTTATAATTATTATACAGATATACAGTACCAAGGGGAATAACTCTGTTTACCTTATTACTAGCAACATATACAATAACAAAATATTAAAACCAAAGGGAAACAAGTCTGTTTACCTTTAGATTTGATCATTTTAAATATTAGGCACAACTTACATTTCACTTTGCATGGAAGAATGTCTTGAGACTGATTTGGGTGACAGGTCATAATCACTGTCTGATCTGTAAAGAAAGGATTCCCTTCTCTGAGGCAGGTTTTGTAAAATGAGGCGACTTGATGAGGGACTTGAACCTTCGAGGTTTGGGCGTCCTGGACCGGTACCATTCTCAACATCAAAACTGAAAGTAGAAAGATGAAAATGTTTACAATTACTTGAAGTATCAAACTAAATATAAGTTTTAGTTTATAAGATATTAGTTCATAAGTTTCTGATACACTTGTGTAGCTGTTCACTTACACAAATAAACATGAAATTTTGGTCTTGATTGTTTAAAAAAGCTTTAAAAGGGACTGTTACCAATCAACCCCTGAAAGTAAGGAGTTATCATTTTGACAAATTTTAATACTTCTTCAGCTCTCCATTCCCCTTTAATAGACACGGCATTAAGCCAATTTAAAACTTACAGAAACATTATGGTGGTGATTATGAAATGAAAAATTAAAGCTTCAAAAGATAAATCCACGTCACAGAATGATTTGATTGTCATCAGTAATCCCACGTCAGAGATATCATGTCACAGATGGGATTAAGGTGGATTGACCTAACATTTTCCAAGCTCGTAGGATCTGAAAAGTTTTTTGAAGATCAGAAATTAAACCCCTTATTTAAGGTCTATATTTTATATCAATTTAACAAGTTTTGGTTACAAATCAAATAATCATCTGAAGTCTCACAGCCGTCTCAATGTGTTTGAATGTAATCCCATTGTTTTGGTGACAGATGCTGCCAGGGTGACAATTGTAAACATTGATTTTCAATCCAAACAATCATTATTTTGATTTTATATTCATCAAAACTGATGTCATTATAAATTTTAACATCTTTTTAAAAATATGTCATTTTTTCTCAATCATCAATACATGTACACGTTAGTTATAATATTAGCATTTTTAGAAGTATATAATACAAGAACCACTTTAACATTTATTCCTTAAAAAAATACTACATTTTTTTCCAAGTAGAAATGAGTCTTTCAGAAGACATCTTATCCTTTGTCTAAATCTTCAATAAAAGTTACTTTGTTTTATGAGAAAATTGTATTTAAAAAACATGACAGAAATGTATGACAAGGGATTTAGGTAGTAATCTGTCCTCAGACCAGCTTAACTTATCCAGGATCACTGTTTATTTCTTATGTCACCTGAAACTAATTATGACTTTTATACAACATTATGGCAGGGGAAATCTTTGCCTCAACCACTATAGCCTTCAATACAGGATCTGTACAGCCATGCATCTAAGCTTGTATGAATTCCTATTTTTTCATCAGATTGTTTTAACTTTTAAGATAAGTGACCAACCCTGACATGTATGTACCATGGAATGTATTCTGATATATTATATTAAACAATGTTCGTAGCTGGTTTATTAGGTACATTACAAGATTTACATGGAAAATCTACATGTCCTACATAAATCCTTTGATAAGAAAGTTGTATGATGTTTATAGGTAAATGTTAGAATAAATCATAAAACTAGGTAAAATATCAGGTAAAATATCAGGTCAAAAACATGTTACTATGGAACAAAATACTACATCACATGTTTACATAAACTGAAAACAACTCTTAACTAATACTCAAAATAAGCTTGCTGTGGGTATATGCAGTGGGCACAAATGTAATAACCCATCCTTTATTCAATTCAAACTGATTTTAAACTTTTGTGATGAGTAATTTTTAATATTTGCATAATCCAATTACCGTAACATCTCTTTTGAGCTTTAATGCCTTTTTTTGGATGTGTTTGGGGAATTTTTACTCTATCAAAACCAGCTGTCTTCACAACTGCATTTTTCAATATCCCGTTTATATGAATGTTTAAAATTCAGAGAAGAACAAAAGCCCACAGTATGCATTGGAACTTTTGTGACCTAGGAAGCTTACAAGACATATCTCTTCAATATTTTTGATAATTCATCTTTACTAACACTAAGGTTCATGGTTCAATCCTAGTTTGGGGTAGAAATTTCATGAACCATTTCTTTACAACATTAAATGCAAGGTGGGAAAGAAGAATGTCCTGTGCATGGAAAGAGTAATACTACATGCACGTAAAGATTTCAATATGAGTAGGCTCAATGGGGGCCTATACAACAACACTTGCAAACTTCAGTCTACTTGGGGATCACATATGTAAGCAAAAATTGTAGCAAAAATGTTTCCCAATCCAAGATAAATAAAGATGCTTATTAAACTTATATTCATCTCTAATAATAAAACTGTATTTAGGTTATCTTTTCGTTGCAACATGTTCATTTCATTTTTTGCATATATTTTTCAAACTTGATTTATTCCCAATGCTCCTGACTCCCTTCAATGTAAAAGTCATTACTCTGATAGACAAACTGCTGGGATTGCACCTGTACTGTACTATGTTGCACACTGACTGCTGAAGATAACTCTAAATATAAACAGCAAAAACTCTGTTCTAACCCCAGACTCTGGATGACTGCCCAAAGTAACAACCGATAGAATCAATATATGTGTTTTCTCCAGATATTAATTAGAGCCTCGTTAGATAAGAAATGCTACATTGAAACATTTATATTAACTAATAAAACTATAATGAAAGAATAAACAATGTAACATAGATTCAGATATCCACAAGGACTAATTTATAATAATTCATACACAAATATAATTCCTAATGCTATTGTCATGTCCTCCATTGCATGGGTTTCACAATAGACTTAACTGTGAAGCAATTTTCAGAGTAAGCACCAAGCTAGTAATTTTCAAAGAAAAGTTTGGTTTCTTTTTGACAACTTAATTATAAATAAAAATTTGGTCTTTCAACAATATGAAATGTACTTTTCTTTCTTGACGCAATCATTTAAGAACTGCTAGCTGACACATTTTTAATGAATTTCAAGAGTTCAATTTTTTTCACAGCTTTAATATTGATCATCATGAAAGCATTAACGAAAATGTTATGTATATTTTGTCAGAGTTAATAAGATAGATTCCCATGATAGACCATGTCATAATGGATATGCGGAAACACTGACGTTTAATTTACACCAGAATCCGAGAATCTGCAAAAATTATTGATTACGGTCATTACAGTAAATGTCAAACATTCAAATGATCATGGACTATCGTTTCTTTTTAATGTTCACTAATGTCTTCAAAAATTAAAAGCAGAAAAATTACCAGTATATTAAGAAGTTGATCTTTTTCACTCAGTTAATAAGATTATCATGATAATTTTTAACATTTGTAATATGATACCCAAGTAGGTGTAGAAATGATGGCACACAATAATGGACCAAGTCTCTAGCCAATGTTTAATAAGGTCAAAACAATAATGGACCAAACCTCTAGCCAATGTTTAATAAGCTCAAAACAATAATGGACCAAACCTCTAACCAATGTTTAATAAGGTCAAAATTTATCTTGTAAAACATTCAGGCTATTTGGGGTACGTCAGAGGGCAATGATTCTACAAGTATCAGACCAAGACTAAGTAAGAACCCTGCCATCTGAGACAAAGGTTTTATGTTCCAAGCTCTGAACCAAGACTAAGTAAGAACCCTGCCATCTGAGACAAAGGTTTTATGTTCCAAGCTCTTAAGCCATTAACAATAGTAACAAATATATCTTAGAAAGACTGTGATAAGCTGGATAAATCAGATTAATAAAGGCTTATGGAACAAAAAGAGAAACATCTAATATAAATTTCCTATTTCCATCTTACAATGATTTGACCTTAATCCAATTTTACAGTCTACAATTAGATGAATAACAATAAAATACTTCATTTATTACCAAAAACAATTCCATCAAATTTGTCATCTCAAATAAACCAATATTTCTTAATTGAATTTTCTACTTCAGCATGTTGTATACAGCGTCACAGGTTGAGACAAAGGAGCTAATTAGACTTTCTAGTGATTAAGTTTTACTATGGATTCCTCTTGTGTTTTATGTGAATTAATATCAACCTATCAAAGACATTGAATGTCAGCTCACTGGTAAAAACACTGCATGGCTTCATCTATGGAAGTTTAAAAGCACATCTTCATTGCAATTATTATCTTTATAGCATAACAGGGTTTATAAAAACATTGCATGAGCCTTTCAGTTTTGACTGACCAAAAGCACAAATATCAAAGTAAACAAGTAATACTGTGAGCGAGCTCACAAAATGATACCCCCTGCTTCATGTTGGACTCTGTACTGTAAAAAATGCCAAGTCCAGTTATCTCCCCTCGATAATAAGCAAGAGCAATACAAACTCTTCATGCACATCTACAGATGATGTACTTCCTTCATGTAAAGTTTCATCAAAATCAAACTAGCGGTTTAGGAGGAGTTGCGCTTACAGGGTCCCCCATTGAATAATGTATTTAAAATGTCGAAGTCCAATTATCTCCTCTGAATGATGTCCAAGTTTGATGAAAATTCTTTATGCACATCTACATCTGATGTACTTCCTTCATCTTAAGTTTCAGAAAAATCCTTCAAGCAGTTTAGGAGATGAAGCGCTTACGAGTTATGTGGACAGACAGACGAACAGACAAAATGTTTCCTGTATACCCCCAAACTATGTTTGCGGAGGGTATAAAAATTACTAGATCTCACTCATATGTACAGTCCACTAGATGATGGGACCCCAAGCTTACAAAATGTCAAGAAGCTGTGATTGTTAGCAAAGACAACTTTCATGAATTTTTTTCCATGCCCACCCTACCACCTGCTGCCTAACATTCATAACCCAATTATTTTACTTCCTGAAAAAGGCCAAGTTGAAAGAACCACCAAAATCTATGACTTTTTAAACAGAAAAATAAATGGGACTGAAAAGATGTCATGCTCAAGTTCAAGGATCACAAATTAAATATCTTATTTTGAAATAAAAAGTTAAAAGTTTTGTTTGTTTGTTATCTAGATCTGTTAAGTTTACATAAATGGAAGATATAGCAAGTTTTAAATCAAGAATCTTAATATCCTTGAAATATAACACCACTTAAAATATTTCCTTGAAAAACAACATATTTTACTAAATAAGGCAAATCATACTTTATAACAACTCATAGCTTTCTATTCAAATTTGAAACAATAAAACATCTTATACACACATACCGATGGGGTAAAATCATATCCATGACATTATCCCTTTCCAGGAACTCTATTCAAATGTTACATACATTACACAAGTTCTTCATATAATTAGGACTGAAAGTGATTAGTTTCTTTAACATGCAGTATACAAATAAACCTTTTTTATTTGCATATATTTTGACTTTTTAAGCGTTATAGATTAAATTTTCATTTTCATTATTAAATAATAGAGAAATACCACATAAAGTTACATAACCCTGTTCCATATTCAAAGGTCAATGATGAAAACAGAGTAAACATTAAATAATTTATGAAAGGATCATAAAGTATGTTTTGCCTGTAAGCAACACTACAGTTTTAACTTCTTGCTACTCTCCTCAATGTTCATACATTTATATCTATTTCAAGAAAACCATCTTCATAAAACTATTCTCAAAATCTCACTCAAAAGTCACACAACTAGAAAATCAAGGTCATTGACAAAAGATGGGGATTCAAAAAAGCTTATATAGCTACTCCTATCTTTAAATTTGAACTTTTGATCTGAGATCTTCTGTTGTTCTCCTTTCTGGCTTTCTCCCTTAAGTATCAGCTTTTATAATATCCATTTGATACTATCTGTGTTCACCAAACATTCAGTAATAATGAAACCAAACTGAACAGTTAGTTACAGTTCCCTCCCCTGGGTTTGATATTTTTATGGTCAAAGGGGCATAACTTCAACAAAAATTGTCTACCTTTACTAAAATTAAAATTTGTTACAAGTGTTTAGAGTACAAACAATACTTCAAACTATAAAGAAACTCTGAAGAGAATTGTAGAGGTGATTGATTTATGGAGCATGACCATCTCAGTCCCTGTTAATGATGGGGAGTTGTAACATGTACATTTATTTCAAATCTTATTTATATAACTGTCTATCCTTAACTCGACCCTTAGTCTCTAAAGAAAACATACTTTATAACTGAAATTTCTATGTCATCAATCAACTGACCAAATTTATTAAATCACAAATCTGTACACATTTCATTTAGGACTGAACACCAGGATCAAGACTGACTTTATTAGGAAAATAATTTGTTGATGTAGCTTAAAGTTTATCTTAATTATATATTGATTTACAGATAAACCCTGACATAAAGAACATTAGTTTTCTTCAAACTTTAAATCTAATGCACACAGTTTAAGAAGAATAGGAAATAAAACCGAACAACTGAGTTAAGATGTCACTTAAAACACTTATTACAAATGACAAAGGCATGCATGTTCAATAATACTTGATGGTTTTAAAGTTATTATTCCAGTTGTTTTCCACATTTAACTGCTTGGATATTTTTTTCTAGGGAATATTAGTCCAATGGTTTTATTTGCCTGTGTAAATACTATCCTTAATTTAAATTTGAAATTGTTTCTTGTCACTATGCACATATGGTTGATATCTTTGGTGCTGGAATTGGTTTCCCTTTTGGAATTTGTCCATCCAATGTTTTGATTCTAATACTGCTGATGAGTGGTTTGCATATGATCACCATAACCATATTGACTGTTGTTACATCAGTTTTGGTATTTGTTGTATTTTTAGACCTACTTTATCAACTTAATTTAAGTTACATTTTACCCCTGATTATTTAGACCAAATCTGTCACGCTTTGTTGAGAAACATAACAGTAGAAACAGGACAATATAGGATCATTGTATCACAATAGACAACTAGTATCCCCTAAAGGCAGGCAGAAAAATCACAAATTATGGCCATACAGATTGCTTTATAACTGAATCAATTGGATATTTATTGGCACTTTTTTTATGATGCTGAAGTTTTTCATTAATCTGTGGATGATGATGACATTCAATACAAATTATTTATTATTCTAGGAAAATGTGATCTTTCTCAGTATTCCATCATTTATCTTAAAACCAGAAACTTTATCCTATTACGGCATATTACACACCAATTTCTTTTTTCAATGATCAGCTTTATGGTACATTTTATGGCATTACATCGATGAAGATAATATTTTACAAGAAAATCAGATTCTTCTTTTTTCAAATAAGGTTACTTTAGCAATTTTTAAGGTTCAATATTGCTAAAGCATTAGACATGTATAAATAAATTTACCAGGAATTTAAGACAGATTGGTTTGATACAAACAAGAAGGTCACTGGAGCCTGGCTCACTTGACTTCAATGGCTGATGGAATGAAAATAATTTTGGGTATCTGTCAGAGGTGAAAAACTCCAATAAAGGATCTCATCGTAGAGCACATATAGCCAAACATTCAAGCAAACAAAAGCTTTTCTTAATCTTTTGTAGGTTTAATCTGCAAGGTAATAACTTGACAATTAGGGGCCATAACTTTTGTAAGGGGTCATCTGACAGCTTCAGCCTTATCAATATTTTTGAGTAACTAAATGAACTGAAAATTTAAGCAAGCAACATTACATGTCATCATCAGGCGTCTGTGGTCTGTCGTCCATCGTTTACTTTTCATAAAAAATTCAATCATTCTTCATTTTTTTGCTCACCTGACTCCAAGGATCATGTTAGCTAGAAAATGAAGAATTATTGAATTTTTCATGTAAATTGAATTAGTTTTAGCCTGCACAGTTTAAACTGTGTTATATGAACACCTCAGACAGGCATGTTTGATAAAGTTACATCAATCAAATTCCCAATGTTAGTCTAGTATAAGTAGCTTAAGAACAACACTCCAATAAAATTAGTCTCTACTTGAGTTACAGTAGAAAATCAATCTAAATCTAGTTACCTTCTACTGAAGTCAATGTCTAAGCTTAACCTAAAACAAACCAGTCGTACAAATCTCAGAAATGCCAAGACAATTTTATACATATTCAATATAAAACCTTGCAGTTTCAAGTTCTTATGAAACTATAATAAGATTAATTCTTTCTAATACACTCGAAAAAACAAAACATCAACTTGTATATCATTTTAGATAAAATGGATATCTGAATAAGATTGGACTGATTGCTGATGTCAGGTTGGGCTACAATAGGGTTCAATTCATTTCTACACATGTGGATAACAGTAGCTTCAGTGGTGTTCAAAACCAAGGGCAGGGAAAATCTGACAACTGAAATCAATGAAGAACCTTAAACTTATAGGCAAGTAATGAAGATGTTTTTTTTTAATACAAAACTAAACTTGATTAACCATGTGGAATATCTAAGCCAAAAACCCGTTGTCCAAAGCAACTATCTGCACCAACCAAGTACACCTATATATCTTTGAGAGAAAAAAATCAGATGACAGTCTATATAATGCTAGCATCTCTATTCTATGAAATAATGATTGACTATATCACGAAAAACATAAGATCAAATCCAGGTTGACTAATGAAGCTAATGAAAATCCATTACATTTTTACCATGGATATGAGATGAAAGCTTAGCTAACGATTGATATAAAACCATAAACACATGCTGTCATTACATATAGACATGTCAGAGAAATGGGGCTTCTGAGGTAAAATGTCTGAGCAAAAACAGTAATGACAACATCAGGAACATAACATACAAGATAATTTCTCACCAGTTAATAAGACAATTTATTAAGATCAATCCATCTGTCATCTTGAGATGCTTTTTGAAGTTAAACTGTTTGCTGAGATCATAGATTCAATAGAACCAGTTTTGGGGGAGATGGGTCACACAAATTACCTCCACCCCTTCACATTCCCTGGTAAGACCATTCATTATTATTATTTAAAACTATTAAAATAGAGATCATATAAAATGTTGATCAGGAGTGACCTGGCCAGTCTGTAGGTGACCTACATGTATCCCTCAACATCAACAAAGACTTCAGCCTTGGACAAATATCACTGTCAAGTTTAGCCTTGGAAAACTATGTTAAAAACATCAACCTCAGGACATCCATAGGCAAGATATGACAAATATGGTCAGTATGATTTATGGACTGTTTACACAGGTTAGGGATACACATAAAACATCTACATCATCTCATGAACATTAACTCTTTATATGTCATTGTCTTTGACCAGTTAAGGAGAACAAGTATAACAATTTGTAGGTACAGTAATCATGATCATGTTATTATATAAATACCTGAATTATCAAATTGAATAGACAAAAAAAAAATCCTTACCAAAAATCCAAGAGAGAAAAATAAATGAAAATCAGCACCTTACAGAGTATCTATCACCTTCTTCAAGAAGCTCTTTTGTAATCTGATATTTCATTCTCAAATTGGGTTATCCTTAGACTTCTTGAGTTTCAAACAAACAATTCATCATCACATGGACATTTTTTTTGTTTTTTTATAATCTTGTTTTTGAGGGACTAGAGAGATTAACTATTAGAATTTGTAGCTACAATCACATTACCAATTGTCAAATTGAATATTGACAAAAAGATGATGTTAGAAAAAACTCAAGAGAAAAAATTGAAAATCAGCACCCACTGAGTAAAGCAACAATCACCTGCTGAAATATGTTCAACTGTAATCTGATATGTCCTTGGACTTCAAAAAATAATCAATAGAGTCTCCAAATTTTGTTGGAACAATGGAAGATCATTGTTATTACTTTTTAGCATGTAAAAAAATAAAATCAAAGAATTCAATTAACTCATCAAACATGTTTATTGAAAGAAATTCTAAAGCTCATAAAATTCCAAGGAAAACAAATAATTTTTTTTCTTTTTCAATGTTTTAGACACCTTTTCATAAGTTTGAAAACACAATTAATAAGTTGTTTCAAAAATCTTGAAGCGAATTATAAAAGCTTAAAGTCAGCTTCACCAATCCAAAACAATCTCTCTGCTAAAAAGAAACAGTAAGAAGAAAAACGACCACAAAATATAACCATTGACAAATAGTAAGATGAAACAGCTGTATGTATTTGCTAAATATGGCTGGATTGTCACCCCTGACATTACGGTCTCTTTAAAAGGCATATTTCTAAACATCATAAAATCAAAACATTTTAAGACTGAAGACATTAACGAATGTTTTCACTGGTTACCCACAATACCACTGAAGCCTATCTAGACTTACCAGTTATAATTACCAATCTATATGCAGACAGAGACACCACTGTAATTACATAGTCTCAGTTCACTTAAGGTTAGATATACAAGTACAAATAGAGCAAAAACGGGACTATAAGGACCTGTAAGGCAACACACAATAGAGCCCCAAGGTGAAAAAAGCACAGAACTTATTTCCACAAAAACATAAAATTTAGACAAAAAAGCCAAGAATCTGAAAAAGATTGAGAAAATACAAGGTGAAAATACATTATTGTAAGTTCAAAAAGTTGACAACAAAGCTTCAGACTTCAGATATAATGTTTCCTTTTAAAGAATCAGTTTTTAGGTTTCATAATGTTTTATGATGAAAAATAGCTCAGAATTAACTGATATCTCAGACTCACTGAAGGTTGCTGGAAATAATTTATTAACAGGTAATAGAGCTAATCAAACACTGATACAACTTTGTTGTAATTTTTTATGCAAGGTAGCTGGAATAAATAAACATAGAGGGAGAGACAACCGATCAGACAATGTAGATACAATGTTTGAATTTGACATAAGTTTAATATTGACTTAATAGATTAATATATACCCTGGTGTTTACAAAGATGAAAAGTTATCAACTGACTCTCTCAAAATCTATATAAAAACCCTTAACAGTGTAAATAGAAAGCTTCACAACATTTTATTTAGAAATTTAAAATTAAAGCAATCAATTAAAAACATTTAAAAAATATTCAATATTGTATATTTTTAATTTCAATGAGGATAATGAAATATAAAGCAAAATATTAAGATTAAGACATAGTAAAATGGATGCATGCCCTGGAGAATTTCCAAGGTCAGGTATCATTTTACCTAGTTTGTACATTTACAATGAATAAGGGAATTTAACACTTTTGTGGGTTTAAAGATCATTCAGTAAAATTCCAGGAAATACTCCTGTAGATATAAACACCTGAACTTTAATTGAATGAATCAGGAATGAAACAAGGGTCCTATTACTTTCTTGGTATATTCGATTGAATTTTTAAAAGAGTTTAGGGTCTTAAAAGTCTTCAGTAAAATTCCAGGAAATGGTCAGGACTGCCCTCTAAACAAAAGAAATTTATTTTAACTTTAAAAAGAATGATTAAAATAAAAATGAAATTTATTGTGTTGAATACAATACAGTCAATCTTATGTTTCAAATATCTTAAAGATTTGAAGTCAGGAACAATGTCGAATATTTTTTTTTTTAAACAAAACAACTTAATATTAAGTAAGGGAAGATGAATGCTACTATTTTCTTGCTTGCTCCTTACTTCAAGCTTACTGACATACATTCATCTCTAATACCAAGATATACACAATATAAGGTAGTCAATCAATGAATTACAAATATTTATTGTGATTTTGGTCTACACAAGGTGACAAAGTCTGCGTAGATAAACCAAGATATAAAGGATTTAATGTTAGTCTATAAATTATCAACTCTTGACAGTTTTAGTGATGAAAGTCTTTGGTGAGAGTGTTCAGATAACAAGAAAATTACAACCTGTGTATATAAAAATACCCACAAAGATTTATAAAAGATTGAAAATCAGTCTATGACAAAATAAAAATACTTCTAACTTAATTTGAAGAAATTGGAAAATCATATTCCCAAATTATTCTCTGTGATTTTGTAAAAATAATTAACACAAGAACTTAAACCAATGGTTTTCAATGTCATTAAAGTGAGCATACCAATTTTAACATGACATATATAGGTTTTTTCCATCTACACAGATTACCATGTAAAGAAATGAACCTTAAACTAAGCACTGTCTTACCTAGCAGCTTTGATTTTATTGAGTTTTTCTCGTTGTTTAACTGAGTGTGGACGATTAATCCAAGAAGACGAACGTTTGAACAAATATTTTTCTGGATTTTGAAATTTTTCCTTGACAAGTTGCTCGAGAACCGTCTTACTCCGATCAGAATCCATGCTAAATACATCATCGAGTTCATTATCAGACAAATCTATAGTAGGACTTCCGGACATGGTTTAAGTGCTCTATCGGAGATTAGAAACACTGTCACACTATAGATATACTAATGGTATGTAAAAGATTGATAACAACGTCCTCAGTTATGACAAGAAATTCGTTGAAATTTTTACAGATATGGACAACAATAACTCCTCTCCTTCACGCCTCAGGACTCTTAATGAAATTGTTAAATTAGTTAAGTACACAATCTTCGGTTGATATTCTATCTGATTTTGACGTAAATGTTTTATCAACTTCCATCCCAAAGTATTTGTCTATATATTTATTGATATAATTCTACATCAAAGATGAGAAATAAAACAGCTGGTTATTTTGCAATGATAAGATTTAAGTTATATGTAAAAATTTATCTTCCAATGAATCTTCTTCAAAGATCAAATCTAAAAATACTGAACACAAATAGAAAGATCCTAGTAGTAAAGCCAATTAATAAAATAAAAACATCCTCAGAGTCAATTAATCCACTCTTTTAAAAGTCAAAGTCCATTAAGATGTTTCTTTTTTTTTCAGAACAAATTGCTGCTTAATAACAATAAGTTCACCTTTATCTAACTGTAACTAAGATCCAGTCCATTATATTAATATTCTCCAAGATAAATTCATGTACACGATGTTTTATTTACAAATCTAGGTTTTCAATACAATCGGGGTAGATAATATGAATAGATTACGGTCTGATCATGACTTGTATTAAACTACGACTTCTTTGATCTGAATAAGACTTGATGTAATACACATTCAAAGTTTCACACGATTAAATGTATGTGCACTGACAACAGCTTGTAGATGTCTTATTATTTGAGCATTCTGCTTGATAAGTCAAGTAAACATTGATCATTAAATTACACAATATTAGTAATAAATGTCCTCATTTTAGAGGCATTAAGACGTCATCGATAAATGATTGGTTATAGATTTCTTACAGAATTACTCAAATTAACACAGGGTATACATTTAAAATCATATTAAAAAAAATGTCCCAACAGCCAAAGACCTTCCGTGAAGGCATACGGTGCATATTTAACAGGGATATGTGGCTCTGACTCAATGAAGGACCAGTATAACAGGAAGGGAGGCAGAGTTTTATGATTTCCTTCTGAAGGCGATATAATTAATCTAATTAACTCAATTACTCCAGCAGAAATAATAACCATAGAAATCCTGATGTGATACAATAATTATCTACACCATTAAAACCATTAGAATCCTGGAAAGTGGAGATTTGGATGATTTCCAACAATTAGAAAATAATTCAAGACTTTGAGAAAATAAGCTTATACCATCTCAATGTAATCAAGACGTATTATCTGATGGAGCCCAAAAAATACTACATGTAGTTTGATATAAGCAGATGGTATAAAACTTAAATCAGAAATCAAATACTCAAAACATACTCTCATGTGGGGAGCAGATTCAGACAATTTTCTGAGAGAGAGGGAATAACTAGATCACCATATTAGTCTCAGTGATTTTTACATTAAATCTTTTTTTTTGTAATGAGGAATAGGGCAAAACAAACCATTCTTGGACCATGCCAAGGAATCTCATCACCAAAGAAAAGCTCTGAGCACATAAAATGCTTCTTCTCATGTCTTCAACTTTTCTAGGAAAAGGCATTTTGAAAAATCTAAGAAGCATAGGACATGAAAGACTGAACACCACTTTTATATAAACTGCAGGTTATTGGGACTCTGAGATCAAAAAGGAACATATTAATAAGGACAAATGAGAAATAAGCTTTTTCAAGTTTTAGAGTCAATTTATAGTAAAGTTCAAAGAAATAGCTGCAACAGTTTAAGCCAGACATAAAATATGCTAAAGTCTCAACTGTTTTTAATGGGTTGCATGAAGCTGTTTTGCCAGTTTAGTCATTCTTATCCAAAGCAATGACATCCAACAAACCACTTCAACTAAGGTGTCTTAGCTCCCATTGACTGACCTTTACCCTGCTTTTAGTCAGGTCCGTACATGTATTGACTGAAAGTGCCTATCAAGTTGACTAGATAATGAATAAAATACTAAAAAAATAATACTGTGGTTTCATTATTTTTCGTGGGATATCAATTTTCGTGGTTTTCGTGGGTGGCTTTTACCCACAAAATTAAATACCCCACGAAAGGCAAATTTAACATTGATCTGTATGCTGCAGACTTAAGAACAATGCATTTAAGAATCCATCAATTAATCCTTTTTCATCTAACCACGAAAATTGGTACCCACGAAAATAAATGAATCCACAGTATTTAAAAATGTCTCTTTATTATTGCCAAAGATCAAAGAGCATTATATTGTTTTCATTACATAAGTGACAAACATATCAAATCTTTCTACCTCAGACTTATATTCAAGAAATACCTTACTGTTTAGTATACATCTAGCTGAACCAAAAGGTACTGCAAGATGATCCAAAATTCCAAACTAAAACATACTTTTGGTCGTACTACTACGTCAAGTTAAATAAAATATGTCTTTATCTATATATATTAAATAGAATGTGAGAAAAGAGGGATAACTCTAAGTTTCAAAAATCATTTCTGAGATAGAAGAATCTATCAGATTCACATTTTACTCTGTCCATAAATTCAATGGAGTTATTGAATTTCAAACATAATTTTGAAATGTACTCTTAATATTAGTGTTTATAAAAAAAAATGTGAGGAGTCAGCCACAAGTCAAGATGTGTAAATCTTTAAAAAAAAATATATATATAGGTATTCTGTTGTTGGTTATTTCCAAAGCATTCAATTAGATTTCTTAAACGTGAAAAATAAGCCAAATTACAGGGTCAATTGTGGGCCTTTGTGAACATACTCCAATATGATCGATTACTGTAATATGTAACACTGCAAAATATAGCAGTCACTGGAATTTGTAATGCTAGACCTACATGTACAGATTGTACACTACACTAACCACTGACAAAGCAATCTGTCCATTTGAACAATTCCTCTGGAAAATCCATGCAAGTTCAATCACAATGAGATGAGTTTGCCTTGCTAAATAAAAGCTGCTTGTAAGTTGTAATGAGTTTCTTTGTTTTATTGTCTCTACTGTGAAGTTTAAGGTATGCCCCCCCAAAAATGTGAAAGCTTGCCTGAACAATTTGAGCAGATACCAGTATGCAAAACTACTAGCATTTTACTTCATCATTAAACTGTTTTACATGGACCTATATGGTAGAAATTACCTATATTGAAAAACATAATTTTCAAGAAGACAAAAATCAATTAAGAAATGTAAATAAAACTGTAAGTAATTGAAATGGTGGAAATAATTTCAGAATATTGTTAAGATCTTTACTTACATACCCTGCTGCCATTGATGTTACATTTAAAGTGATAATGACAACACTTGAAGTTGTTCACTCCTATTAAATGTGATGGTTTTGATGTTGGTCAAAACCTTTAAGTAGGGTGGCAACCTGTTGTATAGCCCTTGAAGATTTTTTGTCAATCAAACCGAGGTTCTAGAAGTTACAAAGTAGGTGCCCTAATTTGCTACTGATTACAGAATATATTTAACCTCACTTCAATTTATGTATATAAACCTGACTTAAGTAAGCCTGTTGTTTTAACTGTCATTTTCATGTCCAGAGGAGGGAGTCTTTAGGGGGGGGGAGTCTAATTCATTGATTATTCTAGGATTGGTAGTCAATCATCTGGAACTGTGTTGTAATTGTGTTTTAAATAATATTTTTTGATTGAAGGCAACTTATACAATGTTTTGGCTGTTTTCCATTGTGAATTGCCAATGATTTATGGAGGTTCAGTGAGATACACTAATATTCCACATCTTATTATCCTTAAGCTAAAGCCAATTTTATATTTGCCTATACCCATTGCCAGAGGAATAAGAGATGTTGGAACTGTAGACTCAGGTGGTTTAATTCAAGCTCAGATTTGTTGAATCTAAAACTCCCTTTCCCTTGCTACAGGTATGGTACAGATATGTTAGTTTAACAATAAACTGAATTTAAGGCAAGACTGTATATGTTCCAATTTCAGTCAAATGATTGTCTCGTAGATTTCTGTCCAGCAGAGACCTGACTGTGGCTCCCTACATTGTGAATTTTTCAGATGACAGACCCCACGTCACCAAACAAAAGCTAACATAAACAGGTACTGACAACAGGATTGACCATAGGTTTTTGTGTCCTCTCAATTAACATTAATACCCTGTTCACATGAATACTTTAATTCCGAATTCAATTTGGAATTGGCTCTTATTACGCATTGTGTTCACCAATGTAATCCACATTAATTCCAAAAGTGAGTAACTCCCGCGTAAGGAGGTGGTTTTACAACCGAATTAAAACTAATTCCCAACTAAAACTTCTTGTCAAAACGTTACAGACGTTTGATACGCATATTAGGATGAGCATGTGAACGCAATGTAAATTGAATTCTGAAGTTTAATAATTCGGAATTAAGCACTTCTGAACTGAAAGAGGCGTTCGTGTGAACAGGGTATAAGCATCTTCCAAAAATTATGTTTATCAAATGTTGTGAATTTTGTCTTAAGGTCTAAACACTTCCAACTAACACTTTCATAACTTGAAGTAAATAATTAATTCGTGAAATACAAGAGATTAATATCTAATTTATGCATAAACTGACGTCATGTGCCATGAATAAGTTATGGAAACCTATTAAAACAAATGATCCAATTACGTTAGTCAATATTGTCATTATTAGATTCCTGTCGCATGTTGAAATTGTAGAAAAGTTTACGATTTATTGGCAGAATCCTGTAACAATTTCATATCATAATACCTACAGCAGTTTCTGCTTCTATATGATAAAACTATGTTCTACCAGAGTACTATAAAAACCCTGAGTAGACATTGAACATAATTACAGCTATTAGATTGAAAGTAATTTTTACAATATGACATTCAGCTAAGAAGGTTGCATGTAAAACTGCCCACAATTAATTCAAAAACATGTAGTTCCTAACCACTTAATCATCTCTTTACTGATCCCCTCCCCCTTTTTCTTACAGTGCAACCTATACTCTCTCTTTCAAGATCACCTTTCTAAAATTCTTTCATACACTGCACAAATTAGATTCGTTGAATCTAGAAATTAAAATAGCAAAGTTGGGACCTCCATCACTCTTTAGTGATTCCCTGTATAATTCAACAAAAAAATCATTCCAAAATGGGGACTGTGCCCCCCACCCCCCCACCTTTAGGCCCTAGAAAATTCATGACTGCATACTTAAACTAGAATGGTGGTCTTCCATGGAAGACATATGTCACCTGTATCTTAAAATATTTGGTAAACAAGATGTAGATGAAATATTGGCATAAAACCACTTTACACCATATAATACTAAAGAAGGAAGTTACATGCTAAATTTCAAGAGGCTGTGACTTGTAGTTACCCAGAAAATGCGACGAAAATTTTTGTGACGCCGAAGAGAGATGATGCAGGACAATAATGCAAGATGACGGAGAATGTCAAAGTAGCCCCTATATGTCGCTTTAAAACAGGTTGCAGGCCACATAAGGACATGGTAGGGACAGGCCCATTTGCCCATTTCTGACCCCTATCTTAGGAAAAAAATAAACTTTGTAAAATTATTGAAAATGCACTTATGCAAGATGGTTCAAATTATGAGTATGCTTTCAATTTTCAACAATCTTCTCAGTTCTCTCAATTTGATATATAGACTTTTTAAGCAAGCTAAAATCAACAAAATCAAAAAAATGTTGATTATTATAGCTATTAAAATTGCTTTTTTAAAAGATCTTCATGTTCATGACCCCTGCACCTAGAATCTCTGGGTTAAAAAGGCAGAGGCATCCCAAATTAAAAAATGTTATCCAAAATTTGTCCCATTTCAGCCAATTTGACAGAAATCTTACATATTTGGTTTGTTTTGACATCCTGTTTTTCATCAATGTCATATGATATGCTTAGGAAAATATTAGAACCAGTCACTATGACTATTTTGTTATTTTTAATCATAGAGGGGACCAAATATGGGCCTTGCTGTACCTTTTTTTGTAAAAAAAAAATTGTGTTTGGGTATAATCAGTAAAAAATTTGATGACAAACAATCCTTCTACAAAGCTTCAGCAAAATCAGGTTTCAGAGAAATTGTGTTTCCACAAAAGTATTACAGATGAACTAACACACAGATGCATGAAGACCATTTCTAGGGGGTGGGGACAACAAACCCCTTTTTAGACTAAACATACAATCGAAAGTTTCAAAGGTGTATTTAGGACCAGCTTGCCGGGTGGATGTGTATTTAGGACCAGCTTGCCGGGTGGATGCCCTCCTGTTTGACAGGAAAATTTGGTTAGAAATTGCATGAAACAAGAGGTTCCTAAAGAATATTTTATAATTCTTTGAAAATTTCTGGATCAGCCACAGAGTTATATAGTATTTGAAGTGAGTGACTCCACCACCATACAGTGATTTTGAAGTGAATGACCCCCCTTTTTAAAGCTACCTATATAATGATAAGACTATAAATATAATGATGTTAAGTAATAATTGTTGTGTTCTATAACATTCCCAGTCAATCATTGATGTAAATATTACCATGGTCTAAAAATAAACACACATGCACATCGAAAAGATGAACTTCATACAATAAAACAGAATATAAGTCTTGAATATAAAAAAAACTTCTGTATTTTAAAATATAGGTCATGACAGTTTGTCTTACTGACAGTTGTAGAAATTAACTGTGGTTCTTTTTAACTAAGACTGTGTCTAAAGATGTGACCCATACTAAACTTTAAGTTGAAAAATCTTAGTCCATCTGAGAGCAATGACATTTCTTCATTCCCATCTCCATATGATGTTCTTCCTTCATGAAAAGTTTCACCAAAATGCATCGAAATATTTAGGGTTTCAAGTACATACGAGATGAGGACAGACAGACCAACAGACAAAGAGTTTGTCAGATACATTTAATATAAGAGTCATATACCTATACAGATTTGCTGCTTGGATATTGTCTGTTCTTAGGGATAAAAATAGGCATGCATATAAGGGACTATCACCCTGAACCCCCCCCCCCCCTTTTTAAGTAACAACCACTTATAGAATGGTTCAAAAGCCTATTTTAAGTGTGGTAATAGGTAATTTTTTAAATAAATTATCCAAGAAGACCCTTTAAACCAGGCAGAAATCAAAAGTCGCCCATAATTGCAGGTCACTTTTGAATTTGGGGCCCCATATATTCTCTGTACAATATGCAAAGCATTAGGTACTAGGCAATGAGATGGATGAGTTAACAAGCACTTTTCATTAATCCATTGTTGGGTTTTACAAAGGTCCACTTGTACATCCCCCCCTTAAATTTAGACACTTTGTAACAGAACAAAAGTAAACAAAGTTTGTAGAATTCTTCAGAGTTTATTAGATTACATATATCAGTTCTTGTAAAAAAAAACATTTCCTTTTTCTAATTCTGTTTTTTGCCTGTGCAAAGATCTGCATAATTGAAAGAAATGTAAGATATTTTGATCAGTCTATGTTTTGTGTCTTATCATTACATTTCTACATGCTATCAAAAGGATGAACAACATTCCTGGCAATCAAAGAAAACTCTACATAAATTGATTTACAACATTTTCAAATGCTGAATGAGTTTTCAAAGTTTGTTATCGATTTGTCTGATTATTTCATTAACTTTTTCCTGGTCAATGATAACCAATCAATCTTTATCAAGTTAATTAAAACTTTCTGTAAGCCTACCTGTCTCTTTCCTCGTCTTCCTCCTCCGGAGTTTTCAATACAGGATTTTTCCTATGTTTATTTTTTCCATGTTTCGGAACTAGACCAAGTTTTTTAAACTTTCTAACAATTGCTGCAGCAGCCATGCTGACATCATGACATCACAATCAACGAGAAAATAATCCACGACAATTCTACGTAACCATCTACCTGGCACCAACTACCTTTCTGTTTTCAACATGTTTCTGAAGGTGATTCCAACTTTTTCAAACCTACTCAAACTTTTCAGCATCATGTGAATTCCTTCTATTTAACAGTAATAAGTATTTAATCAATAGTTGTAATTATGGTTAATTGAGAATTGGAATTTACTGATCAATCAGAGATCATTGAATTAAATAAGGAGAAAACAATGGGGGTTATCTTAATGGGTCAATTCTGGTCTTATCACCAGTGACCCTGGTATGACCAAGGTTAGGAGAATTTGGCATGAAGGTATGTAAATTTACTGGCACTCTTAATTACTAAATGATTATAACACTACACTACAATAAATGTTTCTGTCAGTATCATAACAAGCAGCTGACGTTAGTATTACCATGGATACTGATATATCTAGGCAAAGGGAAATAACTGCAACTAATCACCCAGAGGAGAAGGGAACAATAAAATTCAGCATTATTACGCTGATGTTTAAACTTAATTAAATTTTGAGGCATATAAATCTAATAGACATTGAAGACTGGAGCAATAGATTTTTCATCAAAGGGATCAAATATGAAAAGTGACAGCATGGCATTGCTTATACATACTATGAATTGATATAAATACAGACAAAATTAATATCCAAGGAAAACTGTTAATTTCAAGACAAACTGTAAAAGTGAGAGATAGCTTCTTATTGACAGGAAAACAAATTTTTTATAAACCAATTAAGGACACATAACAGGCATGAAATAGCAGAAATAAAATACATTACATGTACAGACACAATAGACTTCCTAGTAAATGGTGCATCTTGTCCAAACTAGATTACTGACAAAGTCAGAAAGGGCCCCGCAGCAAAAAATCCAAGTGTTTTCAAAATTATATTTACTATGATTATAACCACTAAAGCATGATCCATGGAATGTGTATGAAACTTCAGAGCTGTATTGTTAATAGCCTTTGAGTTTTATTGTTAAAAAATTCCAATTCTCAAAATCTGTGATTTTTTCCCAAAAATATTTAACCGATTTGAACGAAATTTTAATATGCAAATCATGACATGCTATTTAGCAGCTGTGCAAAGTTTCAGAACTGTACTGTTAACAGTTGTTGAGTTTTAGTGTTCACAAAGTCCAATTCTCAAAATCTGTGATTTTAGATAAAAAATGAAGTTTTTTCCAAATATATTTAACAGATTTGCATGAAAATTTAATATGCAAATCATGACATGCCACTTAGCAGCTGTACAAAGTTTCAGAACTGTATTGTTAACAGTTTTTGAGTTTTAGTGTTCACAAAGTCCTATTCTCAAAATCTGTGATTTTAGATAAAAAATGAAGTTTTTTCCAAAAATATTTAACTGATTTGCACAAAATTTTAATATGCAAATCATGACATGCTACTTAGCAGCTGTACAAAGTTTCAGAACTGTATTGTTTACAGTTTTTGAGTTTTAGTGTTCACAAAGTCCAATTCTCAAAATCTGTGATTTTCAATAAAAAATGAAGTTTTTTCCAAAAATGTTTAACCGATTTGCACGAAATTTTAATATGCAAATTATGACATGCTACTTAGTAGCCGTACAAAATTTCAGAACTGTGGTGTTAATAGTTTTTGAGTTTTAGTGTTCACAAGAATTGTTGACGGACGGACAGACGGACAGACGGAGAGACGGACAAAGTGAAAACTATAGGGCGTCCGCATCTTCGATGCGGGGCCCTAATTATACATTGATGAGAAATTCAAGAAAAAAAATTGTAGATATAAAATTCAATTTTGCAATGAAATGGACCAAGACTTTTATTCATACAATTGTCTAAAAAATATCTAGATAAATCACAAAATTCCATTTTAATCAGGCAAAATAAAGTACAAAAATGTATGTTTGTATCTAATTTTTTAAAACTTGTGCTAAGGATTGAGTAAAAACTAAGCTAGTCTACCGATACAAAGGAAATTTTCACGGTCCCTAAGCTACAGAACAACTTCACATTTTGTACACTGCAACTTTCAAAAAGTGAAGAAAAAAATGGCGTAAATTTTCATGTGAAAATCCATAAGATGTTATATAAATCAGTAGAATATTTTTTTCAATATTCAATTGCACTTTATTTTCACTTGGACGTATTACTTGATACTGCCTGGAGTTATCTCTCTTTACATTAAAATTTGTTACCATAGAAAATTTGGGAAGATGAGCTTCATGAATAAATAAAATATAAAGACTTGCATTCAGATATAATATCCACATTTATAACTTATTATATTCTCATTAAATTCATATTGACATATTAAATACAGCATTAGAAAATCTGAGACCCTCAAACTGTGCTAATGACGACAAAAGATTTAATTCCTATGCTTCACCACAGACAAATTCTATCTCTTTTATTAGAGAAGCTTCGTGTAGGTAACACATATATAAGGTTTCTGCCTTTACTGAAAAGCCCACGACTGAGAAGTTTCTATGAAGCATTATAAACCAATTATCTACTTACAGTTTATTTGACACGTTTAAATATTGTCGCAACACATTCTCTCTCAATATTTACTATGAAATAATCATAGCCTTAGTTTTACTTGCTGTCAAGAAATCTTTTCAAATTTTGTTTTGATTTTAAAAATCTTTGTTGACAATTTCCTTCAATATACAATATATGGCTTTACAATAAGATTATTTGCTTTTTATATGAAATTTTAAGTACAATTGAATATGACGTTAAGATGACTGAGCCACCAGAGAATCGTAACGATAATCCATCAGAACATCTATAACAACATTACAATGAAGTTCTAATCAAATCATCTTTTATAGACTTTTGTCTTTGTATTGGAAAACTTTGTCATATCAAATCAGAAAATCTCATGTTGAAATCTTAATGCAATAATGGCTAATTCGACTTAAAAGGATCAGTTTCCAGTAAATCAATTAAAGCGTTGGTAAAGTGCTCCATGTTTTATGTACAAGTGATACATACAGAAGCGACATAAAGAAAATAGGATAATACCAAAGAGGAATGTTTTCTCTAAGAATCCATGTTTTATGATGTAATATAAATACATATCCTATCTGAATGTACCTTAAACAATCCCTGTAGACTTCCAGAAAGGAATGTTACCCACTGTTTATTACATGTAAAATCAATACATGTACATGATACATTCTAATACAGAAAATTGTTATGAAAACAATTCAAGATATTTAAAGCACTGAACAAAACTTAGTCTAAAGTATTAATTTATCCTAGTTCGGGACAATTGCTTCATGCCTTATGTGAATTTTCCTCCCCAGTTAGCAGTTTGTGGGTTACAATAGCGTATTGATTTACAATGCATTTTCCATAGGGGGGTACCCTGGTTTTCGATTTTTTAAAAAATAGATCTTACCCGAATTTTCATTTCTTTGGCACAAAACCTTTGTGTTGACATGCATATGTTTATTTTTAGCCAATAAAAAATTGGGGTTCGTGCAGCGTTTATGGGCGTAATTTTTGGTCGAAAAAAGGGGGGTGCTTTTTTAACGTTATTTTAATTGCGCATTTTTACATTATTATGAGCGCATAGGTGACTTCAGAATTTCTTTGCCAGTATTACCCAAAAGCTTGCTTGGTGCTATATTTAGAAACAACAAATATATCAACCAATGGAAATCATTTCTGTATTTTCTCCTACGCTTTACATTGGGTTCAAAAACTTACCGGTGACCGGGATTTGCTAATGCGCAATTGTAACCTATACGCTGGACATATGAATACGAGAAAATATTTTACTTCATTAAAAGATACCTTATTATAATTTGAGTTTATATTACAAATGACAGAAAATAATCTTTTCTTTTACGCCAAGGGGAGCTGATCAAAGAGAGGTACCCCCTTCTTGAAAAGGTCGAAAAAATTTGGAGGGTTGTTTGAGGAAATACGGTATTTCACAAAGATGTTTTAACTTGCCGTAAAAATTGTTGCCGATTTTTTGGAAGATATATATGTACTCAAAAGAACGGGCATAGTTTGAATTCTGCTTTTTAGTGTTTACTTCAAAACACTGGTTTGAATAAAAAAATAAATATCATTTTTTGCAATTTTAAAAATGGCATATTTTGAAACAGACTATAACCTAGTAAAATCACCCAAATTCGACCAATTTTGGCATTTATAATTACTTCTCTGTCTAAACAAGACCTTGGTTACAGTTTGTGATACTTTACAGCATGATTAATATTTTTGCTTGCATTCTTTGTGTTACACCCATTTTTCGTAAAAATGACAATTTTTACGAACCAAAATTTCAGTCATGTTCTTACTTCAAATCCAATTTTAAATTTTTAAAAGTGTTTAAAAGTTTGGTATTTGTATATGCAAAATAAAACAAAAAACAGTTCCGACATTTATTGAAGCAATAATGATTTATCAAATATTCTTAGTGTCCATCCGATTTTCTCTTCATTTTCATTAATGTAGAAAAAAGAAACAGACTATAGTCTGGTTTTTTGGGTCTAAATTTAGATCGAGTGTCATAATACTTGTTTTTATATAGAACTTTCACTTTCAAAACGATTAAAGTTTCAAACCAAAGGGTGCATTGTAAAAAATCACTTTTCGTCTAGGTTACAATAGCGTATTGATTTACAATGCATTTTCCATAGGGGGGTACCCTGGTTTTCGATTTTTTAAAAAATAGATCTTACCCGAATTTTCATTTCTTTGGCACAAAACCTTTGTGTTGACATGCATATGTTTATTTTTAGCCAATAAAAAATTGGGGTTCGTGCAGCGTTTATGGGCGTAATTTTTGGTCGAAAAAAGGGGGGTGCTTTTTTAACGTTATTTTAATTGCGCATTTTTACATTATTATGAGCGCATAGGTGACTTCAGAATTTCTTTGCCAGTATTACCCAAAAGCTTGCTTGGTGCTATATTTAGAAACAACAAATATATCAACCAATGGAAATCATTTCTGTATTTTCTCCTACGCTTTACATTGGGTTCAAAAACTTACCGGTGACCGGGATTTGCTAATGCGCAATTGTAACCTGTGAGTGTGACCTTTGTAGCAGCCATCATTGAATCTTCTCTCATTAAACCCTACAAAAACATCTTTACATTGCATTCAATATTGCTATTCTCATACACAACCATTTTTCGTGCCTACAAAAGAATTTACATCATTCCATATGATAATTCTCACATATGGTGTCAAGTGAGAGTTTTAAAAATCTTTGTTGACAATTTCCTTCCATATACAATAAATGGCTTTGCTATAAGATTATTTGCTTTTTATATTATAAATACATTTGAACATTATAGGCGAAAAGTCATGGTCACTGTCCATGGTCAACCATGGTCGACCATGTTTGACCATGGTCTGGTGACCATGATCGACCATGGTTATCTATGGTCGACTGCCTTCCGTTAATTGGCACCATGGTCATTAACCATGGATGACCATGTATGACCATGGTCGACCATGGTTGATGGTCAACCATGGTCAAACATGGTTCTATTATTTTCAGAAAAAAAATAATGTATCAGTTTACAATTCAAATTAACAATATAATTTAATTTTCTAAGGAACAAAATTGATTTATCAATGCGAATTCTGCATGCAAATTGTAGGTAAATCTATTCCAAAACATGACTAAACTGAAAAATAATTTAATGTCTACAATTCATAGTGACTGTTTAATGTTGCCATGATATTTCGACGGTGGTTTCCATTAAAGATTGAAAGAATTTACACTGATCTTGATTTGACTGTACATTTTGTGCTTTATCTCTTTGTTATCTACATGTTGGCACATTTTTTCTCAATCATATCCTACATTGCAACACCATGGGTTCAAATCTCCATACTAATACTAATTCCAATCCATATATATGTGGAACCATTTCTGTAAAATGCTTTAAAAGGTCTCCAACTGACAGGTTTAATGCACAAATATAAAAAATAAGATTACTTTATGCCCAAACAAGGTTATAAATAAAAAAAGAAAGAATTATCTCATTAAGTTATACTACTTGTAAACCCACTTCAAGTTCTCAAGATTTAAAAATAAATATTATTTGTAAAAGCGAAGGGAGATAATTGTCTACCATGGTCAGACCATGGTCACACCATGATAAACCACAAAATTTATACCATAGTTCTGCCATCCATGATTGACACTGGTAGGTGAAATGTAGGCAAATTTTAATTATTTTATTGTTATGTGCACCAATCAAGACTTTATTAGGTCTTGTTAAAAATGTCAATAGAACATTAAAACCAAACAACAGTTGGGTAGCTGAAAACAAACATGTTAGTCAATTAGCCTTACATTTGTATGAGTGAAATAAAGTCACCTCAGGTTTGATATTCTATTAAGTCTTAACCATTATAACAAAATATTATATTATTTTATTTAAAAAATGCAATTTAAATTTTTAATGGACCATTGTCAACAATGTTAAGTACTTTGTGACCATGAACTACCATGGTCAGCAATGATTGACCATGATTTTGACCATGGTCAACCATATACTGACCATGGTCAAAACTATGGATCATGGTTGACCATGGTCAACTGAAACTGACCATGGTCAACCATGATGCAGACTTTTTGACCATGGTCAGTATAGGGTTGACCATGGTCAAAATCATGGTCAATCATTGCTGACCATGGTAGTTCGTGGTCAACCATCTTGAACCATGAAATACCATGGTGACCATGGTCAACCATAGTCATCTTTTCGTCTGGGCTGAGTGAGTGAGTGACTGAGCCACCAGAAAATCAGAGAGTGACAATGCCACCAGAGAGTCTTGAAAAATTGTTTCACGAAACTTTCACTTCTGATGAGCTGGACCCAATAATCACTACACCAATGGCTCTCTACAACCCTGTAAACAAAACTGTAATATGTAGCTACACTACTAAATAACGATGGACTAATTCAGATAAAACCCTGAGCTGTCACTGTATAAATGACCACATAATCTCCACTAATTTGATAAGACATAGCGCACTATAATTCTCAATATCTGCCGTTAGATTGATGTAAAAAGATCAGAAACTGATCTAGGGTGTCCAGTAGCATCCAATTACCAACAATTTACTGAACACCATAAGATTTATAATCCTGTGTATTGACGTCATTTATATTGTTTTTCTATGTTTTCTTGAAATTCTATCCAATAATTCCTAGAAAATTATTGCTAAGCTAAAATTATTTGACAAAATAGAAGCCATCATTGTTATTTATAAAAATAAATATTAAATATTTATGCAAGTCCAAAATATATTTGGTCTAATGTCCTTAGGTTATTTTAATACTTAATTAAGTAGGTTTTTTAAATGAGTTTATTGCAAAAAACACCTGGGTTGAGTCAACAATCATTTCAAGATCAAAGGCTTTTCATCAAAACTTGTTATAGTATGGACGGGTCATTCTTGACTAGCTTTAATCAACACATTAATATCTTCTGTCTTTGGAGACAGTGCTGTAATTAAAATCATCACAAAGGAACAGAGATAATTTCATGATTCCATGGCTGTGTCAAGTACTCCTCTGAAGCTTAAATCAAGTGCAAAGATTAGCTTCTTCCAAAAACAAAAATCATTCATCTAGGCTTAAATCTACTTTATAATTTAATCAAATTTTCCTTTGGCATTAAAAACCTAAATAAGTGGAAGACAAAATCTGCTGTTTATACAAAAAAGACAATGTAAAATGCATTGAAAAAATGGTATATGTATAGGGTGAGGAGATTAGGCAATAACATTTATACCTATAAGGAAGAAATGAAAAGTCTAATAGCTCAAATAAAAATTAAATGCATTTTTCAAGCATTAAGAAATTTCCTCTTTGTTACATTTTATTTTGTTTGTTTTTTCTTTTGATCATTTTGATATCTATTAATTATTGTCTCAATGTCACACTTTCGTTTTGCAGTATCGCATAATAACTGACATTGAGCATTAGCAGATGAGATTGCCTAATATGAGTAAACTATTCTAAAAAACTTCATCAATGGGGAAAACTTGATTAACTTGTTCTAGGAGGGTTACTGATTGAGTTTTATGGAGGAGTAAACTATTGGTTGTCTTAAACAAGTGATATATGACACCCATGTGTTTCCATAGAATGTGATTTATGTCACTACTGTGCTCCATAACTTTTTATTAGGAAAATATCAATAGGTTGCTTCATGAATGTCTGTTTTGCAAAGCTCAGCAAACTTAATTAATGTCAAAAAGAAAAGATGAAGATATATGAAATTATTCATAACTGATATCAGAGAATAATAAACACTGCCCAAATGAAGTTCAATATTCATAAAACAGCTGTTCATTATAAAATCTCCATTTCTGCAGAATATATATATTGGTTTTAGCTGACTAACTAGTTTTTGATTTTTGGACTTTTTTCAATTTGAGCCTTATTACTATATCATCACAGATCTAATAGCTTTCTCTTCCTTAGGGCCATCATAAATTGAAGTCTGAAGATTAGATAATCTAAAACAATTATCTAGGAAAGATAACATGAAGGCATAAATATTAAACAGTACCTTGCAGATACTAATGGTAATTTGGTGTTTGTCAGAGTCTGGAGGCAACATAGAAGTAAGGTTTTATTGTTCTACCTTGACGTCATTCATCGAAAAAATTCAGCTGCTGTATCTCATTTATCAAAACTAATAAAGATGTGGTAAATTATTAATGTCAGCCATTAAATAAAAAACAATTCAATTATTCCATCCCCTTTATCTGACCACCCTCCTATACTTTTGATTATAATCAAAGCATTAACAATTTCTTGTTGACATCGGACTCTTAAACTATTCTGTACAGTTTTATTAAAATTGTGTAAAATATTTTATTCTGAAGCATAAAATTTTGACCTTGTAAGTAAGTCTGAAACTTGAGTGATATAAGTGTGCCTTTTAGGATTTTAGTTAAATCTAGGCTTTTTTTCTAGGATTTGTATGTGAAGCACAATGCGTATTTTGGATGCTGGCTGTGACCTATATTTTCCGCATGGCTGATCAATGAAAGTTTTATAATGTTCAAGTTTATATTAGTTTGTGTCAAGGGTCTGGAAATTTTTAGAGCTAATTTCGGTCATTTTTGTCCGACTGTATAAACGTTACAAATACCCCCTCCCCCCTTTTTTCCTTGGCCTCCCTGGAAATCCACCTTTTAAATCCATAAAGGCAGTGTTTGTTTGTGCATTACATTCCAGACGTTGAACTTATTTGTGTTCTATAATGTTGCTTTTCGTAGAGTTAATAACAAGTAAATAACAAAGGCATACAAACGTTTGTAAGATCTGAACCATGGATAAAGTATGACATGAAATCAACATCAAAGTTGTTCTTTAAACATGCAACATCTTTTTTCCAATAGTGCCGACTGTTTTAATTTCTAATATATTGATCCTATGAATTTGATCCTGCTGTTTCTAACATATAAATGGTTGTTTATCAGGCAAATCAGTGATAAAAAAGGAAATATAAAACAAAGTTGTCTATGATCGATGGACAAACTCATCTTTCATCAACTCCGTCAAATATTGAAATGTCTCAAATCTATAGAAAAAACGAGGACTTTGGGAACATTAATGTGTTGCTTATATTGATAATTGAAGAGTCATCAAATATCTGTCAATACACAACAGATTTAAAAAAATCGGGCCGAAAATGTTCTCCATTAAACTTGAACAACGGTCACAAATCCGAAGAAAAGCAGACTGGGAGTAAGGCCCTTAAAACTGAAAAAAATTAGGTTTTAACACAAAATCCATGAAAAAAACAATTTGTTGCAAAATTTTTTTTTACTAGCACCCGAAAATCCTAGATCCGCCCTTAAACAAGAGTTTCCCCACCTGTCAGCACTATCAAAACTAGAAATCTCTTGTGAAGTCATTAAAAACTATTTGGGAAAATACCAAAATTGAAATCTAACAATCCAGGTATGAAAGACTGAAAATAATCCAAGTCGCTCAACTGAAAATTCAAGGTCAAGGTCAAAAAATTAGAATGCAACTTCAATCAATGCATGGTTTAACCTAATGACTTATAGTTCATGAGGTATAAAGGTGTTTATAAAACTTTACCATTGCTATTATATCCAGGATTATAAGTATTGGAAAATCTCTACGCGAAAATTCAGGCCAGGCAAAGATCAAAATATGAAGACAAATCTGTGCTGCGCCACTACTTGGGCATATGCATACAAAGTTTCATCAATGTGGGACTATAAAACTTAAAGATTTATAGTTTTAGAGCCGCTGCCACAGGTGACCAGTTACCATTGAGACTCACAATTAATAACAATCCTCAGACTTTCTTGATACTTTAAACAGAGTCCATCCAAGTCTGGAAATAGATATTGTTTTATCAAAAGCAGAAGACTGAGTGCAAACATTCATTTATAAGGGACATTAGTCCCTTTAACTGCAGCACTAGACAAGTGTATTTGTATATGGGAGTCATAATACTTTGGGCAGAAGTCAGATGACTCCTATCTATACTTCAATATGGGCAACAAAATTTCATTTCACTTTGTTTGGTAATTTCTTGCTCAAATTTCTCAAAAAATGCCCATATTTCAAGGGTTCTGAACTGTTTTTGAACAGCTTAAACATTGTAATAAAAGTTTTCATCAATCATGTTATTTTCTAAATAAGTAACTCTCATGTGACAATAACAAATGGCAGCTTGCAGCAAACAAACACAATAACAAACTTGGATAAACTGAAACAACTGGCAAATGGATGTATCTACATTTTATAATCCTAATTCTTGACATTCTAGCATATCATGTAGAAACTAGACTCGGGATGTTAACAAAAGCACCTACACAAGCAAATGCAGGGACACGAAGCTTGCCAGAACTATGTACACTATACAAGGGGACCTTTATTAGTCACATACCACGTAACCAAATACTGAACTTATGCAGCAGGACAGACGCAGGTGGAAGGTTGAAACTAACATTTTTGTCCCAGTCTTCATCATTGTCACTCATGTGCAAGAAATTTTGTTTTTCCCAAAAGGCAGGATGATTGACATCCCTCAATCAGGCCGTGCCTGTCTCATATTATTGCAGTGCATTTTTGTAGAAGAAGTGAAAGCTGTACCAGTACTAATAGTGTCGGCCTCATTTGTTTCTGAAGACAACATAAAGGTGCTGTATCTTTGCTATTTACAAGGGTGGGTGCATTTATGAGAAGAACGTAAATTAAAGATATATAGTTTCACACAAGACATGCCTAAGCATAGAAATCAAAATGTTTCACATCATCATGGACCAATAATAAAATACATCTATTCATCATTTTAATCCACATAAATCTCTCACAATATATTTGTTGGACCCTAATGGGTTTTGCTTGGTCAATTTTTCCAAATGACAAATAAAAATTTTGATACTATTTAGATTACATTTTTATTATTTATTGATTTCAGATGACATCTTATATATCTGACTTAATCTAATGTCCTATTCAAGTATGCATAAAATATATATTAAAATCCATCACATTTATAACAACACAGTGTGGGGTTATGGAACTCAGATGTAAAATTACTGTTTCATAGTACATAAAAATCAACATATTCACATTCCCATCAATAAATCATCAAAGAAATGCAAAAACTAATCCACTGAAGCCAAATGGAGAAAAAGATGCTTTAAAGAGTTGACATGTCTTCAGAATTCTGAATGAAAGATTTTAAAGCTTAACACCCAATCTTGGTGAAGAGAAAACTTAGCACATTCACACAACAAAACCTGTGGGATACAGCTTAAGATATGCCTAACATAGCAAGGTCAAAGACAAAGGTTAGGACAAGCCTTACATAGCAAAGTCAGAAACAAAGGTCAGGACAAGCCTAGCATAGCAAGATCAAAGACAAAGGTCAGAGCAAGGTCAAAGACAAAGGTCAGGACAAGCCTAACATAACAAGGTCAAAGACAAGGTTCACATAGCAAGGTCAAAGACAAAGCTTAGGACAAGCCTAGCATAGCAAGGTCAAAGACAAAGGTCAGGACAAGCCTAACATAGCAAGGTCAAAGACAAAGGTCAGGACAAGCCTAACATAGCAAGGTCAAAGACAAAGGTCAGGACACGCCCAACATAGCAAGGTCAAAGACAAAGGTCAGGACAAGCCTAACATAGCAAGGTCAAAGACAAAGGTCAGGACAAGCCTAGCATAGCAAGGTCAGAGACAAAGGTCAGGACAAGCCTAACAAAGCAAGGTCAAAGACAAAGGTCAGGACAAGCCTAACATAGCAAGGTCAAAGACAAAGGTCAGGACAAGCCTAACATAGCAAGGTCAAAGACAAAGGTCAGGACAAGCCTAACAAAGCAAGGTTTAACTGATTGCACAGCTAGATAATTAAACATCTATAAGTCAATAAAACTAGCATAACAATTGAAATTTATAAAATTATAATGATTTGATGGCTGTTCATTACAGGAACGATAAATTCCCTTGGTACCTTCATTTGCCTTCCTGACAAGACGTAGCCTCATGACCATCATCATATGAACACTAATTCTTTATATCCTTATGTTTTACACACAAAAGCCACATTAACTTTACATTTCAAGGGATCTTAGAGAGCTATTTAAAGGAAACAAAGATTTCCACATTACAAGCCATAGAAGACATAAAAACAGGCATTTCATAACAATTCTATAATTTTTCAACTTTTTTATACTTGAGGACAGACAAGTAGACTTCAAACCAATTATTAGAACAACTTATATGGTTTCCTTTTAAATCCAAGTGTCTCTAATTGGTCTGTCCCTTTAAAAGAAATCATTATACCACAAAAAACGGAGTCGACAATTACATAACTATACCTAAACGTAACCAGGATTACTGCAAACTTACACTTCATATAAGATAGATAGATGGTCACAGTGTATTTGTAAATATCCCGAGGCAATTTGATATTATTTGTGTTTATTTGGATAAAAGTGAACATTTGATATAGACTTTATTTAGATAAAAGTGGAGCAACAATTTAGAAGTACAGACTGTTTTGAATAAGACTTAAGAGAAATTTAAGACCATCAGTCTTACATAGTCTATCACATGTTATGATTGAGGTTAAAACTAACCCAAACAAATACCACATGGTAAATACCACTAATATCCCTTATAAGACAATTATAGTCAATATCCATCATAATGCCATCTAAAATAAAACTCCATTTACAGTAAAAACTTGACACAGTAAATTCCCAGCAGAATATTCACTTTCCATCTAGTATATTAACCTCTAATATTGTAGGATCATTGATACATTAAGAAAATAAGTTCTCTATATTGAGTTATGAGGGAGATCAAAGCGGACCATCAATGTAGATTTCTGTCAAATAAAGGAATTTCTCATGTACTGAGCTTAAAATCTAGAAAGAAATGAAGAGGAATAAAAATAAAAGAACAACCTAAGCTTACTGTTACATCAAAACTCTATAAATAATCAGAAAAAAAGGTATACTAAAAGTAAATTGAGAAGAACAAATTCTATTTCAGAACAGAAATACTTTATGGTTGCTTCAAAATTTCAAGACATAATTCTTAACATTAACATTTTTAATTGAGCCATTTTCATTTGTTTTAAATTTGTGGTAAAAGTAAGAGACAAGCAGTCAGTTTTTCTGTGTCTATAAATGTGCCAAACTTTAAGACAGAATAGTTATCGTTTTTAAACTTCTCAGTTTTTGTTGTTTTTACTTTTTCAGCGGTATTTTTTAACACAAACCTATTTTATAATGCATAACAACATCACAATACTCTTTTAAATGAAGTGTTTCAGAAAAAAAGTGGAATAAAGTCGGTGAGCTTAGTTATACAAAGAAATCTGGGGCAGATGATTTACAAGACTTTGCGGTGACCAGCGTCATCATGACATTGTTATAAAGGATTATTGGACCTCATGAAAAATGTAGATAGGATTCATAACAAGTTACCACTGACATCATTAGTTACAGATGTTTATATAAAACAATATCATATGTGCCATCAGCTATAGGATGACATCAAATTAATAACAGCTAATATACAGAGTTATATTTCATGATGTGATCCAATATGTGTCAATGAACAGCATCAACAGCCTAGACTTTATAAAACTGACAATCAACAGAAGACTTACCAACAATATGATCTCCTCCTATTAAGTTCTATCATCTTGGTTATTCTACTATCCTAATTTCCTTAAAATTGCTGAATCCCTAACATGGGCACTTTCTTATAAGTTTACAACAACATTAGTGTTCGAACATAAGCCATAAACATCTTATAAACACAATAATATCAAGATGTTACATGTAAAAACCTCCAGAAACCTTAACGTAAAATGTTACAGATGTCAAACCAGTGGTAATACAAGATATAGTGTACGCAGGTTTAGGCTTAAGGTCATGTTTGGTTATAAACTGAAAATACTCTGGTGCACATAAATCTAATGCATGGTATCAGTTCATATGATTGTACACCAGCATACATTAGAATATTCAATTAAAATATGAATGGATGTGTTTTATCTGTTTTAGATAATTTGAACTATATAAGGCTGATAATGTAACGTAGGTATCTTGTCACTTTAGCCCATATAAATCAACAGATTCACATCTATAATATGAAGGACTACATGTATCTTCAGTTGCAATGAACCTTATCCCGGGCATCTTGATTCAATCATAAAGATACCAATTTAAATAGGAGCCTTTAAGGCCCCGAAGCACTTTTATGTAAACTGTTCGACTTTTTAATGTGACTTGCAGTGGCAGAACCAGATGGTGTCCAATGGTGAGAGCCCATTGCTTTCTTTCATTAATTTGTTATTTTTATACAGATTTTCGACAAAAATGTACCAAAATTTGCCTGGAAATCTAACCTAAGGGAAGGCCTCCCTTTTTGAAAATTTCTAGATCCACCCCAATAAGATAGTACAAGGTGACTTACTTTTTTCTTAATTAATAACCATGAGGATCAGCTTACACCATCTTATATTGTTACTCATGAGATGGAAACATCTAATAGTTCCATTAATACCCAATAGGACTTTTATTTATATGGAATGTAATGTTTACATAATTGTTGAATAGCCCTTGTCAGTTTTAACTCTGTGCAGGGTATTCAGAGTAGAATCATTAAATTCATTGAGGATGATAGGCTCAAAGTTGCTAACAAGAGTTTGATGACAGGGTGGAAGACGAAAGATGCTCAGAATTTTGTATTGAGACAACAAAATTCAGAAACCACACAAGCTTATTTCCAAACCAATAACCATAAAATACCTTCTAATAACAAATTACCAACACATAACAACTAGACATTTTTAGACCCCACTAGTCAGTGTCGATATCTAATACACGCCTCATTTCAAGTCAGTTTTCTTTTCATTACTACTTTGTTTACATTTGGACTACTATAAAAAAACATGATACGACTGTTTTTACATGTACTTGATAATAACATGAATTAAGTACATGTACGTCACACTAAAACTAACTTGAGGGTAAAATAATGTAAAAGGTCCATCAACAAACCACATTTTGCCTTCAGTAAGCTGAGCAGTGGGCATTAGTTATTAAAATGGTTTGGTGTGGAAGAAATGATACACAATCAGTAGTAAAATGAGAGATTAAATTATAAATATTTCATTTTTCATTTTAATAAAAGATCAAATTACAAGATTGTTTCTATGTCTAGTTCTGGGCCAATACAAAAAATCCTAATTCATCAATATTTTAAAAATGTTTTAAATCAGCAAATTGAATGTTAATGATATCACAATTTAGTAAATTGGCCTCTACTGTAATGTTTTTTTTTTTGTACAATTATAAAAGTTGGTAACTACAACTAAAGCTATAAAATTCCAAAAGCAAAAAACAGTATCCACTGAGGGTAAAGCGAGGATTATCATATGGTAGGAAAGCCAAGGTCAATTTTCAATATAAGTACATGTACATGTATCCCAAATAAACTTCCTTTATACATAATTATAAACTTTACTACACATAGAAAAATTGTTTAAAAAAATGTTTTAGATATTTTCATTAATATGAGTAAGCCTGGTCTATTTGATGCCACAATAAAATGCATTAAGTAGTGCATTGCATGTATTTATAAAAGTCTTAACAAATGGAAAATAATCTAAGAATTGCATTATTCTTTAATTAGACTAATACATTGCGGGTTATACATTTGTGAAAATGACGAGCTGTGAAAATTGCAAAAAATACAAGTTAAAATGTAAGAATATATTGCAGGATTATGGTGCCATGACATTAACTTACCAAATCCATGAATGCCGTCTCCTAGGTTCTTCAATCGTTGGCACCGTTAACATGGCTTTCTTTCTATCAAAGAATTAGGAAAACCTGCTTTATATCCGATATATCAACTGCTTTATAGAATAATTTCTTCCCAGGGAAGCCTTTCACTTTACGCCAGGTCAGTTTGTTTATAAACAAAACAAAAAGTTTAAACTTATTCTTTAAATCTTTAAAACCACAAAATTGGATGAAATTATGCAATGTTAGATTCTCATTGATATATAAAGTCATAAGATAAATATTTAGTGCTTTTAATAGTAAAGGTTATAAAAACACATAATCCTTGTTACAAATTGGACAATCAGACTGAAGATTTCCTTTCCAAGTGAAGGCTGAGATATACATTGATTAAATAATTAAGATCCACATCACCTAATGAGGAGATTCCACTACCCCCATCACAGTTTACTCAATAATTCGTGGATCAATCCTAAGCACTCAAATATCAACAAATTAATCTCCACAAATATGATTGGTTTCAA
Source organism: Arcuatula senhousia (assembly GCA_963971305.1). NCBI lineage: Eukaryota > Metazoa > Mollusca > Bivalvia > Mytilida > Mytilidae > Arcuatula > Arcuatula senhousia. Next base: position 2,977,433 of record OZ020303.1, read on the forward strand.
ATTTCCTGAATGACACTTCAAATTGTTGACAAAAAATAATTATGATATTATTTGATGTGAAGTACTATGAATATCTTACACCAAATGAAAACAGAAATTCTAGTGGATTGAATTTCCTTGTTTTTATAACTTAAATTCCATACAGAGTCAGTGAAGCAATTAGCTATTGGCAAAATTCTCTTAGACAAAAATGATCAAAACACATCCCTTTGGATTCATTATATTTTACCCAGCACTTCCTCCAATTTCAATCGGATTTAAAAGACAATGTATACATCAGAGAGAACAATCAGATATGACGATCCGTTGCGTGACGCCTTAGATTCTTGTCCTGCAGGAGATAAAGGATTTACTAAGACTTTTAAATCCTCAGTCAAATAATTTTCCTTTTCTTAAAGTGGGATAATTAGCTTTCTATTCATTTCCAAACAATTACACCTTTAACGAGTCTCTAACGAGATTTTGTCAGGTAAAATGCTCATCCAATTATTGCAAATTAAATCCTATACTAAGAATCAGAGACTATCACATCTTTCAATTTTCACACCTTTGTTACAATTTTACATCCAAGAAATCCTGACTTTCTTGCCCAAGTATTTGTCCACATATCTTACATTAATACCGACCAGCTGTTAAGCTTACTCATCGTAACAATATAATATATATTGTCAATTATTAATTTCCTGATCGAGTAATTTTCCCATCCATATACAGGTGATGTTTGGTAAATAACACCTTCAAATTGTTATACCCGACTTATTTAATAATTGGTCTTCCATCTAAGTGCGTAAACTACATTTTTTTTAACAGTATGATCTGTGATGATTTATCGCATTACAACTACCCAAGGGTTATCATACTATCTTGATTTTGATAATTAAAATAAAATTTGACGATAAGATTTGATGTTATTAGTAATGTTAGTGATATTGACGTAAACTAAACCTTGTCTATTGGCTATAGTGTTAAAACATTTAACCAACATCCTATCTTAATACAGGCATTGTCACCAAGGTTCAGAGGTCATTTATATTCTACAAGTCAGAAGTCTTCACTATAAATAACACATCTTATAAATTACTGTCCTAACAAATTAGTGTGACTTCCTACTTCCTTATTTTAATGATAAAAAGTAACTAATTTAGTCCTGAAATCATCCTAAAATAGCTTCCGAATTAAAGTATTAAATTACAGATCTATACCCTATGGTATAAATTAAACAGAAGCACTGCCCAAACTGGATGTAAAGCATGCAAATTAAATCATTACTTGAATACTAATATTGAAGGCAGTAGCGTTTCTGATGCAAGAGATCAGTTTGGGGGAGGTGAAGAGCAGCAAGAAGACATGCAGATCAAGAAATTTGCAAAGAACTTCCTCTATCAGAAACCCAAACATTTTTTCTAGAGGCATTAGGAAGATTGTGACATTACACGGTTATGTAGTCTGTCTTACATCTATACAAACAATTCATGAAGAACACTTCGGACCTTTCAGAAGCTTTATAACACTATAATCCAGTCATAACTCTTCCCATACTTTAATCTTCTTTACATAGAGGATCATTATCTGTTTTATTATCATATAATGTATGGGCCTAGAATTCCTATCATGGACTCCTGTAATCCAATGTAATGGTGATATCCAATCTCTATAATCTGTCAATGGTTTCTATACTGCTCCCAACGATCATATTTCAAGCTTTCAGTCCACTGTGCTTCAAGCCTTCGTCATATATCAATATTTCAAAGAAAAATCTGTATTCATAGGCAGACCAAGCAGGGGGAAGTCCCAACTTGCAATGTTGTTAAGTTTGGTAAAATACTGTGGTTTCATGAATATTTGTGGAGTACTAATTTTTGAGGTTTTTGTGGGTGGCAGTCAACTGCATAAAAGAATCCATCGAATGTTAATGTTATATAGATTCTGTCTAATTATATGTGCTAATATGCTAAACATGAAATTAAAATAAAGTGCCATAATTGTTTGAGAAAACCTCAAAATAAATGAATCTGGCACAACATACATGACATTATTGGAGTGATGAGTCTGCAGTGAGCCACAGTTTTTGGTCCATCAAAAGGTCCACACTTTCAATTTTTTTATTATAGTATTGATCTATCACTGGCATTCGACATTGTACACATTTGTTGGCAGACAAGGCCAGTGGGTGATCAAAAGGGGTGTTCCAGGACAAAAAATGACCCCCTTTCCTATGAAAGTTTTGTTATTTTCATATTTTTATGCAGATTTTTCAGTTAAATTGATCTAGGACCCCCCCCCCCCCCCCTTTAGTCCTCAGTGCACCTATATGAGGAACCATTCCCTTTCCAAATTTTTGGATACATTCATGCAAGCAACCATTGGTCAACAAACTAGAAAAAAATAATGGTCTTGCCCAACATCGGTATAAACCCCACAGAATTACATTGTGGTAACTGTTTATGGGCACATGTATATACAATATAAAATACTAAACTTTGCAGATAAAATTGGTAATTATAAGTTGACAAGCCATAACAATGAATAAAGACAGAGACTTCAGAAGAGATATGTAGCATGTTTGTATCTGATTTCTGATGTCCTTATTGCTATATGACAATTCATTATCTTTCATCTATTGTCTGATGGGTAATGACAGCAGATTTAATTACATCCCAAGAAATCACCAATACATAAAACATTGATGGTAAAACCTAATTAAAGATTTGCTCAACAATAACAGGGCAATATCTCGCCTGTAAAAGATCACATTCAGCCATCAGTGAGTTAGGAACCAATGTCAACCATAAAACTCATTACAATCACCCAGGGATAAAGTCGTAGGGACCAACAGATTATTACATCTTCCTACGTGATGTATTAACAAGCTTAGAAATCTAGCACAATGACAATATGTAACGATAAACATGAAACAATAAGCCAGGGTAATTTCCCAAGAGCGGAGGATTGCATTGATGGTTTTCTATTAAATCAAATAAATATATTTCAAATTTGTTTTCGCTTCAGATATATCAGTGTTACATTTTGTCCTATCTCCCCTGTCATTGTTTGATCAAAGTCAATTATCGTTTATTGCATTTTAATAACCTTCAAAGAAAGACTGAAGGGATCATGAAACATGACTTGATGAATTTCAGAAGATTATGTAGGAAATGTATACTTCAAGGCTTCAAGCTTATATTTTTAATGTGGAATTGTACTATTAATGAAATTTCACTTCCAGAAAGCTTACCATGTCCATGTTGTCTATGCTTATCTTTCTTTTGCTTTATTTCTATCATGTTTTGCTTAAATAACCAAAATAGTTACAAATATTCTATAAAAATTAAGAGCTCAAGGTCCCAATGCCATCCTCTGCTCTTTAAACCTTGACCTTTAGTCCATTGACCCCAAATCAAGAAGCTAGCTTTTTCCTTGTGTCCAAAGCTTGAATGTGTGGAAGTTTTATGAAATTCTATCAGAGCTTCTGAAAGATAAGCTTCTTATATCAATTAAAAGCTGATTTCTTACTTTATTGCCTTTTATGTGAGTAAGTTTTAAGAAACTCTAACAAGCTGTTAAAAAATTATGCTTGGGCAACCCAATATCAGTCTAAAATTTAAAAGATGTTGAAAAAGGTGACCATGACCTTTGACCTCAAATTCAATAGGCTTTTTTTCTTACCTGCTAAAATGTGTGCAGTTCATAAAACTCTATCAGGAAACCAATTTTTGATGGAATGACGAAAAGATAAACGGACAGACAGACAGCCTAATCTTACACTCCCCCACTAGACTATGGAAAAATATAGTCCTTAATGAGAAACAATTATGCCAAAGACCTAATGTCAATAAATTTTGTAAAATTGGAAAAAGTCTCCCATTCTATGTCTTGTTAAAATTTCTTGGTATGATTACAGCAGACAATGTAGAATTCTGTCATTAACTACGATGTAATCTAACAAAATCTTCCCATCTATTTTAATGGTCTAATAAAATTTTACCATATTTGGTTAATTTCACAAGTAAAATTGCTACCCTACGTCGTAATGGCTTTGTAAATCAGCTGAGTTTTTTGTAAACTGTAGAAAATTTGCCTTCATGCAAATTAATCATCAATTTCTCGTTAAAACATGAATCTGTTAAAAGGGAAGGTATACTAATGGAAAACAATTTACACAGACGAGATGGTAATAAAAGGAAATGGGAAAGTGTAAAGAATCAGATATCATGGTCTTAAATGGTCGAAAATGGCAAAATTATACAAAGGAAGGGATATAACTCAAGGTTCATTTTCTTTTTAAAAAAAACGCTTGACAATAGAAAAATCACTGTTCCTTAAAGTCCGATATGTATTTTCCAAGTAATGACATGCAATGACACACTAGAATTATATAGAGGTAGAAGGGGACAGGTCACAAATCATTACAAATTCTTTTACAGTTTCTGTGCATGCTGAGTTTATCATTAACAATGTGATGGTGCTTCTAGCAACAATCGAGAAGTGCTGACCCTTCCAGAGCAGCACCTGAGTAAATGTTATTGCAGTTTGGTTGTATTGTGTGTATTTTATATTTGTTTCTATGTGTGGTTTTATATGTAGCTTTGTGCAAGCTTATCAATAGGGGGAAGGTTGGATCCAAAAAACTAGTTTAACCCCGCCACATTTTATATGTGCCTGTCCTAAGCCAGGAAACTTTGCCAAAGCCTTTGTTTGTCCTTGTCATTCTATGTTAACTGTTTTATGTCAAGAATTGAGTCTTTCGTTGATGATTTAGGGATTGGTTTTGATACTTTTGTATTGTATAATAAGTCTTGGGCCAATGCAAGACGGTAAGCAGTGACCTATGGTCATGTTGAAGACTGCTTGCTGTTTTCCGTTGTGATTTTTTGAATTGCTGTTTGTTTATGTTTGTTGTGTCGCGTACACTTATTCCACATCTCAATATCGTATATTTTGTTATATGTCTCGACTGATTTTATCTTTGTCCTTCTGTCTGAATTGCCTCTTTCATGCTAGCAGAAAAATAAACATCTATATGAATGAAAGTCAAAACATTTCATGACTCAACCAGGTCACTTCCCAACATAATCAGTTTAGTCTGGTCTGGAAGCTTTAGATCTTACACAGGGCACTATAAATGGCCCTCAGAATCACCCATTAACTCTAGACATGGCCCGTTTAACAGCTGAGATAAGGACAATAGAGGACATTTATGTTTTATCTACAGACTCAGTGAGTTGCCATTGATTCAGGCTATCTCCCCCCATTCTTTATCTAAAGACTAAGTTTCTCTGTCATTGATCCTGGCTATCACTGATGTCTCCTATCAATATTTTATTTGTATAGCTCTATCAGACATCCTTTTCCACTCAGCAAATCAAAGCCACTCAGATAGGGGTCTATCCAATCTAGTTTGTCATGATATACTAATGTTACATCATTACAGCTTAGGCTTATTTGTATAAACACATTATTTAAATTTACTGGAAGCTGGAACTACCAAACTGATGTAAAGGATGCATTAACAGTGCTTACTTTCCATTTACAGAGAGACATATCCAATATCACCCATCCAATCAGCAATGGTTGTTTGACAGGACAAAATTACTTGGGACAAATTGTTGGCCTGATCTATTTTCTATCTTGTAAAACAATTCTCAAGTCATTGGAGATAAAATTTAAGTAAAACACTGAAAAAATCAAGCAGAAATTTCAGACAATCAGTCAAACACAAAATGTGCTGGAATTCATGATGGTGCCTATGGAATATCAAGAAGCTGTGATAAGTTACTAAGTTGCTGAGAAAACTGCCATGCATGATTTTTCCCCCTTTTTACCTACTGCCCAGTATGCATTCATTCTGTTAAAACCAATTGCTCAAAAACAATTTCTCATCCTCCTTTCAACAAAAACTTTAATTCAAAGGTCTGTAACTCCCACAAAATTTAAGGAAATTTTTTTTAAAAAATCCTGGTAATATGTGCATATAGTGTACTGAACAGATATATATCATGCTATGAAGGAGTATTGGTAAAAATACCAGGCATGTGATGCTATAAGAATCACTGAGCCCAAAGGCTAGGTGAAAATCTTCTCGAGACATGTAATTATCAAAACATGAGGCTCCCAGGAGCCTGAATCGCTCACCTGACTTTTTCCATATCAAAATTAAACTTGTCATATTACTATTACCCTGTATACCAATTTTCATCAAAATCGGAGCAAGTTTAATTTTTGGGGGAAAATGGCAGCCATTTTGAAAATGTTCCATGATAAAAAAAAATTGATAATGAAAATGAACTCGGCATTCTATTAATACCTTAAAAAATATTTTTTATCAAAATCGACCAAAGTTTAAAAAGTGACGAATTATGTCCCTTTGTTTTCAATATTTTGCTGTTAAAATTAGAACTGCAAGACCATTTTCAATTTTTTTTTTTTTTTTTTTTTGCAGAAAGTAGATAATTTTTGAACCCATGATACCATAAAAAGAATTTACTCTATTCCAGCTGGTTTAAGTATGTTTGCCAAAATTCAGTGAAAATGGTCATTTTAGACATTCTAAGGGAAATAACTGCAAAAATGGTTGGTCTGACAATGATGACCCTAATGATAACAAAATTTGTAGATCTTGATGTGTTGAACATTAAACAATTTAAATTTCTAAAATATCTTGTATAGAGCTTCAAAAGTGCAAAATTCATGAAAAATCCAGAAAAAGGGCAATAACTCCTACACGGGTAGTGGGATCTTCTTGAAAATTTCAGGGCATGTAGATCTTGTCATGCTGGTCACTTTTATCCTGCCAAAATTTTGATATCTGTGACCGTTTTTGAGTAATTTGCAAAAAAAGCTGTTTTACCCCCTGTTCTAATTATTTAGTAACATCGGCCATGTTTTTCATCGGATCAATTTAAAATGAGGATTGTTAATAAACAACATGTCATTTATCATTCCTACAAAGTTTCAGCCAAATTGGTTAAGTGGTTTCAGAGGAGAAGATTTTTGAAATTGTTTACAGACCACGGACAACGACGGACGATGAAGGATGACGCATAGTGATTGCATAAGCTCACATGGCCTTTGGCCAGGTGAGCTGAAGAGTTCCATTCAAAGCATGATATATCTGTTTAATTACACTGAATATTAAATATTCTACCATTCTTCTAGAATGTCAACAGACAAAAATTAAGTAAAATCAACCTACATAATAATCATACACAAGTTTGTCGTATACAGCAGTTGAGATTTAAAACATCCAAATTTTCCTGGATTTTCATTTTATTCTTATTTTAATAGGTTGGACATGTTGCTACACGGAATCAATACCAATTTTTTTTGGGTAGTTGACTGTCATTCATAAAACAACTAAAAATGGATACCCTGCCTGGGTTGGTGCCCCATGAATAATGATAAAACCAAAGTATAAAGCTTTTAGTGTATCCATTCCACCAGATTAGTAGGGTCCTTGACATAATAACAGGACATCGACTCCCAATCAATGTCCCAGCTGATAGATTTATAACAGAAAACATCAAATATTAATGATATATCAACAGCCTGTATCTTATATCCATTTATACTATATATACTTATTGTATTAATTACAATTAAAACACAGTCCAACAGGCAATTCATAGCAAGAGACAGGAAAGTTTATTACTTATTACAGTAACCTAAACCAGGCCTAAAGCAAGCAACTATCTCTTCTGTCTGCCTATGCCAGCAGTTTTAGCCCAAAAGAATATGTGTGCTGATAATAAACAATACCTTTGATCTTGATAGGCCAATACTTTCTTTCATTAAGGCCAGCACAATGCATCAGATTTTTTCTCTCTTTTTATTAGTCAGAATTAAATCTAGGTTTTATCTTTATAGTCATTACAGCCATGCATGTTTTTTTTTTTAAATCAAAATTTTAAACAATTTTCTTGCAAATGACATAAAAAAATAGTATGCAAGATTTAGCAACAATTCTAATAATTTTAAACTTAGGCATACTATTGATATTGACAAAGCATATTAAAGGCAGACAGACAAACAGACATAAACCATTAAATATTAATGGTATACCAATCAACAAGGGTCTAAAGAAAACCAGGGAACTCTTACTAAACTGTCCAGAATGATTATATCAATAGATTATTCTGATGACCAGTCAATATGAAAATAAACCAGACAGAAACCATGAAATATTAATGACATTAGATTGATTATGTCCAGTTAATAGATCTATTGACAACCCTAACCCTTAGACATGTCTATGGTCTAAAGCTAGACACACAAACTCTCAAAACACAAGCTTAAATCATGATATTCTTCAAAAGCCAGCCAGCCAGACAGACAGACAAATAGACATAACTAGAATGTCAGTATAGAATACTTAGTGGCCTGCGCCTTAAAATATTTGGTAAACAGGAAGAAGATGAGTTTATGGTATAAAAACACCATATAGTACTATAGGAGGAAGCCACTGCCAAATATCAAGAGGCTGTGACATTTAGTTGCCCAGAAAGCTGCGACAGAATTTTATGTGATGTCCCACGATAGTGTCAAAGTAACTCCTATATGTCGCTTTATGCTGCAGGGGACATTAAATGATCATCCTGCATGTTTTTACACAAATGAAAGAGCTGACAAACTCAATTAATACCAGACATATGATGTTAATTATACAATAAGAACTGGAGAAATCTAGTCAAAAGTCAGTCTCCAAGGTTGCCATTTCTTCTTGTAGCCTGCAGACACAGTTACAAAATATTCCAGCTAACTTAAGAAAAGTTTGTCAAATCAGACTTCAAAGGCAAAAGTTTGTAAGAAGCACAAATGATTAAAGATCAATAAAAACATTATATTTATTTTTGTTAATAAACTAATCAAAATTATGCCCCCTCCCCAATTCAAACTGTCTCATCATGCGACAATGTGACTTACATTAAATCAATGTTCCTCATCTTTTTAGAGAAAGGAGATATAAAGTTCCGATGACGTTCTTTCATGCGTTGCACTTTTTCCCGATGGCGAGCTCGGTGCTCTTCAAACAATGAATCCATGGAATCAAAAGAAGGGAAGTCCAACCTTGAAAACATTGTCCATCTAAATAATAATCCTTCAACATAAAACTGTGGTCACCCAATGTGACCTCGAGTTAAACAATAGCCTTCCTTTGACTCTGAATCATGTTAAATTCTCAAATAACTCATTTTCGAACCAATAAAAACTCACATAATTCATATTTTGAACCAAAAGTACCTTCAGTACAAAAACCACTTCTGATCATGTAAAATGACAAAATACTTACTCATTAACACAGATGTGAGGGGCAGACATGATTTTATCATTCATGGTGCTGTGGAGGGCTGTTGTTATTGGCGTGAGGTCATTAATTTGTTTATATTGTGCATTGTTGATGTAACACAGATAGCAACAAAAGTGTAAAAGATCAAAACAATAATGTCATAAAACAATACATAATTAATCGTAATTATCAGCCAGCAGAGGGCAGCACCTACATCTTCGTCATTCTACTTTGAATTAGTCATGAGTGCAGAATAATATCATAGTGCAATACCCAGGGTAGAAATTGTATAAGATAAGAGCCAAGCCTATACATGTAATAAATAAGTTGCAGCAAAATAGTAATAAGAACTTTGTTCTTTCATCTTTTAAACCTAAACTTTTTCAAAATTTCTGAGAAACACCAATGCAAAGACACCCCTATCACTATATACACTCACCTTTTAAAATTAGAGGGTATGTTAACTTCTAAGAGGAAGTTGCATGCCTTATTACATGAATATTCTTTGGACAAAAAGTATAAATATATAACTACCTAAAAACCATGTATTTCTAAAAAGCATAACAACAAAGTTATCTGTTTTATTTCCTTAGCTTTTATTGGATCTCTTTAATTAAATTAATAACAAAAAAATAAGGTTTCCAGAAAACAATGAAGGAAAATTAAAACCTAAGAATACAAACAATTCTTAACAAGCCCATTGCATGTCTTTATCTATCAACTGCTCTTCATTTTCCATAAATTTCCAATAAATTCTCTACAAAAGTTACATAGAGAAAAAATATCTATGCTTTATAACTAGTGCACATTTTTAACTTAACTAGTCAATTATTAAAGATTATTCACCATTCAATTATCGGTTGAAGGTTTTCTGGCATGCGAGCTAATTGAAAGAAAACATAGGTCTTGATAAAGCACGAATAACATAGAAATTGAATAGGGTTGCTTTAGACTTATAGAAAAAATATCCACATTATATAATACTATGTTCCATAAAACTTTGAGTTTTTTCCAAGTTACTCTAAATCTTTTATATAAACATGTTTGTCTCACAAACATAGCAGAGATCATAAAATCAATGCCATAAATTACATCAACAGAACTTTGACAGATGTTAAGTTTGAGTTATCTCCCATTGTTCATATTTTGTCCTACTTTGTTTGGATTTGACTTTTTTAAAAACTTTTTCATTTGATTTAATAAGATTAAACTAGATTATTTCTGCGTCATCAAATAATGCAGCAATTTGCCGGACTTTGTGGATGCAATTTAAGGTTCCAGTCAGCGGTACAAATAAAAAGCCTGCATCAGCAAAGGGGATGCATAAATCTTTTAAAACTTGGACAATTTGTATTTCTTTCAGAAATGTAAGTATATCTGTGAAAATACGTAAACTGAAGCATTATCACAGCTTTAAAGTATAAGCATAGTAAATATCACACCTACTTATACTATCAAATTAAGTAAGACATAATCAAATCTAAGATAAATGTTAGATTTATCAATACGTAACAATAATAGGAGATCGTGTTGAATTTTAAAGAAAATCAGTTATTAGCCTAAGGGTGGCAAATAAGAGATGGGTATCCTTAGGTGCAACAGACACAGGGACAGAAGCATGGGACAGGGGGGCTTGGACCCTCTTTTGTTGGGAAAAAAAGTTGGATATATTATTCTTGGTTACCATAGCAACCATGAAAATGGCGGTTAAGACCTGTATCAATAGACCCTGAACTAGTGAACAGTTTTGTCAAGTTTCAAAATCTTTAGGTGAAAAATAAAGTTTTTACAGCATTTTCAATTTTTTGCCTTTTTTCATTGGGCATTTTTGCCATTTTTTCACTATTGTTCATGGAGGAAAGGGCTAAATTCTATAAAAGTGAACAAAGATCTGATTAAAATTCTTTCTTAGTTTGCATAAAATTGGCAGCGTTAATTTCACTGAGATAATTCAACTTTATAAAATAATGCTGTGTTTGACTGGCCAACAAACGTAGAATTTTTGCATAATCAATTTATCTTTAATGCCATTTAATAATGGTATTATGAAATACCAAAACCACAGTAATTGTGGAAAGTCACTATCCTAAAAAAAGATAAATATTATGACATCAAAGATGTTTTATACTGCATCATACATGCATACGATAGCATCATAGATATCCATCAAGAAAACTTTATTATTATTTTTTTTTATATCCATTTGGTGGAATAAAAGAATTATACAATACATGTGAGTGGTACTTGCCAAAAATACTACTTTGAGGCTAATAATTTCACACACCTTACGGCTGGTACACTCACAAGTATGGAATGGGTTTTTTAAATGTCAAGCTGCAAGCAAAAGTTATCAATAAATAAGATCTCCCCTGCCAACACATTCAGAACTAAATATTTTCTTTAATTCTGCAGTAATTTTTATTTTAAATTCAAAAGTGAAAATTAATAAATCAGATTAATATTCAATACATTTTCTTTTTAAGCGACAAGGTTTTTTGCTATGGGCCTTTCACTACTTTTAAATCTTAAATTTAGTTGATATTGTAGGATGACAAAGATGAAACACTTGGTAAAAGCTCAAGGAATACTGTTAAATGATGGGAGTGTGAAAGTGCTGAGTTTCCTCAGTGTTGGATTTGGCTTCCCTGTTTGAATCTTTTGTCTTTGAGTACTTTTCATTCAAAACTTTTGGTTTTTGACCTTCCAAAGTTTTGATTCAAATGCTGCTGTTGAGAGGTTACTCATTGAAATACCAATAAAAAACATATTGTTTTTATACCCGTTTTGGCATTTGTATTATTCCACAATGCATACACATAAAATGTTATCACAACCCAAGACAAATTGTTCTTTATGTGTGTTAGCTCCTTTCAGGAGCACCTGGGTCATAAAGGCAGTTAATTTTACTAGTAGATAAAACTTAAGTACAGAACAAACCAAGCTGTTTTGTGTAAGTTTTATTTTAAGCAGGACTAAAAGTATCATCACCTGCAGATGAAAGTTTACAAATCCACCTTCAACAAGGCAAAATAAAGAAGTTAGAGTTATTCCCCTTAATACAATAAATTGTTGAACTTGTACAATTTAACCGTGTGACATTTAACAATATTCAATAAAGCTATTAATATTAGAATTTATCGACTGTTGACATTTATTCCCACATTACATCAACATGTTACAATCTCTGTAAACACATGGCATACATTGAATCTATTAAACAATAAAACAAAACAAGAAAGCAGTCACTCAAGCAATACATCTTTAATTGGTCTCAAAACATGAAAGCAACCACAATTACAGATAAGCTGATTTTTTTTGCTAGGCATAAATATCTGCTTTGAAAAATATTTCTTTTCACTAAAGTATATTTCTAGATCAAACTTTTTTTCTAAAAAGATCAAAATTATGAATAAAGGTAAACCTGAATACATGATGAAATAACTTTAACACGATTGACAGACCTAGACATATAAGCATAAGTGGCACAAACAAGCACAAACAAGCAAATCTGTGAGCTTATGCTAATTACTGATACCCCTGCTCACAAACAAATGCCTTGTTTAAGTAATGGTTATGAGGCAGTAGATAATATAGGAGCATAAAATTGCTTTTAACTGTATGGTGAGTAAGACCTGAAATCAATCCCACCTTAAAATACCCCACCCTGATGCAGAATATCGAATATCAAGTGGCTGGGATTAATAGTTGCTGAGAAAACTGTTACAAAAATTTCTTCCCCGATAACCCTCCCGCCCATCCGCCACTAGCCACCGGACATTCACCATTTCATAACCCAGATTTATCACTTTGTTTACTCTGGCCAAAAAACACTCTAACCTGAAGGTAAGGACTATTGATGAAACTAGAAAATGTGTCTATGAGCCACAGGATGGCCCTCCCATTCTTGAAATATCCTTGACCCTCAATGTGTATTACCTGGGATATGGACCTTTACCAAGAAATTGATCAAAAGTGTTCATGTGTAAAATATAGGTTCCTGTGACTTTATTTCTGATGGGTGGTGCCATGTTACCAAGACTCATATTAGTGAAATATTATTGACCCCTAACATGTAGTATTCAAGATATGGACCTTAACCAAGAACTTAATCAAAGTCATTCATGCGTAAAATATAGGTCACAGTGACCTCATTTCTAGTGGATGGTGTCACCTTACCCAAGACACATCTAGTGGTGAAATATCATTGACCCCCAACATCTAGTATCCAAGTTATGGACCTTAACCAAGAACTTAACCGAAGTCGTTCATGCATAAAATATTGATCACAGTGAACTAATCTTTATTGGGTGGTGTCATGTTACCCAAGACACATCTAGTGGTAAAATACCATTGACCATCAACATGTAGTATCTGAGATATGGACTTTAACCAAGAACTTAACCAAAGTCATTCATGTGTAAAATATACATGTAGGTCACAGTGACCTAATTTCTAGTGGGTGGTGTCACCTAACCTAAGACACATCTAGCAGTGAAATATCATTGACCCCAAACATCTAGTATCCAAGTTATGGACCTTAACCAAGAACTTAACCGAAGTCGTTCATGCATAAAATATAGGTCACAGTGACCTAATTTCTAGTGGGTGATGTAGCCCTACCCAAGACCCATCTGGTGGTGAAATATCATTGACCCCCAACATCTAGCATCCGAGTAATGGACCTTAACCAAGAACTTAACTAGAGTGTTACGGACGGATGGACGGAAGCACGGACGGACAGACGGACAAGAGTAAAACTATATGTCCGATCCACATACGTGGTTGGGCCATAAAAACTGACCCAAAGACTACATACATGCCCCCTTCTAGTTTTGTTTTGTCTTTGTTACATAATAAAGGAAGCCAACCATTAGAGAATGAGACATTTGTCTCCATCATCATGGCAGCTTGAGTTCTCACACTATCTGCAGAAAGTGAATTATGATCTTAAAACAAGCAGAAAAAGATAATCAATTCAAAACAAATATTATTTAGGAGAAAATAATCATTATCAGAATGAAAAATGAAGGGTAATAATTGAACAAGTCTAAAATAATTGCAAATGATGCAATGATAAAATGGGTGAGGAGATACAGAAGAATTGAAGCTCATGTCCATATCGACTCTCAGCAAGAATTAATAAAGTTAAAATGTTGGAAAGATTGATTTAGGAATTCACTTTGAACATTTGATAAATGGATTAGAGATTTTCCTGGATAAAATTGAAAACTCCGTAAAAATGTCATGTTCAGCAATGCACATGGTATAAAGTTAATTGACTAAATTTGTATAAATTACTTACTGAAACTTAATTGAATAATTTAAACAGTGTATGTCAGCACTAATGGATTGGAGATATATCAACACAAAGGAAAGATATTGCTTGATGGTTTTTTTAATGCATATTTTTAAAAGAGACATCTCCATCCAGTGTGGAACTGATTAATTTTCCCTCCAATTAGCAAAAAAAAACAAAAAACAAATGCAAATGAGACAAACACCAAATCCAATCGAAGAGGTCGTGAAAGTTGTGGTTTATTTGATAAGAAGCAGCGGTGACAATTGATAGATCCTAATTAGATATAAAGTTACAACTAGACCTAATAAGGAAGGTTTGTCTTGACAGACCAGTCTCTTTTAATCCAATTTCCCCTGGCCTCTATAATACAACAATAGCATAAAAACAGCAGTCACAAGGGTTGACAGGCTAAATAAATGCAACAGAAAATTTGGTGATTATCATATTGGTGCCTGCTTTGCCTAAACAGAAGAGATTTGGTGTTTATTCTTCCTGGTAAAGGACACAGACTATGATACAAGGTTCTAACAAGTTTTCATGCAGATTGCTCAGAAGGCTTAACATTAGGTTCAGTTTCCTGTGTTTGGGTGCACCCATATAACATATTGTTTAATATATGATAAGATATCTTTATAAAATTCCTGTACATGTAGCATGCATGTATTTCCTTCCTAGTACCGAGAACAACTATGTTTTGTCTCTTCCGTAGGACTAACACATTTCTTTCTAGTACCCAGAATGAATATTTTGTCTCTTCTGTAGGACTATCATATTTTTTCAAGGAAAAAACTTACTGTTGGGTCAATAGTCTGACCTGCTAACATCATAACCCTTTTTTTTGTGTGCCCACAAGAGAAAACTTATAGACTGATACAAGAACTTCAAAATGGGGATGATCAGAATCTGTCTCATAAATGGGACAGCCTTGACAAAAATATAGCATTGAATTATTTATACAGCCACTTCATGTGTCCATAAAGAAAGAAGCTTACAAACAATAAACGGACATTCCATATAATAACTGATCAATCAGGCTAGCTACTAATGGTCAAGATAAATTGTCATTTTAACATATCAATTTACAAGCAGCTCAAGAAAATCTATAAGTAATTTTCCATCCACTCACCGAGGATAATACAGGACAAATACCGCAATCTGAATCAATTCTATTATAAGTCATCTCATTATGGTAAGTGCAACATATATAACTAAAGGCTACAGAGGTGAACTTTTTTACTGATGCTGGGAAAAACAACATCAATCAATTTATAGGTGATGTAGTACACATAGTCATGACATTCAACATAAGTTTTTTTCCTTTGGAACTTGTAAAACAAGAGAGTAAACATTGATTACTGTTCAGTAGAAGTTTTGTCTAACACCTGTTTCCCAAGAGTTGTGTCCACAAATTTAGTGTGATATATAAAAACCAAACACAGACAGACTGACGGACACTTATCACTACCAGCACGGGAGACAAGGGGTTCCCTTAAATGCTTATGACATCAACACAACTGACTTTCTCCTTGACAAATAGAGACATCAGGCATTCATGTTATTTTCAAAGGTTTTGTGAAACATGGCATAACAGATATCACTTTAGACATTGATTTCCAGTGTGTGACATTTCACATCACAAGGATTTACCCAGAAGTTTTAAAACATTTTATAAACTTGTGTTTTGCTCGAGAATGTGCGACATCAAACACACTAATGATTTCCCTAGAGGTCTTGTTACATCAAACACACTAATGATTTCCCTAGAGGTCTTGTTACTTCAAACACACTAATCATTTCCCATGAGAACTAGTGACATTAGAAACACAAATAATTTCCCATGAGAACTTGTGACATTTGACACACTATGAATCCCTTTACTTGTGACATTAGACATACTAGCGATTTCCCATAAGAATTTGTGACATCAGACATATTTGGTATTTATCTTGCGGACTAGTGATATCACTCTAACTAAGTATTTCTCCTTGGGACTTGTGACATGTGACACACTACGAATTCCCTTAAGGACTTGCGACAACACACACAATAGGGATTTCCACTAAGGACTTGTGACATCATACACACTAGGAATTTCGCTTGAGAAATTGTGACATTATACACACAAGGGATTTCTCTTGAGAACGTGTGACATCATACACACAAGGGATTTCTCTTGAGAATTTGTGACATCATATACACTAGGGATTTCTTTTGAGGACTTGTGCCATCACACACACTAGGAATTCCCTTGAGGACTTGTGCTATCACATACACTAGGAATTTCTCTTGAGAACTTGTGACATCACACACACTAGGGATTTCTCTTAAGAACTTGTGACATCACACACATTTGGAATTTCCTTGAGAACTTGTGACATAAGACACCAGGCATACTTGTTATTCTGTTGAGGACTTGCTGCATAAGACACACAAGAGATTTCCCCTGCAGACTTGTGACATCAGACACACTAAGGATTTCCCTGCAGACTTTTGCCATCAGACACAATGGGGATTTCCCTACAGACTTGTGACATCAGACACAATGGGGATTTCCCTGCAGACTTGTGACATCAGACACACTAAGGATTTCCCTGCAGACTTTTGCCATCAGACACACAAGAGATTTCCCCTGCAGACTTTTGCCATCAGACACAATGGGGATTTCCCTGCAGACTTTTGCCATCAGACACAATGGGGATTTCCCTGCAGACTTGTGACATCAGACACAGTGGGGATTTCTCTGCAGACTTGTGACATCAGACACACTGAGGATTTCTTTTATGACTCATGACATCACACACTAGAGATGTCTCTTGAGGATTGGTGATATTTGATTAACTAGGTACTGCTCTGTCAGACTTGTGAATTCAGACACACTAGTGATTCCCTTGAGGACATGTGACATCAGAAATTTCCCTCGAGTA
Source organism: Arcuatula senhousia (assembly GCA_963971305.1). Classification (NCBI taxonomy): domain Eukaryota; kingdom Metazoa; phylum Mollusca; class Bivalvia; order Mytilida; family Mytilidae; genus Arcuatula; species Arcuatula senhousia. The sequence continues at coordinate 2,994,939 of OZ020303.1, forward strand.
TATATACACTAGGGTACCTATGAAATCAGAAATAACAGATTTCCAATAAATTACTATCATATGTCTTCTGGATTCATGCAGTTTAGTTCTTTTTTGGTGTTTTATTATGGCGCATGATTCTATAAATTATTGTTATCTTATGTGTCAAATGATTTGCCTTGCAATTTTTTTTTACTTCAAAATTGGTACTTCTTTGTTTCTTACCAATTCCTTTGAAGGTTTGAAGGATCATATAAACAAGATTGAAACTTGAAAACAGATCAAGACAGAATTTCTCTTTAAAAGCTTTTGACATCTGACAAAACAGGAATACCACCATGAGAGGTTGTAATATCAGAACCAGCAGGGTTTAACCATAGAAAAATTTCAGCAAGAAAACAAAGTAAGATATGATTAATAGAAAACCTTGGGTAGCATCAATAACAACTTAAACCTATTATGTTCTACATCAGGTTAACAAAAATCTGATCAATATATAGAAATAACGTTTTTTAAAGTCTCCTAGGATGTTAACCTTTCTTCCGTCATACGAAATACGAAAACAGATGAATCTGAATTCACAAACAAGTAGGTCCAAATCCCAGGTCACTCATGCTTAATATGAAACAGAAAGGAGAATGTTATTGAAAAATTGAAAAACCTATTGGAAAAAAGTCAGTCATATGGACACGAAATTTTATTGTCAAAATCCAGAACACTGTAACATTAATACAAGTACATATGTCTTTATTGTATATATTAAACTTATAATCAGGCTATTTTACTTTTAAATGTGAAATTGGCTTAAAAATTGATAATAAAACCATCGGATATTACCATTTAATCGGGCAATGTAAGAACCACCCAATGTAAGATGGGTTGGACCAAGTAAGGGCTCATATCAAAAACTCATTTGTCCAAATTTTTCGTGTATTACAATCAATGGATTGTTCTCAGCGCACAATCTAAAATCTGTCATTAAATTCAAATCAAAATGAAAATGTTTGGCTGTATAGTAATTTTCCCAGTACAGAATTTTTAACATGTTTGCCCATTTATCTAAAGATTGGCATATTTCACAGATGCTTGTCCATTCTTGTGATGATCAGAATATTTCACAGTAACATTAATGGATCAGATTATTTCAAATGACCATACATTTTAGTTGTCTGACCATACATTTTAGTTGTCTGACCATACATTTTAGTTGTCTGACCATACATTTCAGTTGTCTGAACATACATTTCAGTTGTCTGAACATACATTTCAGTTGTCTGACCATACATTTCAGTTGTCTCATACATTTCAGTCGTCTGACTATACATTTCAGTTGTCTGAACATACATTCCAGTTGTCTGATCATATATTCTAGTTGTCTGATCATACATTTCAGTTGTCTGACCATACATTTCAGTTGTCTGACTATACATTTCAGTCGTCTGACCATACATTTCAGCTGTCTGACCATACATTTCAGTTGTCTGACCATTCATTTCAGTTGTCTGACCATACATTTCAGTTGTCTGACCAAACATTTCAGTTGTCTGACCATACATTTCAGTTGTCTGATCATATATTCTAGTTGTCTGACCATACATTTCAGTTGTCTGACCATACATTTCAGTTGTCTGATCATACATTCCAGTTGTCTGACCATACATTTCAGTTGTCTGATCATACATTTCAGTTGTCTGACCATACATTTCAGTTGTCTGATCATATATTCTAGTTGTCTGATCATACATTTCAGAACGTCTGACCATACATTTCAGTTGTCTTATCATACATTTCAGTTGTCTGATCATATTTTAGTTGTCTGACCATACATTTCAGTTGTCTGACCATACATATCAGTTGTCTGACCATACATTTCAGTTGTCTGACCATACATTTCAGTTGTCTGACCATACCATACATTTCAGTTGTCTGACCATACATTTCAGTTGTTTGACCATACATTTCAGTTGTCTGACCATACATTTCAGTTGTCTGACTATACATTTCAGTTGTCTGAAAATACATTTCAGTTGTCTGACCATACATTTCAGTCGTCTGAAAATACATTTCAGTTGTCTGACCATACATTTCAGTTGTCTGATCATACATTTCAGTTGTCTGACCATACATTTCAGTTGTCTGATCATACATTTCAGTTGTCTGATCATACATTCCAGTTGTCTGACCATACATTTCAGTTGTCTGACCATACATTTTAGTTGTCTGATCATACATTTCAGTTGTCTGACCATACATTTCAGTTGTCTTATCATACATTCCAGTTGTCTGATAATACATTTCAGTTGTCTGATCATATATTCTAGTTGTCTGATCATACATTTCAGTTGTCTGACCATACATTTCAGTTGTCTGATCATACATTTCAGTTGTCTGACCATACATTTCAGTTGTCTGATCATACATTCCAGTTGTCTGATCATACATTTCAGCTGTCTGACCATACATTTCAGTTGTCTGATCATACATTTCAGTTGTACATTTCAGTTGTCTGATCATACTTTTCAGTTGTCTGACTATATATATATATTTTTTAAAGGATAGGAAGATGAATCGTACAGCATCTATCACAAGTCTGAGACAATGACAGAAACATGTAATTTATCTGTACGTAAACTTGTCTTCTATTTAACAATCAATATGTCAACTTTAAATTTACAAGCAAGAATACTTAGCTGTCTGCTTAAGTCTTAAAGAATTTAATACAGATTCTAAAACAGTCTTAGTGTTACTGGTATTACATAAGAAGAAAACTCTATAAGAAGATTAAAAAGAAGTCTACAGCTTATGGCTATTCAAAGAATTATTAGCAGAAAGGGTAACAAAATAGCAGTGCATTAGAATCATTGAATTTCAATATTACAGCAAAATGTGAATATATTGTATTTCATGGTCCTTAAAGTTTTATTTTACCTTTACACTCAGCCATTCACCATAAAATAATGGACGGAAAAAAGCAAAGAATAACCAATGTGGCAGGGCATTCAAACGTCTAAACTGGCAAGTACAATCAGAACAACACAAAGAAACAGATTTCACACAAAAACAAGCAAACCCAATCAGCAACACAGACTGATGATGCAGAGAGACCTCAGCTTATGTCCTCCCATTGACAAAGATCAATTAATGTGGATTCATTTATTTTCGTGGGTATCAATTTTCGTAGTTTGATGAAAAGGACCATTTCATTGGTTCTTAAATTTGTGGTTCTGATGTCTGCAGAATACAGAATAATGTGAAATTTCCTTTTCGTTGGGTATCAAATTTCCTGTTCTCCCAAGAAAACCACAAAAATTGATACCCCACCAATAATAATGAAATCACAGTAAGCTCAAGTCAAATCCAGTAAAAAAGGACATTAAGACAAACCCACTCCACATCTGTCTTTATCATAATGGGGAGTTTCCATGAGTGTCAATTTCAGCATGTAGCTATATATGAAGATGACTGTCTAGAATTCCTAGTGTCCTTTACTTGTTGTTCTGGGTAATTAAAAGATGGAAAAAGTCACCAAATCAAGGATGGTTTGGTGAAAGGACTTTGTCAGTATAATGGAAAGAGAGGCTAAAGGGTGTGGAGCAATTTCAATTGTTCTTTTTTTGTTGCCTTGAAGTAATTGTAAGAAGTCTGCTCCGTATGAATTAAGAAACATTTCAGCAAGCACAGAATCCCACAGATGCACATGTAGCTTAAGAGGAGTTGTGTTCACAAACTGTAATAAGGATTTTCTGCAAATATTTAAGTCCAAAGGGCCACAACTCCCAAAAAAATTGTGGATCAAAAATTTCTAATAACATCATGCACAACTACATATTGTGTTCTTCTTGCATACCAAGTTTTGTTAAATTCTGTTCAGTAGTTTAAGAAAAGTGGCATTCACAAACTAAAATCAGGATTTTCTGCAAATTTTTAAGTCAAAAGGGCCATAACTCCCACAAAAATTTGCAGATAAAAAATTCCTGGTAGTATGCACAACTACATATGGTGTACTTCTTGCATACTAAGTTTCATTAAATTCTGTTCTGTAGTTTAAGAGGAGTTGCGTTCACAAACTTTGATCACAGACGGATGGACGGATGGACGGGCCAGCCAAAAACATTATACCCTCCACAACTTTGTTGCATGGGGTATAATAATTGCTTTTCTGTAAATTTGTTTTTTTTATGGAAGACTAATGGATGGCAGAATCAGTCTTGGTATAATCAACTTCAAGATAACTGAACCTGTGTTTGCTGTTCTTTTTGGAATTTGACATTGTTCATGTTGATATGAAAAAAAAAAAATCATGTAAGGTGAACAATTTCTTGACAACATCAGAGTTGTTGTCTTAGTGCTCCTGAACTGATGCTTTACAATATCAAAGACCTCACAGATTTACATAGCCTACGATGAAAAAGCAGAGAAAAAAAAAACATGGTTATCATCTTCCAGAAATATATTGTGTAAACTCTATACTATGTCATCTAGTGGAAGAAATATGGTACTTTTATGGAAAAATGGATTTTTTGAAGTTACAAAAATTATATAGGATTATTTTCAGCTTTAATAATACCATTGACCTTTAGATGCCTGTGTTTTATTTCTTTAATAGCTTGAAATTTGGTGACAGCTGGCAAAATTAATATGTCTTTATGTACTGTTATATAAGTCGTAGGTGGAGGCATGTGAGAGATGGATGTTTGGGTTCTTCATAAAATTAAATTGTTCTTTATAAATTGTAGGTAGAGAATCTAGGGTACCTACGTAACAGAGCTTCCACACAAGTTGTATGTTACAGGTACCTGATATAGAAGCAATAGATTGGAGTCAGTAGCCCTATAAAACCATGAGATTGTCACCCTAAAAAGAGGGAAGTTAGAGCAAAGAAACGGAGTACTAAGAGTAGAAATTGGGAGGGGGGTTATCAAAATGTAGACAGAAGCTATACTGTCCATGCAGAGATAATATTCTCATTACTTTCTGGCAAAAGCATTAATTTGAAATCCCAAGAATTCCTGAAATTTCTTGAATTTATCACAGAAGGAAAGTGGGGAACTGTCAGGACTTTTAGATTTTTACAAGAAATGCCAGGACTTTAAGTTTTTGCAAAAAAGATAGCTCTAGAAAGTATGAGCAAATACATGTACATCAAGCACAGATTCAGGATTTGATGTTAGAGGGGGCCCACAGTTAAAATATTATGATAATGATGGGGAATTTTGGAGAAAATTGACACTAATTGTATGGTAAAACATGAATGTTTTCAAATTTAAGAGGTGACTGTGTCTGATCTGTCTGAATCTTCGCCTGTACCCTGCACAATGTTAAATTGTGGACATTCATCACATTTATCTCCATCTTTTTCTAAAGTAATGTCATCCAATGACTTTTTTGAACTGACATTCAAGGAATACTTCACTCCAATAAAACCATCACAATACTTATTGACAGAATGACAATTCTAACAGGGGCTTAGATCACATCAAGTCAAAACTCATTGGCACAAGATCAGAGTCTTAGTCTGGGAAGTTTAAACTTTCTACAACCATAAAAGGTTATTAGTATACAAACTGACCATTAGAACTTAGTACCTATCTATTTAGATTCAAATGGACAATTCTGGCTAATCAAATGACCATAATGGTAAGAGATGGATTATAATAACATCAAACAATTCACCTAACTGTTTATATCACTAGCCCTTTAAATTGATAGCCTTTTCACATTAATACATGATAAGTAGAAATATTGAAGGATTAGACCCGAGATTAAAGTATAATATCAAAGTTATACACTTTAACACCTTGTTACTTTACATTTAACAATACAATCAGGTCGTGGTCACAATGCTTGGCATGGTCATCCATTTCCATACAAGCTGTTTGCCCAAGACAAGACAAGTAAAGCAATGACATGCCCATAGTCAGACATATTAAGGATTCCAAGACATATGGTGCTAAACTGGACTATTCAGTGGAGTCTTTCAAGTATATGTCAATTTATCACCTCTTAAAGGGGGGGGGGGGTAGACCAATTTCGACTATAAGTATGAATGAAGAGTCCTGACTTTTGTTTTGTCAGTTTGGGACTTGTTGTTAATGTTTCAATCATTTGATTTTTGATTGATTACCAAACAAATTCCACTAGATAACCATTGATATGAACCAAGTAATCTCCTGGTATTGTCAATATTTATAAATCATTCCTTCACACCTTATTATGACATTGTTGTGATTTAACAAGTCCTTATCTTCTAAATAAACACCATAGATTGTTCCAATAAAGTTTACTATCATCATATTCACTAGATACCCAAAAATTTTGTACAGAACTTTTACATAAAATAATATACACCGTAGCTTTCTTTTCCATGCAAAGGAAAATTCAAATTTATACATATAAAATAAAGTTGACCTTGAAAATATGATGACATCAATATGTAGCTAGAGCAGGGACACTTTGCATCCTAATGTATTTGTGTGAAATGAATTAAAACATTTTAAGTGACACTTAAAAGATAAAATATAAATAAACTTCCATCCTTTTTCTTGTCATTTTTCCCTCTGTACATTAAGAATAATTGCTATGAAATGTAACCTTTATACACAATCTAATATAAAACATCAAAGTCACATAGAAAAGGTCACTGACTTGTGTTTTTCTCATCCACTGAAGCAATTTTACAATTTTTGTCAATTTCTTCCATTTATATCATTGATTTCAATTTATCAAGTTTATAACAGTGACAGATATAGAACTTTACAACAAGGGGATGCACCATAGTTTAAAAAAAACATCAGGGAGCTCTTGTTTAAACAAAATTTCTCTGCAAAACTGGTAGGTTCATACTCGACACACACGTTCACACTTAACACACCCGTCTTACAACCTCTCTTGTTCAAAATCAATTGCTTAACAAGAACAGATTCCAGGTCCCCCACCCGTTGAACGTTATATTGTTGAAGGGGCATACTGACCTGAAAATCACTTACACCTTAGGGGACCCCTATAGGAGTCTGCATACAAAATTTCAGAACCCTAGGATTAGTAGTTACTGAGAAAAGTGTTACGAAAAATTTACCATTGAGCCTATAGGAGAAAAAATGACTAAGTCGTTAAACAGGAAGTAGATGTCAGACTGACCTGAAAATCACTTACACCTTAGGGGACCCCTATAGGAGTCTGCATACAAAATTTCAGAACCCTAGGATTAGTAGTTACTGAGAAAAGTGTAACGAAAAATTTACCATTGAGCCTATGGGAGAAAAAATGACTAAGTCGTTAAACAGGAAGTAGATGTCAGACTGACCTGAAAATCACTTACACCTTAGGGGACCCCTATAGGAGTCTGCATACAAAATTTCAGAACCCTAGGATTAGTAGTTACTGAGAAAAGTGTTACGAAAAATTTACCATTGAGCCTATGGGAGAAAAAATGACTAAGTCGTTAAACAGGAAGTAGATGTCAGACTGACCTGAAAATCACTTACACCTTAGGGGACCCCTATAGGAGTCTGCATACAAAATTTCAGAACCCTAGGATTAGTAGTTACTGAGAAAAGTGTTACGAAAAATTTACCATTGAGCCTATGGGAGAAAAAATGACTAAGTCGTTAAACAGGAAGTAGATGTCAGACTGACCTGAAAATCACTTACACCTTAGGGGACCCCTATAGGAGTCTGCATACAAAATTTCAGAACCCTAGGATTAGTAGTTACTGAGAAAAGTGTTACGAAAACAAGAGGCTCCCAGGAGCCTGAATTGCTCACCTGGTCTTAATGTCAACCCTTTAATGACTTTTGAATAGCTAAATGAGCTGAATGTTTAAGCAATAAAAAGCTTTTCTCTATCTGCAATAGTTTTCATTCCAAAGCAAAAAACACTATTTTTCACCTTTAAAGGGCCATAACCCCTTAAAGGGGTCATCTGACAACTTCGACCCTAAAAAGACTTTTGTCGAGCTAATTAAGCTGAACATTTAAGCAAGCAACATCTTTTCTCTATCTGCAAAAGTTTTCTTTCTTTAGGCCAAAAACACTATTTTTTGCCTTTAAGGGGCCGTAACCACTATAAGGGGTCATCTGGCAACTTTGACCCTATGGAAAATTTTGTAGAGCTAAATGAGCTGAACATTTAAGCAAGCAACAACTTTTCTCTATCTGCAATAGTTTTCATTCCATAGGCCAAAAACACTATTTTTTGCCTTTAAGGGGCTGTAACCTCTATAGGAGGTCATCTGACAACTTCGACCATATGGAGACTTGTGTAGAGCTAAATGAGCTGAACATTTAAGCAAGCAACAGCTTTTCTCTATCTGCAATAGTTTTCATTCTATAGGCCAAAAACTCTATTTTTTGCCTTTAAGGGGCCGTAACCCCTATAAGGGGTCATCTGACAACTTCAACCCTATGGAGGCTTGTGTAGAGCTAAACGAGCTGAACATTTAAGCAAGCAACAGCTTTTCTCTATCTGCAATAGTTTTCATTCTATAGGCCAAAAACTCTATTTTTTGCCTTTAAGGGGCCGTAACCCCTATAAGGGGTCATCTGACAACTTCGACCATATGGAGACTTGTGTAGAGCTAAATGAGCTGAACATTTAAGCAAGCAACAGCTTTTCTCTATCTGCAATAGTTTTCATTCTATAGGCCAAAAACTCTATTTTTTGCCTTTAAGGGGCCGTAACCCCTATAAGGGGTCATCTGACAACTTCGACCCTATTGAGGCTTGTGTAGAGCTAAATGAGCTGAACATTTAAGCAAGCAACAGCTTTTCTTTATCTGCAATAGTTTCCATTCTATAGGCCAAAAACTCTATTTTTTGCCTTTAAGGGGCCATAACCCCTATAAGGGGTCATCTGACAATTTTGACCTTATGGAGACTTTTGTAGAGCTAAATGAGCTGAACATTTAAGCAAGCAACAGCTTCTCTCTATCTGCAATAGTTTTCATTCCATAGGCCAAAAACATGAAAAAAAACTATTTTTCACCTTTAAGGGGCCGTAACTCCCATAAGGGATCATCTGACAACTTCGACTCAATGGAGACTTTTGTAGAGCTTTTGAAGCTGAAGCAGTAGCGTGGCATCAGATTTCATCTATCTCTTATACTTTTTGATTTACAAGCCAAAAACAGTAGTCTGACCCCCCTGGTCTATTTTTAGCGACGGCGGCCATGTTTTTCGACGAATCAAAATCCCCACATCAGTTCTGTGGAGGATACCCTAAAGAACCACCAGACCAAATTTGGTTTGAATCTGTGCAGCCGTTTCAGAGGAGAAGAAGTTTGAAGAAAAGTTAATGACGACGACGGACGACGACGACGGACGACGACGACGACGACGACGACGGACGCCAAGTGATGGCAATAGCTCACATGGCCTTTGGCCAGGTGAGCTAAAAAGTGTGACGGACGCACGGACGGACGCACGGACGGACACCGGCATTTCCAAGTCCCCGCTCCGCGTTGCGGCGGGGGACAAAAATAAGCAATCCAGTGCTCAAGTCAAAAACAAAATGTCCAATTTGCATCAAAATTGAAATTATTTTTTTTCATAACTATACTAAAGAAATAGTTTGTTGGTTGGTCTGAATATTGTGTCCATATTTCATTGGGATCTAGCAAGATTTGACTTAGTAATAACATCTTATTAAAAGGTTAACATAATAAGATGTAGTAAACAGCAAAAGATGACCAAAAGACAGAGTATGTACTAGGCACAATAAGAAACGATACCAGCCAATAAAAATTCAACAGAATAAAATTTGATCGTTTCATATTTTTGTCACAAATACCCATATCAACTTGAAATTTTCACTGAATAATTTTCAAAAACCACCTTTTTAACCCAAAAATGACCAACTCAGAGTTTGAAGTAATTTTTTTGATAATTTGGCACATGGCTTTCAAATTTCTACCTTTTGGGGCAAAAAATAATGAAATTATGCATGTTTAGAAAAAGCATTGTAATTTTGAAATTTACTTTTTTTACTTCCTGGTTCCAGTCCTTCAATTTCAAGTTAGCAATTAAGAGGGGGCAGATGGGTTTATTTCATTCTCCGTTTTTGGCAATTTTTATTTTCCGTGAATTGTGAATTGTTGAAATATTTTTCTGTGCATCGTGATTGGATATAGCACGTGAACTGTTCTCAGCAAAGTATTTTAACACAGTCAAACTTTTATCCGTGAACAAAAATTTAGCCATATTTCCCTGTTTCATTATTTGCATTTTTTATTTTTCGTGATTTGTGATCAGGACCCCCCATCAGGACCCCCAATTAACATCTTTCATGAATTTTTAACATTTTGAAATCCATTAGTATTTGTTTTCAAGCACATTCAGATAAGTTTTTCATTGAAACAAGTCTTATTCTCTTTACATAACATTGAAATTAGGTATCGTTTCTTTTTGTGCCTAGTATATGTTAGGCAACTGTCATCACAGGCAAGACGAAAAACTCACAAAATACTTTCTTTAGGAATGATAAATACATGGAATATCTTAATTTCACAATGTATCAAAAACAATACAAGTGTGTTTGGTTTTTTTTTTCAAAAGTAACTTGTACTTTCATACTGGTAGTACAGCACTAAGCTAGTTCAGAAAACAATTGTATGATAATTTCATTTTCTCTTTTATGGCAAGACTAACAATTTTCTACAACAGAAATTAAGTCAAGGGAAATTCATTTCATATAATCTTTGACCATAATTTCCGCTGGTGAATAAAAAGCAATATAATATGAATATAGGTGATAATTTGTCAGACACATCACATCAAAAACTTTAATGATAAATTCATGATTTCAGAATTGAACGAATTTGTGATGTGTTTAGATGAAGACAACTGGGACCCCAAAAAACCTATAAATCTTAATAATGTTTGCCATTGTAATAATCACTGGAATACCAATAAGTTTCCATGTTCAACTATCTTTCTCAGGGGATGTTTTATGGTTTTCAACTTTCTGAATTAATGAAATACTTTATATGTTTATAAAAGAAACACTAAATACAAGCCATTAAATGGTTGTGCTTCTTATGTTCTTTTAAACAATTCAGCAGTTTGTTGTGAATCCAGAAACAAAATTGAATATAGATAAAAACTAAAAATACTGTGAGCAAACTCACAAAAAAATTTCCCTGATTCATTTAGAATTCTACAATTAACAAAGAAGGAACAAGTCAATGTGAAACAGGTGCCTCAACGTTGGGCCCCCAAACATAAGTTAAGGTCCAACAGGTCTGAAAATTGCTATAGTTTGTCATACTGAGCTACCCTGCCAAATTTCAAATCAAACCGTTTCTGAGAAAAGCTTGACAAAAATTTGTACAGACATGTGTAAAAACTTAAGTAGTCCACCTAAGAATTATGCAAAATTGGAGAAAAGTGATTCATCGATAAAAAGGCTACAGTGGTTTATTTTCAACGAAAGATAACGATACATTTTTCCAATGCATTCTATATATTTTTTTCTCTCAGGACCAAGGCTTGTTTTGAAAAAGAGCACAAAAGATCAAAGCAGGGTGCTAGTAGGAGTAACACATCAAAAATAAATTGGTGTAGGCTTTCCACCCATGAATCGCTCTTTGCATGATTCTTATAAAAAGTGGTTCTTAATGCCCCATCATTTTGTCATGGGGGCCTAAAAAACTATAATCCAATTATCCCCTTTGCATGATATCTACTACCTTCTTGTAAAGTTTCATCAAAATCGATCAGGCATTTTTGGGAGGAGTTGGGTCTACAAGATATTTGAGCGGTGGACAGACAAGTGGCAAGACAGGATCCCTAATTACATGTACATCTTATACTTTGGACTGTTTATTTTCAAAAGTTTTTTTTTAATAAAAATGTTGGTTTTCTTCAAATGTGGTGTCAAACAGTATTTTGTTCTTTAGTTAAAGATTAAGTTAACATGTCCACTGAATGTCTTAAGATCATGATCTACATATTTTGTTAGCTAAATATTAGCATACATGTAGAATGTCTGGTCATTTCGCATCCTTATAAGAAGATGAGCATTATCTTATTAGCTTGTAATTACATAGATTGAAATGTCATGAATCAACATCACCATCCAATGCAAATAACAAAGATGAACTAATCACTACAGACTGACATTACTAAGTCTTCTGGTTGACCTTTTTTTTAGTCATGACATTATTGAGATTGATAGTAGTGGAACTAAGATTTGACTTGACATATTTTGCCATATTGAAACAGATAATCATGTCTTCCTATATAATTGATATGAATCTGGATTGTAAGAGATTCAAAATGAACTTTTTTTCTTTTCCTTTTATTTAATGATTTGTACAAACTGGATGATTGTTTAACATTAAACTGTTGCTACAAACTGGTTGACTGTTTAACATTAAAATTTTTGCTACAAACTGATTGACTGTTTAACATTAAAATGTTGCTACAAACTGGTTGACTGTTTAACATTAAAATGTTGCTACAAACTGGTTGACTGTTTAACATTAAAATGTTGCTACAAACTGGTTGACTGTTTCTTTTCCTTTTATTCAATGATTTGTACAAACTGGATGATTGTTTAACATTAAAATGCTACAAACTGAATGACTGTTAAACATTAAAATGAGCAACAATCTCCAGGAAAACTAAAGGCATAATTGTTAGATATTGGTTTGAAAATTTGAATCTTAAGGTGTTTTAGGTCCTTTTTAATTTTAACACTCCAATTTAATTCGAGTAGACAAGTGTGCAAGGAAGAACATTTGGGTATGTAACTTCCAACCCTTATTAGATACAGATAATCAAAGAATGGAAAATAGTCACTAACTAATATTGATTTATTCCTGAAATTCAGATCATATTGACCTACATTTTATGCTTGAACAACTTGCAAGGATTCAGATCAACTCGACCTACATTTTATGCTTGAGTAATCTTATTATGCTTGAACTTCATTAATAAAGAAAAATTCTTACAATTTCCTCTATTTTTATTTAAGTTGTAAACAAATTTGGCTTCGTAATAAAGCATGTACGTAACAAACTGACCAAATTATGTAACAGGAAATCTATCGTTTCCTTAAAATAAAACGTAAATAGTCGTACATATCTAAACAATTAATAATGAACTTATTTTGAATGGATTTAAATAGTTGCTATCTTTTCTTTACTTTTTCAAAAGTGAGGAGTGGCTATATAAAAACATATACTACAGATGCATAACCATGTATATTTTCTAGAAAAAAGTTTATTTCTTAAAGAAATAATTTATCTGAACAATAATTTACAAGCCTGTATCAAGCTCAATTCATCCCCTTTCAAAGTCATTTCTGAACTTTAGAACTCAATTAGGACAAATTTCATTCTATTTATAATCTATAATTATGGTCCTTGACATCTGGTCCCCTCCAGCTAAAATATCTGTCTCCAGTTAGCTAATATAGAACTACATGTACATGTACCCTGTTAGCTAATATAGAACTATATGTACATGTACCAAGATAATATAAAATTTATCTTATGATAAGGCTACATGTACATGTATCAAGATATATCAAAATAAGTGAATATAGAACTGCATGTACAAGTACCAAGACTATATTAAAGGACTTCATGTACATTGATGTATCAAGATAATTTTTAATTCTAAACATTTTGTGAGCTTGGGAGAGGTGTTATTAAATTGGAAATGAACTTCTTCCACTATATAAATACAACTTATTCAGCATAAGTAAATGCCTATAAACCTGTCTTGAATGCCTATCTGATATTTTAATATTTCACAAAAGATAAAGTCATTCTTTTATGCATTTTAATGAACATCTTCCTACTTTTTAATACCTTAAAACTGGCAAGGAATATGTGTAATCGGATTAAACATATTTATTACAGAAATAAAGACGCCAAAATATTTATGTTCAATTGAAAATCTGGCTGTGTTTATGTTTTTTAATCCCCTAACTGTGTCATATCGAAACTTTATAAAGATTCGTACATTTAATTTCATTGAATAAATTAAAAATTTCATATGCAAGAACAATGTACTTTTTTTTAATCCATGTAAGTAAAAAACTAAATGAAATACCATAAAAAAATATTTATATAATTCAAATAAATATTTCAAATCCAGCAATTCTATAAAGATCAACTGAAAAATAATTCAATAAAGATTTTGACAAAAACTTTAAAAACAAAAGACACTTACCGAACATTAGCAAGGGTGTGTCTTCGGTTGGCCCATGAGGTCCTGTAAGATCTTAAATCAGCCAAATCGCCCGATTCAGCTTCCATGTTTTAATTAATTGAGTCCACAAAGTTTTGAATTAATTTTTCTCTCTACAATGAATCCAATATTTCCTATCAATTTACAACCCGTAATGACTTTCTACAATCCATGAGTCGTACCTATCCGTTGATGAACCACAAGTTAACACGGATCACTTGGACATATCCATTTAACGTTTGTTACTTCAACGATCTACCCAACAGCTATGTAACAAATTAATATGTTTATAAACACCGTCCTGTAATCTGTGATTATAACTTGATACCTTGGGACTTTTAAGTCGTTTTTTTCTTCGATATAGATCTATTGATTGATTATAAGCAGAATGATCTCCCCTGAGCAATGTGTCGCAGCTTTGATAAGCTATTGATAAATGAATGACAGTTATAACTTATTTCTTTCCAAGAAATTAATCTTTAAATTAATATTTCAATTACACTTTATAATCAAGTATGCATCAGTTGTTCTTTGAATTAAGTATTGGAGAGATTACATTTGTACAATATTCTCAACTCTTTAACATTAGAGCCACTTTAATACATTCTTATTTTCATTTAGGTTCTTAGTAGAAGTCTTAAATTGAACGATATTATTGTCTCTTTTATGATTCTTCGATGGCCTATATATGTAAATGTTACAATTCATTGATAAAAACCTCATTAAAAATAACTAGCACTTGGGTACTATACAGTTGACTTCGTAGGCAGAGCCTTTTTCTAGTAAACAAAACAAGGATCACAATAGGAAAGGGAAAAAAAAGTTACCGGCAAAAATCCCATTGTCTACGAGAAAGTATCTATTGTTTCCAATCTATACATAAACTTCAGGGAAATATCAGCTAACTGTTTTATCTACAGTAAACCAATAAATTCAAATAGAAAACATGCAACTAATACTTGGTTTCTAGGCAACACTTAAAAAATAGCTTTATTCCTTTCAAACACTTTAAATATAATAAAGATCAAAAGAGCACTGATGAATTACAATCCTAACCCAAAGCAATTAATCTATAAAGTTATTACTATATCAATTTCACCAGCTTTTGCTTCTAGTTTGCTAGATTGTTAAAATGGAAATGCAGTAATGCACCGAGACTGAGGAATTAATGGAAGGATGAACCTTAGATCTGTCGGAGACGTTGGAGTTTGTCGATATCATGACCAAGTTCATTGAATTAACAGAGAAGATCCCGTGTTTGATTACAGACGTCCTGACCGTAATTACTTTGCCCCAGGGGTATTGTTAAATAGATTCAAGTTGCCACTGTTTAGCGTCAAATTTCTGAGACAACCATAATTATCTCTGTTAACTTGCCTTACCCTCGGGAACCAGTTTGCCTATTGATCAGAACAGACACTCAATATCAAAGATGTCTGATTCAACTTAGACAGGACATAAAAGGAGATTAAACGTCAACTTTAAAAAATCTAAGCTTACTATGAAGCTTTCATACCATAAATGTGTCAAACCATCCCTCAAAATCTCATCAGTGACATTCAAGAAAAAGTTTGTAAAAGAGAGCGTAAAAGTCATGTTTTCATACTGTCCTATAGCCAGTTTTGTCTGAAAGGGGCGGGGTTTACATATGGATACCAGTATTAGATATAAAAGCGTGAAAACAAGGGGTGTGACTTATTGCCC